>OZ007496.1:49087939-50287939 GCA_963931805.1 Microdon myrmicae | reverse complement strand
TAAAATCGGCCAGTAGCCTGATGTGTGGCGTCTCTAACAGATACACACAATTCACAAGCAAAATAGTAAAGAACACCTAACGAAAATCGAATAAAAAAATACATCAGAGCCGTATACCATAGCGATAACATAACAATTCACATCGGTGGAGTATAGTCGAGTTTAAAAATCAAATTCTAAAATCGGCCAGTAGCCTGATGTGTGGCGTCTCTAACAGATACACACACAATTCACAAGCAAAATAGTAAAGAACACCTAACGAAAATCGAATAAAAAAATACATCAGAGCCGTATACCATAGTGATAACATAACAATTCACATCGGTGGAGTATAGTCGAGTTTAAAAATCAAATTCTAAAATCGGCGAGTAGCTGATGTGTTACGCTTAGGTTCAATTTTTGGTGATTCTAACTGTCATAGCGTCAGTTCGAATCACACGTTCTTCTTCACTATCATTTCAAACGCTATAGATGTGTTACGCTTCGGTTTAATTTTTTGTGATTCTAACTGTCATAGCGTCAGTTCGAATCACACGTTCTTCTTCACTATCATTTCAAACGCTATAGATCTACCGCGAAGATTTTCAACGACTAGTCCGTGAAAAATTCCTTGATTCTCTACTTTCCGAAGTTTCCAATTTTCCTATAAATCTTCTTCAATACAATTTATTCTTCATCACATATATAGGGTTTTCCAATAGGGAATTGACAAGTTTTTTTCGGTAGTAAATTTTTATAATTTGCAGACGTTGTTCGTTCGTGTACTTAAACATGATGAAAATGTTGAGTTTACTGAATAAATTGGTAGTGATAGTTCGATGATTACTGAAAGGGTGCGTTCACAAATTAAATTCAAAGTTGTCACGTCCCTATTGGAGAACCCGATATAAACGTTTCCTCACCTCATCATCATGATCATCATCGGCACCACAACCAGGATCCGGTCTTGGCCTGGCAAGTCTCGAGGCTTGTTAAATTTTCCATAATAATTTATTTTTACGGGCAAGGTTATTAGCCTTGCGCCAGTTCCTCACCTCAACCTAGGTTATATTACAGATCTCTAAGAATAATTCTTTTGTTTAATGAATTTATCAAGATTTTGGTAGTATTGAGGCCAAAAATGTTGTCTCTCAAAGGATTTGCTTTCAATACTTTGTCCTACAGGTCTTGTTGTGTCGTCGACGAGATGCGATACTATGCAAAAAATATACTCGTAATTGGATAGCGTGTAGTTTGGGGAATGACTGCGCGTCACAGTTAATTAAAGAGGAAACGTTGCGTGATATTATTATTATGTTAAATGGGATTTATGTAGTGGGATACTAAAGTCTCCTTCCAGGCGATTTCCATAAGATCCGATTCATATGCGTCCACTCACCTGGGTCATTATCCTACAGATTCGTTTTCATTGACACAACATTTCGATGTATGACCAAATCTTTTATTAAGATTTTAGACCTACCGAAGCTGAAAATGTGTCTCAAAGAATTTGCTTCTAGCACTTTGTCCTACAGGTCTCCTTCCAGGCGATTACCATTAGATCCGCGTCCACTCACTGGGCCTAGATATAGATAACCTACAGACCCGCTTTCATTGATACAACATTTCGTTGTATGCTTTTATAATGAATCCTTTTATTACGATTTTACTCCTACCAAAGTTGAAAATGTGTCTCAAAGAATTTGCTTCCAGTACATTGTCTTACAGTTCTCCTTCCAGGCGATTTCCATTAGATCCGATTTATATGCGTCCACTCACCTGGGACTAGATTATTCTACAGATCCATTTTCATTGAAACAACATTTCGATATATGCTTTTGTGACCAATTCTCTTGTTAGAGTTTTAGCCCTATCGAAGTTGAAAATGTATCTCAAAAAATGTGTGTCCTACAGGTCTTCTTCCAGGGGATTTCTATTATATCCGATTTATATCCGTCCACTCACCTGAGCTTAGCCTACAAATCCATTTTCATTGATAACATATTTCGGTGTATGCTTTTATGGACAATTCTTTTATTAAGACCTTAGTCCTACTGAAGCTGAAAAGGTGTCTTAAAGAATTTCGTCCCTATTCTTTGTCCTCTTTCCAGATAAGCTCCATCACATTCAATTCATCTACAATCACTAATCCGTGCCTATGTCTTACATTTTTTTACTAACTACATGGAAAAATTATTGTATCCTAATGTTTTAAAGAGAGCGAAAATGTGGATATTACTCTATCAATTAGTTCAAGTAGGTTTTCGCGAACTAATATGTGAGCCCCTTTTTTATTCACTACTTTGAGTCATATACGTTTCGGTTCGCAACATAGATCTTGTTGTAAGCCGTAGTGAAGACCACAGCACAAAAGGGAATCGAAAAAAAAACAGTATAACAATTAACATAGCAATCCACAGCTTAAGTAGTGACAAAACACATCCGCGGCCGCGGCCTGTTGCATTCGTGCTTTGATTCTAACCTCTCATAGCCATAGTATGCGATCGAGGTTTTGAAGGACTCTTAAATGTAAAAGTCCAGTGCGGATCGAAGAAGTTACACTCTCTGAGACCCTGTATTCCGTTATCCATTTTTATAAAAATTAGAAACTCTTAACAAGAATAGACTCAGCCGAAAGGTATATACATTTTGCTACTAACAATCTCCCTTCATTTATTAGTCACGTTATATGAATTTTGACTCGGCTCAAAGAACACCACGGGCATAATCTCAAAAGAAAAGTGTTCTTCCAACATTTGCAACAGACTCTTAACCGAGAGGTAGATCAAATTGCCTTCTAACAATTTCCATTCATTTATTAGTCGCGTTATGTGAATTTTAACTCAGCTCAGAGATCACCGAAGACACTATCCAAAAAAAAAAGTGTTCTTCCAAACTTTTTCAACAGCCTCTTAACCGAGAGGTAGATGCATTTTCCTTCTAACAATTTCCCTTTATTTATTTGTCGCGTTATGTGAATTTTGACCCGGCTCAGAGGACATCGCCCACATAATAAAAAAAAAAGTGTTCTTCCAACCTTTTCTAACAGCCTCTCACCCGAAAGATAGATAAAATTTTCTTCCTAGTCGCGTTATGTGAATTTTGACCTAGCTTAGAGGACACCGCCGACATAATCCAGTAAAACGTGTTCATCCAACCTTTTCCAGCAGACTCTTAACCGAAAAGTGGATACATTGTCCTACTAACAATGTCCCTTCATTTATTAGTCAAGTTATATGAATTTTTACTCGGCCTAGAAGACACCGCCGACATAATCCAAAAAAAAGTGTTCTTCCAACCTTTTCCAACAGACTCTTAACCGAGAGGTAGATACACTTCCCTACTAACAATTTCCCTTCATTTATTAGTCGCGTTATGTGAACTTTGACCTAGCTCAGAGGACACCGGCGACATAATTGAAAGAAGTGTGTTCTTCCAACCTTTTCCAACAGGGTCTTAACAATGTTTTTTCATTTATTAGTCGCGTTATGTAAATTTTGACTCGGCTCAGAGGACACCGGCGACATAATCAAAAAAAAATTCCCAACAGACTCTTAACCGAAAGGTAGATACATTTACCTTCTAACAATATCCCTTCATTTATTAGTCGCGTGATTTGAATTTTAACCCAGCTCAGAGGACACCGCCGACATAATTCAAAGAAGTGTGTTCTTCCAACCTTTTCCAACAGACTCTTAACAATGTCCTTTCATTTATTAGTCGCGTTATGTGAATTTGGACTCGGCTTAGAAGACACCGGCGACATAATCAAAAAAAAAAAACGCGACTAATAAGCGTTATGTGAATTTTGACCTAGCTCGCTCGGAAGATATCACCGACATTTTCCAAAAAAAAAAATTATGATTTCATTGCGAATTCTGTGGCCAATATGGACAGACTACTGCCACAGATTAAAGTAGAAACAGGCAGGCCTTTCGACATCCGCCTCCAGAAACATTCTGCAGCCTAATCCTAAAAATAACCAACACTGATCAGATCCACTGACCTACACCATGACGCAGAGCCGGATTTAGTGCCGGAAAGGGAAAACAGGTAAGATGACCAATTTTCAGACACAGCGCTTCAAGCCCTTCAAGTAATCAAGCCCAATAACGAAGCCGCTTCCAAATAAACCACAACCTTTTCGAAAACATTCTATTCGACACCTAAAGTTTTCACCACGGGTCTGTTTCGTCCCTTAGACAACAGATCTTCCTGAAAGTAGGATAAATTCCCACTGAGCTACTTGAATTCGCATTGTTTACCCTCCCAGCTTTAAAGAATAGCAACGAAGTCAATTTATACAATTATAGACAAGATGTCCGCTCAATTAAACATCTTTAAATTGTCGGCGCTCGAATTTAAATCCCTATTATTAAAGTTGATATATTTTTATCTAGAAATCCTTTTTCACAGCGTTCGCGTCAAACCAGTTTTTTCAGCTCATTTTTCGCCACCTGATGTCGTTCAAGACTAATGACCTTGCCCGAAAAAACAGATCATTATGGAACATTTAACGAGCCTCAGGACTTGTTAAATGAGGCCAAGACCGGATCCCGGTTGTAGTGCCGATGATGATGATGATGTCGTTCAAGGCGCCCACCTGGGTCCACTTTTCTTCGTGTTGATTATTATATTATTTATTATTTATTGTCCTGTAGGAACCCGGAAGTTCATGACCTCACCGGCTCGGCTCCGCCATTGTTCCCTGTCCTGTGCGATCTCCTTCCACGTTCGACCATCCAATCCGATCTCCTCGAGGTCAGCCCTAACATTGTTCTCCCATCTTCGTCGCTGCCGTCCTGTCGGTCTCTTTCCCGTTGGTCTACCGTCAAGAATTCTATGCACGGTCCTATCGTTGCCCATTCGCGTCACGTGTCAGGCCCATCTTAATCTTCGCCACTTGATTACTCTCACTATTGTAGGTTTGCGGTATAGCTCTTCCAATTCGTGGTTGTGGAGTTTCCTCCATTGTCCTGCCTCCTCGTCATATTTGCCGCCAAAGATACCCCTTAAAACTTTATTCTCGAATACGCGGAAATTGTTTTCTTCCCATTTTGCGAGAGCCCATGTTTCGCATCCATATAGAGCAATCGGCATGACTATGGTTCTATAGACCCGGAGCTTTATGTTACGTGATAGCAGTTTGGATTTCAGCAGTTTACTGACTGCGTGCTAACTAGCGTTGCTCGAGTGGAGTCTTTTGTCACTTTCCTTCGACATTTTGTTACTGGCCGTCAGTATCGTTCCCAGATATTTAAATTCTTTAACTTTTCCAAATATCTGGCCTCTGACGCTTATATGTGTTCTCTGAGTTCCACCTGCTCCCGCCGTAATCATGTATTTCGTTTTGTCTTCATTTATTTCTAGGCCCACCTCTTCTACTGGTAGCATGATGATTTCACGGTTTTTACTTACAGTTTCTAGATTATCGCCCAAAATGACGAAGTCATCCGCATATGCGAGCACTTGTGTGATGCCGTTCAGGGATGATCCGGCCATGTTGTCGTCTTGTACCTTTCTTCCTTTGTGTTAAACATAAGAGATTTTGAGAAAGTAATGGAAAACCCCTTCTTATATCGCGCACTTCATTTACATGGTGTAGCAATTTATCCAAAAAGATTTTTATCGACTAATATATGAGCCATTCTTGTGCTCCGTAACTTGAGGCGTTTCCAGTTCAGTTCCCCACATATATCTGTAGCGTCTCTAACAGATACACACACAATACACAAGCAAAATAGTGAAGAACACCGAACGAAAATCGAATAAGAAAATACATCAGAGCCGTATACCATAGCGATAACATAACAATTCACACCAGTGGAGTATAGTTCAGTTTAAAAGTCGAATTCTAAACACGGCCAGTAGCCTGATGTGTTACGCTTACGTTCAATTTTTGGTGATTGTAACTGTCATAGCGTCAGTTCGAATCACACGTTCTTCTTCACTATCATTTCAAACGCTATAGATCTACCGCGAAGATTTTCAACGTCCGTGAAAAATTCCTTGATTCTCTACTTTCCCAAGTTTCCAATTTACCTATAAATCTTCTTCAATACAATTTATCCTTCATCACATATATAGGGTTTTCCAATAGGGAATTGACAAGTTTTTTTCGGTAGTAAATTTTTATAATTTGCAGACGTTGTTCGTTCGTGTACTTAACCATGATGAAAATGTTGAGTTTACTGAATAAATTGGTAGTGATAGTTCGATGATTACTGAAAAGGTGCGTTCACAAATTAAATTCAAAGTTGTCACGTCCCTATTGGAGAACCCGATATAAACGTTTCCTCACCTCATCATCATGATCATCATCGGCACCACAACCGGGATCCGGTCTTGGCCTGGCAAGTCTCTAACTGTCATAGCGTCAGTTCGAATCACACGTTCTTCACTATCATTCCAAACGCTATAAATCTCTTTTCAAGTAATTCCCTGTAAACTACATTTACCCAGATACGAGTAGACTCCTTCCCCTCTATATCCCGGTGGCACCAGATTTCACAAAGCTGTTTCTTCATACCAAGATTCCAGTCTCCCTCAACAATATCTCAACAGTAGTGCTTCAAAAACAACCATGAGCATAACATCGGAAAATATCAAACCATAACTTTGTCACATTATTCCCTCACTGGCTTAATCGTCCCCATGGTCAACATATATACCTCGTTTAGTCTTTTTGCAACCTTGCCACATTCTGCGCAAAGGAGTTAAACTTCTTATTAATTATTGACGAAATTATCCTTAAAGTCAACTCATTAGTCTGTCTATAAAACGTTTGTTTAAAGAATTTCGCAATCCGTAATTTTCGCGCACACAAAGGGATTTTGTGCTACTAAAGCACAGGGCGGGTAACCTGCTCCCAGACTCCTGGATGTCAAATTTGCCCTCCCTTCTTGGTTTTTTTTTTTTTAAATGTACTTCTCTCGGGAGCGGCGAACCGATAGCGGCGGCACGGCGCCACCAGATGCCACCAAATAAGCGTTGCAGTTCTTCTTGAACATCCGATCAGTATGTAACCCTCTTAACGAGTTCACATGTCCAGAATCGAAACCATAAACGCGATTTTACTGGTCTTCCAGATCTACTCTGAAGCGACCACTTTGCCTTACCTTCCTATAACGGCCTAAACCTCATCAACTCAAACACCCTTGAGGAACACAGGTTTGTAGTAAACATTCCCTTCATTCACAGCTCTCTCTCAGGTTAAGTCAATTGTGTATCCTTTTACAATATTTTCCTTATAACACTGCATACCCGAACTTGTTTATCTAACGGCCCGCCGTACCTCCAATGAACTAAAGTCCTGTATGGTCTATTACCTCAAGCTCTTCTTCGACTTCACCCGTAAGACTTCCCACCTCGCCCGATCTTAAGTCCTTAACATCATGGTCACACCATTGACGGATGGCAAACAAAATATTTAAGGCAAGAAAGGCCACCAATGTACAAATGTTGGTTTTTGCTGAATAAATTCGCCTTCGTCACAATATCTTAATCAAGAATAAGAAACCCTCCATACTGCCTCGAAATCTAAAGCTAAAAACCACTTTTCTAGACCTAGTGAGATGGGTAACTAGAAATAACATAACCCGATAATAATCTTGTTTCCCAATCAAAGCTTTTCGTCCACCTGCGCTTTAACTTTTAAAAGCACCTAAAAATCTTATTCGTGAGCGAGTTTCGTATAAATATTGTTTAATTAAAAATATATATATAAAAAATCTCCTTTCAATCATTCGCATCATTTGGCAACTCTGGTGCCCTGCCCGCACAGCACAAAATAAAACAACAACAAAAACTAACTCCTCCCTGGACAAACCTTTTAACCGAAAGAAGAAACTTCTTGTCACCGCCCAGATCTAGACAATTCACTCACCTTCCTTCATAATTTGCACATACTCGTCCGGTGGTTCGTTGGGAGCCCGCTCCCGTTTAATACCATGCCTGCTCACATCATCAGTCATGTCTTCAACTTCATCCTCCTGGACGATGGTTTCTTGATATTCCTCTGGAATCTCTTCAATGACGAAATTGAAGTTGTCGTGGTTTTCGCTCTTTAGCATTTGCTGGACAACAGTTTCCTCGACCTCATCGTCAGCCTCGATCTCACACTCGTCTTTCACTACTCGGAAATTTTCGATTACCGATTCCGTTGCGATTGCCTGGCCGTTTGAGTCCTCGGCGACTTCATACCAAATGACATCGAGACCATTCTGGTTCGCCGTGCAATTGTATTCCGTAAGGATTTTCAATCGTAGCTGGTAAAATTTCTTTTCAGTGGTTTCGTATTCCATTAGAAGGAAACTACAATCGACGCAGAGCAACTAGAATACACAGACAATCAATAAACTCGTATCACTAACGAACTGAATAACACACCCTGGAGTGGACTGAATTCTGTTCCAATTCTTTGCCCAGTGCTGATGAGAGTATAGTTGAGAGGGGGCTGTCAGTTTGGCCATTATATAGGAGCTGTAATTGGACTAATTGCTTATTGAACTGGCTGGGAAATTACGTTGATGATGAAGGTACCCTATTCTCGAACATTGGCCAGAGTTCTTCGCCGTCAGCGAAGAGACGATTGCAAAGGAAACACCTTAATGTTGCACTCGAGTAGTTTGTTACTTTGTTAATCACTTCTGTCATTTTTGGCGAATTTCTGGAATGGTTTGAGAGTTGTTCGCGGACTTTAAAACAAATGGAACCCGGAATTGCAAGCTGACAAGCAGAAGCCACGAATTTAATAATATTGCAAAGTGCAGTAAATTCAGGACGAATACAAATGGAAGAAAATGTCAAAATCAGATTGTAAGCACAAAGCGCAAGACTGACGAAACATAGATGGGGATACCCCATTGCATGTATAACACTGAGGTGTGGTTGCGTTCAACTACGACGTTGCGAAGTTGTAGTAGAATACTAGAATCGACCTTTGAAATGTAAGAAAATTGTTATACTAGGGATGGTGTCGTTGACGAATTGTTGCTCTTTTGTTTGCTCTTTTTATCATTACAAATTTATTTATAAGCATTGTTATTTTTGTATTAATAATTTACTTTCGTTGAGCTTATTCATTTATAAGTACCAATGCTTTATTTAATTTCAAATAAAATAATAATAAAAATAATTAACTTCAAATTATACCGTTGCAACTCGTCTCCAATTGACGACCATTTTAGATTTCCAAATAAGCCATTTAGTATCGGAATATATTAAAGAACATATATGTAACGGGAATGTTTGGAGTTGTCCACTGTTCCCTTGTAGAGAGGAACCCGATGAAACTGGCAGCAAAACGGAAGCACAAGAAAACCAAAACTGAACTCGAGGTGGATCTTTAGGTTTTTATTGTGTTTGGGGAGTAGCTCTACGTAGCACAAGATGGTGTTTCCTCTGTGAATGTTGATTGTAGAAATTTAGAAGTTTCCAAAAACCAAAAAAGAAAACAAATTAAAGGGATTCTATTTAATACTAATTGTTTGTTGGATAGCTCTGCGTAGCACACGATGGTGTTTCCTTAATTGTTTGGTGGATAGCTCTTGGTGGCACACGATGGTGTTTCCTCTTTGACTGCTGATGGTAGAAACGAAATGGCATAACTGCCAATTCAAAAAGTGACGCCATGACATCATCGTGGTGACAATGATGGCCAGTTGGTGCCAGCTGCTGCGCAACTGGTATACATGCGAATGTACTAGATTTCTCCAGTACATTCCAGCACATTTAATTGCCAATCCGCAACATTCCGCCCGCCTTCGCCAGTCATTGGCGAATCATTTCGTTCCAGGGGACGGTGGCCAAGGGCCGGGAGTGTGCGGTCTGCTGGTGGCGGTTGGTCTTGGTCGGCTGTCCACTTTCACGTTGATGATCGGTTGAGAGGGGGCCGCCCGCCCTGAGGAGCGCTGAAGGCTTGAGGGTCTGGGATGGCCCGTATGAGCGATGGCGACAGGAACCTCTTTCCCATCGCTGATGTCCGTTGCCCCTTGTGGTCGCGGGACCGGCCAGTTGATCCGGGTTGGAGTTGTAAGGTCGCAACCCACGATCAATGACCACGTGATGACTGGTGATGGGTCTAGCTATGTCGAGACCGCTGGTGGTGCCATGTACTGCGCACGTTGGCGCCCGTCTGGAGTGAGTGGCCGGCAGGTTGCGACCGTTGGGGGTGTGTGCTGTAACGTGGAGTCGGGTGCGGTGTCTACCCTGGCACTGTCCACGTGTCCTTTCGTAGTGGCAGTCACGGGCCAAGTGCCTCCCGGGGTCGTCGGAATGCACCCTCTGTGGATGCACAGAGGGGCGTGCTTTCTTGCTGGAGTTCGAGAGACCGCTGGTTGCTGGGTAGCGCCGCCCGCCAAGCGAGGCATTGCGCGCTCCTGGTCCTGTTGTGGTGGCTACAGGTGGTAGCGGTTGGCCTGGGTAGCTTTGGAGCTGGGCAGGAGCTTGACCACGTGGTGTCCTGGGTGTGGTGGGATGCCTTGAAGTGTTCGAGTGGGTAGGCTCCTGGTTCCTCGATTGCCCCTTGCCCCTGCAATGGTTCAGAGGGCGGGGGGTGTGTCTTGTAGTTGGGTCGCGCAAGGGATCGGTGGCTGGTAGTTGAATGGGCTTCGTATGTGGCCACCGCGGCCGATGCCGGCGAGACGTCCTTTGGGTTCTCTGATGGAAGCCGCGGCCCTCAGTCGGAAGGACGACCAGTTCCTCTGGGTCGGAGTTGTAAATTCGTAACCCACGAGGAATGGCCATATGATGGCTGGTGACAGGCCTTGTCACCTTTGCGCTGGATGATGTGGTGGGTGCTGCGCCTGTTAGCACCCATCCCAGTTCAGTGGCCTGCGCGACGAGGCCGGAACGTTGGTCCTTCCTGAGACCTTCGACGATGATGTTGGGGTATATGTCTGCCCCAAGGATGATGTCCACCTTCTCGGCGGAGGCGATGTTCGGATCTGCAAGTTCCAGATCCGCCACGAACGAGAGATCCCTTGTCGTTGATCCTGGTGGTGGTGTATACACTGAGAGCCCGGAGAGGATGAAGGGCCTCAGTGTCCATTGTCTCGAGCCGTGGAGGCGAGAAGTGATTCTGATGGCGGCCTGAGTCCTGGTGGCAAGGCCACGAGTGCCCCCAACACCGTAGGTGGGGACGGGCGATGCTTGGCGTCGGTGGTGCAACCTTCGGGCGAGTGATGTTGAAATGAAGGTGCCACTGGAGCAGGGGTCCAGCAGAGCGCGGACTTCAATCCTCTGTTCGGTCTCAGATGTCACGATAACTCTGGCTGTTGGCAGCAACGCGGAATGCTGTGAAGGGGTGCTGATTGTATGTGCGCAGACCCCTTCCTGGCGGTCGATCCGGGGGGCGGATCCTTTGGCTCGTTGCGGCGGTGATGTTGTCCCGTCGATGGCGGTAGACCGGAGATGCAGCAGGGTGTGATGTCTCCGCTGGCATCGACGGCACGTCTTGTTGGAGTGGCAGTCGCGCAGGCGGTGGCGACCCAAGCAGTTGGTGCACAGGTTTCTTTTGTGTGCGAAGGACTTTCGACGGCCAGGTGTGAGCGATCGGAAGCCCTCGCAAGCGTAAATGGTGTGTGAGGCCCTGCAGAATGTGCAAGCACCCTGTTGCTTTACGGGTGTCGGCGGTGTTTTGTGCATCGGGACACTGGGCTGGTTAGTCATCGGGCCGGCTACTGTTGCTGGAACAGTCGAATTCGTGGAAGGCATTGGCGTTGGATCTGACACGTATCCTAAGTGCGCCGTGCCCACTGCTTGCTCTTGAGTCCGTGTGATGGTAGCCAGTTCCTCTGGGTTGGAGTTGTAAGTTCGCAACCCACGAGGAACGGTTATGTCATGGTGTGCCCCACAATGCGTGCGCGGCATCGTCTTCTGTGGGGGCTTCGGCACTGGGTCGATCATCGGGACCTTGGGTAGGTTGGGCTTTGGGCAGGCGGCACTCTGGTCGGCGGCCTGCTGACTCAATGTTCTGGGGTGCGGTTCCTTTTCAGCTGGCTTAATGTTGACCGGCAGCTGCACTGGGGGCAGCTCGCTAGGGTGGAGGCGATTGGTGCTGTTGACCATGGTTGGGGAGGCTGACTTGAGCGCGTACTGAGCCTCGAGGAGCTTCGTCTGTTCCTCCAGGTATATTTCTTCGGTTTCGCCGAAACAATCCTCCGCGAAGTATGTGTGCTGTAGATGGTCCGGTGTCGCCGTGACGAAGATGTCGTGGTGCCGCTTGGAGAAGGCTTCCCATTCGGCCCGGAGTGCATGTTTAGTTGCCTCGATTGCTGTCGGACTTGGTTGCCCCTTTTCCTGTATGTTGAGGAAAGTGCCGGAGATGGTGGCCTGTGCCGCGAACTGAGCGGCGATGAGATCCTCAATCGTGGTCGGTTGTTGTATTGGAGCAGCTGTCAAAGACACGTTGGTTTGAACTATCGTTGTAGAAAGTTCGTCATCCTGCTTTCGTTTTGCATCAACAGCGGTTTCCATTGAATTTTTCTCCAACAAATCACCTAGCGTTTGATTTGCAATGATCATCTGGCGGCCGCTGTCCTCCGATCCACGACTTAAGGAATCCTTGGAACTGTCATCTTCTTTTGTGCATGTCCTTACATTTGTACTCGACTCGGGTTGGTGATGAACAGATGTATGATCTCTGCCGACCGAGGAATGTCGTCGGTCGAGATCTTTGTTGTTCCGCCGACAGTGGAATGTCGTCGGGGAACCGTTGTGTTGCCTTTTCGATGTATTTGCCATCATTCGCTGCTGTACTGAGCTTGGCTTCGGTAGATCGGTTTCTCCCTTTACTGTAGGGTGATCGGGTCGGCGATTCGTTCTTTCAATTCCTTGGAGGTGGCAATGATCTCGTCCGCCCTCTTCTGGTGGCAGCGATTCTAATATAAGATCATGATCGGCCGCTTGCCCTGCACTCCTTTGTTCAAATGGCTCCTCATTCTCATTGAGCGATGCACCTAACAAAGGTGATTCAGAAAACAAATATTTAAGGGGTGATCTATAGCTGGCATGGAATGAAGGATATAGCGTTTTGTCTCTGCCCAGCAACTTCGCCTCTTGGTCTGGGGGAGCATTTTCCTTATCATCGAGAAGACATGAAGTTGAGTCGTTAGCTTGTAAAATAAGATCACATGCAATTCCCTCTAACAAGATCGGAGTAATTTCGGCACTGTTAAGCAACTCATCGGACAGGTTGTCTACCAAAGCTTCTTTGTCATTGTTATCGTTAAATCCAGCAACCGCCGCACCTGGTCTCTCTCGGCTGTCGTCTACTACATCGGAAAATTCAAATTTGTCTTTTGCCTTTTGGCATTCATCGGAATCAAATATTAAATTTAAACGTAACTCATGGATAGCACTGGCGTTTAAGCGTCGTTTTATTTGACTTACTTGGCTTGTGGGAGTGGAACACTTCGCTGAGAAGTCAACTGCAATATTCTTGTAATTCTTTTTGGCCATAGCTGCATCGACTGTTCCGTTCTTCACTGTTAATAAACCGGGTTCGTCGGTACCGTCAACCGGTTCTAATGTGTTGTTTAGATCAATGTTGATGTCCTCATTAAGAAGGGATGTTTCACAGTCGTTATCCCTAGTAATTTCAGTCGTCCTTGATTTGTGTCGAGTCAGGTTGCAGTGTCTATGTGCCGCAAACTGGGCGGCGATGATGCTAATCCAATGAAGCACTGGATCCGTTGTGTTTTGCCACGAATTGAGCGGCGATGGATTTGATCCACAGGTTGCTGGATCCGATGTGTTTTGCCACGAACTGAGCGGCGATGGATTTGATCCAAATCGGCACTGGATCCGTTTCGAAGGACCAGAAATGTTTGGGGAGTAGCTCTACGTAGCACAAGATGGTGTTTCCTCTGTGAATGTTGATTGTAGAAATTTAGAAGTTTCCAAAAACCAAAAAAGAAAACAAATTAAAGGGATTCTATTTAATACTAATTGTTTGTTGGATAGCTCTGCGTAGCACACGATGGTGTTTCCTTAATTGTTTGGTGGATAGCTCTTGGTGGCACACGATGGTGTTTCCTCTTTGACTGCTGATGGTAGAAACGAAATGGCATAACTGCCAATTCAAAAAGTGACGCCATGACATCATCGTGGTGACAATGATGGCCAGTTGGTGCCAGCTGCTGCACAACTGGTATACATGCGAATGTACTAGATTTCTCCAGTACATTCCAGCACATTTAATTGCCAATCCGCAACAATTGTTTAAGTCGGATGCGACTTGTTTTACAATTTAGTAAGAACGCACAACGATTCAATTTCTCTACATGAGATTGAGTTAATTTATTTCATAATTTATGTTGGATCAGCAACAATGAGGCGGAAGGAGTGCGCGCGATAATAGCTGGTAGCAGACTGACTCAGTGGGCATAACTGCCAATTCAAAATAAAGGACGCTGCTGGCCTCATCGTTGGTGACAATCGGTCAGCTGGTCCGTGACAGCTGCCGCGCAACTGGTATACACTGCGAATGTACTAGATTTCTCCGGCACATCCCAGCACATCCAATTGCCAATATTCAACATTCCGCCCACCTTCGCCAATGATTGGCGAATCATCATGTCCCGGGGGACGGTGGCTGGGGGCCGGGAGTATGCGGACTGCTTGTGGCGGTTGGTCTTGGTCGTTGAGTCTCTGGTGGTCGGATGTTGCTGTCCACTTTCACGTGGATGGTCGGTTTGAACGGGGCCGCCCGCACTGAGGGGCGCTGAAGGCTTGAGGGTGGCCCGGAGGGTCGATGACGACGGGATGATCCTTTCCATCGCTGGGGTCCGTTGCCTTTTGTGGTCGCGAAACCGGCCAAGTGATCTGGGTTGGAGTTGTAAAGTCGCAACCCACGATCAGTGACCACGTGGTGGCTGGTGATAGGTCTCGCTATATCGAGACCAGTGGCGGCGAGAAGAGCTGCGCCCGTTGGCGCCCGTCCGAAGTTAGTGGCCGGCGGGATGCGGCCGCTGGCGTGTGAGGCTGTAGCGTGGAGTCGGTTGCGGTGTCGTCCCTGGCATTGTCGGCGTGTGCTGGCTGAATGGCAGGCGCGGACCAAGAGCCTCCCTGGGTCATTTGAGTACCGCCTCTGCTGGGCCACTGAGAGGGGTGCTGTCTGGTTGCGGTACGAGCGACCGCCGGTTGCCGGGGAGCACCGCCCGCCAAGCGGGGCAATGCGCTCTCCTGGTCCTGGCGTGGTGGCTACATGTGGTAGCGGTTGGCCTCGACGGTGGTGGTGATCTTGGGCAGAAGCTTGACCACGTGGTGTCCGGGGTGTGATGTGGTGCCTTGAAGCCTTTGGGGGGCAGGCTCCTGGCTCTTCGAATGCCCACTGCCCCTGCGATGGTTCAGCGGGCGAGTGGCATGTCTGGTTGTTGGGTCACGCAGGTGGTCGGTGGTGGGTGGTTGCATGTGGCACATGTGTGGCCCCCGGGGTCTATGCCGACGAGACCTCCTTTTGGTTCTCTGATGGAAGCTGTGGCTGTTCAGAGGGCGGCTGGTGTTGGTGTGCCGCGGGCCGCGGGAAGCTGCACCCGTTAGTATCCGCCCAAGGTGCGTAGACTGGGCGACCACGTTGGAGTTTTTGGACTTCTTTAGTCTGGCTGTAATGATCGCCGGGTATGCATCAGCGCCAATGATCAGATCCACCTTTTCCGCTGATAAGACGTCTGAGTCTGCCAACTCCAGGCCCGCCACAATAGAGAGATCGCTTGGCAGGAGTCGTGGCGGTGGCATATAGTCCGACAGATGGGGCAGGGTGAGCGCGTTGACTGTCTAGCCTTGCGAGCCCTTGGTCCGGGGCAGTATGGTGACCGAGGATGCGGCCTTCGCCGTCTGGCAGCGGGCGCCCCCGACTCCATGGACTGGAATGAATGATGGGTCCAGTAGGGCCCGAGCCTCCAGTCGACGTTGAGAGTCCGACTGGATGAGGACGCGTGCTGTGGCCATGAGGATCGCCCGGGCAGGCGGGGCGCTGAGTGTGTGAGATGACACCCCGGGGATCTGGCCGCCTTGAAGCTTGGGGCTTGTGCCCCTTTCCGAATCCAGGTTGGTCGCGGTCGTTGTAGTATGCAGCAGGGTGTGGTGCTGCCCTTGGCACCGTCGGCATCTGGATGTCGATGGGCAGTCACGGAGTAAATGCCTTCCTAGGCAGTTAAAACAAAGGCCCTGTTTGGTGACGTGCGACCTTCGCTCTTCGGGGCTGAGGGCCCGGAATCCCTCATACGATCCGATGTAATGATCGGATCTGCAGACTAAGCAGGGGGCAGGGGGCTTCTGGCCAGGCGGTGAGGCAGTGTGCACTGAAAGGCGAGCTTTGGCGTTGTGCTCCGTCTGCTCCGATCTGTGGTGCTGGGGTTGGTCGCTGGCGGTCCGGGGCAACTCGACGAACTCCAATGCTTCGATCCTTGTCTTCAGGAAGGCATCGAGCTGGTGGTATGTGGGTGGCTGGTTGGTGTTGCCTTGTGCTGTTCGCCAATCACGGGCGGTGCGGGGGTCCATGCGCTGTGTTGTCAGGTGAACCAGTATGTCATCCCAGGCGGCCACAGGGCGGCCGAGCGCACCCAAAGTTTCGACTGCATCATTCGTAGTGTCGCAGAGATGGCGCAAGCCGGCAGCAGATTCCTTTACGGCGGCCTGTACCTGGAAGAGGGTACTCAAGGCAGAGTGGACCAATGCACGAGTATTATCGAAATATTCCACCAGCTTGTTCCAAACTCGCTGGTAATTCTGCTCCGTGACGGGAATGTTTTTGATTGCCCGAGCGGCGTCGTCGCGGAGGCTCGACTTCAAATAATAGAGTCGTTCGGCGTCCGTCAGATCAGAGTGATCTGCCAATACCGCCTGGAACGGGTCGATTGCACTGGGGGCAGCTTGCGGGGATTGGCGCGGGGTGTTACCGCTGCAGCCGTGGCCTTGGATGTTGTCGGCGGTTCAATGTTGAGGCCACGAAGCTCTTCGGCGAACTTCGTCATTTCCTCCAAGTAGACCTCCTCGGCTGACTCGAGGAAGTCCTCCGTGAAGACTCCGACGTCGCCAGCTCCAGGATGTCGTCGTGTCGGTCACGGATTTATTTCCATTTGCCCTGTAAGTTATCTCTACGGGTTTCTACAGCACTTACCGTTGATGGCCCTCGCTTCCTCAAATTGGCGAATGCGCGCGACATTCGGCCCTGTGCCGCGTACTGCGCGGCGATTTGTTTTTCCATTGCTGTGGCTAGATATGTTCTAGACTGCTGCTGTCGCGTTGTTCTTCAGGTGTTGGCTGTTTTTCACTTCCTTGATCGGTTCTATCAGTATCAATTAGTGTCGAGGTGGCTGGCAATTGTCAATTTAGTTGCAGTATCTACAGCTGATGGTGCACTATCTGTAGTGTGTTGTTGAATATCGGCTAATTCTTTTGTCCTCACAACATTTGAATCGTTATTCTCGTGTTTGTTTTAGGACTATCAATCATCAGAGAGTTTTACTGAAGAAGATGTATTATGCGATGAAGCTCGAGAATTCTGAACCTTGGGTTGGTTCATATCCTTCCTTAATGGGGTTGAATTGTCGTTACGTATGTTCAGCTTGTTGCTGATGTTGAGCTGCCTGGGTGTGTTGTGCCGCGAACTGGGCGGCGATGAGTGGATCCAATAAGCACTGGATCCGACTCGAAGGACCAGAAAATGTAACGGGAATGTTTGGAGTTGTCCACTGTTCCCTTGTAGAGAGGAGCCCGATGAAACTGGCAGCAAAACGGAAGCACAAGAAAACCAAAACTGAACTCGAGGTGGATCTTTAGGTTTTTATTGTTTAAGTCGGATGCGACTTGTTTTACAATTTAGTAACAACGCACAACGATTCAATTTCTCTACATGAGATTGAGTTAATTTATTTCATAATTTATGTTGGATCAGCAACAATGACGCGGAAGGTGTGCGCGCGATAATAGCTGGTAGCAGACTGACTCAGTGGGCATAACTGCCAATTAGAGAATTCTTTCGATCAGCGTTTCACGAATCCAAAGGCGGAGTTGGCCTTAAGTATATTCTCATCGATATGTGGGATGAAGTTAAGCTCCCTATCACATAAGATACAAAGGTTGCGAATCGAGGGTACAGATGATATCTGTTGAGATAGTAAGAAATGGAAACGTGGTGGGGAAGGGGAACGTTTAGGGGAGAAGGTAATAGAGCGACAGTTGACGATGTCGAATCGAGGCAGTTGCTAAAGCACCAAATTGAGAAACTGTCAAGATCCAATTGGAGAAGTGGGGGGTCGAGAGGAGAACATATTGTTTTGTAGAGTTTAGTGTCGTCAGCGTAGAGAGAGATTATTATTATTATTATTATTTATTACAATGCAAGTAAATTACATGGTAACTTAAGACTAATAGCACTAGCGACTAAGGCTTTCGGCTAGAGAGAGAGAGATAGATGAGTACTTGATCTTAGAATCAATGTCATTAATGGTAAGGATAAACAGGAGCGGTCCCAGGTGACTGCCCTGGGACACCCCTGACGTGGGGAGAAAACGATTTGAAAGGGAGGTTCTGAATCTGACACGATAGGTTCGAGCTTTAAGATAGGACGATATCCACTTAATCAACAGGCGTTCGAACCCAAGAGAGGATAGCTTAAAAAGGATGAGATTATGAGAGATTTTGTTGAAGGCTTTGTTAAAGTAGATTGTGATTACATCGACTTCGCTGCCATTCTCTAAGGCAAGGCGAGTATGGGACGAGAACTCAACCAGATTGGTGTTGGTCGACCTTCCCGAAAGGAAACCATGTTGATTGGATGAGATAATGGATTTACTCCGAAAAGATAACGCGTTGTAAAGAATACCTTCGAACAGTTTTGGGATATGAGACAGTGTAGCGATGGGACGGAAATTTTTAATATCATTTTAGAGTTCCTTTTATGTATAGGGGCTACAAAGGACGATTTCCAAATGCTAGGGAAAACGCCTTGTGTGAGAGACAGATTGAAAATCTCTGAGAGCGGGGGAGAAAGAGTAGAGGAACATTATTTTAACAGGACAGCGGGAAGTCAACCTGAGCCGGGGCCGAACTTGTCCTGTTATGATCCGGCGCCGTGCTTCCTCGGTTGAGGGAAGATCGTGGACCTTTTATTTTTCCTTTATTTAATATTCTTTCAACAATTCGCGTTTCAATGTTTATTCGCTCCGCTTGAAAATATGTTTGTGCGGAAATTTATTGCATTTGATAATCTATTATCAAAGAAAAACTATTCCGTCTCTTCGATATTATTTAATTAGTTTTTTTTTTTTTTTTTGTATCTTCTTCTCCACTCAACTCAAACTCTCAAACTAAAACTTACAAATTCTCAAACTGAACCAAACTGATAACTCAAACTTACTATTTCTCAAAACTCAAAAACTCAAAAACTTAAACTAACTCAACTCTGACTTAAACTTAAACTGTAAACTGACTTTACAATTCAATTTTCTCTCTTCTTATAGAACATTGTGTTCTAATTCACTGTAAATTATAATTTGAACAAAAACCATTTTCTCAAAGTATTACTTACTCTCTGTGACTTTTAAATTTTGAATAAACTTTGAACGAAAATCACAAAGTCATGTTTCAAATGAAAAAAGGTGCATGTTATGAAAAAGGGGCATGTTATGAAATGTACTGTAACTGACTTGATATAAAATATTGTGTATGTTTATATATGATATGTATTAAATGAGAATGTTAGATATGTAAGGAGAAAGTTTTAAGGGTGTGTTAGATAAGTAATGAGATTCGGTGTCAGTAGTATTCTGGAATACTACAGTCTTTAAGACGTCTTTAACTTTTCGTCTACTAAGTGAGGCTGAATAGGTTGAGAGATGAAAGGGCCAATGAAGAATTCGGGCAGGTCTTTGAGGTAAGGTGGGTTAGGCTCGAAAGAGCTGTCCGTGAAGGATTTTTTGAAGAAAGTAGCAAATAGGTTGGCAATAGTTTGAGGAGCGATTGAGGTAATCGTGTCATAGGGAAGGAAGTTGGGATAGGTGTCGAATTTGTAATTAATAAAGTGGAAAAAATATTTGGGGTCGCTGACCAGGTTGGTTTGTGTTTTTGAGATGTAGTTGAAGTAGAGGGAGTTGTAAAGCTCGGTGAATTTATAAAGGAACCCAGATAATTGGAGTATTCTAGGGGGTGAGCGCGTTCTTAGGAAAATGTTCCACAAGTTATTACTCTTGTTACGAAGAGTGCGAAGTATGCGATTGAGGATAGGGGACATATAAGGATATATGAGGAAAGTAGTAGAATAAGGGACATATAAGGATATGGCGTAGTCGATTTTTTTTTACACAAACGCGCGCACAAGAGGATTTTGAAGTGCCCTTAAATGTCAAAGCACAGTGCGAGTGGACAATTTCCTTGTAGAGGGTGGCAGTAGCTGCTTCTACCTCCAGATCATCAAAGCGAAATGCGATTTTGCTAAGACGTTTATTCAGGGGGCGAAAGTTGGCTCAGTGGAAGTTGTGGGAAAAGCTGTCATGAGTTGGAGAGGGTTGGGCGACGTGATCACGATGTAGAGATAAGAGAAGCGGAGGGTGGAAACTGTCAATGGTTGAGAGTGTGGGTGGACTAGGGGCAAGCGAGGAAATATAGGGTCCCGTTGTAAACACGAGGTTCAATTGTTTAGCCATATGTTTTTTATGATTTAGGACATTGTTTATTTGACGGAGACTAGAGTCGGTGAGACCGTCAATAAAAAAAACGTGCCTTGGTACTTACGGGGTTAGAGAAGTAGGAGGATTGATCGTCTGCCAGTAGTCATTGGAGATGGGGGAGGTTAAAACCGCCAAGAACAACAATATCATCTAGGGAGGAACTTAACTCCGTTAGGTGATCAACCGCTTCTATTGTGAGTTCGTATGACACGACAGGACGTGAAGGGGGTATATAGAAGCAAAAACCAAATAAAAACTTTGGGCGCTGGTCAATTTTTATAGCGACATAGTCGAGGTTGGGAGAGTGTGAGATAGCAATTTGAGATGAGGCGAGTCTGTTATGAATAGTAAGCAGCACCCCACGGCATGAGGAATTGGGACATTGACGATGAACATTATCATCCCGGAAAACGGTAAGGGAGGAGGGGAATAGTTCTCGACTGTTTACACTCAGGATAAGGTTGGTCTCGGTCAGAGCGTATATACGGGAAGGTATGTGCCATACGCAGACTCGAATGCGTTTCGGAGCGAGACCTCTGACATTCTGATAGTAGATGGTTAGGGGGAGATTATTGAAATTCGTGTAATGGTGTGGGGAGGTTGGCTGTTTAGGGTCAAAAAGACTTGCCATTATTGGGAGAGGTAGTTTTTTGTCAATATATTGGCGATAAGCCACGTGATCGGTCGCACTTCTAACAGATACACACACAATACACAAGCAGATAGTGAAGAACATTGTACGAAAATCGATTAAGAAAAAGTATCAGCCATATACCATACAATAACATAGCAATTCCACACCAGTTGAGTGTACTTGAGTTTATAAATCAAATTCGTACACACGGCCAGTAGCCTGGTGGTTCAATGCTTCGCTTTTCATCCGTTTCATCGTATGTTCAAATCACCGTCTTCACTATCCTTGCTTAACGCAACAATCCGACGTGATCCGTGTACACACAGCACACACTTTCCCATTATAAACAGAACTTCACGACAACGATCACGACTTCCACATAGAGCACCGGCACACTCGCCTGCTTAGACGTTCTCTCGCTCTCTCGTTCCTCCCACCGTTGTTCGCACACGAAGTTTCTCGTAACAATGTTACTGAAGAGGGAGTAAAGTGGCGTTTCTAACAGATACACACACAATACACAAGCAAATAGTGAAGAACACTGAACGAAAATTGAAAAAGAAAAAGTATTAGCCATATACCAAGCAATAACATAGCTATTCCACAACAGTTGAGTGTACTCGAGTTTAGAAATCAAATTCGTACACACGGCAGTGGGCTGATGTGTTGAGCATTGGTTACATTTTTAGAGATTCTAAGGGTCATAGCGTCAGTTCGAATCACACGTTCTTCGCTATCGTCGCAAAAGCTATAGATCTTTTCACACTATGTCTGGGAGCATGTTGAAATTTATATGGAATATGGACCCCAAAATGGTGTGATCCGTCGGATTGTCCTGTAGATCGCATACAAACCGATTTTTACGCAACAATACTACAAATCTCCGAAGATTTGCCCGTGTTAATATCTGTAAAACAAACAGATGTCAACCACGCGCCTTCGATGTGATAGCGACTGTAGTCTCCACGTCAGCGCCGGGTCCCCGATCAGGCGGATCGCTCGTCTTTGTATACTCCCAAATTGGTTGAGGGTGTTCTTGGGCGCGTACTCCAAACATGAGAGCAATATTCGAGCGCGGGTCTAAATTGGGCTTATACAGCTGGGCAGGAAAAAAATATTTCTTGGCTCTAACAGATAACTCAGTTTTGTAAAGATGGACCTAGCGTTCGACACGTGTTTATGCCAGGATACATTCCCGCAGACCGTGATGCTACACAATTTCAACCTTTCCCCAGGTTCGAGAGCCCGACCATTCCTCATCAGTTGTGGAACCGATGATCCACTTTTCTTTGTGAATGTTGTGTACTGTGTCTTCGTTGCATTGAAGTCGACGAAATTGACCTTTCCCCACTGCAGGACCTTATCCAGATCTCGATTCAGAGAGTCGACCTGGCTACATCTCAGCTGGTGTGACGTTGATGCACTGATCGGCCGATCACTCGCAAAAGAGGAAACAAGCGTACTATCATCCCCAAAACAGAACACTTTGTTATCCGTTGACTCCAACAAATCATGAAGCAAAAACAAGGTTGGACCCAAAATACAACCTTGAGGCACCCCGGAAGTAACTCTTCGTCTAGTCGCAAGCTGCTGGGAATGTCCGCATGAACGATGCTTGCTTAGCAACGCCCCGACAAAACCATTCATCCAGTTGCAAAGCTGTGTGGGAAATCTATATCAACAAAGCTTTATTAGCACCAGATGCCATCAAGAGATATCTAACGTTATCGTTCTTGATTCACCATCTCCTTCGATCGCAGATGTCCATATATCAGATACAAGGGTCAGAAGTTCTCCCGTGGACCGCCCGCCACGGAGTCCGTGTTAACGATCATTCAGACGTCCATTGCTCTCCAAATACTTAATTAACTCGGCATTGATGACCTTTTCCGTCACCTTACATAACATAGACAGTAATGTTATCGGTCGGTAATTTTGTAGGAGACGCTTTTTCCCGTCTTTGGGATTGCCTGAATTCGAGCGATTTTGTAGCAGGTAGGAAAGGTCCTCCGTGCATAATATAAGCCAAAGAGTGTTCCAAGAAGCGGCGATAGTTCTGCAGCATAGTTCTTAAGGACTATTGCTGATATTCCGTCCGGGGCGGTTGCCCCCTTACAGTCCAGCGTTGACTAGTACGCGGGCGGAACCTAACGTCCCGCATCGAAGACCATACCGGCGCGATCACAGGTGGTTCCAAAAGACTGGCATCGAGGTTTGAATTCGAGGAAAATAAATTCGCGAACACATTAGCTTTATCTTTTGAATTTGTGACTAACGTCCCGCTGCCCATCACTAACGGAGGAAAGAAGATGAAGAGAAATTGGGGCTGACAGCCCTTGCCGTTGAGCAGAAGGAACGCGAAACAGTTGGGCACTTAAGGAGTTTATTGGTCACTCTCTCACTGTATGCCTTCTTCGCAGTATTAATGGCCTGATTGCACGCGTTTCTGATTCTCACAAAATTCGTTCTATTGACCTCCGTGATATTGGAGTGCCATTGTTTAGGAGCTCTATTTTTGGCCGCTGTAATCTGTTCTCATTTTTATCAAACCAAGGCTTATCAGATGAACTTCATTTGATGGAATGCGGAGCGTAGATCTCCATCCCGAGAAGAATAATCTCTCTAACCGACTCCGCGCATGCGTTAACATCGGAGTCTCGAAAGCACACCTCCGACCACGGGAAGGATGCGAGGAAATCTCGCAAATCGTCCTAGTTGGCAGCACCATACCTCCATACTTGGCGAAGCTGCTTAGATCGGTTTTTCGCTTGGAATGCAATTGGCTGCGTGACCGATACCAAGCAGTGATCAAAGTTTCCCAGTGGCGCAGCAACCTCCACGGTATAAATGCTCGGCTCGGATATCAAAAAACAGATCCAGGGTGTTGGCATAATCACCTCGGACATAGGTTCCGAGCTGAGTCAAATTGTGGCTAACAGCGAACATCTCCGCCAGGCTTGTCGGTTCTATTAGTATGTACCAACCAGGTGGAGTTCTTTACATTAAAATCGCCAAATACGACAATTTCAGAACACGGTGGGCTGATCTGTATCCAGTCGACAGTACGTGAAAAATGTGCGAAAAATTTCGCTGGTCGATCATCAATCGGCGAGCGGTAAAGACAACAGAGAAATTTAACAGAATTCCTTTACACAATCCACAACCCCATGTTGTCCAAGTTATTCGGTTCCAACACTTCTATCCTTTGGTAACCCAACACATCACACGAAGACGAAGACTCCACGCTTAAAACGGAATCGTGAATGTAAGTCGTATCCTGAGCAACGAAGATATGTCGAATCAGTTGAAGAATCGACCTGGGTCTTAGTTAGGGCAAGGATATCAGGTTCCGCTGTTTACGAATATTGTTGGACGACGTTTACATTCGTATTGATGAAACCGAAGCTCTGATGTTACAAAATTCCGTTATCAGTCGAACGTCGACAGAGCCTCGACACCGAGCCCGATGACCAATTTCTGAAAGTTTGGTTATTTATCAAAATATTTGCATGATATTGTCCCCTCTGGAGATCCGAATGGGAAACTAGTTTACCTCCGGAATTCTTTATCTCAGAAGGTACCATCATGACTTATCTCCGTGTCAGTCTAGGCCATCAGCCATACATTCAAAATATAGTGGAAGATTTCTCCCGACGACATCACGGAATGTACAGCGTGACGGAGTGGTATCTCACCTCGGCACCGACTACCCCATAAACCAACCATTTCTCGAACCGGTTCATCAGCCAAGCTCCGAAAGAAGGCCAGGGATTTGTTCCGACCATTTCATGCAGCCTATAGCTTGATGGGGTGATATTTTACCGGGCGACGGGGCGTTGGGACCCCACCTACCACTTGGCCTTTAGTCGCCTCTTACGAGAAGCCGGCCTAGCTATGAGTATATTCTAACGCCCTACTCACAGGACATTGAATATGCGAATCTCAGTTATAACGTATTGCGACGATAGTGAACGGGCTCCTCGATAGTTTAGTGGTTAGTATACCCGCCTGTCCCGCGGGAGAACGAGGTTCGATCCCCCGTCGGGGAGCCTCTGGCGCAAGACTAATAACCTTGCCCGGTAAAAAAAAAATCATTATGGAAAATTTAACAAGCCTCAGGACTTGCTAAATAAGGCCAAGACCGGTTCCCGGTTGTAGTGCCGATGATGATGATGATGATGACGATATTGAAGAACGTGTGATTCGAACTGACGCTATAACGGTGAGAATCACTAAAAATTGAGCCAATGCTCAACATCTCAAGCCACTGCCGCGTGTACGAAATCGATTACTAAGCTCAAGTACCTTTAACTGATGTGGAATTGCTATGTTATTGCTCGGTATGTGACTGATGCTTCACTATTTGCTTGTGTACTGTGTGTATCTGTTAGAAACGACACCCAGTCATTTCTAGCTCTCCTGAATCTCTACAGATTTTCCCCAGTATTGTTTTATTTATACAAGCGGAAGCTCAACTCTTTAGCCTTAACGCCTTCCCTGCACCCGGAATCGGACCACATATTTCTCTTGCCAAGTAGAATCGTATCTGTTAATGAGTCCGCTATAGACTCAACATTCGATTGATCAGATATTCACTCTTAGGCAGGCGATGCAAAAATGTCTGGAATTAAGATTTCATTATATCATCTATTTATAGACTTTAAGGCCGCCTACGACAGCATAGCCAGGGTAGAACTATATAATGCCATGAGAGAGTTCGGCATTCCGAACAAATTGATACGACTTTGTAGGTTGACCATAACCAACGTAACTAGTCAAGTAAAAATAGCGGGATTGCTGTCCAAACCAATAAACATCTTTAATGGACTCCGACAAAGGGACGGCCTGGCGTGCCTCGTCTTCAACGTGGCGTTGAAGAAAGCAATCCGTGACTCTGGAATTACATATAAGGGGACTATTTTCACCAAGTCCAGCCAGACACATGCCTACGCAGATGACATCGACATAATCGGTAGATCCGATTCGGCTGTACAGGACTCCTTCACCCAGATCGAGCAGACGGCACAAAAACTGGGATTCCATATTAATGAGGGGAAAACTAAGTACATGGTGGCAACTTCTGCGAAGAGAAGACCTAACGTTGGTCAAACTATCAGGGTGATGGAGCACGAATTTGAAGTAATACAACTACCTTGGGTCAATAGTATCAGCCGATAACAATATAGAAGAAGAAATACGCGAAAGGTTGATCAAATCCAACAAAGCCTACTATGGCCTATCAAGGCTCTTTAAATCCCGAAATTTATCCAGAACATCCAAGCTGATACTGTACAAGACTATGGTCTTATCGGTACTCATATATGGATCCGAAACTTGGGTGCTCAATTAAAGGCACTCTGAATTCTTAGCCGCGTTTGAGAGGAAGGTCTTAAGGAGAATTTATGGCGCTGTATGTGAGGAGGGACGATTCCGGACACGCTACAACCATGAGATGTATGCGATCTACCTTGAAGCTAATGTTGCAAGAAAAATCAAGCTCGGTAGACTCCGGTGGGTGGCACACCTAGCTCGAATGAGTGAAGAAGAGCCTGCCCGGAAAGAGCCCTTAGTGGTAGGGTGTATGGAAGGAGACAGCGCAGCAAATCTTGTCTGCGATGAATGGATGGCGTAGACCAGGACGCCCAGAGCCTGCGAGTGCCAACCTGGATGACATCGGCTCGAAATCGGGACCGGTGGAGAGATTTATTAAATAAGGCCAAGACTGGATTTCGATTGTAGTGCTGAGGATGATGATGATAGATTCAACGTCGTTATTGAGGAAAAATTGTGTCCAATTTAACTTCACAAAAAAGTCATTCAGACCTTCCTACTTGGCTCCCGAGAATATCGCAGAATGTACAGCGTGACGGGGTGGTATATCACCTTGGGACCACCTATCACCTAAACCGACCTTTTTTCGAACCGGTCCATCAGTCAAGCTCCAAAAGATAGGGATTTCTCCCGTCCATTTAAGGGAGCCTCAAGCTTGATGAGGGGGGGGGGTGGGAGCGAACATACGGGGTAAAGTCTCTGATTGCTTCCAGCCCGCCGAAGGCCAGGACGACCCTTGTCCCTATTCAATCCAAGTTGACATGCAGTCTCCACGTGACACCCCTGGATAGCTACTTTGGCACCCGCCAAGTAGTGAACCAATGCATGCAGCGACATCCTGAGAAAGGTTGGCGCAAGGCTAATAACCTCGCCCGTAAAAACAAATTATTATGAAAAATTTAACAAGCCTCGGATATGGACCGAAAGGAGGTGTCGATATACATTGGTCTTGAATGTCTGGACATCACAACGACCAGCAAACACATGATCAGGCAGAACATTCCACATTCGTGTGGTCCGGCTAAAGAATGACTCCCTATGTTTATTTGCGCGCCTGAAGTCCACTTTCAACGTCAACTGATGCGCATTCACAGATTAACGGGTATCACGGGAAAATGTCTGAAGGGGCAGAACACATTTAGAAAGTTCAGTTGAGCAACGACCGTGGTAATACCTATAGAAAAGAGATAGGCATGATACGTTGCGCCTGCGTTCTAACGACGGAATTGATCGACCTACGATTGGGTCCCCAATAAGTTTCACAGCTCGTTTTTGCATTCTGTCGAGCACGTGTAGTGCCGTTTTGGATGCGACTGATCAAATATGGGAGTTGAACTCCATTTTTGGACGAATATACGACTTGTAAATAGTGGCCAGGTTGGATGGAGTGAAGTATCTTTTGCATCTCTTAAGGAATCCCATACATTTGGCTGCACTTTTCGCAGCTTCAAATATGTGATCATTCCAGTTGAGTGCCCAAGACTGATAGTTCCTTGGCTTCGTCGATACAAGTGCCATTCATAGACAGTATATTTAATCTGGGGCTTGCCTTTGGCGACAAGAGACAGCACTGAGTTTTTTGGGCATTGAATTCTGCTCGGTTAGATAATCCCATTGATAGATCTTGTTGAGGTCTGAATTCAATGTATCAAGCATAAGTTGCTGGCTGGTAGTAACGTTCGAAGAGTTTGGACGGGAGTGATCGTATGAGTATAAGAAACTCAACGTGCTATCATCAGCAAACGAGTAAATTGGGTTGTGAGTAATTGACAAGAGATCATTTATAAAGATCAGGAAGAGAGTGGGTGAGAGTGCCGAACGTGCATTACTTTGATGGGACATAGATTTGACACCATCAAGAACCACTTGAATTGAACGGCCAGAAAGATAGTCTCTTATCCATTGGATCAGGGAATTGTCCACTCCGTATGAATGGAATTTTGACAAAAGGGCTGGATGACAAACTCTGTCGAAGGCTTTTGAAATATCCAATGCGACTACCTTGCTTTCACCGATGTAGTGGATGGAGTGGCTTCACTTTTCGGTAAGGTACGCCATCAGATCTCCTGTGGACCTGTTGCTACGAAAGCCATATTGGCGGTCATTGAGGAGGTCATTTGATTCCAGATATTTCGAAAGTTGACGGTTGATAACTGATTCCATTACCTTGGAGAGAATAGAAGTTAGTGCTATGGGACGATAAGAAGAGAGGGATGATTTGTCGCCCTTTTTGGGAACTGGTTGAATGTTCGCTGACTTCCATCTATTTAGGAAAAGGGCAATAGAAGAAGACAAATGGAAGAGTTTCCGCAGTGGTTTAGCGAATAAAGAGGAACATCTCTTCAAGAGAACTGGGAGAATGCCATCCGGACCAACGGATTTGTGTGCGTTTAGCTCTTTGAGTGCGTGGGTAACAGTACGCGTTCGGAAGCGAATCTGGCTCATGATGTGCTGCTTATGCTCAAGTTGAGGTAGAACTGATGTGATATCAGGCAGCGTTGAGCTGGCAGCAAAATGTGCAGCAAGTAGATTCGCCATCTCTATTGCAGTGGTGACTGGTTTGTCATCGACTATAAGCGAGGGAATGGATGAAGAGACTGAGTTTTGAATGTTTTTCGCGAATGCCTAGACGTTTCTACTACCTATGGGAGAGTGTAGTGTGGGGTAGAGGTCGTGGTACCGGCAGGGGTGCGAGTTCTACTTCTATCCCCACATCACTATCACCAAGGTTCCAAAAACTGTTCCGCCAAACACTGAGAGGAAAATGTTCATCAAACGCGGAAGGATAACGACAACATTCCAGAAACTGCAGCACAGGAGAGTAAACAAGCAAAACTCCACAACAGGAAAAGGAAACACACTGATTTAGTTTATTCCGTAACTTGACACAATTCAAAGGACTCCACTTATCAACACACCCAGAAGCAGGAAAACAAATGAAACACTGGAATTTGGTTGATGGCCACCGCTTTCTTTATGTATTGTTATTTCTATGAGGTAATGTATTGTTATTTCTATGAGGTCAGTTTACAATATTTAAGAACTGGTGATAATTAAGATGATTTTTGTCTTCACTTAGTCTATGTTTTCACGAGCACTTAATTTTGGTTTGATTGCCAAAGCCGAATTTCGCGAATCGATTTCATTTAACAACGAGTGAAGACTTTTGAAAATAACGTCTCAAGACAATTTGCGATTCGTTTGTGTATATCTACGCTCCTCTGCAGCGCGACGGAGGGCTGGAGCTCGGCGACCAGCGTGGTCGGGTGATGGAAATGGACTCAGCTATAATCATCTCGTGCAGAGCTGATTTGCTTAGCAAGCGAAATTTTTGGGTGCAATTCCCCTTCACTAGGGAAAAGAATTTCCTACCACAAGAGAAAAGTAAAGTCTCTCTTGGTAGAACAGACAACCAGATCTCGTAATGGGGATCATGGTGGGGTGTGTGAGATCGTTCAGATCTGATGTTGTTTACACGTGCTCGAAGGCAATGGAACAACGAAGCAGACAGGCGGCAAAGACAAAAGAGGAAACGACCAAATGCATCGTTCGGTAATACTGGTCATTGCTTACGCGATGCGTCGTCGCTATTATCGACGTTGGGAAAAAGGTGCTGATGGGATTGGTGGTAGAAACAAATCCCTTGCCTGCATTTGTATATGCAGGGTAATTAGTTTGTGACGACGTACGAAATGGATGATTGTTTGTCTATTGAACAACGAATCGTTGGTCGGGTTGTTGCGGCTGTAAAAAAAGCCGCCCGACATTGCATTTCAAATGATAACAATGGGTGCCAAATGGTTTGTATTTATGGTGCATATGCACATTAAGGAACTATTTTAAGAATTTTAGATAATGCGTTGTGTGCATTAAATGTCCTTGAAAAAGGAAAATGTATTCAGGTACCAATGCAAATGCATTGACGGGAAACAATGGGAGTTGGGGTGTAATAATGGGGGTTCTGCCTGATAAGTTAAGAAAGAAATCTTACGGAGCATTGTATGTGAAGAGATGCATGACAGGTAAGTTTTCTTTTCCAGGGGCTTTTTAGATTACAGATTCGATCTCTTTAATGCGTAAAGCGTTTAAGATGCTAATGCGATTGCATTAGTGAAATTAGGAGATTAGATGGAACTTATGGGGATTTTTCAGGTAAGTGAACCGTGGGGTTTGGCGGAACTGCCACAGTCGTATTTTTTTCTTACTCTCTGGTCATGCAATAACTTGGCACGTTGAATATACGCATTGCAGTCATTTCGAGCTCTCTTAAATCTTTTCCGGTTTTCCTCAGTATTGTTTGATTTATACAACCGGAAGCTCAGCTCTTTACCCTTAATGGCTTCTCTGCACCCGTAATCGAATCACATATTTCTCTTGGGTTTGATACTCTTTACTCTGTGTGGAATAAAAGAGCGCATGCCAAGTAGAATCGTGTCTGTCAATGTGTCCGCTATAGAGTCAACACCGCTATTGAGGAAAAATAACGACCAATTTAACCTCCCAAAAAAGTCGCTCAGACCTTCCCAGTTGGCTTTCTCGTAAAGCCATACTGTTCTTTTGGGAGCTTTCTCATTAACGTTACTGTTGGTTAGAGGAAATTTAGCTGTAGGTTGTAGTACCGATGGTGATGATAGCTTGATGGGGTGGTATTTCACCGGGCGACAGGGCGTTGGGACCTCACCTAACATTTGGCCTTTAGTCGCCTCTTACGACAAGGCCTAGCTGTGAGTATATTCGTACGCCCTGCTCACAGGGCACGATGCTAGATTGTACATTAGATTCGATCGCTCTTGTACTTTCGAAATTTGTTACAATTCAATTCGGCAGTTACTTTTTAAATTCGAATTCCCGCACCAACTGCAGAAAATACAAAAATTTCAATAATTATGAACCCCAAGCGTACCCTCTGTACATTTAATTGCTCCACTCTCCTGAGCAATGTGTCTCCCACAATTGACACTCTTCTAGTGGCGCCCTCACTACTTGCCTCTCAGACGAGAAACAAATGCTGCGGTTACACAAACGGTTAAAAATGTTACAGGGAATTCCCCCTTAAGCGGCGCTTCGTCACTTTACTATAGCCTGCCCCCGCCCCTACTCCGGCGTTCTTAATTTATCCTCGTTACCCAAGGTTAAGCTTAGTTAAGTTAGTTCTTACACTCTTTAGTTTGTAAGTTATACATACTTTAGTTGTAGGTGCTTATGTTGCCTGAATTTAGCCAATAAATAGGGTGCTAGCCCCACTAAACTACACTGCAACATGTATTGATTGCCTAATCGGTGAGGCGGCAACGACTGCTTAAATTTCTTAAACTATAGGACATTTTGGTTCTACAGGGTTTGTAAATCCATTGGAAAAAAGTATTATTTTATTATTATTATTAGAAATATTTAGATTCTGATAAAAACTATTTAAATGAACTAACATTAATTAATCACGTCTCTTTTCAGATTCTGTTTAATTGTTTTTACACTTTTTACAATTATTGCAACGGTAACCGTTCTGCTATCAGCCCCTCACATCATAGTGCAATAAAATATATAAATATGTAAAATTTATTTAGTTTTTTAATAGTTTCAAAAGCAAAGCAAAACAAGAACATGCATTATAAAATAATAATAGTATATATATAGCGTTGTTAATATTAATATTACAATTCACACTTTCATTAAATAAAGATAATACGAACAAAGTGAATCTAAAAAGGAGCAACAAATGTGAAAATCGTTGTAGATAAACTAAAAACTAATTTTAAATAAATAAAACTGCCGTAATTTATATAAACATATGTATGTATGAATGCGTTTTAAAAACATATAAATAAAATCAACTAAACAACAAATAACAATAATGAAAGTCATAAATAAAATGAACTTAATAAATGTGTTGATCCTTCATTAAAAAGTTTTTACATTCATGTAAAATAAATACAAAGAAAAATGTGCGTGACAGGAAACTAAAATGAATAAAACATATATATATGTATAAAAATATTATTTTTTTATTTAGGACAGATTTTATAAAGACAGAGATTGTTCCTATGAAACACAAAAATAAAACAAAAAAAGAGAAAAAACAAAACAACAAATATGAGAGTAATAAAACCAAAAAAGAAAAATACAAAAATTAAAAACTTATATAGTAATTATTGTTGACTGTTACCGAAAAAGCGTACAAAAACGCTCTATTATTGTTTCTCAATTTTTATCTTCACAATATAATTTTATCGTTGAATGTGCTTTCGTTTTAATCAATTCTAAACATTTATAATATAAATGAACAAAACAAATAGACAAACAATAACAAAAAAATATATATATTCATAAAATCATAGGAATGCAAACAAGTAACAATATTCAAGTAGATAAATAAATTAAAGCAAAAGACAAAATCAGCAACCATAAAATATGAATTTAGAATGTACTCACAATGGTTCTTAACATAATTAACAAGACCACATGCATAAATACTTTTTTTTATAATTACCTATACTTACCGTTTCGGGGAAACAAAATTAATAATTTAAGGTTATACTGAAAGGGAAGCCACTACACTCTTATGTTAAAGAATAAATATAAATTTTAAAATTAAATGAATAAAATAAAGTAAAATAGCAAATAAATAAATGAGGTAAAATAAAAACAAAAAAAAAAACAAAAGGGAAATCAAAGAAATAAGGACACTTAACATCATCTATATGTAGATGGATACGATAAATATTTTGTTTTTCAAAATTAATCGTATATGTTTAAAATATACGCTAAATAAAATTATGTTATATAAAAATGACGAAAACAACAAATGAAAAATTCGAAAACGATAACAAAACTAACTTATTCAGTAAGCTGTAAAATATTTAGTAACTGAAACTATTCAGTGTTTTTGATGATATCTATTGGAATACCTGCTACTTCGGTTCTGTTGTGGGTGTTACAGAAAAATCTATCAATCAATGATAATGCAGGTTCTGTAGGTGTGTGCAGCCACATTACATTATACATCATTACTTCATATATATATATACATTACTTCAAGTTTAATAGGAAAACAGGTTTTTTTTTTGTATGTGAACGTTCCTTGAAAATATATAAAATACAATTTAAACGTTTGTGTGACAGGGAATGGCTAATTTAATTCATTAAAATCTTTTTGCGGTCTCCGTAATTTTTGTGGTTATAGGAGAATGTATATCTCCTTGTTCTGAAAAGAACAAGGTCTGTTTAAGATATCTCCCTGTTTTAGATATCTCCCTATCACGTTGCGATCACCATCGTGCTTCCTCTAATTGGAGGGAAGAGTGATAATAGATTTTCCGGGTTCAAGAAAAACAAGGTATAAGTAATATATTTATTTATTATATTGTTCGTTCACTCTAAAATGACTTTTATTTAACTTTTAAATTTACTTTTAATTACTCAATTATTACAAGAAATAACTTTAAATTTTGAAGCCTCCCCTGTCGGAACTCAACTGGAGACTGAATCGAGAAACAAAAAAAGAATTGGTAAACCAAGCAGCCGGGCCAACCCACCAAGCCCTCCTAGGAACCGCCTTAGAGAGGCTTGCTGAGTTGCCCTGCATCTGGGGCAAGTAAGACTCAAATTGCAAAAAACAAAGGGTGTTGGGAGGCCGATTTAAACGAGACAAGGACAAATTTGTCCTCATCGTATCTCTGGCTTCTGGTCATATTGCGACAACCAGAATCACCCACATCAGTGAGAATGTTGGACTCTGCCTCAAAATATCTGAAAAATAAAAACGGTTGAGGTATCTAAGGACAGTCCCTACAGGGTTAGTTCAAGCGGTCTCCAGCTACTTGGATGGACGGATGGTGCAAAAGAAATCATACAAGACCGGTAGGTCTGGAGTGCGGTAGTAAACTCAGATTATGATGGGAAAGAAATCATACTCAGATTCTGTCTTTGGCATCTGATAATCTGGGCCTTGGTCGGTGATTTTGTGCTGTCTTGTACTTTTTTTTTTTTGATGCACCAACGGCTGTGGAATCTTCATAGATACTAGCAGCCCGTGCTAAAAGCATGCACGATTCGTGTAACTGGAACGACGGTTCCAAGTCGCACGCCTGCGTACTAAACCACACCCTCGCTCCCGTCAACCACTCTCCCCGCGGGACTGTGGCGGTTCTTTAATACATTCCCAAAGAACCGCCCATCCTCTTTAAATTAACCACTTCCTCTTACCATACCAAGCCATGGTACTTACCTGCAATTAGGGGCAGCGTAAGCTCCCCTATAGCATCATACCTGAAAGGAAAATCTACCCGACGGCATCCACACATTCTAAATTTCCATGATTCATATTCCATGAACCAGTTCATCTCCTATCAGCTCAGCCTGTCTTCAATTACGATAAACAAACGCTGGCCAGCGTATTGTTGACATAGCTGTAGCCGATAGTATTTCCATAGTACGCAATTGTATATCGCGCCTTTACCCTTAGGTCCGCGACAGTTGCGATCATTTCCCGTTATCGGCTATCAACCGATCATGAATTTGGGCATGGATATGAACATTGTTTAGGTAACCTTACCCATGCCATGCCTATGATGACCTGCCTGAAAACCTAAAGAAAACATACAGTATACTTACCCGCATATTAATCAAACATATAGCCATCCAGCCTGACACTTGCCGCCGTCGACGAGGTTCCTGCTGACTTATGTCAACAAAATAATTTGCCTCCTTGTGCTCCGGAGCCCTACGACTAGATTGGATATTGCCTACATCGGTGTTTCCAAGGAATCTTAGGTAAATACCACGACGACCCCTTGCAACATAGGCACATCATTTACATCATGTGTGCCACCATTTGATCTGTGAAATAGCGTTTTTGTTTACTTAGAAACAAAAATCTATTTCGATCCCTGGCATGCATCATCAACGATGTATGGGTGCATCTTCGCAGCCTCCGATCATCGTACGTCTGTTTAATCAGGTGTCCGCTGATCATCGTTTTCATCGAAGGGCAACGTACTTGTCCTATACGGACACATAATAGAATCCTCCCCTATCGATGCAATCCGCGGCCATCGAATCTGATGGATGTGAATAGCATCGTGAAGTCAGATTTCAACAGCCTTAAGGTACGCACGCACCATAGAGACGACCGAGTCTTAATCGAACGATGTCGAGTCCGTTGCGTTATCAGAGTCGGAAAAATTGTCCTTTTTACGCTTGTGTAGTTGCCTAAAACGAAATGTAAAGTTGAGAGTGCTAAATAATTAAGAACAGAAATAAGACCGGACCCAGGCTACAGTTTATAGCCTAAGAACAGCAGTGTTAATAAAGTTTTAAAAAAAACAATAACTCCAGCGTCTTACTTTGGTCTGCTTTTGTGACAGTGTGTTTGGTTATTCTCCTTTTCCTTGCGGAACGATTTAGTGCACCATTTATTGTTGTGGGGTAGTTCGCTTAACCCGCGTCCGTGCTGACGCCCTTGGTAAATACCACCCACAGAACTGCCGTTAGGTATTACTTCGCGGGGCTGGTTAGCTTTTTGTTTTTTAAGCTGCTCTCTCCATGTCAGCTGTTTGTGCTTGCCTTACTTTCTCGATTCTTCTAAGTTCGAGTTGCACTTTGGTCACATATGGGCATATCTCCATCCAGTTATCCTCGGAGCATAACATCTGCTCTATGAGGTCTTACGGGCCTGTGAGATTGGGTCTTTCTTCGTTGAACCATCTACAGTGGAACACCGTATGTTTCTCTTGGTTTGGACACGCTGGGCACAACGGTGAGATGCAGTGTCCAAAACGGTGCAGGTATTTGCGATATCCACCATGGCCGATCGGGAACTGGGTAAGATGGTAGTTGCAGGCACCGTGGTCTCTCTTCGTCCAGGTGGCGATAGATGGGATTAATTTGTGCGTCCATCTGCCTTTCGTAGTGCTGTCCCACCGAGTTTGCCATATGGTTAATGAGGTTGCTTTCTCTTCCTCCTTGATCTCCTTGACCGCTGTTGATTCCAGTTGCCTTGACGTCCTCCTGTTGTAGATTCTTAACATTTCGCCCGCAAGGATATCGATTGGAACCATTACGGCTACGACAAAAGCAGCTTCGCCCGAGATGGTTCGGAGACCGCTGATGGTTCTTAAGGCCGGAGCCTATAGACTGACGTCAGCTTTCTCCTCGCTTCCTTTGTCGTCCGTATACTGGCCCAAACAGGGGCGGCGTATAGTAGGACCGAGGTCACTACTCTAGACATCAATATTCTTCGTGGATATCCAGGTGCTGCTTGCAGCATTGACGCTTTTTTGCTAGAATACTTGACATGCTCTGGCGCAAGACTAATGACCTTGCCCAGAAAAAATAAATCATTATGGAAAATGTAACAAGCCTCAGGACTTGCGAAATAAGGCCAAGACCGGTTCCCGGTTGTAGTGCCGATGATGATGATGACTTGACATGCTCTTTGAATTGTAGCCTGTTGTCGATCATAACTCCTAGATATTTTACTGCGTCTTTCGATTTAATAATTTGATCTTCCACCCTTATATTCATCTATTCCACCTTTTTTCGGCTAGTTATTAAAACCGCCTCTGTTTTGTGGCCTGCTAGCTCGAGACCAGCGAATACCAGCCATTCTTTGACTTTCACCACTGCCGCGTTAGTAGCTGCCTCTATCTCGTGAATGTTTTGCCACTTTTTTTTTTTTTTGAGAGGCCAACTTATAGCGCCGAGTGGGCGCCCCGAGATGTTACAAGGGCAATGTCGTCCGCAAAACCTATCAACTGGACCTGTTGTGGCAACACCAATCGCAAAACGCCATCGTACATGATGTTCCATAAGAGGAGTCCCAGAACTGATCCTTGTGGAACTCCTGCTGAGACGTTGTGGTATTTTACACCATCGTCTGTTGCATACCTCAGCTTCCTGTTAGTGAGGTAGCTAGATATTATTTACTGGATGTAGTGTGCGGTGCCCATTCTGTGAAGCGCTCTATTTATGAATGGCCATTTTGCCGAGTTTGGCTCGTCGATAGTATAGTGGTTAGTATACCCGCCTGTCACGCGGGAGACCGGGGTTCGATTCCCCGCCGGGGAGCCTCTGGCGCAAGACTAATGAACTTGCCCGGAAAAAAAAATTGATCATTATGGAAAATTTAACAAGTCTCAGGACTTGCTAAATAAAGCCAAGACCGGTTCCCGGTTGTAGTGCCGATGATGATGATGATGATTTTGCCGAGTTAAAGGCATTCTTTATGTCGTGTTACAACTGCACAGTATTCCTTTGTGCCCCAGCGCCATCTCTCTCCACTTATTGCTTCCGTCGCAATGTCCACACTCTCTTTATGGCGTCTACGGTCGAGCGCGATTTTCTATACCCGTATTGTTGGTTCGATAGGGCTGCTTTTTCTTCTGCTACGGCTAGCAGTCTTTCGTATATCACTCTTTCCAATATCTTTTCCATAGTGTCTATAAGGCATATTGGGCGATATGCTGTCTTGTACTGTGCGTGCGTGTGAGTAGTGTATAAGTAGGTTCTTGCTGTTCTCAATGGTTTCGAGGTATGGTGCTCTATCTGGTTCTACCGATAGGATCTTGACCCTCTATCTGCATACTGAAATCGTTATTGCGGGTGATTTCAATATGCACAACCCTCAGTGGCTTTGTCACTCCGGACACACAACACCTGAAGGTCAGTATGTTTAGCTCTTTGCTGAGTCAAATAGTTTAACTCAACTCATCAATGAGCCAACACGGGTACCAGATATAGATGATCATTCCGCCAACACACTAGACCTGTTTCTCAACTCCCACCCAAACAAATACACAATTGAAATGTCTTCGCCTTTGGGTACTTCATACCTCTGAGTCGTGTCAGTTAAATTTGTTCAAACCAGCAGCAACGCTATCGAGAAACCTCCCAAAAGAACAATATGGTTCTAAGAGAAAGGCAACTGGGAAGGTCTAAACAACTTTTTTGGGAAGTTAAATTGGTCGTCGTTATTTTTCCTCAATAACGATGTTGACTCTATAGCGGAAACAAAGACAGCCACGATTCTGAAAAGAAAAGCAAATCTTAGCTGTAATTAGTTATAATTTATTTGCATTACCTTGTGACAAGGAATTTTTACGCCGGAAAAGTAAATTCAAAGGTTTCATCATCATCATCGGCATTACAACCGGGATCCGGTCTCGGCCTTATATAGCAAGTCTCTCCATCGATATCCGGTCCTTATCCGAGACTTGTTAAATTGTCCATAATAATTCCAAGGTTTAACCGCACTTAATTTATTTATACCAAAAAACAAGATCACCTTCTGAAGGCCCTTTAAACAGCAACTCCACGTAATCCTTTTAAAGACTGCAATTATATCAACCTTAATCCACCGGTTAAAGAAACAGAAAAACCAGACATAACAGTTTGTCTGGTTGATCTTTGCAGTTGCAGCTGCGGGGTTCATTGGCGGAACCTTGGTATCGACCATCACCCCGAACAAAAATTGTTCGGCTGGCAACAGTTCCAACTGAAGTCATTTCAATGCCCTTCCATTCGCCTAAGAGCACACTCCAGTTTTCTTCGAGTTTACGAAAGACATGAAGGCTCGACTCTGACCTCAATCTTGCCAGAGTTAGTTTTCTATTATCCACCCCTTAGGCGTTGCAATAAATGAATGCATCTCACCGGGCATGATGGTTTTGAACCTGCTGGATGATTTGTTGCGATGCAACAGCATGCGAACCTTTATTCCAAACAGGGAAAAAGAGTATCGTACCCAGGAGAAATATGTGGTTTGACTCCGGGCGCAGAGAACTCATTAAGGCTAAAGAGTTGGGCTTCCGGTTGTATATATAAAACAATAGTGAGGAAAACCGAAAAAGATTTAAGGGGACATTCCGGTTTGTTCGGTTCAAAAAACCGATTTTTTTTTGCTTAGTCGATAGTTTTATACTTCAAAAATATGTTAAAATTTGGAAACGAAATCTTAGGCGGTTCCAAAGTTATAGGTCATTAAGGACATTCCGGTTTGTCGGGTCAAAAAATAGGTTATTTTCATGATTTTTTTTTAAAGAGAAAGTAGTAAAGATATAACAACAATTTTTTTTTAAACATTTTATTCATCTTTCGACTACGTTTGTAAATTTTGTCGAGTCACTCCGGAACCGGACTTATTTAACAAATCTCTCCATCGGTCCCGATTTCGAGCCGATGTCATCCGGTTTGGCACTCCCAGGCTCTGGGCGTCCTGATCTACGCCAACCCTCTATCGCAGACAAGGTCTGCTGCGCTGTCTCCTTCCATACATCCTGCCACAAAGGACTTTCCGGGCAGGCTCCTCTTCGCTCATTCGAGCTAGGTGTCCCGCCCAGCGCAGTCTACCGAGCTTGATTTTTCCTACAACATTAGCTTCAAGGTAGATTGCGTACAACTCATGGTTGTAGTGTTTCCGGAATCATCCACCCTCACACTTACGGGCCCAACAATTCTCCTTAAGACCTTCCTCTCGAACGCGGCTAAGAGTTCAGAGTGCCTTTATTGAGCAGCCAGGTCTTGGATCCATACATGAGTACTGGTAAGACCATGGTTTACCATTATGGGTCACATCCAATTCGATGTTCGTTTATCGCCTAGGCAACCGATCATGGATAATTAGGCTGCAGCTGTATAAGCAAACAATTTGCCATGGCTTGGTCGTGGGACCAACAGTTGTTTGAGAAAAGTAAACACAGGGAGGTTACTGTGTATATGATACACATGGTCACCGGCAAGAGGACCCGGGTAGAATCCCAAATGGTCCGTGCTGGTCAAGGGTGCCGACGAGAGGAACCGATTAGATTCCTAAATGACTCGTGGTGGTAATGGGTGCCGGCAAGAGGAACCGAAATGCTTTGGGAAGCATGTGATATTGCTTGATGCCGTGGCTAGATGATGATCTTGCTGTGGGTTATTTTCCAGGTGAAAGGTGGTTTGAACATCTTTATTGCAGGTGGGAAATGGGAGGTTAGATTAGGGGAAATGGGGAAATGGGTGGTTCTTGGGAAATGCTTAAAGAACCCCCACAATACTGTGGGGGTTCTCTATACCACATGGAGAACCAACCCACAATGCCAACCAATTTGACCGCTAACCGCGCATCACCCTAACCCAACCTGTTATCCATTCCCAAATATGCAAAAACACATCCCAATATGCAACAGCATCCCTCCCCAAACCTGCAATTGCATACATCCCCAACCTACCAAGAACCTGTAGCGTCTCTAACAGATACACACAATACACAAGCAAATAGTGAAGAACACCGAACGAAAATCGAATAAGATAATGCATCAGAGTCTAATACCATAGCGATAGCATAACAGTTCACATCAGTGGAATATACTTGAGTTTAAAAATCAAATTCTAAACACGGCCAGTAGCCTGATGGGTTGCGGTTTGGTTCAATTTTTGGTGATTCTAACTGTCATAGCGTCAGTTCGAATCACACGTTCTTCACTATCAATCCCAAACGCTATAATTGGTGACTACGACGTGATCTGTACACATAGCATACACTTGCCCGTAGTAAACAGAACTTCACACACGATCATGACTTCCGCATAGAGCACCGAGGCACACTCGCCTGTTCCGACGTTCTCTCGTTCGCTCCGTCGTTCGCACACGAAGCTGATCGTAACGAAGTTACTGAGGAGGGAGTAGTGTAGCGTCTCTAATAGATACACACAATACACAAGCAAATAGTGAAGAACACCGAACGAAAATCGAATAAGAGAATGCACCAGAGTCGTATACCATGGCGATAGCATAACAATTCACATCAGTGGAATATACTTGAGTTTAAAAATCTAATTCTAAACACGGCCAGTAGCCTGATGGGTTGCGCTTTGGTTCAATTTTTGGTGATTCTAACTGTCATAGCGTCAGTTCGAATCACACGTTCTTCACTAATATCCCAAACGCTATAAACCCATTTCCCAAGCTGTAATAAACGCATATCCAATTTACAACGAAACACTCACCATCTCCATCAACTACACCGAACCGCATACATTTTCCCAAAATTACTTCGGTTAATTCTCTATCTAAATTATATCCCTTGCTTCCAACCAAGCAATTCCATTTTCCCCCGAAATTCATTCCGGCTCATTTCTTGATTAAACTATCTCCTCGCTTGTAACCAAGCAACATTTAGTTCCCCCGAAAACCATTTCGGTTCCCATTCCACCTAAACCATGTAGAAATACACCAATTCCCTCTTAGTCGTAAGCCAACAGCATGATGCGTCGCCTTTCCATGATACGACCATCACAACGATCAAGACCCTTGACCATACTTGGCTACGCCCTCGAAGCCAATTTCCCGGTACACACAACTCAGCCTATACGGCGTTGATTCCCTGGAACTAAATCCCCTATACAGGCATAGCAACCCTTTTCAAAGTTCCTAGTAAATGGCAGTGAGTTGATTTTACTTATGACCACTGCCACGACGCGACGAACTTTTTCTTGCCAGTAATTAGTCAGTCGAGTTTCATACACGTTAGAGTGCGCACGAAGAGGGAGTCGAGTTAGTGCGCGCAGCGGGCAAACATCACGCGCACTGTTCTCTTTGTCACAGTTTTTAAACCCGGATTTAGATTTAAAACAACGAAATTACGTGAAGATAACGCCACAGTCAGTGTTTCAGACATTAAGATAATCGCCTTCCGCTTTGTCACATAAACAATAACCCCCCAGGAATATTTTTTTCAACAGTCATCCTCGGCTGTTACGTCCTGTTCGTTTGCAATTAGTGTGTCGAGTGCTTATTTCGGAATCGATGTATATAGTATATTCGAGAAACTACTGCCACAAATCGTAAGACGGTTTTTGAACGTCCCATCTCGCTGGCAGTCGATGACCTGTTTTTCCAACTTACGAGCGCCATTTGGGTACTAAACTCGAAAGTGTGATTAATTAATAAAGTATCATAAACATAAGTGTATTTGAATATTGTCTATCTTATTAGCTACTGAATAAAATACAATTGTCACCAAAATCGAAGCTACAGTTGTTAATAAATCGGACCTACTTAACGAAGTGTAATTGGAGACAGCGTTTTATTAATTTGACATTTTTCGACCTTCTCGTGTGTGCCTGGTGACTTGTCTCTTCCCCGGTGGAATATTGGTGAACTCGTGCCCCTGTAGGCATAATAACCACCAAACCCCCACAATACTTTCTGCCACTTTGGCACTAGAAGACACGTAATTACGAACCCGAGGTATCTACTTCAAATTTTGACAGCATAATTTTGAAATTCGAATAATATAATAAGGAAAATTGGAAGAAACTGAAAAAAATACCACACCCTTAGGAGTTGATTAAACATAGTTTCGAAACGTTTGAAACTATTAAGAATTTTTCAAGAGTAAAGCACATTGAGTTCCTTACGCGTTGAAATCAGCGGAAACTTATTCTAGGTCCTGATAATTTAAGGAAGAGATTAATTAATTAATTAATTAATCATGAAATAAAATTAATTAATTAATGTAATGATGAAATGAAATTAATTAATTAATTTAATGAATTTAATGAAGTGAAATTAATTAATCAATTTAATGAAATGAAATTGAATAATTAATTTAATGAATTCAACGAAATGAAATTAATTAATTAATTTAATGATGAAAAAAAGACATTAATATATTATTTGATAGAAGAAATTAATTAATTGACGTCAACTAACTAAGATTAATTACTTGTGGTCGCTGGAACTTTAAATTTAATTGAAGAAATTTTGTCACGGAATTCAAGTTAGAAGTAACAATCACATTCAGATTCGGTTAAAATCTAGATCGGTCAAACTTTATTCCGTTTGTTAGGAAGCAAGTTTAATATATAAGGCTACTTCATCAAGAAACTTTATTTAATTTAGATGTAATTTATTTTAGATATAAACAGTATATACTTAAATCGAATGACAAGCATTTATGGTACACACTGCAGCACACACTTAGTACCTGACGTTGAGTGCATAAAACCCCAAATGAACCATTAGAAGAACACAATTTCCTTACAAAAGACTGCATTCCTGAGATACTTAAGTAGTTTACAGCTCTGTTTATAGTCGAATAAAGTGATTAATTAAAAATTGAATGTAAATAAAAGCCCAGAACTAAACGCACATTTAACAAAGATCTTCCTGAAATTAACTAACCCATCAATTATAATCCACAATAATATAAATTGCATTATACGATGTTATAATATTATTTCATCTTTTTAACAATTTTATTTTATTTCAATTTTTTTTTTAGATTCTTAGTGTCTAATATTAAATGAATATATTATTATATGGTTTTATCTTTTCAACTATTTTCTTTTATTTCAATTGATTTATTTCGTCTTGAATAAGTTCCGACACTAATTCAGAAACGGCGCCTGTAATGGAAAATTTTTCGGACCTTTAGGAAGTATTAATCCTTAAAAGATATGTGTCAAAATATCGTGACAATAGGACCATAACATTCCTTTTTTATACTTCGCTCAGGAGAGGCGAACCTATAATGCCGAGTAGGCGCCCCGAGATGCCACTACATAACTGTTGGAGTTTTTCTTGAACAGCTGCAGGTTGTAACGCTCCGGAAACGCTTGCGTGGAGAGAGAATTCCACAGTTTTCCCGCTCTGCAACAGAAGGAGTCGTCGCGCCGTCGGAGATGAACCGCAAATTGGTGCGATTCATCGAATTGTGTTGTGGGGCGTAATGCGGTTTATTTGCGCTCCACAAGACAAATTTTGAATATTGTAGTACAAGTTTCGCGCCCTTCTGGTGTCTAATATCATAACAACCGCGAAATTGTCTTAGCATGTGGGGGTTTAAGTATAGATGCCGACGTACGACACTGGTTCTCTTAAATCCCCAACAATATTTACGCCGAACACTGTTCATAAATCATCAAAGAAACACCGGTATATGATTTTGTATAAATTCTCTCCGCTCATTGAGGTGAATAAATACTTGTGTATTCGGATGAAGAAATCAAAAGGAAAGGCACAATAACCGAGGGTTGATCTGGCTTTCGTGTGCTTGTATCAATGCAGCCTCTGAGGATGACCCACTGACCTAGTGCGGTGACTGTGGTGATCCCAGAGTACATTGAACTATAGGAAGATAAAAACGGAAAGGAGAGGAAAATAGTTTTTGCGATTCACCTGTAAAAACAGATCATTGATCCCCAGCGAATAGAGTGTCTGGGGAAAGTCAATAGGACGCCGCTGGTACTTGGGAAATAATCAGCGTGAGAACCAGACTCAAAGATGCTGAAATAACCCCAGCTGTTTTGCTATGATGCAACAGCGTCGTTTGGTTAGATTCAGTTATTGCTAACCAATATGACGTTGAGATTTCCGGTAGAAATCTCAAAGGGTTAATGATATGGAGTTGCCGTATGGCAAAAGGGAGCTGAATTCAATTCCGCATTATCTGCATAGAATAATTGTTGGTATTTTAATTTTCTGGTGGTTTGGGCTTGTCGATTTTCCATAAACAAAAGTCCACAGTTGGCAGTGATTGAATTTATTGACTTACTAACAAAAGTACAAATTCTTTTGTACATTCGAATAACACTTGTTCTGATAAACAAATTTGTCGCTAAACAATTTACGGATTGATGCGCGGTACTTTATAAAAATTGAGATTACAGTTTGGACCACGTTTTCCTTTCGCCATTCAATTTCTCGGTCTTCTTGAATCCGTCAGCAATTTCGAATACATCGATCAGTGCCAACTTTGACTCTAAGAACAGAAAGGAAGGTGTGAAGTTGGGACAAGTTCAAGGCTGTGTTGTGTAAGATCAGCTGTCGATTAATCAATTCTCAGCACTCCTCCTTGATCAATTTACGGCGGACGGTCTCAAAGACTCTCCGGTTGAGTGGCTTGGTCAGAATGTCTGCAATCTGCCAGCTGCTCTCAACGTGTTGCAGTGTCACCGTCTTGTCGACGCGTTGCTGGATGTACTTTCGTGGTATTTCAATGTGCTTCTTTCCTTTACTCGTCTTTCCCTCGTGTGCATTCTGTTACATGTGTATGGCTGACATGTTGTCGACGTACAAGGTGATTGGCTGGTCGGCTTTCAGGATACCCACTTCCAGCGCGATTCGTTTGATCCAGCACACATCGTCGATCACTGACACCGCTGCTCGGTACTTCTGCAGTTGAAGTCGCTACCAGACGCTCCTTTCGTGTGTACCAGATCACTGGTCCTCCCCTCATCACCAACACTCCACTCGTCGACTGTCCCGTCTCCGAGTCTCCTTCATAGTCTGAATCGGTGTAAGCCACAAGTGTCTGGTCTCCTCCAAAGTGAATTCCGGCTGTCGTTGTCCCTCTCAGGTACTGGAATACACGTTTCACCATCGCCTGATGGCTCTTCATTGGCTTGTTGCAAAATCAACTGAGGTAGTTCACGGCGCAGCTGATGTCTGGCCTGATGATTGTAGCTAAGTACAATAGACTTCCTATCCCCTCTCGATAGTTGTTGTTCGCCGGAAGTGGCTCATGGTTCTTGAAGTCTGTCTTCTTGGTAATCATCCCTTGCTCAATTGGTGTGGACGCTGGATTGCATTGTTCGAGTTTCATCTTCTTCAGTATTTTCTCCGTGTAGCTAAGCTGGTTTATGAAAATACCTTCTTGATCAGTCTTGATCTCCATGCCCAAATATGTCAACTTGTCCTGTACTTTCTTGCTATATATGATCTCAAATTCCTTGCTTATCTCATTCAAAAGTTTGTTTATTTGGTCTTCATCTTTTCCAGCTACCAGTACATCATCCACGAAGAGTGAGAGCATAATGCTCTTGTCCTTCTTGTAGTAGATACACGGGTCGTCGTCTGTGCTGATCAGGCCTATCTTCTTTTCAAGGTGTGTGGTGACCCTCTCGTTCCACATCCTTGGAGCTTGTTTGAGCCCGTAAAGACTCTTGTCCAACTTGCAGACTTTCCTTGATCCGTCGTCGAACCCTTCGGGCTGGTTCATGTAAACATTCCGTTCCAAGTTCCCGTACAAGAATGCCGTTTTGGCATCGAATGATACCAACTTCATTTTCTCTGACGCTGCGTGACTTAGAACTAGGCAAATGTATGCATGGCGGGCTACTGGGCTAAAAGTTCCTCCATAATCCGCTCCCTCTATCTGTTCAAATCCTCTCGCCACGAGTCTGGCCTTGAGTCTCCCGTCTGCCTTCTCTCGAAGTACCCAACGACAAGTGATCGGCTTCCCTCCTTCTGGACTCCTTCTCCAAGTTTTCATTTCCATGAGAGAATCGTATTCCTCCTGCATCTCTCGTCTTCACCTCTCATCCTTGAGTGCTTCGCTCACCGGGATATCTTCTGTTTCACCAATCATGTCTGCTCTGTTGCTGTTACCTCGGTTGTACATGTTTGCAACCTAGTCCTTGGTGGTGGTTGCAAGTTCCGACGATCTCGCAAGGTTCTTCCTTCTGGCTGCTCTGCTGGCGGCGTTGTCTCTTGTTCGTTGTCGCTTAGCTCTTCGGTACTTCCATCGGTCTCTTCTCCATCTTTATAGTCTATCTCGCTGCTACTTTCATCTTTCTTCTCAATCTTGTCCTCGGGTGCTCGTGCTTCAGGTTCAGTGCCTTGTCTCAGTATCATTTTCTCCTCGTCGAAGATTACGTTGTCGGAGCTGATGATGTCTTTCGTATCTTTCAGATAAACCCTGTAGCAGGGTGAATCAATATCATAGCCAACCAAAATTCAACCAACCAAAGATCTAGCGGTATAATACTCTGTCGATCCAAACTGTGTCGATAGCTTTCTCGATATCTACCAGACAGGCAGCTGTGCTTCTTTTTGCGTTTAAATTCGAATTGATGTCCGAGACCAATTTCGTGACAGTGTTGAAGCTATATTTTTTTGTTAAATGCTTTTGCTACCTCCTTTAGGGTAGTCTTGTCGTCTCTTTTGGGATGGCCTTGTGTAGCGTTTACTTCTAGTGTGGACGCCTGTTCCCGCTGGAGGGGTGAGGGTCCGAGTATGGACGGTGTGCAAAGTATGCCCTCGCAGTTTCCACTGGTCCACTTATAGCGTTTGAAATAATAGTGAAGAAGATCGTGTGATTCGAACTGACGCTATGGCAGTTTGAATCACGAAAAAAATTGAACCTAAGCATTACTCATCAGGCTACTGGCCGTGTTTAGAATTTGATTTTAAAACTCGACTATACTCCACTGATGTGAATTATTTTTGTTATCGCTTGGTATACGGTTCTGACGTATTTTCTTATTCGATTTTTCGTTCGGTGTTCTTCACTATTTTTGCTTGTGAATTGTGTGTGTATCTGTTAGAGTCGCCACACACTGATTTAAAACAAAGTTATTTCCTTTGGTGAAGGGGGTGGTGTGCCCTCCCAGTCTCCTTTGATCCACTCATCTAAAACAGAACTATTTCCTTTGTAGCGCCCATCGTGAGACCCTTGGGATACGTCGCTCTGTTTAGTGTGAGTTCCTCGGCGGCAAGGGTGTGCCCTCGCAGTTTGCCCTTGGTCCACTTTGACTTTTAAAATTTAAATCCGTTACATTAAAAGCTGGCTGATTATTTGCTTTGGCTTCGGCCTCCTGGAATCGACTGATCACGAATCCAAAATGTGCCGCCCTTTTATACTCTGTGGCAACAGAGATTGTATAAAATTTTATTTAAAAATTCCAATAAGCACAAACAAGATTTTGTGTGCTTCAATTGGAATAGGATTCTGGGAAGTTGATAGGAATTTATTTGAATAAATTCCTGGAAGGGAAAATCATGAAATGCATTTAGAGTTAAGCATTTCATGATGTTGCTCCTCAATAGTATACTGGTTAGTATACCCGCCTGTCACGCGGGAGACCGTGGTTCGATTCCTCGTCGGGGAGCCTCTGGCGCAAGACTAATGACCTTGCCCGGAAAAAAACAAATCATTATGGAAAATTTAACAACTTGCTAAATAAGGCCAAGACCGGCTCCAGGTTGTAGTGCCGATGATGATGATGATGATTTCATGATGTTAGGATTATTAGAAATTGAACCAATGCACGACAAATGAATGTTGGTTTAATTTTGTCGTGCATATGATTGAATTGACGAAACATGATTTGGATTATGGGTAAGGGTGAGGTAAATATGAATTGGATCAATGTGCGGCAAATTAATTTTCGGTTTAATCTGTCACTCACTGATTCACTATGGGATATGGTTAAGGTTATCGGAGATAATGGGAATTGGGTGGAAGTAGTGATTTAGGATCACTACAACAGCATGGACTGCCGAATGATTTCTTTTAAACCCGAACTGGTTCTGCGGTATAATCTCCTTTTATTTACATTCGTGTAATATTAATTTACTAATAACTATTTCAAGGATTTTCCTGATATTAGGCAGGAGACTAATATGTCTATAGCTAGAAGGATCAGAAAGGTCTTTCCTTTTTTTATTATTAGATATACCTCCGCTGTTTTCCACTGATTCCGGAAATAGTAGTTATTTAAAAGATTATTGAAGATTATACAGTACGCTCGTATGAGTTCCATCGGAATATGCTTAAGTACGATGTTCGGAATGTTATCCAAACCGCTTGACTTTTTGTTATTCAACTTTCTAAATATGTATGTCAGATCGTCTATTGTCGTGAAGTAATTATTAGTCTGTTCTGTTGTTAGTCCGTCCGCTTTTAATCTCTCATTAAATCTTAGGAGAGTTGGTATTTCGATATTACGAAATCTCTACAGACCATCATTAACTTCACCGGTTCTGCTCCTTGGGATGTCTCTAGCATGAATTACCTCAAAATGAGACCCCATCAGATTAATTTTGTCTACCCCACCGTCTATAATAATTTTGTCATGGCTGATACGGCAGTCTTGCATATTGATGCCGACTTCGGTGAGGAGTGACTGAGATGAGATTTTAGTTTAAGTTTCGGGGTAGTAAACGTCGGGTGGCTTAAATTGTTTATTGATCTTTGGGAACATATTCCCATCTTGTTTTACAATACTTTCAGCCCTCTGTTTCCAATAGTTGTTGGTGCTATTCCAAAACTGTTGGGTTATCAGTGTCATTACATTCTTGAGAAGGGATTTCAGTCTCTGTAGTTCAAGGTTGTGCGATACATTTTGGAACTTGCAATGTATTCGATTTATCTGCGTGATAAAAAAATGCTTGTGTTCCTGTAACTAAACTAAATATGGCTTCTCGAGGAGCCGTCTTTATGAATCGCATCATAATTGATGAGGAAATACGAGTCTATGAATATCATATAACAAAAAACCAAAAATTGACCGAATGGCTTTTGGAAAACAAGCCAAATCCAAACAATCGGGCTCAAAGCCGTTGGGAAGTAAAGGTGTTGCTGACTATTTTCTTTGATTGTCGCGGTGAGGAACACTTCGAATTCCTTTCAGAGAGACAAACAGTGAATACGGATTATTATGTGAATGCTTTATGGCATTTGCGCCATAATGTCAGTCGTAAAAATTCAGATTCCTAGAAAGGCAAGTCATGGATTTTGCATGACAATAATGCGCTCTCTCACAGATGTGGAGGTTATATTTTTATTTAAGTTTTTATAGGCTTACCTCTTTTTGGTGAGTCCACGATTGAAAACAAGGTTTCTTAGTTGGTATTTTGTTTTTATTTAGTAATATTGATTTATTAATTTTTGTTTAGTTGTTGTGGCCGTGCCTTGGCCTCTGGATTCCGACTGATTGATCCGACCAGGGGTTCGGCCTCTGGAACCTTACTGATGTGAAATCAAAATTTGCCGCCCTTTTATATTCTGTGACGACAAAGATTGTATAAAATTCTAAGAAGCACAAACAAGGTTTTGTGTGCTTCAATTGGAATAGGATTCCGGGAAGGTGATAGGAATTTATTCGAATAAATTCCCAGAAGGCGAAATCATGAAATGTATTTAGAGTTAAGCATTTCATGATGTTAGGATTATTAGGAATTAAATCAATGCGCGACAAATTAACTTTTGGTTTAACTTGTCGCTCAATGATTCACTATGGGGATAAGGTTGAGATTATATGGAATATTGGGAATTTGGATGGGAGTAGTGATTTAGGATCACTAAACAGAGCAATAATTGTCACCGAGTACGATGCCAAAAACTCAATAAATACAATCGACCATATGTAATGTTACTGGTGCACCACCGTGCTTCCGGGGCCTCGGGTGAGGGGAACCGTAGTTGTCTTTGGTAAAACATTTTTTTTCATTCACTTTTAGTCCTTTATTTTTACTTCAAAAACCCAACTGTTAGTAGACACCGCCCCGAAACTACGAACTCATTCTGACTGTAGACTCTCACCATATTCGTCACATGTAGCCGGTGTGATTTCTTCCTGTTTCCTAAACTCGAATTGCAACTCCATGTGAACTGTCTTGAATTCATGGAAGACATTAAATGAAATTTGTAGCGCATACTGAAGGTCATACTACTTGCGACTGTGGCGGTTCCACCAAACGCCTGTGGGGTAGAACACATGTGTGCAGACTTTGGCACTGGTTAACTCCTACTCCACGGATTGCTCCACCGAATTTGATGCAATAAAACACTGGTTACACGGTTGGAATTTTGTCATTTATTGTAACTACTGGTCGGGGTTTTTTGCATTGTATTATACATTAATTCAATTTTTAATGGCAGCGACACGGGACACACGCTTCACAATTAAAAGAGTCTTGACTTGTGTTTACTTAACTTTTAAATTTCGAATATCAAACAGTTAATTACTTATACATTGTTTGTTGCTTGTCTTTTATTTTTTGGTATTATTTATTTATTAATTTTTACTAAACTATAGAACACGTAAACACACTCGACGTCACTCGCGCAGGCGAACTCCACCGTATCTCGAACTCGTCTTAGGGCGCACTCCAGGAGACTCGACTCCTTTGCTACTGTTTCATCGACTGAACTACTTTGCGCGCGAATCACCTTGTTGGCTCGTGATGCGAGCTCATGGGTGGTCGAACCGTGGGAATGAAAATTTCTGAAAAAGCATCTTCAGGATAAGTATTTGCAGTTGTCCAAATACTACGCTAGGGATTAGGGTGCATTTGGAATAATTACACAATGATGGTTGTGTTTACAACCATGTTAATTGCGTATTGCATTCCTATGGAGTCATGGGTCGACTTCCAGTGTGAGTATTTACACTGGCATTGAATTCGGCTCTTGGCAGCTAGGCGCGAATTGCGCCGGTGCTTTGAAGATTGCATAAAAGCCGCCGTGAGTACTGGTGCGCATGAAAATCTGTTGCGCACGTGTGGGACAGTAAATGCAGGCAGACAGGGGTTCTGCTGATTGTTTTCATAATCCACTTCGGTTATCTAGTATGGCAACCGAAATGTTTTCCTTCTAGAACAATGCTGAGATGCATTGATGTATGCGGTACTGGCGTACCGAATTTCTTCTAGGGAAAATTGATATACCGCGTTAATTGCGTGAATGTCCTTGATGGGCAGATGCTTGATGGATGCGATTTGCATAATCGAAAGGTAATGCAATTGGTGGGAGAATGCTTGGGGAAGTTATTGCGCTTGCATGGTAAAAATGATGAAATTAGTGGAGCTTTAGGTAGGAAGATTTGGAGGTAGGTTGAAAAAGGTAGCAGTGGTGTTAGTAGAAACGCCACACGCCACTGTCTACTTACCTGAAGAACCCCCCATAACTACAACCCAACTCCCATTATTTCCCGCTAATGCAATTGCATAAGCACCTGTAAATGCTTCACGCATAAAGTTTTCCTAACGTATAATCTAAAAGCTCCTGGAAGAGAATTCTTACCTTCATGCATCAATTCGCGTTCAAAATTCCGTACAAGAATTCTCCCCAGCTTATAGGATCATAAATCCCAAACCCAATTCGGCACCTTCGGTTGTCAGGCAAATCCCAATCTTACCATATGTATTTTCCCTAGATGAATTCCTGTAAAGAAACAATTCGGTTCACACATAATGTAACCATCATAACTAGGGAGAATAAACATTGGGTCGCCTATTCCCAGGCTGGCGACCTTTTCACCCAACGATAAACAATCCTACGCAGCTGCATACAATTAGCGCAATAGACGCTAAAACCAATTTCCTTAGCACGCACCATGTACAAACAAAAGAACGCTGTTCTTCAGCAGGCATTCCGGCGATACGACAAACAATTCAAATTGTTTCAAGTATCCAAATGCATCTAGCAGCTAATGAGTTGCAACTTGTTTACTCAGTTGAACCCTCAGCTCATAAATTCCTTTAGCACTTTTAATTTTCCGGATCCGTCTCATGACCTCGCGGCATGCGCAAACAGAAATCCAATTAGCACCCAATGAGATCCGGCTTATTTACTTAGCCGAACTCACATCTCATTGATGTATCCCTTTTGATTTTTCCGATTCGTTCTCATGGCCTTGTCCCATGAAAGAACCGATGTTCACACATACATGCATACCACTACGATCTTCGCTATGAGATCCGGTTACCTACCCCCAAAGAGAGACTTCACGCTTCTCTTGGAATAGGAAACGCACCCTTAACTAAGTGAGCCAGTACCACTGGCCGAATTTCCTTTACCAGCGAATTCACATCGCTGAGTCTTTACCCATCCTCCGACCGAGCTGGCCGTCCCTTCCTTCGTTCCCCGGCGCGCGGGGACGCGTTAATTCAGATTCGGAAACTTGTGTCGAGTCGTTAATAATTTCACGATCAATGTAGTAAAGTGCCCGTTGTATCTAGTCATTAATCATTTTAGGAACAATGAATTTAAGCGCCTGTGGTGACGAGTCCTCGGTAAATTGTTAATCGAAATTAAAAGATCTTGTATGTCCAAACAAAAAAATGGACCCCAGTAAATTGTTATTCTAAATTAAAAGATCATGTAATTATCCAACAAGAATCATCATCATCATCATCATCAGCACTATAACCGGGAACCGGTCTTGGCCTTATTTAGCAAGTCCTGGGGGTTGTTAAATTTTCCATAATGACTTGTTTTTTCCGGGCAAGGTCATTTAATCTTGCGCCAGAGGCTCCCCGACGGGGAATCGAACGCTGGTCTCCCGCGTGACAGGCGGGTATACTAACCACAAGAATCATCATCATCATCGGCACTACAACCTGGAACCGGTCTTGGCCTTATTTACCAAGTCCTGAGGCTTGTTAAATTTTCCATAATGATTTGTTTTTTCCGGGCAAGGTCATTAGTCTTGCGCCAGAGGCTCCCCGACTGGGAATCGAACCCCGGTCTCCCGCGTGACAGGCGGGTATACTAACCACAAGAATAGACTCCGTAAAATAGATCCCAAACAATATCAGTGTTTTATTTTTCCTCACTCCTTTGGTGGACGGTGCATTGTTGGGGTTCGTGTTTGTGCGTTTCGTTCGGTTGCATTCGATGGAACTTTGTTTAGCAGCGAGTGGGTTGGCGGTAGAACTCTCGCCCATACAGGCGTCACGACCTCCTTCCCCACACGTCTTATAAGAGGTCCATGAAAGAGTAGGTTCGGTATTATCAGATGTATTGCAAACCATGAGGATTATTTTGAAGGTGAGAATGTTTATTCTTATAAATAGACTTACATTTCTTTATTTTTTGTTTAAACGATTCCGGATAGTTTTTATACAAAAGTTATGTATAACGAAGAAGGAGGCAACACCAAACATCTGCTTTATTTTGATGGAAACAATGTTGCTATACAAAAGCCAATTGCGGTCTTTGTGGAAGTTTACAATGGTGGCCCTTTGGGCGCTACAAAAATATTAATTATATCGGCTTTACCAGTATGGCGGATGCAACCGTTAGGATAAAGGTCAACCGAGAGCTAATAACGGCGAGTCTCGGGAACCACCTCCCTTAAGACGATTCAACTCAATTACGTGAGTAATCGCGTGTTTCAACTCAGTTGATATTGGAATCAACAAATGCAAATAAAAGACCGAAACGATTTGAGGAATTTACTGTTTAATTAATTAATAATCTTTGTCTTCTGCTGGTCGGGTGGTTGGCGACAGACATAGTGACGCGACGAGGGTTGACTGCAGACTGACCAAAGGACGTTAGTCACATTCAAATCTGGGTGACAGTTCGCTGGCGTCCCTTATCGATGACGCATTTTCAGCTGATTGCTGTCAGGTGTGGTGAGTATGGTGGTCGGGCAGTGTACTAGACGATTAACGTACTAGAATCTCTCCGCTGCATTTAGTTACGAATCCACAACAACCAGACAAATAAATGATAGTGAACTTAGAAAAAAACCGTATCATTTTTTATTGAAATATTATTTAAGCTTATAATAAATTTTATTGGCTTGAGAAAAGAAATTTTATAGCGCTCTATAACGTTTCGGTCGCGAACTTAAGAATATACCGGCATTTTCACTTTCCCAGTAAACTCCGACGACAATAATTAAAAATAGTGAGCATAATATTGTACTAAATAAAATTGTGTGTGGAGTTTCTAAGTTCAAGAACGCAATACTAAAGGAAACTACTGTGGGGGTGAGGAGTTGTTGTACCGGACACGGGCACTTGGTTCACTAATATCCCCAGGTAAAACTGCTGCCGACTGTTCACGAAACGGTACAATGAATAAAGGAAAACGCACTGGGGTCGAGTTGATGTTAATGTTTTTATTTTTAATTTTAAAACTATCCACATTTATTTACAAAAGAACGTGTAAATTTGATTTACAAAAGTTCACTTCACCAGCGTCTTCTTTAGTACATGGGTTTTTCTTGTATCTATTAGCTTTCTTATCATGCAGATTCTATCTCACATTTGCTTCAATTAATTACGGCAACCACTTATGTCTTGAAAATTTCACTATTACTAGGACTTAAAGCACTTTCCTCCTTATGTATATAAGAAAAGTATAAAAACAGAACAATACAACAGTAGCGACTCGACTTTGGTGTACGTACACCTCGGGGGAGGAAAATTGACTTCAAACTGACTTACTCGCACTCTCAAAAACGTGTGTACGCACTCCAGTGATTGATATTCGACTGATGCCAATTAGGGATGAAAATTGGGATTTGGGATTTGCACGGTTATTAGCCAATCATCGTCGTGCTCTCTCATGCATCCAATAAATTTCCTGGCTCAGCGAGGTGAATAAACACTTGCGCATACACTCGACCGTCGCTGGGCGTATGATAAATGAAGCGGCCAAAGGAGAGAGCACAATGACCCAGTGTTGGGCTGGCTTTTGCGTACATGCATTAATGCGATTCTGAGAATGGCCGAGTGACCTAGTTCGGCGACTGTGGTGATCTCAGAGTGCAGTAAACTATGAACAGGAAAAATGGGATGGAGCGGAAAATGGTTTGTAGCTATTCACCTGCAAGAAGAGATCATTGATCCCCATCGAATAGAGTGTCTGGGGAAGTCAAAGGGACGCCAAATCCGCTAGGGAATTCTGACCATGGGAACTAAATTAAATACTTGGTTAATTTCCTCAGCGATTGCACGATTATGCAACCGCGTCGTTTGGTCAGACTATGCCGTTGCTAACCGACATGAAATGCGATTTCCGCTGGAAATCTCATGGGTTAGCGAAATGGAGTTGCCGTATGGCAAAAAGGTAGCTAAACCCAATTATGCATTGTCTGCCTAGAATAATGAATTTAGCTATGCGTCCTTTTGGAAAACATGGTTTTCAGGTTGAATAGATTGTAGGGGGAATTGGAGTTGAGGTGACACGCTGTTAGCGGTCGAAATAGGGCTGAAATAGTGTGTTGGTTCTCCATGTAGTATAGAGAACCCCCACACTACCATTTTTCCAATGGCTTAACCGTTATACCTCCATTAAATCCCACAAGGGTGTACATAACTTAATAAGTTAAGCATAGTAAAAAAGATATTATCAAGCAAATTTATTTTATTTCAGTTGACTTAAATTCTTTATTTTCTAATATAAATATTAATCAGAAAACAGTAAGAACACAAATTTAATCTTTCAAGTTTATTTTATTTTAGTTGGATTATGTTCTTTATTTTTAATATGAATTGAATACATTTTATATAATTTAAGTATAATAAACAGACGAACATCTTTCAAATACTTTAGTTTAATTTTAATTGACTTCTGCTCTTCTTTTCTAATATCAATTAAATTAAAATATAATTTACGTATAATAGGAGTTAAAACAACTTAATTATCCAAGCAATTTGATTTTCTTTTAGTTAACCTATATTCTCCACTACTTTAATATTAAATATATTGTTTTAGAATTTAAGCATAATCAAAAAATCAATAAGAAAACAAACAAAATGCATTTGAAAACAAAAGTCCGCAAATGAAAAGAATGAATTCCTTGCCCACATCGGAGCAGCTATCGAACTCTTCCTTATTTATTAATCTCTTATACTAAAACAAAAAACGAAAACACAAACACTAGATTTTTAATATAAATCAAAATTTCTTACGTGTAAAATGCTCAATATTTTAAGGACATTTTATTATAAGTGAAAACGGTGGTGCAACGATTTTGTTTACGTACTTACCTACGGACATTCCTCGCGAAAAACACGACTTTATTTGTGGTTTATGTGTTTTCTGTAATTGGTTAATGTATCAAATATTACATTTCATTCTATCACAAGCAAATTATTTATTTTACAGTAGTATACGCAATCATTTAATTTGTGAGACAACAAATGCCAAACATTTTCGAATATCTTGCATTAGCATATAATTGGAAAAATATATATATACAGTTCTTTGTAATAAGACATCATATATAGTTTATTATATTAAAATAATTATCCAATTTTTTATATCAGCCACAGTAACTACACTTTAAAACCGTTTCAAATCAAGATTTTCCAGGGATACAATCGTATTTTAGAATGCATACAAAAGTAAGAAACATCAAATATTGCACATAAACTTATATATTATTATACAATATACAAAATGAAATTTATTTCACTAGCCGTTAGAAGAGCTTACACATTTGCCAAATCTTTAATTAACAAAATATCGTATATTCTAAGTGTTTTTTATAAAATATACCTCCAAACCAATCGTTGCTCATCGTAGACAAATCTTATTCTATAAAAATTCATTTAATTTATCAGTATATACGTAATTATTTGTACTTTTATAAAAAACCAAAACAGAAGAATATTTATAAACAAGGAAATATAGATAAAAATTCATGTAGTTTCATCTGAAATAAAATTATATATGGTGATACAAATATTGTAAAAATGTATGTAATAACCCAATAATTAATATAATCTATTTAAAATGCATATTGCATTCAATTAACTGATTTTTCATCTCATCTTTGGTTAATTCTCTTCCACTGAATGCAAGGAACTCATTTAAAAAACAATTTGCCTTCTCACTGGGCATACTAATACGAATTTAAATTTAAATTTAAACAAAGCAAAACATAAATAATAAATAATTATATAAAAAGCGTTTCACACAAAACCACATCGAGATAATCGTTTGGTGTTGTTTTTTTTTTTTTTTGTTTCTTGTCTAATTTTTATTATAGACTTTTTAAATTTTTAAATAAAAGCTTATGTTAGTAAAAAATTAAAAAATTAAATACACACAAAAGAATCAACTAAAAAAAAATTATGAATTACTACACAGCATTATTTTTTTTTAAGGCGACAAAACAAAAAAAAAAAAAAAGAAAAACTAAAGAAATATGTGCAACAGTGTTAGAGGAGTATAATTAATCTACATGTTAAGATAGGATTTACAGCAAATAGTTACGATAAGATCAATCAATTACCTATTAATTATATTAAATTGATGATGATCCAGAAAAAAACTATGAAGAGATCATATATAAATTCGTTAACAATAAATAAATAAATAAATAAATGGGTAATGAACCGATAGAACTGTTAAAGATAATCTATGGAAGATATGATACGATAGTTATGAAAAGTAAATATGTGCAAACCTTAAAAACAAAAACAAATATGTATTTCATAGAATTTTAAATTAAATTATAAAAGTCTGTTGTCGATACACGTTATTGACAGACAAACCTTCGTCACATTGACGATTAACAATAAATGATATTGAATTATGTTAATAAAGTTAAATTGTGAAGAAATAAATCTCGTCTTTTGCTGTTGAGAAGTTGGCAATACTTTTTGGTGGTTTGAGACCCTTATATATTAATGCACAGTATGGGCGAACATTTATTTTTAGTATAACATTGTGCACAAAAAATATAACCGATTTATTGATTCAATTGGTGTACCGAGTGTAGTAAAAAGCTTTAGGATCCTGACACAGGTTGGCGAAAGGCTAATAACCTTGTCCGGAAAAACAAACTATTGTAGCGAGCTTAGGGTTCGCTGGATTCATTATTTTAATAATTAATAGCCGTTAGATCGGTTTTTTTTTATAAACACTTTATTAGTCTGTTAATAACAGCCGTTACTTGATATTTCGCTAATAATTCGGTGACTCTTCTTTCACTAGAGACTTATCGTTTAATTCCTATCGCTTCTTTACTCCGCTTCTTTGCTTATAGCTTCCTTAATTATCGCTTCCTTACTGCTTACTGCCCTCCTTGATCTGCGTGTGACGTATTTATATCGTTTTTCCTCATTCTGATTCGGCGTTTCGTTTCCGTCCGTTCCATAGCCTCGAATTTTCTACTGCTCATAGTCTCCAGTTTTCCAGTACTTTCTAGAATATTCTAGTACTTTGTTTTGGAGACCTGTCAGATATCACAGTTGATTGTCATATGCGTCACACTATTATGGCAAATTTATCAAGCCTCGGATATCGACCGGATACACGACGACGAGCACGGAAACGAAAATTGCTAAAGGATATGAGAATTTTCTCATATAGCGTCCGCTCATTATACAGAGCTCGAGCTGCACAGCAGCTAGCCGTTGCCCTGTTCGGATATAAGGATGACATAACAGCAGTACAAGAAATAAGATGAACGGGAAATGGTGTCATTCAAAGAAACGAGTATAACATTTATTATAGCTGTCATGCAAAACACCATTTGGTCGGGGTAAGCTTTCAGCTTGGTCAGCCAAATATGAAGCCTGCCATCATCGGCTTTAATCCAATAGACGAAAGGCTATGCCCTTTTCGCGTGCGAGACAAGTTTAAGAACATACGCCGCGTAAACGTTCACGGACCTACAGAGAAGTCACCTGACGACGAAAAAGAAGAATTCGAACGGGCCTTCAATGCCTGCCTAAGATACGATGTGACAATCGTTCTTGGTGATTTGAATCCGAAAATAGGTCGGGAGCCGATTTTCAGGCACTACGCAGGTTCCCATATTTTGCTTGAGAACTCTAATAACAATGGCCTACGGGTCATCGAACTGGCAGCATCGAAAAACGTAGTCGTTGCGAGTACCAGGTTTCTGCGTAAAGATATCCACAAAGCCACCTGGGTATCACCTGATGGAGCCACTCGCAACCAAATTGACCACGTGTTGATAGATCGCCTCCACTGCTTGAGCCTGATGACGGTACGAACGTACCGAGGTACCAATGCCGACTCGGATCACTATCTTGTTGGCACAGTTTTCCGAGCGCGGATTGCTTTACGGAGACGTATTGCATCCGCGGATCAGGTTCGAATCAACACGCCTGCCTTACGCAATGAGAATACCAGTAACACCCTTGGTCATGCGCTAAGACTCGCCCTCGAAGAGCTCGACGGAGGGAGAGTAAGTCCTGGGGCCAGAATGCCGGGCGTAGAAGAGAAATGGACACGCCTTAAGAATACTGTCATTAGTAATGCCAACTCCATCTTAGGCAGTAGTTGTAGAGATCGGAGCGACTGGTTTGATGATGAGTGCAAACTAGGGACTGAACGTAAGAATACTGCATACCGGGCAATGCAGCAGTCTCATAGGGCGCAGGTACGCGAGGAGAAATACAAAGAGCTCAGAAGATCTGAAAAAAAACTCCACAGACAAAAGAAAAGTGCCTGGGAAAAAACCCTGTCTGTGAAATAGAGGAGAGTATAGAGCGAGGTCCGCACCATGCGCGGATGTTCTACCATATAATCCGCAGTATGACGCATTACATACCACGCTGCACTTGCTACAAGCATAAAGAAGGTAATCTGATCACCGACCCTGAAGGCATTCTGGAGCCATGGGAAGCGCACTTCAATGAATTGCCAAATGATCAGCTCACAGAAGAATTGGAGGCTCCACCAATGCAAAATCAAGACCAAATGCTGCCGCCACCAAGCATTGAGGAAACAGCAAAAACTATAAGACAGCTCAAATCTAATAAAGCCCCGGAGCTGATGGCATACCAGCTGTACTGATCAAGCAAGGAGATACACGTATGGGAGCAAGAGGAGATGCCGGAAGATTGGCGCCGCGGAATAATTTGCACCAAACATAAGAACGGAGATATCACACTGTGTAGCAACTACAGGGGTATAACATTGCTGAGTGCCGCCTATAAGATACTTTCCTCTATCCTACAAGATCGGATAGCCCCATACGCTAAAGTCATCATTGGTCAATATAAGTGTGGCTTCATCCCAGGCAAATCGGCGATTGATCAGATATTCACCCCTAGACAGGCGATGGGAAAATGTCTGGAATTTAAGATTCCATTATATCATCTATTTATAGACTTTAAGGCCGCCTACGACAGCTTAGCCAGGGTAGAACTATATAATACCATGCGAAAGTTCGGCATTCCAAGCAAATTGATACGACTTTGTAGGTTGACCATGACCAATGTAAGTAGTCAAGTAAAAATAGCGGGATTGCTGTCCAAACCAATAAACATATTTAATGAGCTCCGACAAGGGAACGGTCTGGCCTGCCTCCTCTTCAACTTGGCGTTGGAGAAAGCAATCCGTGACTCTGGCATTACAAATAGAGGGAGTATTGTCACAAATTCCAGCCAGATACTTGCCTACGCAGATGACATCGACATCATCGGTAGAACCGAATCGACTGTACAGGACTCCTTCACCCGGATCGAGCAGCCGGCACAAAAACTGGGACTGCACATTAGGGAATTAAGGGAAAAACGAAGTACATGGTGGCAACTTCTGCGAAGAGAACCCCAAACGTCTGTTAAACTATCAGGGTAACGAAGCACGAATTTGAAGTAGCACAAGCCTTTAACTACCTTGGGTCAATAGTATCAGCCGATAACAATATGGAAGAAGAAATACGCGAACGGCTGATCAAATCCATCAAAAATCCGAAATTTATCCAGAACATCCAAGCTACTGCTGTACAAGACCATGGTCTTACCAGTACTCATGTATGAATCCGGGACCTGGGTGCTCAATAAAAGGCACTCTGAACTCTTAGCCGCGTTCGAGAGAGGTCTTAAGGAGAATTGTTGGCCCCGTATGTAAGGGAGGACGATTCCGGAGACGCTACAACCATGAGTTGTACGCGATCTACCTTGAAGCTAATGTTGTAAGAAAAATCAAGCTCGGAAGACTCTGGTGGGGGGGACACCTAGCTCGAATGAGTGAAGAGGAGTCTGTGGCGGTTCCGCAAAATCCCACGGTTTACCTTCCTGAAAACCCCCCATAATCATCACCCAAGACGCTCAAGTCCTCGCCAATGCATTCGCATTCGGCACCTAAAAATGCTGCACGCATTTAAGAGATCAAATCTATGATCTTTAAGTCCCTGTAAAGAAAACTTACCTTCATGCGTTCTCTTCGCATACCACTGCTCCTTAAGATTTCTTTATTAGCTTACCAGGAATTTCCAATCAATTTCGGCATCTACGTCGCCAGTCAAATTTCCTTAGATGAATTCCGGTAAACAAAATAATTAAATTTACATTCATTGTAGCCTTCATGACAGGGATCATAAATACTGCGCCGTCTATTTTTCCCAGCCGCGCCATGTGTACAACAATGTTCCCTATATACACATTGGCTGGCGACTTACACCCTAGGGACCAGAGCAAATACGCATTCCGCGTCTCTTGCATCAATTTAATCCTACAGCATATTCAAATGCAAATAGGAACTCAATACCTACCCTTACTAGCGATGCCATTAACACATTTTCCATTGTGTAAATGGAAAAACCATTAGCGCTTCTTCCTAATGGCGATACATTTACCTACGCATCCGCACAACAGCATAGACACAGGTCATAAATCTCTTTTATCCTACATAGTTCTGGATCCGTTTCCCAGTAACCTTCTTACATAAACAAACATCTCTACGATCCTTTCCCTTGCTTTGTGTTTCAGGTTATTCATCATAGCGTTGAGCCATGAAAAGAACCGACGTGCACACACACTTGTGTATCGTGAAGATCTCCTCTATGAGATCGGTTTTGTTACTCAAAAGAGAGACTTTACGTCTCTCTTGGAATAGGAAGTGCACTCTTAATTTAAGAGAACCAACTTCACAGCTAAATTTCTTTTAACAACGATTGAATATCGTTGAGTCCTTTACCATCCTTCGACCCGAGCGGCTCGAGGCTCCATCGCTACCCTGGTGCGCACAGGGAAGCGATAATGTAATAATCGTTTGTGTCGTTGTCCCCGCGAGTCAGTACGAATTTTCTCCTTAATTAAATACACAAGTTTCAATTATTTTATCGTTTGTACTTTGCCTTGGTGTTAACTCGTGTGTAATTAAAATTATTGTCCTTCAGTGTTTGTTTAAGATTAATTAAAAATAAAAAACCTTTCACTAATAACAGTAACCAATGTTTCCTTTTACCTTTCCTGTTTGTGGACGTTGTGTTGCAGTTTCCGAGCGTTTTCCGCAGAACTTTTGTGTTTTCCTTTTTCTCGACAAACAGTGTAGTTTACGGCGGCGAAATGGACTACTGTAATCAGATGTTGGCGGAGGAAGGGAACGGAGTACCCATGCCGGTACATACTTCCTCCCCACATGTCTGCCCGGAAAGTCTTTTGTGGCAGGATGTATGAAAGAAGACAGCGCGGCAGACCTTGTCTGCGATGAAGGGACGGCGTAGACCAGGACGCCCAGAGCCTGGGACCGGTGGAGAGATTTGTTAAATAAGGCCAAGACCGGATCCCGATTGTAGTGCCGATGACGTTGATGAAAAAGCTTTAGGTATCCTTTTAAAAGTGTTCATTCAGCGTTGGAAAGTAAAGCACCTTTTCCTAAAATATTAAAAGTTAGATACAATGGATATTTACAGCTGTTACTTTTACCGACTCACCTGTCCTTCTCGATTAAAGTACTCTTTATATTCTTGACGAATTTCTTCGGCATCTCTTCCATACGAACTCTTCCCTGACTTCGATTTCGAATTTGTATGATTGCTGTTAGTTTCATCCGCAGATGGAATACGTGTAGTGCAATTCCAGTCGTCCATTAGAAAATTCTGCAAGGCACAACAGGCGAGAGTTATATCCTCAACATTTTCCACACGTACGTTCATTGTAGTTTGCAAAATTCGAAATCTATTTGATAGAACACTAAAAGCATGTTTGACCACATGTCTGGCTCGGGAAAGACGTATGTTAAATATTTTTTCTTCTTTCGTCTTTGTGGGAGAAGGATACGTCGTCATCAAATGTGTCTCCAATGGAAATGCAATGTCTCCAAGAACAACATATGGTAAACTTCTTCCTTTTCCAATCACTTTGTCTCCGGGCAATGCCGTCAATCTTTTGTCAAGGATATCTTTTAATTTGCTCTGCAGAAAAACATCTGCGTTGTTGTTTCGGCCACTGCATCCTACATCCACAAAAATGAAACGGCTATTTGCATCAACGAGTGCAAGGAGGATTAAACTGTTCGTTCCATTGGAATTACGGTAGTACGTACCGTCTTTGGCGAGGGCTCTAAAGTTTATATGTTGGCAATCAAGTGCTCCTAGACAATTAGGGAATTGCCATTTGGTGGCAAAATCATCCCCAATTTTTTCCCAATCAGATATTGCAGGAAACTATAAAGAGTTTGAATAATCATAACATATAAGAAAATAATAGTACAACGGGCTTACGCTATATATATATATATATATATATATATATATATATATATATATATATATATATATATATATAAACAATGAATTCCAGAACTACACCCATCCTAACACATACCCTAGTGGCCATGACTATATATATATATATATATATATATATATATATATATATATATATATAAACAATGAATTCCAGAACTCCACCCATTCTAACACATACCCTAGTGGCCATGACTAAACGTTGAAGCCAAAACCCACAGACCTGTACGATCAACTATGGGTGGCAGAAGGTCTCAAGGAAGACATCCAGGGGCCACGGAGACATGCCCGAAAAAGGCGGCAAACGTCAGAAACTCCGGCCACAAATCCGTCGGCCCAAAGAAGGCCATACCAGCTCTGTTTCTGCTGGTTCAGTGTCCCAGGAAACTCAAAAACAGAACAGAGCAAATGCTACCATGGGTGACAACCGCCAAATGGCCAGGCCACAACACCGTGGGCCCACGGTAGGCGAAAGCCGCTCTAGCTCTGCCAGTTCGCAGCCTACGAACGCTCAAAAGCAGAGCAAGGGCGTACCTACGGGCTCCACGAGCCGGAAACCAGCAACGGACTCAAAGAGTCGGAAGCACCGACCCCAGCACCGTCGGCCCAAAGCAGGCCAAAGCCGGTTCAGCTATGCTAGCACGGAATCTACAGAGGCTCCAGAGCAGAGCGATCATGAGATCTAGAGCTGTTTGTGATTTATTCGGCTTAATTCAAGCTGAGTTACAAAACTATAATCCTTATAAACTAATTTAAAACTAAAAAACGAAAGTAGGTATTAATGTAAAAAGAAAATTATGTATACATATATATATATATATATATATATATATATATATATATATATATATATATATATATATATATATATATAATAAACAAAAATATTTAATTAAAAAAAAAAAAACGGAAGGCGGTGCGAATTTTGTGGTAGATGCAATCGTCGATTGTCGTCGATCTTAAAGCTGACGGCTCTCTATCCGAGGCATGTTCTGGATGTGCAAAAATCCACGACACTCCAGGCGCTTTTTGGCAAATGCAAGTCGAGGGGATGCCGCCATGGAAATTTCAGGTTGCACCACAAAATTCCCTACAGCTTTCAAGTAATGGACTCTTTGGTGGGCTTGTCGGAAGACGGGTTTTTGGTTACGACTTTCTGTCCAAAAATTGCAAGGTCAGTGAACGGGGTGGTTGTTTGGAGTTTCCCCAAGCTTTTTCGTTGGCTTTGCGAATAATATGACAGGAAGGTTTGAGCATAAGGTAGCCGAACAGAGAACCGTGCCAAAGGGACCTGGCAAGGCCCACACTGAGGTCGGTATTCACCCGGAGACCCTACCCACACAGGGGAAGGCTGCGAAACAATGCTGGACCCTGTTATTCCAACAAGACCGAACCCCGAAAGCCCAAAAGGCGTCAAAGAAGGGAAAGCCTTTATAGAAGGTTTATAAACAAACCCTTCGGAGCTCGAAATCCTTCTGAGCAGACCGGTCAGATTCAGGCTTTCTTTCAATAACGAATAGATCTTCGTCCTTTACTAAAGACTACCACTGAGAGGACCCATTAAACGGGTCTAAATGAAATTTTTTTAAGGCCGGGCCCAAAGCTATATGCGCAAAACCATAAGCAGTTCACGGGGGATGATTGAGCAGTGGAGTTGCCAGACCCAAGGAATATTCCGTAATTCCCCTGGGGTTAGGAGTCAACACGTCAACGGGAATCACAGATGACGAATCGAGTGATCCCGTATCCGAGAACCAACCTTCGGAGGAAGCATCTCCAACACATGGAATCTCTGTTCTTGGATGGTGTCGTTAGATAAATTTACACAACTTAAAGGCGACTACCTGACGTGCACCAGTGCTAGCTCGCATTATATCTTCAAAAATGCACGTGGTCAGACAAATGCCAACACGCATTCGAAAAAAAGGGATGTTGGTTTCGCCGCCAAAATGGACCAACCCTAATCGCACCAAACCCCTTTAATTTGGCCACGGCGGCGAGCCAAGAAACACCATCGGATTAATTGTGCAATCCGTTTTGGGGATCTTAAATATACACAAGATACCCAATTGCACTATCGGTTCGCACGGCGAGTCTTACTGTGGGATCCTAAACAAACATACAGATCTTCACACACGCATCCGAATGCAGTGCAAAGTTATCTGTGCGATCCTAGGCAAACAAACGGATCTCCACACACGCGTCTTGGTGCTGTGAAAAGTGCGAGGATATACACGCGAATGATGTGCAGTGCGGGAAAACCATCTACTCTTTTCATTCCTTATGTCTGTTTTCCTCTTTTTTGCACCTCTGTTTGTGTCCCTCAGGCATCGATACTCTCGATTGATTAATAATCTTTGGAGAGTTTTTGGTGTCTGAGTGGTATAATGTTCGCCATGGAAGGGATGTGACCTGGATTTCGGCACGGATCTAGTGGGGCACCTACTACAAGGACATAACACCTGTAGTGGTTGCTTTCGCTTATCTATTGCTGGTCCCGACTTGCATCCTTTCTCGAGACAGTATTGGTTTTCTGTGTAGGGCCATTTCAATAGAGTGGGAATTTCGTGTTGATTTGTGTAACATTCGCGGGTTGAGATGCAATTTCTCTTCTGTGTCTGCCCAGAAACCAACTATCCTTCCACTTAGCGAATCCCAGGAAATTACTAATACAGATATTTCCGATTTTAATCTACCTGGATATAAATTAGTGCTTTGGTTTCATACGAAGTTATATTGCTTATCAGCTTCTGTCACAATATGGGCTCTGTTTCGACCCAGAATTTAATTTCTCTTGTCTAAAACTTCACGTTCCTAAGCATATCATACATTATTACTTTCTTTACAGAAGCCCAAACTTGGATAGAAACGCATCCTTTAACAAATTTGATCCTCTGTCTGATTCTATCGATATGATCTTGACCCTATATCCGCACGCTGAAATCGTTATTGCGGGTGATTTAAATGTGCATAACTCTCAGTGGTTTCGTCACTCCGGACACACAACAAACTGAAGGTCAATATGTCCAGCTTTTTGCTGATTCAAACGGTTTAACTCAACTTGTCAATGAGCCAACACGGGTACCAGACATATATGGTCATTTCGCCAACACACTGGACCTGTTTCTCACCTCCCACCCTAACAAATACACAATTGAAGTTTCTTCGCCCTTGGGCACTTTAGACCACTGTGTCGTGTCAGCTAAATTTCCTCTAACCAACACTAACGCTAATCAGAAAGCTCCCAAAAGAACAGTATGGTTCTACGAAAAAGCCAACTGGGAAGGTCTGAATGACTTTTTTGGAGGTTAAATTGGTCGTTATTTTTCCTCAATAAGGATGTTGACTCTATAGCGGACACATTGACAGACACGATTCTACTTGGCATGCGAACCTTCCTTCCACACAGACTAAATAGTATCAAACCCAAGAGAAATATGTGGTTCGATTCCGGGTGCAGAGAAGCCAGTAAGGCTAAAGAGTTGAGCTTCCGGTTGTATAAATCAAACAATACTGAGGAAAACCGGAAAAAATTTAAGAGGGCTAGAAATGACTGCAATGCGTATATTCATCGCCCCAAATTCTTGCATGACCAGAGAGTGCAACAAAAAATACTACACTCTCCCACAGGTACTAGAAACTTCTGGGCATTCGTGAAAAACAATCAAAACCATTCCATCGCTTATAGTCGATGACAGACCAGTCATCCACTGCAATAGAGAAGGCGAATCTACTTGCTTACATTTTGCAGCCAACTCAAGGCTGCCTAATACCACATCATTCCCGCCTCAACTGGAACATAAGCAGCACACTATGAGCCAGATTCACTTCCGAACACGTATTGTTGCCCGCGCACTCAAGGAGCTAAACGGGTGGGATCCGGGCGCAAGGCTAATAACCTTGCCTGGAAAAACAAATTATTATGGAAAATTTAACAAGACTCAGACTTGTTAAATAAGGCCAAGACCGGATCCCGGTTGTAGTGCCGATGATGATGGGAGCGAACATACAGGGCAAATTCACTGATTGCTTTGAACCCGGCGAAGGCCAGGACGATCCTTGTCCCTGTTCAACCCGAGTTGACATGCAGTCTCCACGTGACACAACTGGATAGCTATTTTGGCACCCACCAAGTAGTAAAACAATGCATGCAGCGACATCCTGAGAAAGGCTGACGCAAGGCTAATAACCATGCCCGTAAAAACGAATTATTATGGCAAATTTAACAAGCCTCGGATGTGGACCGGATACACGACGACGACCACGGAAACGAAAATGGCTCAACGATTTAAGAATTTTCTCATGGAACGTCCGCTCACTATACAAAGGTCGAGCTGCACAACAGCTAGTCGATACCCTGTCCGAATATAAGGCTGACATAACAGCATTACAACAAATAAGATAGACTGGGAGTGGTGTTATTCAAAGAAACGAGTATGACGTTTATTACAGCAGTCTCATAGTATGCGGGTACGCGGGAAGAATACAAAGAGCTCCGAAGATCTGAAAAAAGACTCCACAGACAAAAGAAAAGTGCCTGGGAAAAAACCCTGTCTGTGAAATAGAGGAAAGTATAGAGCGAGGACCGCACCAGGCGCGGAAGTTCTACCATATAATCCGCAGTATGGCGCGATACACACCACGCTGCATTTACTGCAAGGATAAAGAAGGTAATCTGATCACCGATCCTGAAGGCATTCTGGAACGATGGGAAGAGCACTTCAATGAATTGCTAAATGGTCAGCTCACAGAAGAATTGGAGGCTCCACCAATGCAAAATCAAGACCAAATGCTGCCGCCACCAAGCATTGAGGAAACAGCGAAAGCCATAAGACTGCTCAAATCAAATAAAGCCCCGGAGCTGATGGCATACCAGCTGAGCTGATCAAACAAGGAGGGACAGCGTTACATCCCGGAATTCATGAGATCGTGGTGCATGTATGGGAGCAAGAGGGGATGCTGGAAGATTGGCGCCGCGGAATAATTTGCACCAAACGTAAGAAGGGAGATATCACACTGTGTAGCAACAACAGGGGTATAACATTGCTGACTACCGCCTATAAGATACTCTACACTATGCTACAAGATCGGATAGCCCCATACGCTAAAGTCATCATTGGTTAATATCGGTGTGACTTCATCCCAGACAAATTAGCGATTGATCAGATATTCACTCTTAGGCAGGCGATGGAAAAATGTCTGGAATTTAATATCCCATTATATCATCTATTTATAGACTTTAAGGCCGCCTACGACAGCATAGCCAGGGTAGAACTATATAATGCCATGAGAGAGTTTGGCATTCCAAACAAATTGATACGGCTTTGTAGGTTGAGGATGATCAACGTAACTAGTCAAGTAAAAATAGCGACATTGCTGTCCAAACCAATAAACATCTTTAATAGACCCCGGCAAGGGGACGGTCTGGCCTGCCTCCTCTTCAACCTGGCGTTGGAGAAAGCAATCCGTGACTCTGGCGTTACAACTAGAGGGACTATTGTCACCAAGTCCAGCCAGATACTCGCCTACGCAGATGACATCGATATCATCGGTAGAACCGAATCGGCTGTACAGGACTCCTTCAACCAGATCGAGCAGGCAGCACAAAAACTGGGACTACACATTAATAAGGGAAAAACTAAGTACATGGTGGCAAATTCTGCGAAGAGAAGAGAAGTTGACGTTGGTTAAACTATCAGGGTAGTGGAGCACGAATTTGAAGTAGTGCAATCGTTTAACTACCTTGGGTTAATAGTATCAGCCGATAACAATATTATTATTATTATATTATTATTAATAATTATTGGCCTGTAGGAACCCGGAAGTTCATGACCTCACCGACTCGGCTTCGCCATCGTTCCCTGTCCTGGGCACTCTCCTTCCACGCTTGACCATTCGATCCGATCTCCTCAAGGTCAAACCTAACATTGTCCTCCCATCTTCGTGATGATTTGATTTGATTTCACAGTTTTTACTAACAGTCCCTAGATTATCGCCCAGAACGGCGATGTCATCCGCATATGCGAGCACTTGTGTGACCCCGTTCAGGGATGATCCGGCCATGTTGTCGTCTTGTACCTTTCTGATGACATACTCGAGCACAAGGTTAAAGAGACACGGTGATAGACCATCTCCCTGCTTTAGTCCGTCCCGGATTTCAAATGGTTCTGAGAGGTGGTTTTCTATTCTGACTCGCCCTTTGTTTTCGTTCATGCAAATTTGAATGAGGGCGGCATATTTTTTTGGGACTCCCAGCTCAACTAGAATATGGTAGAGTCTCTGCCTTGCGACTGAGTCGTAGGATTTTTTGAAGTCAACGAACAGTTGATGAACCGTCTCTCCGTATTCCCACTTCTTTTCCAGCAGTTGTCTTATTGTGAACATTCGGTCGCTTGTTGACCGGTTCTTACGGAATCCACATTGGTAGTCTCCCAGTATCTCTTCTGCGTACGGTGTGATTCTAGCCAGAATGACATTTGTTAATATTTTGTATGCGGTTGGGAGCAATGATATTCCTCTGTAGTTTTCGCAGTCAGATCTGTCGCCTTTTTTGAAAATGGGGATGACTATTGAGGTTTTCCATTCTTCCGGAGTGACTTCCTTATCCCATATTGTTTGGATGAGCTGGTGGATCTTTCGAGCGGTTGCCTCTCCTCCATGCTTCACAAGCTCTGCCGGTATGCAATCGATTCCGGGAGCCTTGTTGTTTTTCAGTCGATTTATCGCATCTACAACTTCGTCGAAAGAGGGCTCTGGGATCTGGGGCTGGGCTGTATATACGTCTGGTGCCTTTATTTGTGGTTGATGGGTGCGCACATTGAGCAGGTTTTCAAAGTACTGCTTCCATCTTGTCACGACATTGTTTGTTTCTGTGACCAGACAGCCGTTTGCGTCTCGAATTATTTTGGCTCTTCCTCGGTAACCATTTCTAATTGAATTTATGTAGGCATACATACCCCTGATGTTCTTTGCCCTAGAATTTTCTAGGATTTTTTCGATCCGAGTCTTCTCCCATTCGCGTTTTTTGCGTTTGAAGAGCCTCATTGTCTCTCTCCGAATTGTCGCGTATCTTTTTGCGTTGACTTCATCATATCTCTCTAAGTGGATCACTCTGAGGCGTTTACGTTCTTCGATCTTTGCCCTGCTCTCATCGTCAAACCAAGGTTTGGACTTAATTGTTTTCTTAAATCCTAATACCTTTTGGGCTGTTAGTTTGATTGTGTCTCTGATCAATGTCCATTTAGTGTTCACACTATTAGCTTCCTCTTCCTCACTGCTCACATTCTCTAGAATGCTAAATCTATTCGTTAGTTCGTCTTGATATTCAGCCCTTTTGCGTAGGTCTTTCAGTTTATCAGTGTCGAACTTTTTGCTTGTCTCCCGTGAGTGCCCATGTGGGATTGCTGCGAGGCGACTCCTGATTTTGCCAATCACTAGAAGATGATCGGAGTCGCAATCTGCTCCTCTATATGATCTTACGTCAAGGATATTCGAGTGGTGTCTTTTGTCTATGAGGAAGTGGTCTATTTGGTTACGCTTGGTAGAAACCTTGACGTGGTGCGGGGGCTTAAACTACGATGAGTCGCTCAGGCTATGCTGACGGAAGCATACGCTTCCAGTAGGGCCACCCATGTCAGACAGGCTAACGAGGAGTAACACACAAAGATCTACCGCCCCTAATCCAGAGTGTTACGCGTCACCGTGCCCAGTGGATGGTTTGCAGCCAGGGGTATAGCGGCTGTATTATAACGGCGCCTCTCTGACACCGGGTCGAATCAGAGCAGTAAGCAGACCTTACCATATCAAAGAGGGGCTCTGATATGGCGGACCATTTGAAACCCCAGAGTGATCCAATGAAATGAATGATCAATACACAAAAAACAATCTCACAAAAAACCCGGTAGGCGTAGGTGTGATGAGCCAACACTACCATAAGGGAACAAATCATCAGGAAAACACCGACTCGGGAAAAAGAAGAAGCCGATAACAATATGGAAGAAGAAATACGCGAATGGCTGATCAAATCCAATAAAGCCTACTATGGTCTATCAAGGCTCTTTAAATCCCGAAATTTATCCAGAACATCCAAGCTACTACTGTACAAGACCATGGTCTTACCAGTACTTATGTATGGATCCGAGACCTGGGTGCTCAATAAAAGGCACTCTGAACCCTTAGCCGCGTTCGATGGGAACGTCTTCATGGGAATTGTTGACCCCGTATGTAAGGGAAGACGATTCCGGAGACGCTACAACCATGAGTTGTACGCAATCTACTTTGAAGCTAATGTTGTAAGAAAAATCAAGATCGGTAGACTCCGGTGGACGGGACACCTAGCTCGAATGAGCGAAGAAGAGCCTGCCCGAAAAGACCTTTGTGGCGGGATGTATGGAAGGAGACAGCGCGGCAGACTTTGTCTGCGATGGAGGGATGGCGTAGACGAGGACGCCCAGAGCCTGGGAGTGCCAAACTGCATGACATCGGCTCGAAATCGTGACCGGTGGAGAGATTTGTTAAATAAGGCCAAGACCGGATCCCGGCTGTAGTCCCGATGATGATGACATTCATATTAATTAATTCTTTTGAAATTAAGTACATAATGTTCAATGTTAATACATTAAGCCAGAGGCAGTAATTAAGCCAGAGCAACTAATCCCAACAGTCGATGTCCCTTGTGTGCCACTGAAGTTATTATTTATCTTTGATTATACTTATTGTATATGAATATTAAGTTACACAACAAATAATGTCGATCTAGAGAAAACTTTGTGTGTTTTAATCTCAGGAGATTTGTTAAATAAGGCCAAGACCGGATCCCGGTTGTAGTGCCGATGATGATGACAAGAGCCGATCCACTAGCAACCATCCAAAACAAACTAAAAAAAAATTTACTCCCAAAAAAAAAAATTGGGATACTTATCACCACACCTATAAAAACGTAAACCCATTCAAATATCACTTCTTATATCCAACGAATCTAAGCAAATCTAAAATCACAAACTTCGTGAGATTGCGATTAGGTCATTCGTCCGCTAAGCATCTTTACCTGCCCAACAAAAGCACACCCCCAATTTGCCAAAAAGGTAACACAATACTTACAGTCCTTCAAATACTAAAAGACTGTCCTCACCTGAAACTTTTAAGAGACAGTCTATTTCGTAATATAGATATTTATAAAATTCTCGCAGATCCATTATGTTAATTTATTGATATGTAATTTTGAATTAGTTGTTAATAATAAATAAATAAAATAAGTAAATAATTTTGGAGAGATTATACCCTAGATTGCAACTGACACATAAAGGAAAATTGGTAAAGTCACAATAACTTAATGTCACTGCCATTATAAACATCTTCAACAATATTATGAACCGTCATTACTGGCAGTGACGTCCTACTACGTCAAATTCGAGGGTATTTGACAGCTCCGCTTAGTTTAACTTAAATAATTGACAAGTTAAGACATTAATTAGTTACTTACTGGAAGGTATGCTGCATTTAAGTTCCTGTATATAGACTTGCAGACTTCGGGCACAGCGTGGCAAAGAAAAGACGGAGATAATTTCGTCTGGCGATAGATACTTAGATAAGACTCTCCTGTTGCAAGAAATCGTAATGTAGCCGCCAATTTCTCTTCTACACTGATCGCTTCTCTCATACTCGTATCTTGCCGTTTCAAGTCAGCCGTGACTAAGGATACCAGCAAATTGAATTTCGCCTCATTCATCTTAATATAGTTGAAAAACGATCCCAATTCGCCACTTTGCAATTCCCTCACAAAGGATGCGAACGAGACTCTCCGGTTCCTTTCTGTCTTCCATTCCTTTGTCCATGTTTTTCGTTTCCTCTTTTTAGGCAAAATTAATGCTATTTCACAACAGTCAAGCAGATTCAACACTGCCTCCTTTTCTTTGGGATTGTGTATATCCACATTTGCAGCCACGATGGTTGTCAGATCTAAAATTGACTCAGCCAAGTTGTATTCCTCATCAGCCATTGTACTCAAAACAACCTCAACTTTTGACTAACGAATGACGACTAAAAGCAGCACTTTGTAAAATCGCCCCGACGAAGATAGCCCCATGTAAATGAACGATAAAAGCCCACGAGACAATTGATATGAATGTGTCTGGCAAAGTTGTTCCATGTAAATGCAAGTAAAGAGAATTTTGAGGTCCACCTGAATCCGAATTGTACGCCTGTTGTTCGTTTGGTTGCATCATTATTTTAAATTACGTTCTGATTTGTTATTTGGATAGTTAGCACATTGAAGGTATTATGTGCGTTGTGTCTGATTATGGATTTCGAAAATTTGTGGAATACAAAACTATTAAGCGATTTATTATATCGTGAAAAGATTGTTCTGTAAATTTCAGCCAGTTGATAAACAAATCGGGTTGATATTAAAGGGAGAATGCAGAAAACAATAAATGGGTTTTGTAATATCATTTTTGAAGTTAAGAAAAAATGTTATATAAATGAAGTGCTTTGAGTTTATATATTCCTAATCCGGACCCAACACTCCCATCAGTTCGGATGATTTTAGTCGTCGAAAGAATAGGGCAATGATGAGCCGTATATAGTGCTTCACAATAAGGACGATATGTTTTTAAAATTAAATAAAATACAAAATATTTAAGATGAAAGGAACCCTTTTTTTAATTATAAAGTACGACAAGCACTGTAAATTGGTTTTAGCTTAAAGGCTGTAAATAAGTGAATAAATTGGTTTACTTGTTTCCTTCTAAATATTGGTGGAGCAAGCCCTTTAAAATCCGTCAAGATCTCTTCTTGTTTAGCAGAGCTCACGTGTATTGCCTGTGACTGCTTAAATTGTACTCTGCTCAACTCAAAAAAAAAAATGGGTGGCGATAGGCCGACTTTAGCGAGCCAAGGACAGATGTGTCCTTCATCTTGTCTCTGGCTTCTGGTCATTTTGCGAAAACCAGTATCAGCCACATCCGTGATGATGTTGGGCTCGGTCTCAAGATATCCGAAAAAGAATGGGGAGAGGTATCTAAGGATAGTGGGGACAGGGTTAGTTCAAATGTTCTTTAACTACTTGGATGGAGGGATGGCGGGAAAGAAATCATACAAGACCGGTAGATTTTTTTTTTCAATTCAATTCAATTTTTACTAAGTAGATAATACATTTATATTTTACAACTAGTATTTCAAAGTTTTAGGACAGCAATTCCTTTACAACTATAATCTTAAATCTATATAATGAAGCCCGGGAGATCTTGAGTGCGGTAATAAACCCAGATCACGTCTTCGGCGTCTGATAATCTGCGCTTTGGTCGGTGTGTGTATGTTCGTGTCGTCTTGTACTGTGCGTGCGTGTGTGTGGTGTGTTATCAGTAGACCCTTTGGGTTGGTTACAAGAATCCTCTATTATAGAGGATAATGTTGTTGGGAAGGGTGTTTTCTTCAGTTTTGTACTAAAGAAGAAATGGTGGTAGTCTGATCCGAAGAGATCGAAAGAGAGAGCGGTCAAGAACGCAAGACTCACATACAAATAGGTTCTCGCTGTTCTGAATGCTTTCGAGGTACTTGTATGCTAATTTTAGCAAGTACTCGTCGCTGGAGATAATGGTTGTGCGTCTTCTGAGTAGTTTCCTTTCGAAAACTCGAAGTCTTTCCATTTGAGCCAAAGATATACAGGGCCATATGGGAAAGGCGTACGATATTCCAGATCGGATTAGCTGCTTACAGGAGAGAAGCTTAACTTTAGTGTCAACTTTGTTGCCCCACTTCAAAATGTTGTGCAGTTGCTTAGAACGACCGAGGCCCCTTTGAAGAATGTGGATCAATTTTATTATTTTTTTTTACACAAACGCGAGTTATGGTTTCCATGAGTCTTTCCAGGAATAAATGAAAACCAGTTTATAATAGTCACTCTTTTCTTTTATTTATTATCTTTTTTAAAATCTCTTTTCTTGCTCTTTACACTTTTTCTAAATTGTTTATTTCATTTACTGTTGCCAAACGCTTTTATTCTACTTCTTTACCACTTTCTCATTGTTCTGTGCACTTTAGCCTAGCTCTATGCGAATGGTGCTTTTCTTATCTCGAGTTCTTATTGTATCTTATCATTAACTGCACTGCTGCTATTCTTACTTGACCACATATATTATTATTAATCAAAACAATTAGACACCTGTTCCCTACGTCACTGATTCACCACCCATTTCTCCTTTATTCTTCACTGATATTTTACTTTGCAGACTCTTCGTTTCTATTCGATTCTTTACTACTCACTACCGCGACTGATCACATCTTCATACAACTTCCACCACCAAAAAACTTTCGCTTCCATTCCCAAAGGGGACTTCACTACTATATCCAACCACAGACTGCCTGCTAACTTCTTCCTACCACTTCTCGTCCCCTCGGGGTCAACACCTCCCGATGACGATAATGCAATTTCATTTCGCAGTGACCTAATTTCCACATTTTAACTTCAATTCGCAATTGCTTTGTACTGCGGCCTCAGCCGATATTTCTTCATCGATTTGTGCCACAGCCCAATAGCCACAATTGCGAACTGACCCAATTAACTTTGTGCAATTACTTTTTTTGCGATTTATTAATCGTGCCGAAATATGCAATTAATTGCTTTTCCGTGATTTGTAAATCGTTCCGGAATATATGCAATTAATTGTTTTTATGCGATTTGTCTATTGCTCTGAAATATGCAATTAATTACTTTTCGTGGTTTAATGGTTATTCCGAAATGTGCAATTAATCGCATTGTCGTTCTGGGGGGTTATCCGAGTTCATAAATGGATAGCGTTTTTTGATTTGAGTGCATCAATGACCTCATGTACCCCATCTTTGTTTATGACGTCACTCATGCACTTAACACGCGCGCACAAAAGAAGATTTTGGAGTACCCTTAAATGTCAGAGCAGTGTGCGAGCGGAAGGAGAGGAAGTGGATAAGGAAAGGAGATACCGATGTACATTGGTCTTAAATGCCTGGACATTACAACGACGAGGAAACACATGATCAGACAGAACATACCACATTCGTAGGGTTCGGCTAAAGAAAGACTCTATATGCTTATTTGTACGTCTGAAGTTTACTTTCAACGTGATTCTCAGATTGACGGGTATCGCGGGGAAATGTCTGAGAAGGCGGAACACATTCAGCAAGTTCAGTTGAGCAATGACCGTGGTAATACCTATAGAAAAGACATAGGCATGATACCTTACGCCTATGTTCTTACGGTGGGATTGCTCGACCCACATCTGGGTCCCCAATAAGTTTCACTGCTCGTTTTTGCATCCTAGCGTGCATGTGTAGTGCAGTTTTGGATGTGCCTGACCAAATATGGGAGTTGAACTCCATTTTGAGACGAATATACGCCTTGTAAATTGTAGCCAAATTGGATAGAGTGCAGTATTTTTTGCATCTCTTAAAGAACCCTATACATTTGGCCGCAATTTTCGCAGCTTCAAAAATGTGGTCATACCAATTAAGAGTCGAATTAATTCGAGTTCCGAGGATTGATAGTGCCTTGGATTCGTCGATGCAAGTGCCGTTCATCGACAGTGTATTCATTTTGGGGTTCACCTTTGATGACAGAAGATAGCACTGAGTTTTTAAGTCATTGAATTCTACTCGGTTAGATAATCCCCATTGATATATCTTGTTAAGGTCTGAATTCACAGTATCAACCATCAGTTGCTGGTTGGTATTGACGTTCGAAGAGTTTGGTCGGGAATGTTCGTATGAGTATGAGAAACTCAACGTGCTATCATCAGCAAACGAGTGAATTGAGTTGTGAGTAATTGACAAGAGATCATTTATAAAGATCAGGAAGAGAGTGGGTGAGAGTACGGAACTCTGGGGAACACCTGGATTAATTTGATGGGAGACAGATTTGACACCATCAAGAACCACTTGAATTGAACGGCCGGAAAGATAGTCTATTATCCATTGAACTAGGGAATTGTCCACTCCATATAAACGTAATTTTGATAAAAGGGCTGGATGCCAAACTCTACCGAAGGCATTTAAAATACCCAATCCGACTACCTTGCTTTCACCGAGATAGTGGATGGAATGGCTCCACTTTTCGGTAAGGTACGCCATCAGATCTCCTGTGAACCGGTTGTCATTTGATTCCAGATATTTCGAAAGTTGACGGTTAATAAGTGATTCCACTACCTTGGAGAGAATAGAAGTTAGTGCTATGGGTTGATAAGAAGAAAGGGATTATTTGTCACCCTTTTTGGGAATTGGGTGAATATTCGCTGACTTTCATCTATTTGGGAAATGACCAGTAGAATAAGACAAATGGAAGAGTTTCCGCAGTGGTTTGGCGAGTGAAGAGGAACATCTCTTCAAGAGAATTGAGGGATGCCATCAGGACCAACGTATTTGTGTGCGTTTACTTCCTTGAGTACCCGAGCAACAGTACGCGTACGGAAGCGAATCTGGATCACGGTGTGCTGCTTATGCTCAATTTGAGGTGGAACTCAGGTGGTATTCGGCAGCGTTGGGTTGGCTGCAAAATGTGCAGCAAGTAGATTCGCCTTCTCTATTGCACTGCTGACTGGTTTGTCATCGACTATTAGCGAAGGAATGAATGAGGAGACTGAGTTTTGGATGTTTTTCACAAATGCTCAGAAGTTTCTACCGCCTGTGGGAGAGCGTAGTATTTTTTGTCTCACTCTCTGGTCATGTAAGAACTTTGCGCGTTGAATATACGCATTGCAGTCATTTCTAGCTCTCTTAAATCTTTTTCGGTTTTCCTCAGTATTGTTTGATTTATACAACCGGAAGCTCAACTCTTTAGCCTTAATGATTTCTCTGCACCCGGAATCGAACCAGATATTTCTCTTGGGTTTGATACTTTTTACTTTGTGTGGAATAGAGGTCCGCATGCCAAGTGGAATCGTGTCTGCCGATGTGTCCGCTATAGAGTCAACATCGTTATTGATGAAAAGTAACGACCAATTTAACCTCCCAAAAAACTCCTTCAGACCTTCCCAGTTGGCTTTCTTGTAGAACCATACTGTTCTTTTGGGAGCTTTCTGATTAGCGTTGCTGTTGGTTAGAGGAAATTTAGTTGACACGACACAGCGGTCTTAAGTGCCCAAGGGGGAAGAAACTTCAATTGTGTATTTGTTAGGATGGGAGGTGAGAAACAGGTTCAGTGCGTTGACGAAATGACCATATATGTCTGGTGCCCGTGTTGGGTTTTTTTTTTTTTTTAATTAGACTTCTCTCGGGAGAGGCGAACCTATAGCGTCGAGTGGGCGCCCCGAGATGCCATCAAATAACTGTTACAGTTCTTTTTGAATAGTTGCAGGTTGTAACGCTCCGGGAACACTTCCATGGGAAGGGAGTTCCACAGTTTCCCCGCTCTGTAACGGAACGAGTTCTGATACAGGGATGTTCGCGCCGTCGGGAGATGAACCACAAACGGGTGCGATCCGTCGGATTGTCTCGTGGAGCGCACACAAACCAAATTGCGTGGAACAATGCCAAGAATTTCTGAAGAACAGCACCCGTGATAATATTTGTAAAACAGACAGAGGTCGGCTACGCGCCTACGATGTGATAGCGACTGTAGTCCTGACGTCAGCGCCGAGCTCTCAAGTAGGTTGAGGGTATGTTTAGGAGCCGAGCTCCAAACATGAGAGCAATATTCGAGCGCGGGTCTAATTTGAGATTTATATAGGAGAAGAAGTTGGGCCGGAGTAAAATATTTCTTAGCTCAAAAAAGATAACTCAGTTTTCCTGAGGCCGATCTGGCGATACCCGATACGTGTTTATACCATGATATCAGCAATGCCCCGTGCCAGACGCGGTCAAAAGCCTTGGAGATATCCAATGCGACCGCCCTTGACTCACCATGCCGTTCAATCGCAGATGTCCATATATCGGTTATAAGTGTCAAAGGGTCTCCTGAGGGCCGCCTGTCACGGAATCCGTATTGACGATCATTCAGAAGTCCGCTGCACTCGAAATACTTAACCAACTCTGTATTGATGACTTTTTCCATTACCTTAGATAAAATAGACAGTAATGCTATCGGACGGTAACTTTGTGGGAGACACTTTTTTCCCGTCATTGGGATTGGCTGAACTCGAGCGATTTTCCAGCAGGCAGGAAAGGTCCTCCGTGCATAAGATAAGCGGAAGAGTCTGCCAAGAACCGGCGATAGTTCTGGAGCACAGTTCTTAAGGACTATTGTTGGTATTCCGTCCGGGCCGGTTGCCTTCCTACAATTCAGTTCGCGTAGAATGCGTTGAATAGTGCGCGGACGAAATCTCACATCCCGCATGGAAGACTGTACCGGCGAGATCACAGGTGGCCCCAAAAGGCCGGGATCTAGGTTGGAATTCGCGGAAAACAAATTCGCGAACACATTAGCTTTGTCCTTTGAATTTGTGACTAACGTCCCGCTGTCTGTCACCAACGGAGGGAAAGAGGAGGATGCGAAGTTACTGCTGACAGCCTTTGCCATTGACCAGAAGGAGCCCGACCCAGTTGGGCACCGAAGGAGCTTATTGATCACCCCGTCGTTGTGAGCCATCTTCGCGGTATCAATCGCCTGGTTGCACGCGTTTCTGATTCTAACAAAATTCGTTCTGTTAACATCGGTGGGATTGGAGCGCCATTGCTTAAAAGCTCTATTTTTTGCCGCTGTAATCTGCTCGCATTGTTTATCAAACCAAGGTTTATCAGACGAAGTTCGTTTGATGGAATGTGGAATATACATCTCCATCCCCGGAAGAATAATCTCTGATACCGACTCCGCGCAAGCGTTAACATCGGAGTAGCTGAAGCACACCTCTGACCATGGAAAGGATGCGAAGAAATCTCGCATATCGTCCCAGTTAGCAGCCCCATACTTCCATACATGGCGAAGCTGCCTAGGCCGGTTATTTGCTTGGTATGCAAGTGCTTGCGGGACAGATACCAAGCAGTGATCTGAGTTTCCCAGTGGCGCAGAGAACTCTACGGTATAAATACTCGGTTCGGATGTCAAAAACAAATCCAGGGTGTTCGCATAATCGCCTCGGGCATCCGGCACTCGCGTTGGCTCCCCCACGAGTTGAGACAAGTTGTGGCTTACAGCAAACATCCCCACCAGCCTCCCAGCCTCGTCGGCCCTGTTAGAATGTAACAACCAGTCGGAATTGTGCACATTAAAAACGCCAAGGACAACAATTTCAGAAGCTGAGTGGTTGATCTGTATCCAGTCGACGGTATATGAAAGATGTTCGAAAAATGTCGCCGGTCAATCGTCATTCGGGGAGCGGTACAGGCAACAAAGAAATTTAACGGAATTCCTCAGCACGACCCTCAACCATATGACGTCCATATTACTGGGCTCCAACGCCTCCATCCTCTGGCAAGCCAGATTGGACCGCGCGAAAACGCAGACTCCGCCCTTAAAACGGAATCTCGAATGCAAGTCGTATCCTGAGCAACGAAGATATGTCGAATGAGTTGACGAATCGACCTGGGTCTAAGTTAGGGCAAGGATATCAGGTTTCGTTGTTTGCAAATATTGGTGGACGGCATTTACATTGGTATTGGTGAAACCGATGCCCCTGATGTTACAAAATGCCGTCACCAGTCGAGCGTGGGCCGAGCCCCGAGAGCTAGCCCGGTTATGCGATGACGAACCTCTCAAAGTTCAATTATTTATCATGATATCTGCATGATGTTCCCCCTGACATAGTCCCCCCCGGAGATCCGAATGGTAGACTAGTTTACCTCCGGAATTCTTTATATCAGAAGGCACCATCATGACTTATCCCCGTGTCAGCCCGGGCCATCAGCCACACATCCGAAACACCGTCGAAGTTTTCTCTCGGTGATATCGCGGAATGTACAGCGTGACGGGGTGGTATCTCACCTTGGGACCGACTACCACCTAACCAACCTTTTCTCGAACCGGTCCATCAGCCAAGCTCCGAAAGATGGCCAGGATTTCTCCAGACCATTTCACGGAGCCTATCGCTTGTCATTGACAAGTTGAGTTAAACTATTTGAATCAGCAAAAAGCTGATCATATTGACCTTCAGTTTGTTGTGTGTCCGGAGTGACGAAGCCACTGAGAGTTATGCACATTTAAATCAGCCGCAATAACGATTTCAGCGTGCGGATATAGGGTCAAGATACTATCGATAGAATCAGACAGAGGATCAAATTTGTTAAAGGATGCGTTTCTATCCAAGTTGGAGCTTCTGTAAAGAAAGCAGTCATGTATGATATGCTTACGAATGTGAAGTTTTAGACAAGAGAAATTAAATTCTGGGTTGGAACAGAGCTCATATTGTGGCAGAAATTGATAAGCAACATCACTTCATATGTATGTAGCTAAATCACGATGTGGAAAGAACAGTGGCACTAAGTTATAACCGGGTAAAACAAAATTAGAAATATCATCATCATCATCATCATCATCGGCACTACAACCGGGATCCGGTCTTGGCCTTATTTAACGAAGCTCTCCACCGGTCCCGATTTCGAGCCTATGTCATCCAGTTTGGCCCTCCCAGGCTCTGGGCGTCCTGGTCTACGCCATCCCTCCATCGCAGACAAGGTCTGCCGCGCTGTCTCCTTCCATACATCCTGCCACAAAGGACTTGCCGGGTTGGCTCCTCTTCGCTCATTCGAGCTAGGTGTCCCGCCCACCAGAGTCTACCGAGCTTGATTTTTCTTACAACATTAGCTTCAACTCATGGTTGTAGCGTCTCCGGAATCGTTCTCCCTCCCATACGGGGCCAACTATTCCCCTGAAGGCCTTCCTCTCGAACGCGGCTAAGAGTTCAGAGTGCCTTTTATTGAGCACCCAGGTCTCGGATCCTTCCATGAGTACTGAGGATGAGTACATGGTCTTGTACAATAGTAGCTTGGATGTTTTGAATAAATTTCGGGATTTAAAGAGCCTTGATAGACCATAGTAGGCTTTGTTGGATTTCATCAGCCGTTCGCGTATTTCTTCTTCTATATTGTTATCGGTTGATACTATTGACCCAAGGTAGTTAAAGGATTGCACTACTTCAAATTCGTGATCCACTACCCTGATAGTTTGACCAACGGTAGGTGTTCTCTTCGCTGAAGTTGCCACCATGTACTTAGCTTTTCCCTCATTAATGTGCAGTCCCAGTTTTTGTGCCGCCTGCTCGATCTGGGTGAAGGCGTCCTGTATAGCCGATTCGGTTCTACCGATGATGTAGATGTCATCTGCGTTGGTGAGTATCTGGCTGGACTTGGTGATAATAGTCCCTCTAGTTGTAACGCCAGAGTCACGGATTGCTTTCTCCAACGCCAGGTTGAAGAGGAGGCAAGCCAGACCCTCCCCTTGTCGGAGTCCATTAAAGATGTTTATTGGTTTGGATAGCAGTCCCGCTGTCGGCAAACCTACAAAGTCGTATCAATTTGTTTGGAATGCCGAACTCTCTCATGGCATTATATAGTTCTACGCTGGCTATGCTGTCGTAGGCGGCCTTGAAGTCTATAAATAGATGATATAATGGGATATTAAATTCCAGACATTTTTCTATCGCCTGCCTAAGAGTGAATATCTGATCAATCGCTAATTTGTCTGGGATGAAGTCACACCGATATTAACCAATGATGGCTTTAGCGTATGGGGCTATGCGATCTTGCAGCATAGTGTAGAGTATTTTATAGGCGGTAGTCAGCAATGTTATACCCCTATAGTTGCTGCACAGTGTGATATCTCCCTTCTTATGTATGGGGCAAACTATTTCGTGACGCCAATCTTCCGGGATCACCTCTTGCTCCCATACGTGCACCACGATCTTATGAATCGCGTGATGTAACGCTGTCCCTCCTTGTTTGATCAGCTCAGCTGGTATGCCATCAGCTCCGGGGCTTTATTTGATTTGAGCTGTCTAATGGCTTTTAATGTTTCCTCAATGCTTGGTGGCGGCAGCATTTGGTCTTGGTCTTGCATTGGTGAAGCCCCCAATTCTTCTGTGAGCTGACCATTTAGCAATTCATTGAAGTGCACTTCCCATCGCTCCAGAATGCCTTCAGGATCGGTGATCAGATTACCCTCTTCATCCTTGCAGTAAGTGCAGCGTGGTGCGCACCGTGTCATACTGCGTATTATTTGGTAGAACTTCCGCGCCTGGTACGGACCTCGCTCTCTACTTTTCTCTATTTCACAGACAAGGTTTTTCTCCCAGCCACTTTTCTTTTGTCTGTGAAGCCTTTTTTCAAATCTTCGGAGCTCTTTGTATTTCTCCTCGCGCACCCGCGTCCTATGAGACTGCTGCATTGCCCGGTATGCAGCATTCTTACGTTCAGTTGCTAGTTTGCACTCATCATCAAACCAGTCGCTCCGATCTCTACAACTACTGCCTAAGATGGAGTTGGCATTACTAATGACAGTATTCTTAAGGCGTGTCCATTTCTCTTCTACGCCTGGCATTCTGCCCCCAGGACTTACTCTCCCTCCGTCGAGCTTAATTCATTTTTGGGGTATAAATGACCCCGAGATATTTCATCCTGTCCTGTGGTCTAATCGTAACCTATTTGTATTCGGATATTCTGTGAATATCGAGAAGTGGGTTGGGAGTGTTTACTACTTAGAATTATAGTCACTGCTTTGGATGGATTAAGTCGAATTTTCCATCGACTGTAATACTGATACAGTTTGTCCAGGTGACGGTTGAGTCGATTTGTTGTGAGTTTAGGGCTTTTGGATGACGTGTACACTAGGACGAAATCCGCTTAGCATCTTTGGTTTACTGTTCCGTCCACAGGGCGAGGAATATCAGAGGTGTAGATATGAAACTTGGCACAGTATTATGGAAAATTTAACAAGCCTCATACTTGTTAAATAAGGCCAAGACCGGATCCCGGTTGTAGTGGCGATGATGATGATGATGAGATATAAAATCAGATGGAGGCTAGAATGGAGCCTTGTGGTACGCCTGCAGCGGGGTTGAAAGTTAGGGATAGCTTTACATTTACTCGGACGTGGAAGGTTCTATTTAGAACGAACTGGTAGATGATAGTACACAGCGTTGTACTGAGACCTCAATAATTTTAAAATGCGACCTTCGATCCACGTCGTGACAAGAGCCTTTTCAATGTCCAAGCTCAACGCAATGGTGGGTTCCTTATTGTCAATGTACTCGGTTAATTCGCGTATTTTAAAAGGTTTAACTTCGGGTCGAAGTGTTACTTTTTCGTTTTATCGCGTCGCACATTTCAACCTACTTGACGAGGTTCTCTATGTAGACTGAATCAATTTTCCTCTGGGGATGATTCTATTCACCCCATAGTTCTCTCTTTCGTTTCGTTTTCCTTGTCCTTGTGATTCTCTCTCAATCGAGAATCTTTCCACCAGGGAAGATCGCACTCACACATGCAGACGCGGAGGTTGCCGCCCGTGGGATAGCCAGAATTTTCACACTTCTGTTGCGTTGCTTATGCAAACATTCGGGTGTGTTGTTTATAATTAGCGATCCTGGGATCGTGGTAATCGTCGTGTTTACTTTGCCCTATGGGAACAGCGTTTTCGTTAATTGCTGTTTCTCCGCAATGGCCTTTGTTTAGGCGAAGTGCATTACGTCAGGGACAAAGGTTTTGCCGACGGATTGGTCAGGTGAAAAGGTGAACTTTGTGGACACATGTCTGTGGGCACGTGAAGTATGGATATAGGTGAGTATGTTCCTTGGTGGAACGAAGACATCTCAGCCTATGGTAATTTGTGCGGTTCGTGGAACCGCCACAAACTCATATTTGGAAAATTACCATACATACCAAGTGTTGTAATAAATAGCGCTGAAAGAGTATATAATTTAGATAACTATGCAGATGAAATAAAAAATAGGCTTAAAGTATGCAATAGAAAAAAAAGAAAGAAAAGCATGCAAATATTTCAGATTTGAAAATAGGAGATTTAGTATTTGTTAAATTATAAAGTCCTTACCACGGATCATACAAAATAATCGAAAGAGGCAATAATATACATAAATGGAGAATGTAAGAAGTTACATAACAATAGCCTTAATAAATATAACATCATCATCATAATCGACACTGCACCCGGGATCCGGTCTTGGCCTTATTTAGCAAGTCCCAAGGCTTGTTAAATTTCACATAATAATTTGTTTTTCCGGGCAAGGTTATTAGCCTCGCGCCAAAATAAATATAACACACGATAGTAAATTGTTGTAGAGTAGTAGAGACGACGGGAGGATACCACGTGGTTGGATGGACGCGACCTGAAGCGGCTAGTTAATAGAAGGAGAGTGATGATGTGCACGTACATCATCAGGAAGCCTTTGCAACATGATGAAATACAAAATGGTGGATGTTCGTCAAGTTCAACCAATTGCATTGTCGCCGGTGTGCGCATCGGATGTACACTAATGTAGAATATTAGATGTCCAGCACTTCCCCTCGATGAGCGCACCAGGGCGAAAAATTTACATCAGGTTTAAGAGGTTGAGACACTTCTCGTGCTTCGGTTTGGATGCCTTAGTGAGAATGTCTGCAGGCATTTGTTCCATGGGCATGTATTCGACCGAGAGTGTTCTGCTGTCCAGTGCTTCACGGATGAAATGATGTCGGACGTCGATATGTTTGCTCCGGGAGTGGAATACGGGATTCTCAGCCAGCTTCCGAGCACCGTTGTTTCGTTGAATAACTTCAGCTTGTCTGGTAAGGCGAATCCCAGTTGACTAATCAGTCTTCGTAGATGTATGACCTCTTTCGCCGCATCGGATATGGTCATATACTCTGCGTCTGTGGATGATAGCGCGGTGGTTATTTGTTTACGTGATTCCCATGAGACAGGTTTGCGTTGAGAATAAAGGCATACCCAGTGTACGATCTCCTGTCGTCCGGGCCGTTGGCCCAGTCCGCATCGGCGTATTCGGTGAGACATTTCCTGCTCGTTTTATAGGATAACCCAATGTTCGCCGTGCCTTTCAGGTAGCGTAAGACACGTTTGGCGGCTTTCCAGTGATGCTCGTCGAAACAGCTATTGAATTGGCTCAATCTGCTCACGGCAAATGCCATATCTGGTCTTGTGCATACTGCCAGGTACATGAGAGACCCAATTAACTCTCGAAAGGGCGGGTTTCGGTCGGGTTTCTCCTTCCCTTTCTGTAGTATAGTGCCACTGTCCAGAGGTGTATTCACGGGCTTCGAGTCGCTCATGTTGAAACGGTCTAGGTCTTCGGATATGTATTTGGTTTGAGTCATCCGCAGTTCTTCCTTGTCTCGATGAAATTCGATTCCAAGACAATGCTTTATTTCGCCGAGTTCCTTTGTGTTAAATGTTTTTGAAAGTTGCTTCGATAGTTCCTCGATCTTGGCTGTGCTTTGTGAGGAAACTAAAATGTCGTCCACGTATACGGTGACCAGTAGTATGTCCTTTCCTTTTCCTTCAAAGAATATGCAAGGATCGGCAGTGGATTGCTTGAGACCGAGGCGTTTGAGCTCGCAGCTCAGCTTCGTGTGCCACTGTCGTCCGTATAGAGCTGTGTTTAGCAAGCATACCTTATTCCCCTTTTGCAGTTGCGTTAGCATTTGTTTTGCTTTAATGTTTTCTCTGCTTTTTCCGGATTGAATTAATTTCTCCAGGGCAACGTCGGTGTGTTTGGAGATCTCCATGTAAATTGTCTCGTCGAGCTCGCCGTTTAGATAGGCCGTTGCAACATCAAGGTGGCGGCTAGGGCGGCCGTAATTCGAATGGAGTTCATTCTTGCAACTGGAGCGAACGTCTGGTGGTAGTAAATTCCGAGTACTTGGGAAAATCCTTGTGCAACAATGCGTGCCTTTCTTCGTTCTAGCGTGCCGTCGGGATTCGATTTGTTCCGCAAGACAAAACGGCTGCCGATGACTTTGTCTTGTTTCGGCCGATCTACCAAAGTCCAAGTGTCGTTTCTGATGATGGCCTCGATTTCTTGCGCCATGGCATTTATCCACTCTTCGGAGTCTGAACCGCTTGTTGCTTCTTTTATAGGAACTTCGGCTGCTCCCGCGGTCTCCGAAGAGATGTCGCATTCTTGAAATAGTTTTCGAGGTCTTCCCCTGAGTCCAGTCCTTTCTATCCGTGGTCTTCCCGGTCCTCTTCTTGCGATGATTGTGTCAGATCTGCTGGTTGCCCGGTTGCTTCATTTCTTGTTACTTCGAGTTGTTCATCTCTCGCCATGGTTTCGTTGTGTTGTATTCGGTGTGATGAATTCGACCGTGTCACTTTCAGTATCGGATTTGTTGTTTGTTGGGCGAAAATCGTTTGAGGCGGGACTCCGGTCGTTATGTTTTTCGAAGAACTTCACGTCCCTCACAATTTCGATTCTTCGTTCGTCGGGGGGCCAAATCCTGTACGCTTTCGATTTGTCAGCGTAGCCGACGAAAATTCCCTTTTTGGACCTGGGGCTGAATTTACCTTTCCTTGGCCGTCGTTCTAGCGAGTAGACAACGCATCCAAATTCACGAAAATGGCTTATGTTTGGAGCACTTCCAGTCCATACTTCGTATGGGATTCTTCCGTCGAGTGTGTTGGTCGGACATCTGTTTCTGATGTGGTTTGCTGTGTTGACTGCTTCTCCCCAAAATCTTGTGTCCAGATTTGCTTTTATGAGGAGGCATCTACCCGTATCCACCAGGATCGGGTTTTTTCTTTCGGCTACTCCGTTTTGCTGAGGTGTGTGAGTCACTGATGGCCTGTGGTGGATGCCATTTTTCCTTAAGAAGGTATTGAATTCGTTGTTTACGTACTCGATCCCGTTGTCCGACTGTCAGCTCTTGATCTTCCTTCCAGTCTATTTTTCGGCAATCGCTTTGAAATCTCTGAAGACGTTTAAAACCTCGCTCTTGCTTTTGATCATTTTCACTGTGCACCACCTAGCACTATCGTCGATGAACGTGATGAAGTATACAGACCCGCCCAATGTTTTGATGCTCATTGGCCCGCAAGTGTCGGTGTGAACCAGGCTGACTCCTTCGGGAATGGAAGCCTCGTTGTTTTCCCGAGCGCAAGTATCGCAGTTCATGTCTTGTGTGGGCTGCCTGAAAAACATTCCTCGTATAGTCCCGTTTCTGTGGCTCGAAGTTAAATCCTTAATATTCAAGTGACCCAGTCTCCGGTGCCAGGTTTCCCGTAGTGATACATCCGGGGTAGTTGTAGCGGCGGCAGCGTGGGTTTCTTTCAGTCTTGCCGGAACGAAGTACAGGCCGTTTTTCCTTACAGCCTCGAAGATGACCTCCCGTTTTGAGTTCGTTAATTTCGCTCCTTTATTATCGAAAGTGATTGTGAATCCTCTGTCAGCGTTTTTGCTCACAGACATTATATTCGCCCGCAGATCGGGGACGTGTAGAACGTTATCCACTTTCACGTTTCGATATTTGCCTTTGTACTGGGTGATGATGTTTATGTCGCCTCGTCCGGTGATATCGGCTTAGGCACTGTTGGCAAGGTTGAGTTTCGTTGTATCCTTCGAATGCTTCGGTGTTACTCGACATGCGGGATGTGCTTCCGCTGTCCAGGCACCACACCTTACTGACAGTCGACTTAAAAGCCTGAAATCCGTGTTGCGCTGAGTTGGTGTAAGCTAGTACACTTGTACCGTAATTGTAGGTCTTGTTTTCCTTTCCTCGATCTTTAGAAGATCCCGGTCCTTTTCTGTTGAGAGAGCGGCACTCGGCGATCTTGTGCCCGGCTTTTCCGCAATGGTAGCATTTGTAGGAAGGCTTTTGTCGGGTTCCGGGGTGATTGTGTCTATGGCGTTTATCCTTCGTCCTCGTGTCGCGTTGTTTGGCTTCATGCCGTTCGTTGGTGCACCTGGCGTCGCTTTCCTCGATTATCTTGATTCGTAGCGCCTCCGGTAAAGGTAACTCGTCTCGGGATTCTATCGCGCATCTGAAGTTCTCGAACTTCCGGGAGAAACTATACAGGAGCATGATACATAGCAGATAGTCGTTGATTTCGATTTCCATGTCGTTCAATTTATCGACGGTGTCAAAGAAGTCACTTAAGTGTGTTCACACGTCGTCGTGATCGCTCATTGATGAAGCGTCAGTCTCTTCAGTAGACTGACTTTCCTGGCCGGACCTTTTGACTTGTACATGGAGATGAGTTTCTCCCATACTTCCCGGGAAGTTCACACCCTTTAATGATCTTGACTTCAGATGGTCCGATCGCTAGTATGATGTCTGCCTTTGCCTTCCTCTCTTGTGTTCCACTGCTCGACCTCGCCTGTGCGCGCCTCCGCCGATTCAGGTGGATGCGTCGTTCTTTACCAGGATCGCCTCCATCTGCAGCTTCCAAGTGTCGATATTATCCTTCCGCAGTTGTTCGATGCTCGCTGTGGATGGCGCCATTTTGTTGATAGATGAAAATCTAGTTTTCCTGTGTTGTTTGTAGGTTTTCCACGTGTTTATCCAACCGTGACTCTATTTCGCAGTGCTCTGGTGAATGCCTGTTATTGTAGAATAGTAGAGACGAAGGGAGGATACCACGTGGTTCGATGGACGTGCGCTGAAGCAGCTAGTTGATGAAAGAGAGTAATGATGTGCACGTACATCATCAGGAAGCCTTTGCAACTTGACGAAATGCATAATGGTGGATGTTCGTAAAGTTCAACAAATTTCATTCTCGCCGGGGTGCGCATCGGATGTACACTAATGTAGAACATTAGATGTCAAACATAATTAACCTAGAACTAATTGAACCAAGAACTACTTGAATATTTGCACAGCTAGAACAACCAGTATATAGCTTCTAACGCTTCAATACAAGTTGTACGTAAGTTGTCCGGCTACTGAACAAGCCGCTGACATAATTGCTTGTTTTGAACAACAACAAGAAAAAACAATTATTGTTTAGTATACGATATTTACAAAAATTTATTTTTTCTATTCTTTCTCGGATTTTGACTACAGTCGTTATTCAATCGTTTCTGGTGTTATAACGGCTTTGAATTTATTTTTACAGTTTTTAACTTAAATTGTTTTCTTTGTTTTTGTTTTCTTTTTCTCCTTTCTGATTTTGAAACCAAAACAAAATAGAGGAAATTATACTATAATCACAAATCATAGCATATAAAATGTAAACTTTATGTCCTTACATACGACTTTATGTGCGGATGTTGCCACATCAACAGTTTTCGTTTTTGCGTTTTTTGAATGACTTATCGTTACGCTACAGCTCTCGCTATAGCTCTTTCGTTTTGGCGTTCTGTTTTTGCAATTGTCTTTTAAATTCCAACATTTGCATTATACGGATTTTAAGTTTAGGATTTTTACTGATTTCGTTAGATAAAGTCTTGTACTCCTTTGAGAACATGAACACTACAGGAATGGTGACATCGTTGTGACCATCGCCCGACATTGCAAACATTGGTTGAGTTTCACCGGAAGATCCAGGTATATTATCACAGACAATGACAGCTTTGGCACCAGCTTTTTGGGCTCTTCGTGCCTTATCAACAAACGTACACTCGCCACGTTGTACGATTACAATGTTATCTTTAACATTAATCGTGTTATTAAGATCAGTACATGCTCGAAATGGACTGGATACTATCGCTTCGGCTTCGACATATTCTTCAGATACTAATTCTGGTGAGAAATGGCTTGGTCCGGCTACCAGAGCTGTCCAGTCATGGCTGTCATTCGTTTTAAAAACGACCGCCTAAAATGTATAAAAATAAATGAAAAGATGAACAATTTGAAGAAAGCTTTATTTCATTGTAAAGATTACCTGTAGTTGTGCTAATTCGTTGAGACCCTGATGTTTAGTGAGCTCAAGCATTTCTTGCATAAATAAAAGACCCATTTCTCCATCTTCCGGACTCTTTGCCTGTATCAGTAAATTGAAACATTTTGATATATGATAAAAGAGATCATCAAAATTTAGCTTACATTGTAAAAACTGTGAAATAAACGAACTTTCCCATCACCTAATGATACTATTGAAATACCCATATCGAAAACGGCACGTAGGTGATCGGAATTATTCGCTTCAAAATCCAATGCACGTAGACGTTTATTCATCGGCGTTCTGGGACATGATCCTGTTATGAAATTTCTCAGTGGTTTTCTTACTTTTTCGGGGAATAGTTTTGTTGAACTTGGACAGGTTCGCATAAAATCTAAAACGTTGTGTTCATCTGTTTGACGAAAACCTAAAAGTAAAAAAGTTTTTCTTTATAAATTTAAATAATACACAATTGTATGATATCCCCGAGTTTTGACATCCTCAACATTGTAAACGTATTTAATTTGAAACTTAATTTAAAGCCGTATCTAATAAATATATTGAAAAGATGAACAACTACAGAATCTTATTTTCCTTTAAGGATTCTTAAGTATCTTGGCAAAAGAGTCAGCTCTCATAAATCTATAGAGGTTGTTAAGGTAGGGAAGATCTGCACCACACACTTTGCACACCTTTAAAACAAACACCTTTTATTGTTTTTAACTTAGTTTGTTTGTGATAATATCTTAACTTTTCCCACGGTTAAATTTATATTATTAGTAATAATACTTCAACTTCAACTTATGTTATTATTAATAATTGGTGGCCATTATCGTAATTATTATTTGGAGGACCATCACTCTATCAGTGGATCAAACACTCCGCCAGGCAATGTGGCCATGTGGCCAACGTCAATCTCAGCTCCCATCGAGAAACTCGCCCAACGCCAAGCAGTGGCATTAGAGGCGTAGATGGGACAAATCCCCAACTGCAACAGCATCAGCCACAGAAATCACCTTGGATTCGAGACGCAGATGATCCTATGCAGTTGGCGGCTACTCTAACACTTCTAGTATCGGCACAGGCTGGCCATATTCAAAAGATGGTGAAAACACAACATTGCACGGCCGACTTTAACGCAACTAAGCGGTCTTTAGACTGAATCAACAGCTCCATCTAGCGCACCTAGATTTCAACTAATTCTAAATGGCCGCATTTCGAACCAAGGTGTGGTCGCACAAACACTTCAACATATTGAGGACCACATTGCTCAATTACTATTCAAACGGATTTACGACCTAACACAGGACTACGTCCAAGATATTCATACTCTACTTACGGATTTACGATCCAACATGGGACTACGTCCAAGATATTCTTACTCTACGCACGGATTTACGACCCAACCAACATTTCAATTATCAACAAATATCAACAACCGCGACTAAACCACGGCGCTAGTATGCCCCCTTTGACAGCACCAAAGGAGAGGACTACAATGGGTCCATTGTCGCCAGCCCGGGAAGATGTTGCAGTACAGCAACAAAACATAAAACGATTAAAGATTCAAAATAAAAGGACAACATCAAGCAGCCTCAAATGTCACTCGGAAATGCCAGACTGGTTTCTGGAGCGCGATGTTAAAATGCCAGCAGTGACTCTAAACGACAAATTGATGTCAGATGCACTGCTCGGCACATTACCAATCAAATCGGAACATTCCTACAGTTTGAATTAAGATAGACTTTATGCCAAACTCACCGATGGATAAATATAAATATAAAGATGGATGATATGGACGAAAAATGTTATCCTGCCATATCAATGAAAACTGCTACCAGCAACACACGTCGTTTATTCGATAACATACTCAAGCATTTAGCGCCTAAGCTTATACATCAATGAAAATCCAACTATGAGGTTAAAACAGAAAATTCTGTGATGGCACTGACTGCTGTGAATTGCTGAGTGGTGGAGAGTGGAGAATTGACTATTCATGGACAGTTTTTGTTACTGTTTTTGATTCAATTAATTACTGTATTTGTGGAAGAAGAAATAAACAGTTTCATGTCTGTTAATGCTTATACAGCACTTAGAAACGTTTTGTAAAATAAAAAGTTTTTTTTGTTCAGGTGCTTTCGGTACAGTTTTTGCCTTTGGTTGTACAGTTTTTGCCTTTTAACATGGTGATAAAAAAGTCGATCGTTAAGCAATAAAGACCAAAAAGATCTCGTGATGACGATCTAGGGCTAATTCCTTATTGTTTTATTTGTTGGACGCGTTCTTTTGAATTTAAATCGTAAATGTATTTATTGTTGGTTCGGCAATTAAAGTTACAATGCCCAGTGCGGTATTATTTTGGAAACCATCCAGAGGGCTACAACGCCGAACAATGGATGTTCGATTTGCTAGGCAACAACGCCACGATACACATTTTTTGCTGTCTCGTCGAAGATTAGCTCGACGCAGAACAATAATGCTTTAACTTTACTCTCTCTTCAACTTATGTTATTAGTAATAGTGCTTTAACTTTACTTTTCGTAACACTCAAAGTCTTTCTCTTCACCAACGAACACGTGGAAATCAAACATTTATTTAACTTTTCCCACCGACTTAAACCACAGACACTTTTCGTAGCTATCACACACGTAACGGACCGTTCCTGTCAAAACTCCAAAACCAACTCAACTATCTGACCGCCTCGGCCAACTATGTCGAATCCACTCGTCTCTAGTTTTTTTTTATTTTTTTATTCTCCCATCGGATGGAAATCTTTTCTTTCGTCCTGCAGATAAAAGGATATCTCCTTTTTCCTGCCTGATCCATTTTCCTTTGTTTATCTTTCCCAAATTGGGATCGGTAGAGGAAACATAAAGGAAAAATCAATAGAGAATCGTGCTAATGCACATTTATGATTCTCTATGTTGTTAAGCGCTTAGGCGAACGTGCAGTTCGTTTTATTACGCCTGTTGTTTGTTTTAGTCGAATAGGCAAGGACCTTTTCTGTAGGAAATCGATAGGAAACACAAAGGAAAAATCAATAGAGAAACGTGCTAATGCACATTTATGCTCCTCTATGTTGTTAAGCAATTAGGCGAACGTGCAGTTCGTTTTATGGTGCCTGTTGTTTGTTTTAACTTGGTTTGGTTAAAACGGAAACCGACGCTGATTGTGTTAATCGTTTTAGGTAACCAGTTATCTAGGGGATCATAAAATTGCTGACGCGCATTTTATGATTCTCAACGATTTTGTTTGTAGAGAGACATCTGGTTCGCACATTTGGATCTTAGGGGATTTTTGTGGCGAACCTGTGGTTCGATTATCCTGTGGGGAGAAAGTGTATTGTGCCAGGCATGGGCACTCGGTTAACCTTCTTCCTCCAACGCAAATGTTCCGCCGAGTAAATAGTTCACCGGACACAACGACAGGATAAAAATGCACCGCTGTGGGGGACGAAGTCTTGGCACCGGCATGGGTGCGAGTTCTTTTTCGTCCCACTAACATTTCACTTTTCACTCGCCGATCGTTCCTTGGAATTCTGCAGCAATTTGTTCGGCATAGCAGCAGAGGAAACATCACACCCAGGAGAAATGAAACTCACAAGTTGGTTTATTATAATTTGTTTTATTTCAAGCACACAGTAGACACGGTGAATTTCACAATTACACATACGATAGAATTTTACGTTATAAAGGTCCTTTTTATCTGTAACAATTTGTTATTACAAGTTGTGTTATTATAACTTGATTTGTCTTATATTCATATTTCCGACTTTTGCACTAATTAACGGACTAATTTTTATTACGACAACCCGATCACAACTCTTTACGTCAACGACTCCATATATTATCGCGTTCTCGGCGCTCGACGAGGAGCGGGGGCAGCACAACCGTGGTGGTTGGCGAATGTAATTGGACTTCATCGAGGGTTGGAATCTGGCTCTTGATCCCCCCTCGATTCGGTGGTGGTGAATATCCTCTTGCTAAGGATATGTTTACTTACCACAAGAGAGACGTAAAGTCTCTCTTTGTGGAACGGAAAACCAGATCGCGTAATGAATATCATGGTGGTATGCGTGTGATCGTTGTCTATGAAGTGCATCGCGGCTAAATAAATAGACGACGATGCATCGAAGAAATGGGGTAAAAGAAAAGATGAGACGAGGACATCATAAAAGTCTTAGATGAGTGATGCCCTTGTGTAAATATACGACTAGACATTGGGAAAGATGCTAATGGTTGCGATGCTTTATACAATGAAAATTGTATATCGTATCTTGGGTCGGTGGCCGCCACGAATTTGCTTGCATTTGTATACGCTGGATAATTCGTTTGGTGGCTAAGCACGAAGTTGTGATTGTTTGTTCGTTGGAAAACAAATCATCGATGAATCTATTGCAGCTGGGTAAATGGTCGTGTTGCTATTATGCTGGTGATGCTAAAGCAATTTAGGTATACGATGGGTGGATGTCTACCGTATCTTGCTGAACGAAAAGGGATCGAATTTTTATGCATGTTTACATGCGAAGGAATTCGGTTTATGACACTAGACGCTAGTGTTTGCTTTTGTCCCTTGGACAAAAGGCTGCCGAGGCCGTGGAATTGCCAGGGACATGCGGTGTGCACGTGGACAGCGGAATTGCTTGGCATACCAGAGTGGCGGATGGTTTAGGGATTCATGATTAGTTACGGAAGAATTCTTATAGGGAATTTGTATGCAAAGAGATGCATGGAAGGTAAGGATTCTTTAACAGGGACTTTTAGATAAATAAATTTGATCTATTTGATGCGTGAAGCATTTAAGGTGCTAATGCGATTACATTAGCAAAACTTATAAGTTTGGGTCGAAGTTATGGGGGTTCTTCAGTTAAGTAACAGTGGGTTTGGCGGAACCGTCACAATCCTGTCTAAGTTTTCAATGTGAGCAAATTGAACGTTCAGTTCAATTTGTTTGAAATTGAATTGATTAGAGCAAATTGAACGTTTAGTTCGATTTGTATGGTATTGCATTGATGTGGGACCATTTGATGTATGGGGTAATGCTCTGGCTTGGGGAGTGTCTCATCCTTTAAGTGGATGTTTTTGGCGTGTATTGCAATTAGTGGTGGAGACTGGCTCCAAAGGGTAAGTATTATGGGATGGGTGGTTGTGGCTGTAACAAATTGCTATTATAGAAAAAGAAAAACACATTTGTTAATTTGATGGAAAAAATTGTCTACTTTTCTCATGATACATAGTAAATCCCCCACCACCTTTGTATCAGCGCGAACAATAAAACTCATACAAAAATACATAACATACAAGGCATTTAAACAATTTAAATATTAAATACCAACATTTCAAACAATTTACATTTTTAAATTAAAACATTAATTTACATTTTACAAGTAAACATTTACCTTATTGAACATTATTTAAATACATACGTTACAAATGATCTAATTTTCAAATTAAGCTTAAATACAAAACACAATGTACATTTTCATTTACACATAATACATAATATATTAAATTACAATAACATTCATTTACAACATAGAATAACTACACATTCATTTATACAATTTACAATTTTTTCATATCATTTTTTATATCTTCTTCTTATTCTATTTTACTTACACGCTAGATAAAAATGATTAAACTCTAGCTTATGTGTTGTAGAGTACGTTATAGAGACGAAGGGAGGATACCATGTGGTTGGATGGACGTGCCCTGAAGCGGCTAGTTAATAGAGTAGAGTGATGATGTGGACGTACATCATCAGGAAGCATTTGCAACTTGACGAAATACAAAATGGTTGATGTTCGTCAAGTTCAACCAATTGCATTGTAGCCGGTGTGCGCATCGGATGTACACTAATGTAGAACATTAGATGTCCAACATTATGTTTGTATCTTATTTCCTAACTTACTGGTCCCTTGCGAACCCTCTAAGTTACATGTGTACGAATAAAACGTGTCTTTCGACATTACGATTGTTTTGTTTACATGCATTTTAATGAACTTAATGGGTTACAAAGAAATTGAAGAACAGAAAAAACTTAGTTATTGTTACTGTTTTTACCTTATCATCATCATCATCGGCACTACAACCGGGAACCGGTCTTGGCCTTATTTAGCAAGTCCTGAGGCTTGTTAAATTTTCCATAATGATTTATTTTGTCTGGGCAAGGTCATTAGTCTTGCGCCAGGGGCTCCCCGACGGGGAATCGAACCCCGGTCTCCCGGGTGACAGGCGGGTATACTAACCACTATACTATCGAGGAGCCCGTTTTTACCTTATATCTAACTTAAATACTAAACTAACTAAAACAATTATTTTTTGTTTTTTTAATTATCTTAATTATCCCAAACCTAACATATAAACTCAATCGAAAACACATCGAAATGCTAAATCTATATAAGTTTTCCGTAGTTAATGTGCTTCTTTTTATTATTATTATTATTATTATTATTATTACTTCCTTTTTTTTGCCAGTTTTATATGGAAAGAGGTTTTTAATTACCACCCAGGTGTTGCATATTCGTGTCTTTTCGGTCTTTCTGTGCTACTGCCATACTGAACTGCAGTCGCTCTTCATCTGTATGCGCAACCTCTCGACTATAACATATTCGTTTATCTATGCCCGACCGACGCACGTGATAAATCAACGGTATACCGGATTCATTTCGTATCAGGCCGTTCATGTCTCAGTCCTGACTTCTGGTGGAATGAGGCCATTGCGGCGCACCTCCTCATAGTACATATTGTTTGGACAACATGCACCAAAAATTAAATCGTTCGGTGAGCTGATTGATCTCCCAAGATGCCCTCGGATCAACTTGATCATAAAGTTATCCACTCTGTTTATATGGGCCCCACTGTACAACGCTGCAATGGGATAGTATTTTTTGTGATCGGATTCAGGAGTCCGATGTAAGGTAAGGCACGTCCTGAGGCATTGTCTTAAAAATCCGAATCTTTTCCATTAAGCTAGGTCCCACATTAAACTACACTGGACATTCATATATGATCATCCGTCTGATGAGAGCCATGTAGCATATAACTTTAACGCTGCTGTCGAGTTGAATACTATGAAACAGTCATCTTGTCATAGCATAAGTTTTCTTTACCCTGGTTGGCGCAGCCTTTAATGTTTTTTAAAACATGGATGCTGATCCAGCCAGATGCTGTAGATTTAACTACATTTTGGGGTTCAATGTTTGTTCGTGTGGTCCCATAATAGCTAGCTTTCGCCAGTTTTTCCTGACATCTCTGGTAGCTTCAACCAGTGGTATATTAAATAGGATGGTTTCACACTTCTGGGTATTGATTTTGAGTATCCAATTGTCGCAGTATCGCTGAACATCATTAAAATCCCCTTGTAGTAGTCTGTTAATGATTTCAAATGTTGGTGATAGAATTTACAATTTCACATAATTTTTTTTTATTAAACTTCTCTCGGGAGAGGCGAACTTATAGCGCCGAGTGGGCGCCCCGAGATGCCGCCAAATAATAACAGTTCTTTTTGAACAGTTGCAGGTTGTAACGCTCCGGGAACACTGGCGTGGGAAGGGAATTCCACAGCTTCCTCGTTCTGTAACGGAACGAGTTCTGATGCAGGGACGTTCGCGCCGTCGGAAGATGAACCGCAAGCTGGTGCGATCCGTGGGATTGTCTTGTGGAGCGCATATAAGCCGAATCGCGTGGAACAATACAACAAATCTCCGAAGAACAGTACGCGTGATAATATCTGTAAAACAGACAGAGGTCGGCCACGCGCCTTCGATGTGATAGCGGCAGTAGTCCCGACATCAGCGCCGAGGCCACGATCGGCAGGATCGCTCGTCTTTGTATGGTCTCAAGTAGGTCGAGGGTATGTTTAGGAGCCGAGCTCCAAACATTGAAGCAATATTCGAGCGCGGGTCTAATTTGGGATTTATACAGGAGAAGAAGTTGGGGCGGAGTAAAATAATTCTTGACTCTAAAAAGATAGCTCAATTTTCCTGAGGCTAACCTGGCGATGCTCGACACGTGTTTATGCTACGATACATTCCCACAGACCGTGACGCCGAGCAATTTCAAGGTTTCCCCAGATTCGAGGGCCTGGCCATTCATCATCAGCTGTGGAACCGATGATCTACTTTTCTTTGTAAATGTTGTATATTATGTCTTTGCTGCATTGAAGTCGACAAGATTGGCCTTTCCCCACTGCAGGACCTTATCCAGATCCCGATTCAGAGAGTCAATCTGTCTACATCTCAGCTGGTGTGACGTTGATGCACCAATCGGCCGATCACTCGAAAAGGAGGAAACAAGCGTACTATCATCCGCAAAACTGAACACTTCGTTATCCGTTGTCTCCAACAAATCATTTATGTGAAGCAAGAACAAGGTTGGAGCGAAAATAGAACCCTGGGGCACCCCCGAATTAACAGGATACAGATCCCAACACTCGCCGTCCACAACAACCCGGATCGATCGATTCTCGAGGAAGCTCCTCGTCCAGTCGCAAAGCTGTCGGGAAAGTCCATATGAACGAAGTTTGCTCAACAATGCTCCGTGCCAGACGCGGTCAAAAGCCTTGGAGATATCCAATGCGACCGCCCTTGACTCACCATGCCGTTCAATCGCAGATGTCCATATATCGGCTATAAGTGTCAAAAGGTCTCCTCTGGGCCACCTGCCACGGAATCCGTATTGACGATCATTCAGAAGTCCCTTGCACTCCAAATACTTAACCAACTCTGTATTGATGACTTTTTCCATTACCTTAGATAAAATAGACAGTAATGCTATCGGACGGTAATTTTGTGGGAGACACTTTTTTCCCGTCATTGGGATTGGCTCAACTCGAGCGATTTTCCAGCAGGCAAGAAAGGTCCTCCGTGCATAAGATTAGCGGAAGAGTCTGCCAAGAACCGGTGATAGTTCTGGAGCACAGTTCTTAAGAACTATTGCTGGTATTCCGTCCGGGCCGGTTGCCTTCCTACAATCCAGTTCACGTAGAATGCGTTGAATAGTGCGCGGACGAAATCTCACATCCCGCATGGAAGACTGTACCGGCGAGATCACAGGTGGCTCCAAAAGGCCGGGATCGAGGTTTGAATTCGCGGTATGTGAAAGATGTTCGAAAAATGTCACCGGTCAACCGTCATTCGGGGAGCGGTAAAGACAACAAAGAAATTGAACAGAATTCCTCAGCACGACCCTCAAACATATGATGTCCATATTATTGGGTTCCAACGCCTCCATCCTCTGGCAAGCCAGATCGGACAGCGGGAAGACGCAGACTCCGCCCTTAAACCGGAATCTCGAATGTAAGTCGTATCCTGAGCAACGAAGATATGTCGAATCACTTGACGAATCCAGCTGGGTCTCAGTTAGGGCAAGGATATCGGGTTTCGTTGTTTGTAAATATTGGTGGTCGGCGTTTACATTCGTATTGGTGAAACCGATGCCCCAGATGTTACAAAATGCCTTTGTGGAGGTTCTACGAACTACACAACCCACTATGGGTTGAGATATCGTTCGTCGTTCCACCAAGGAACATACCTATATCCATTACTCGTGCCCACAGACACGTTCCTCAAAAAGTCCTTCCTTCCGCTTAAAACAAAGGTAACATACCAAATACCCAACATTGAATTCAATAGTAAAACCAATCGAACTTAACGTTCAAAATTTCCTAATATTGAATTCAATTCATCCATTTAATTCAAATCCATTTACGCAATTTCATCCAATCAATGCAATTCCCTAAAACCGCAAGCAGCATGATGCATATCTCTCATGTACGCAAATAGCAATTAGCACCTCTAATTCCTGGCAAGATCCCAAAACCGAAAAGCGCACGTGTCCAAACAAAGCCATTGCGGAGAAACAGCAATTAAGGGGTCGCTAGGAATAATAAACCACACTAAAGACACACCGATCGAATCGGCAGGTGTGAAGTCCGGGTTCCCAGGAAGATCTTCGGCCACACAGGCAGCAACATCCGCGTCTGTGTGTGCGGGTGCAACCGCACATCTAGCCTGTGACGAAAGAGGAAACCGTAGGACAAAGATAGTCGAAATGGAGTACAGTTAGAGAACTCCGACGAGGAGGTATCCGCGTAACGAAAAACAGAAAAGTCAACTTTAAGAATCGGGACGAGAAGGTAATTTTTGTACAGTGGATTAAGACGCGATCAATGGAATTAAGTCCTTGAGTTTTCTTGTGTTACAACCGCACGAAAGATATCTATTATTAGAATCGGTTTAGGAGTGAAACTAGTTTAGTGTGATAGTGGCGAACTAACGTAAATTCGACTAAAAGGAATATAACGGAACGAAACGTCTGGGGCGAGAGATACATGCGACGATTTATTAAAGGCAGCTTAAACTATGTGTAAACAACTAAACGTGTTAATTAATAAGTGAATTATTAAAGTGGTGGAACTAACCGAATGTGCACTTACAAACTAAATTTTAAACCTTACCTAACAAAAAAATTAAACGGAAATAAAAGTAAAACAGGGTTATTAAGAAAACATTTTACAGAGTTTCATTCGTGGCAAATTCGACCCGGTGTTTTATTGGTTACAGTGTCTGCTCCAGGTTCGCTCTTCGTTTAGATCAGTGGTCGGCGGAACACTCTGTGGCGGTTCTTGTGAACGCCACTACTTACCTGCTCATCTACCACCAGGTAACCCCTTTTCATAAGCGTCCTGTTACAATAAAGCGCGTACTTACCTGCTTTGGTCATACCAATAACCACCAAAAACCTGTGGAGCACAATGTCTGCGGATACGAAAAATACATCAGCAACAACAGACATTTCCTACAAGGGCATAAGTTGTGCGAATCGCACCATGTACACCAAAGGCAATACGGTTGCAAATAGAACAAACAACATTGCCTAAACCGTACCAAAGGAGTGCTTCCTAATGTGTTACCGCATACTACAGGCGATATTTCTCCCTTTGTGCGGACGTCTACACCTACATCGATCGACCACAGCACCCGACAAGCGAATTTATTGGCACCAGTGAAATGCCCCTAAAATACAACTCGGTACAACATTACGTAGCCGACATAAATCCTTAGCGTTGTCCAAGCACACAAGAGGAAAGAATCCTTCCCATACACGTGCATGGCGATTCATACAAGAGGACGCCAGCAACGCTCGCCCGATCAGCATGAATGTTCCACACAGTGCTGGTCGTATAAACATATCCCTTTATGGAAATGTGATGTACACGATCAGCAATAATGCTTTACACAGTCGCTGATCGTGTAAACATTTTAACCCTTTTCAGGATGACTTGCCCCAGCTGCGAAGGTTGTTTATTTTTATTTAATTTCATGTGCATGGTTCACATGCCGGGCGACACACGCGATGAGCAACCAAAGTTGACCATCGTGTGTGTGTGTTTCAGCCGTTCTTCGGGAGTACACCAATTCGAAAAGGAAAATTACCAAATATGGTCATCGAGGCGATGGATGGAATTTTGGTATTCTGTCGCTTCGGTGGCGATAATCAATCGCGTCTTGGATTCCGCGAGGGCAGGTCGGCCCTCACGTTAATTAATAAAGAGTCTGCTGGTGATTGTCAAAGAGAATAGTAAATACCACGGGATACCATCCTTTCTGTTGTTAATCGTTCGAAGCAAAGTTACGACCGTGTATGCAGATACAGACATTTTGCGCTGTGAACTTTCTCGGTGTTAACCAGTTCGAAGAAAAGTTACGACCGTGTACGCAGATACAGACATTTTGCGCTGTGAACTGCTCGGCCCTCACGTTAATTAATAAAGAGTCTGTTGGTGACTGTCAAAGAGAATAGTAAATACCACGGGATACCATCCTTTCTGTTGTTAATCGTTAGAAGCAAAGTTACGACCGTGTATGCAGATACAGACATTTTGCGCTGTGAACTTTCTCGGTGTTAACCAGTTCGTAGCGAAGTTACGACCGCGCACACAGAAAGTATCTAATTCTGTCCCGAGTACAAAATTTAGTAATTACCACGGTGCTACATTTTCGAACTTTTTCGGAGTGGCTTGTTTGAAATAATGTTATAACGGTTTCCACCAATGTTCCACCCATATATCTGTGTCAGCCTAAAGGAAGTTTAGCGAGAATAACTCTACAGTGTACCACATTGAAATATAAGTTTACGTGAGATTAGTAAAATACTATTTTGAACCTAAAGTAAGCTTTACATAAAATTAACTACACTATGTACAACATAAGCTAAATTTTACCATAATGATTTAAATACAGTGTACCACATTGAAATATACGTTTACGTGAGATTAGTAAAATACTATTTTGAACCTAAGTAAGCTTTATATAAAATTAACTACACTATGTACAACATAAGCTAAATTTTACTTAATGATTTAAATACAGTGTACCACATTGAAATATAAGTTTACGTGAGATTAGTAAAATACTATTTTGAACCTAAAGTAAGCTTTACATAAAATTAACTACACTATGTACAACATAAGCTAAATTTTACTTAATGATTTAAATACAGTGGACCACATTGAAATATAAGTTTACGTGAGATTAGTAAAATACTATTTTGAACCTAAAGTAAGCTTTACATAAAATTAACTACACTATGTACAACATAAGCTAAATTTTACCATAATGATTTAAATACAGTGTACCACATTGAAATATACGTTTACGTGAGATTAGTAAAATACTATTTTGAACCTAAAGTAAGCTTTACATAAAATTAACTACACTATGTACAACATAAGCTAAATTTTACCATAATGATTTAAATACAGTGTACCACATTGAAATATACGTTTACGTGAGATTAGTAAAATACTACTCTTATGTTTCGGGATTTGGCAACCCTAGTATTGCAATCCGGCAATTAACAGCTCTGTCGTAAAGTTGGACATTTTTGAGGTTATACGCACTCAGAACGTTTTGACATACGAGCGCTATTTGTGCTGTTTACAGTAACTTAAAAGATTCATCTCGGCCCAAAAATGGAATTAAATCGTCAACATTTTCGTGCGATTATTTTTTACAACTTTCGGCGTGGATTAACTCAGCAACAGTGCATGGATGAACTTAATTCAATTTTTGGCGATGAAGCTCCATCAAGGACCAGTGTTTATCGATGGTATGGTGAATTCAATCGTGGTCGTAGTTCACTCCAAGATGAATTTCGTGAAGGTCGTCCAAAATCAGTTGTTGTTCCGAAAACCATTGATGCTGTGCGCGAACTGATATTGGAAGATCGTCATGTGACCTATCGTGAGATTGAGACAACCTTAGGCGTTAGTGGGACCAGCATACATTCAATATTGCATAAACATTTGACTGTCAAAAAAATTTGTTCGCGTTGGATCCCACAAAATTTGTCAATAGCCCAAAAAAAGGCTCGCGTCAATTGGTCGAAAGAAATGCTCAAAAAATACGGTCGCGGTGCTTCGAAACACGTCTATGACATCGTGACAGGTGATGAATCGTGGATTTACGCGTATGAGCCCGAAAGTAAACAACAGTCGACTGTCTGGGTGTTTCAAGATGAGCCAAATCCAACAAAAGTTGTTCGCGCACGAAGCACTTCGAAGCAAATGGTCGCCTGTTTTTTCGGAAAAACTGGACATGTCGCAACCGTACCACTAGAGCAACGCAGAACAGTCAATTCTGAGTAGTACACAACCATTTGTTTGCCAGTTGTCTTCCAAGAAATCAGGAAAACCAACCGCCGAAGACGTATCACTCTTCACCACGACAATGCGAGCTCTCACACATCGGCTGCGACAACTGCATTTTTGAGCACCCAAAACATCGATTTGATGGGTCATCCGCCGTATAGTCCTGACTTGGCACCGAATGACTTCTTTTTATTCCCGTACGTAAAAAACAAACTGAGAGGTCAACGTTTTTCGACACCTGAAGAAGCGGTTGCTGCATTCAGAATGCATGTTGGAGATACCTCAATCAGAGTGGCAAAAGTGCTTCGACGATTGGTTCAAACGGATGCAAAAGTGAATAGATCTTCATGGGGAAATATTTTGAAAAACAATAAAGTGATTTTGGATGATCAATATTTGTTTTTGTTCTCTAATCCCGAAATATAAAAGGCAACCCTGGTATTTTGAACCTAAGTAAGCTTTACATAAAATTAACTACACTATGTACAAATAAGCTAAATTTTACTTAATAATTTAAATACAGTGTACCACATTGAAATATAAGTTTACGTGAGATTATAAGTTTACGTGAGATTAGTAAAATACTATTTTTAACCTAAGATAAGCTTTACATAAAATTAACTACACTATGTACAACATAAGATAAATTTTACTTAATGATTTAAATACACAGTACCACATGAAATATAAGTTTACGTGAGATTATTAAGATACATTGTTTTTACCTAAAATAAGCTTACATAAGAATTAACCGTACTATGTACAACATCAAATAAATTTTACTTAAGTATTCGAATACAGTGTACAATATAATATATTTTACGTAAGGATATAAAATACTATGTTAACCTAGAATACATTGTACGTAAGAATCTAAAACCCTATGTTTAACCTAAAGTAAGTTTCATTGAAGAATTAAAATTACGTTGTGTATAAAACATTTAGTGTTATCGAAGAAAAGAATAAAGACATTAGACGCAAGCGACCCGATGTTTTTACCCTGAGCGACAAGACACCGACGAACAAAGTAGTCACGATACGACGAACGTTAAGCAGTTGGGACGTCTTGGTGAACCTGTGTCGGGCCGGCACTTACCAAGACCATAAATACCCATAACTCCAATATCATCAAAATTACGAAAACCCGCTAAACCGTCACCAGTCGAGCGTGGGCAGAGCCCCGGTTATGCGATGACGAACCTCCCAAAGTTTGGTTATTTATTATGATATCTGCATGATGTTCCCCCTGACATAGCCTCCAGATCCGAATGGGAGACTAGTTTATCTCCGGAATTCTTTATATCAGTAGGTATCATCATGACTTATCTCCGCGTAAGTCCGGGCCATCAGCCACACATCCGAAATACCATCGAATATAAGTATTTATTAAATTAAAGTGTTTTTATCTAAAATACATTTATATCTTTATTATAAATCTATTTTATTATTGTTATTTGGCACATTTTATCGTTTTAATATTTATGTATAAATATAATGTCGTAAAATAATATATGTTCTCTCAAAAACAGGAAAAAGTAGGTTTTTATAAAAAATTATATTAAAGTCGTTAGCGAGTACCGAAAACGGTGCAGGCGATGTGAAAATAGTATCTCTTCACAAATAGCATTGTAGGGAACAGGTTAAAGAAAACCAACTTAAACACACGATACCAACAACAAGAGCAAAAACATTAACAAAAATAATAGTAATAAAAAAAAAGTCACTGCAGAGTTTTTCGAACACGATTCATTTGAAACATTGTTAGACATTTATTTCTATATTAAAAAATTAATAAAAATGCGAGAAGAAAAAACCCAGTGACATAAAAAGCACAACATCAACAGCAGCAGTAACAACAACAGGAATTCCAGCACCCGCGATAGCGTCGACATCCGCCACTCTAAAAGGCATTTATTAAAAAAAGGGTTGCACACATTAGAGAAAAAAAGAAAAGCGAAAAAAAGAACTTCTACGAGGACTACAAGTTAATACATGCATGGCCTAGGTATATAGGAGTTTTGCGAGGTATATAGAAGTATATAAGAGGTACGTAAGAAAAGTAAGACTGAATTTGTTGGAACCATGAATTTTATTCTATTTACACATCACGGCTGCTCCCTTCAAAATAGTTCATTTTCGTGGTTACACAACAATGGAGTTGTTGTTTCCAATGTTCATAGTATTTCTGAAGACAGCTTCAGGAATACATATCAGCTCGTCGGGTACATTGTTCTGAATGTTATCCAGAGTGTCAAAGCGACATGCTATTAAGTGATTTTTAAACTGAGGGGAATAAAAAGAAATCGCAGGAAGTAGTCCGTAATTCCGACAAATAGAGTGTTTGAGGAGCGACAGGAATGACATTTCTTGGCAAAAATTCCTTGATGAAGGTTGTCAAACTTTTAATGGTATAACGGGTCTGTTATGGATGTGGTAAGACATCTGCATGTCAAGGACGATTGTTGGAAAAAATAATTTGCTGCGATCAGTGTAAATGAGACTAAAGACTTGAATTTGCCAATTTTGTGGCTTTCTGGGTCTGTGCTAGTAATACTTGTTCAAATAATAATTAAAAAAAAAAAAAAAAAAAAAAAAAAAAAAAAAAAAAAAAATATATATATATATATATATATATATATATATATATATATATATATATATATATATATATATATATATATATATATATATATATATATATATATATATATATATATATATATATATATATATATATATATATATATATATGAACCCCAACCAACAAACATCAACAGTTTGCACATAAATATATCACTCAATCACGACCGCCATCAAATGGTTGAGTATCCGAACAACAGCCGAGTCAACCATAGCAGTGAATGACCGGCAAATGTGTGGCGTTTCTAGCAGATACACACACGACTAGTGAAAAACAACACCACCGAAAAAGCACATCCATTAAAGCCGTATACCATAGCAATAATATACCATTACCACATTAGTCGAACGTATTTGAGTTTAGAAATCAAATTCACATAAGCGGCAGTGGCCTGATGGGTTGAGCTTTGGTTCTATATTTTAGTGATCCTAACCGTGATAGCGTCGGTTCGAATCACTCGCTCTGCACTATCGTCGCAAACACTATAAATGCATTGAACAATTTTCGGGAAAATACATTCGCAATAATGTTACAGACGGAGGTTTGCCCATATGCGCTGCGTATGCCTGGGCAGCTAGCCCGTGTGCTGCCCAAGCTTTTATCGTGTGACAACTGCACCTGTGATGAATCGGGTCATCAAATAGTTAATTTTAGTTAGCGCAGTAAGCAAAATTTAGGGATTGGCTTGTACCACATAAAATCTCCGATTTTCGCTCAGTCGGAAATAAAAAGTTCTCGGGTGAACATCTGTGCCAGAACGTTAAATTTTCTTTCCCTGCACCCAGGCGCCGAACAACCAGCAACCAACCAATCAAGCAACACAGCGACCGCTCAACGGTCCGTCGTTTTTGCAACGGATAGTGACCTGTGATGAAAAGTGGATTGTGTATGATAACCGTAAAAGACCAGGGTAGTGGTCGGGTGCAGGTGAAACACCAAAACACACCCCCAAGCCCGATCTTCACCCAAAAAAGGTTATGGTGACAATTTAGTGGACATTGAAAAGACCGATCCACTTTTCATTTCTTCAACCAAGAGAAACGATAAACGCTATCAAATATTGTGAGGAAATCGACATATTGCGTGCCAAATTGGCTGAAAAGCAGCCTGCTTTGGTCAATAGGCACGGCTCGATCCTTTTGCATGACAATGGTAGACCCCAACCTCACAAATAACGGTGCTAAAACGGTTGCAGTTGGGATTTGAAATTCTTCCCCATCAACCGTACTCTCCTGACATTTCCCGAAGGGAGTACCATATTCCGGCACGTTGTTGTTCGAACGCTATATAAACCAGGCGCGATACAGACGGTCGTAGAAAACACGAAACAATATAAAATGGACATCGTCGCGCTTCAGGAGGTCCCACTCCCACATCAAGTAATCGAAACCAACAGATTTACACTGGTGTGTGGAGGTACCGATACCCATAACCTCGGAACCAGCTTCATCGTAAGCAAGAAGATTACGCCCCATGTAAAAGATGTGAAATTTATTAATGAGCGAATGTCTGTGCTAAAAATACAGGGCCCACGGTACAATTATGTATTTATAAACGTACACGCCCCAACAGAATCTACCGACGAAGAAACGAAGGACACGTTCTATGAGACCCTAGAGGAAGTATTTGATGGGATCTCATCATTCGATGTTAAAATCCTCCTCGGGGACCTTAATGCAAAAATTGTAAAGGAAGATATCTTCCAACCAACTATAGGTAAAGAAAGCCTACACGACGTCTCAAATTATAATGAAATTCGAATTATCGCGTTCGCAGCGTCAGAAGTTCTGTTAGTGAAAAGCACGATGTTCACGCATAAGCAAATTCATAAAGCCACATGGATATCACCCGACGGCGTAACGCGTAACCAAATAGACCACTTCCTCATAGACAAAAGACACCACTCGAATATCCTTGGCGTAAGATCATATATAGGAGCAGATTGCGACTCCGATCATCTTCTAGTGATGGGCAAAATCAGGAGTAGCCTCGCAGCAAACCCACATGGGCAATCACAGGAGAAGAGCGAAAAGTTCGACATTGATAAACTAAAAGACCTGCGCAAAAGGGCTGAATATCAAGACCAACTAACGAATAGATTTAGCATTCTAGAGAATGGGAGCAGTGAGGAAGAGGAAGCTAATAATGTGGACACTAAATGGACATCGATCAGAGACACAGTCAAACAAACAGGTATTAGGATTTAAGAAAACAATTAAGTCCAAACCATGAGTGCAGGGCGAAGATCAAAGAACGTAAACCCTCAGAGTGATCCACTTAGAAAGATATGATGAATTCAACGCAGAAAGATACGCGACGATTCGCAGAGAGACAATGAGACTCTTCAAACGCAAAAAACGCGAATGGGAGAAGACTCGGATCGAAAAAATCCTAGAAAATGCTAGAGCAAAGAACATCAGAGGTATGTATGTCGGCATAAATTCAATCAGAAAGGGCCACCGAGGGAGAGCCAAAATAATTCGAGACGTAAACGGCTGTCTGGTCACAGAAACAAACAATATCGTGACAAGATGGAAGCGGTACTTTGAAAACCTGCTCAATGTACGCACCCATCAACCATAAATAAACGCACCAGACGTACATACAGCCAAGCCTTAGATCACAGAACACTCTTTCAACGACGTTGTAGACACAATAAATCGATTGAAAAACAACAAGGCTCCCGGAGTCGACTGCAAACCGGCAGAGCTTGTGAAGCATGGAGGAGAGGCAACCGCTCGAATGATCCACCAGCTCATCCAAACAATATGGGATCAGGAAGCACCTCAATAGTCGTTCCCATTTTCAAAAAAGGCGACAGATCTGACTGCGAAAACTACAGAGGAATATCATTGCTCCCAACCACATACAAAATATTAACAAATGTCATTCTACAGAGAATCACACCGTACGCAGAAAAGATACTGGGAGACTACCAATGTGGATTCCGTAGGAGCCGGTCAACGAGCCACCAAATGTTCATAATAAGGCAACTGCTGGAAAAGAAGTCGGAATACGGAGAGACGGTTCACCAACTGATCGCTGACTTCAAAAAAGCCTACGACTCAGTCGCAAGGCATATACTCTACCATATTGTAGTTGAGCTGGGAATCCCGAAAAAATATGCCGCCCTCATTCAAATTTGCATGAACGAAAACAAAGGGCGAGTTAGAATAGAAAACCACCTCTCAGAACCATTTGAAATCCGGAACGGACTAAGACAGTGAGATGGTCTATCGCCGTGTCTTTTTAACCTTGTGCTGGAGTATGTCATCAGAAAGGTACAAGACGACAACATGGCCGGATCATCCCTGAACGGGGTCACACAAGTGCTCCCATATGCGGAAGAGATCGCCGTTCTGGGCGATAATCTAGAAACTGTAAGTAAAAAAAGTGAAATCATCATGCAAGCGGCAGCAGAGTTGGGCCTAGAAATAAATGAAGACAAAACAAAATACATGATTACGGCGAGAGCAGGTGGAGCTCAGGGAACACATATAAACGTCAGAGGTAAGATATTTGAAAAAGTTAAAGAATTTAAATATCTGGGAACGATACTGACGGCCAGTAACGAAATGTTGAAGGAAATTAACAAAAGACTTCACTCCGGCAACGCTAGTTGGCACGTAGTCAGTAAATTGCTGAAATCCAAACTGCTATCACGTAACATAAAGCTCCGTGTCTATAGAACCATAATCATGCCGATTATTCTATACGGATACGAAACATGGGCTCTCACAAAGCAGAAAAAAAAAAACAAATTCCGCGTATTCGAGAATAAAGTTTTAAGGGGTATCTTTGGAGGTAAATATGACGAGGAGGCAGGACAATGGAGGAAACTCCATAACCACGAATTGGAAGAGCTATACCGCAAACCTACAATAGTGAGAGTGATCAAGTCGCGAAGATTAAGATGGGTCGGACATGTAGCACGAATGGGCAACGATAGGACCGTGCGTAGAATTCTTGACGGTAGATCAACGGGAAAGATACCGATAGGACGGCCGCAACGGAGATGGAAGGACAATGTTAGGTTTGACGTTGAGGAGATCGGATCAGATGGTCAAGCGTGGAAGGAGAGTGCTCAGGACAGGGAACGATGGCCGAGTCGAGTCGAGGTCATGAACTTCCGGGTTCCTACAGGCCAATACATAATAATAAAAATAATAAAAATTTACGGAAAAATAATATCGGCTTTAACATTTTTACTATAAAATTGGACATTTCATGTGGTACAACCCAATACAAATACTTCATTAAGGCAAGCAAATAAACTCAGATCTAGTCAAGCGTTCGATCTCTTCATTATTGACAGCTATCCCTTTCTTTTCTGTGGCCGAAACGCAGCTCATTAACACTACTTTTCTTCAGACGCTCTCAATACTCACGCAGTAACTGCGACAAGTTAAAACTATTACTGAACCAAGGACACATTTAACTTATTTGACGTGCGGAGAATTCGGCGGGTGGTGTTGCCAGTCTCATTACTTTTCAAATGCATCTTGTTTATATTTTATGTAAACGTCTCGCGACAATAATGCTCTAATTTGATAAATATTATATTACCAATGATAATAAAGATATTCCAATCAATTTTCTATTCTTTCTAATAAAAAAAAAAGCTTGATGTTCTTAAATCACATCAACAATCTCTGTTAGTAGTTGTTTAGTGTTGTTGGAGAATTTTTATTCTCTTTTTATGCTGATTGAGATCTAGTATAGGCATGCAAAAATTTGTTACTTCGTTTTTAAGAACATGTATTTTTTCCTTCTAAATTTTACCATCACTACGAATTATACCAACACCATTAAATTAAAGATAAACCAAAATCCATAAAAACATAAATCGGAGTTTTAGTAATTAAAAAGTTAAGTAAACAATAAAAGCAAAAGAGAAAAATATATAAGTTTTGTATTTGATAATCCTACAACTTAATATATAATAGGATAGTAGTATTTAAACATCATCATCGGCACTACAACCGGGAACCGGTCTTGGCCTTATTTAGCAAGTCCTGAGGCTTGTTAAATGTTCCATAATGATTTGTTTTTTCCGGGCAAGGAAAAAGGAAGAAGAAAATGAAATTTATCGCCTGTGTGTTTTTTGTTCATACTCCGGACCGTTTGAAGAAAAATATATGTCAAACGATTAAATTTATATCCTTTTCTTTTTTGACAGAAATTGGTGAATTGGCTTCTACTTTTATTATTCTTTATGTTCAATATCCTTGCTTGTTGTTTTTCTTGGTGTTTTTTTACTTATCCTTTTTTGGCCCCAAACGTTGCCGAGGCACAACACGACCCACAAAGATACAAACGCACAGCCTACAGCATGGAAAACCACGATGTTTGCAGAAGTCGTGCTTGACGCTATGAGGGAAAATTTAAAGTATCACAAGGTTCAGTCGAAGAGCAAGTAGCCCAACTGATGAAAAACTGGACCAATGTGTATGACGCTGCTATACCAAAAGAATTCACTCAAAAGAATAATATATTGTGACGCATATGACAATCAGTACTAAAATAATCTAGAGAGTCCGAAACAGAGTACTAGAATATTCTATAAAGTAATGGAAAACTGGAGACTAGGAACAGTAGAACATTCAAGGCAATGGAACGGGCGGAAACGAAACGCTGAAACAGTATAAATACGTCGCACACAGAGCATAGTGAGGAGTATGAAGTACGAAGTGAATCAAGCGATTGCTGAGGAGTAAGAAGTAGAACGTGAAGCAAGCGATAAGTGTAGTAGTAATAAGTAATAAGTAATAAGTAAGCAGTAAAAATACGCGATAATTACGGAAGCGATAATAAAGAAAACGTTAGGTGTACGGTAAAAAGTAACGACTGTTATTACGGACTAATAAAATGTCACATTAATTCAGAATCGATTTAACGGCTCTTATTTATTTACAAATAATTAATCCAGCGAACCCTAAGCTCGCTACAATATATTACTGGTGGAACGAACAAAATATCCGAGCTCGTATGCTTCTGTTAAATCACCACCAAGGGGTTGTTTCGCTTGGCGAATTACCAATCTTCCGGTGGATAAAAATCCATCAAACAACATAGCACTTGTCTGTTGGTATAACTGGCGGTTTCTCCTCGTGTCGTTCCGTTTCATGTGTGGTTGCTGGAGATGCCTATGCATTCGGCATAACGAGTGTTTGATCACACAAATCAACCCCCACATGTCCTCAGTTAACAAAAACATTCATGATCTAACACTATTTCACCAACTTACTCTGGTGCACGATGCTGTCAAAAGGGCCGCGACCCTCGTCAAGCCGCTTCATGGTTACCAACCCAGTGCCGCCTGGGATCATACACACACAATCCACGCATCCTCAGTGTAATTCACACGATCAATGTTTGGTTTCATTTATATTCAGACTTTCGGATCTCCGTAGTCGAATGTTTGTGTTAAATCTGAGGGTTCTGTGTCGTATCTTTTTCGTGTACCTTCTCTCTCGTTATAGCTGTTTCGCGTCGTGATTTTATCATACATGCGTCTTCCAATTTGCCTCGTGGCTGTGATGTGTACTTATGGATGAGATGAGTGTGGATAGCTCGGATGAATAATCTACTTCATTCCCGGTCGCGTATATATAGCTTCGTTAGTTTTAAACCATAATTACGTTCAAATAATCGATTGGGAAATAAAAATCAAATAGAGTTCGTTGAACGTGCAGTGAAGTATGCTACCGTAGTGTCATAAGATCATTCTTATTCCCTATGAATTTAATGAACTTTGCCGACTTAACTTACTTGCTCAAGTTAATACGCAGTGCTAGTAAACTCTCAGTGCTTTGTGCTCCAGATTCCGTGTTATCAGTTCTATTTCTCCTATTTCATTGCAACGTGCGTCTTTTAATAAGTTTCCTTTGTGAACATTGAATCGCCTGTACATCAAGTACAAAGTACCCGATTCTCTCTGTGATAAACGCTTTTATTGTGCTGTCATATTTCCTCCAGACAAGATGTATCGTTCCGGTAAGGGTGTTAAGCCAAAAGCGAGTGCGTTCGTAACAGATTTGCACAAGGACTATGAAAATCAACGGGATGGTTCCTCGGCGAGATCTTCCTCTTCTCGAGGTCAACGTAATAACATCCGGATTATCTGTTGCCCCTCTCAACACCGTGCTCATCTAAGTTCTACAGTCCAGGTAAACGAGATTTTGTTTTTAACAGCTTCAAAATGCGTCGGAAAACACCGCACATGAGAATGGCCCAAGTATGAGACGCTTCACAAATAATTTAAATAGACAACTGAACAAAGTCATAAAAAGAAGTAAAACTCAGACTTTCAAGAAATTATTGGAGGCAGCCTAAAACAACGCCTGGGATGGCACCTACAAATAGATCCTATGTCGCCTCAATGCATATCAATATACTACGTCCAAAGGCCTGAGTTGATGGGCTTCATTGTGACCAATCTTTTCTCAAGCGATGGAAATCTTCGTGGTTCAAATGCGATGGCGGAGCAGCAAGCTTTCATTGAGCCAGCAACTCCAGAGGATATGAAACCAGTCGCTAGTAGAATCAAAGCCAGGAGACCTCCAGGACTGGATGACATACCAAACGGGGTACTGAAAAAGATCATGATTAAGCTGAAAATGCTCAGTACAATATACACCACATGTCTAAGAGAAGGAGTTTTTTCAAGATGCTAGAAAGAACAGAGACTAGTCGGAGAGATGTTCGAAAAATGTCCCGGTCCATCGTCATTCGGGGAGCGGTAAAGACAACAAAGAAATTTAACAAAATTCCTCAGCACGATCCTCAACCACATGATGTCCAAGTTATTGGGTTCCAACGCCTCCATCCTCTGGCAAGCCAGATCGGAGCATGTGAAAGCGCAGACTTCACCCTTAAAACGGAATCTCGAATGCTATACTTATATCTGGAGTGACCACGACTATATAGTCAGATCAAAAGGGGGTTATGTACTATGATGAGCTGCTACAAACTTGTGGTTCTATTACCGATCGGTATATGCTACAAGAGAGCCATGCATTACGAGAAAAATGGTGAGAATATGAGCAAAGACATGACAAACTTATTCTCCTGTGACAACACTCGGCCCCATGTCACAACAATCATTTAAAAAATTTGAACTCTCAATTGGAATATTGTACCGCACTCGCCCTATTCTCCGGGCATTGCTGCTTCTGTTTACTGATTGTACCGACGGATACAACATGATGAGCGGCTCACCAGTTCACTTCTTTCATAGAAATCGAGAATTGGCTCATAATGTAGATCAGCTCAAACGACGAGACACTTTTTCCGAGATGGAATTAGAAAACAGTTTAAGAGTTGGCAAAAAGTAGTAGCCAGCGATGTCCAATACTTTGATTAATCTATTCGTTCAATTTGTTCTTAAATAAATGCAGTTTTGACTTAAAAAAAAAGGACCCTTCTAATTTTTACCCTCAAATAGAAGTTAAACACTTTGTAATCGGCGAGCGATTTTTTATGAATGCAATTATTAGGCAGTCTTATTTGATGAACTGTCCATAGATACACCCGCCCGTATGCCTCAATCAGAGCTTTGCTCTTTTTACAGTCCAACATACTTATAATATATTTTATAAGACACGATAGAATTCAATCTAATATGCATATACAACTTTAATTAGCAGTCAATTGTAATTATAAATAGCGACAAAGTCTGCTATTCTGTAAGGCCAAGATATATTTGCGAAGCACTCAAAATGTATACGGAAGACTTCTAAAATCGAAACAAGCAACCGAAAACCTGTTCCCCTCGCGATTGATATGACAAACTTCTTCTCGACACGCTACCCCAAACCTCCATACCTAATAAATAAGAATTAGCTATTCTACTCTAAATAATGTAAACAACTGTTCAAATTAAAGTTTGTACTCACTAAAAGTGGTATTGCCGAGCTGCGCAATTGATAAGGGCAACAAGTGGGCTTCTGTTGTGAAAACAAATTCATCCAAGTTGATGACGATGTCTGACGGATCCGAGAATAGCAGATACAGATACTTGAATGTTTCCGATAGAACATATGAATCCATACGATCCTCGTGTTTTCCAGTACGGACGTCGTTCACAGCGGCATAGCCACATTTCACTTGGGCATGTTTTTGCAGTGTCTTCAGTGCTTTTTTGCCTACTTGCAGATAGTGATGATCATTTGTTGCTTTGTACAGGAAATATGTAGATTCTATAAACTCAGGTCGCAAATGATGTTGACCCCAATGTATTTGGAAATCGACGGTGAATGCTTCTGGAATGAATGTATGCAATTGCATCACTTGGTAAAGCATCTCATGAGTCTGAACTGCTGGTTTTAGATCACCAGACAGGACTTGTAATCCAGGCCAGAATGCTAGTAATGAATCCATGTAGTTGCGTGATTTGGCATGTGGTCGGTGCATTAATACGTCAAGGAGCATCGGCCCTTCACTGACATATTTCATGACGGCATTGTAATGCCGATTGAATCTTGCTAAATATTTATCATCCCCCAGTAGGATGTAGGATTTGAACAAGTACTCATAGTAGGAATCGATACCAGCTCCGACTCCAGAGTCGCGTCGTATCCAGTCACCAGAATGTACATTAAGTACAGTTCCCATAAGATCAGACCCCCGATGTCTTAATTTCCACAAGGCATCCATTGCAGTATGCGCTCTAGCCTCGAAAATAGGTTCACCTGTAAGACGTGATAGTGCTGCGAATTCTAAAAGGATTGTACCAGCACAAGCGGTACATGTTTCCCGAGATCTTTTTAGCTGTGGGTCTTTCATTCCAGTTCGTAGGTTAACTCTCGCATGTGGAATGCCTGTAGTCGTATTAAAAGCTGGCAGCAGACGATATCCAATATCTCGGGCCATTTCAAGCAGTTCTCCCTTGTACCAGTTCATTATGTGCAGTTCCTTTTGAATATATTCTGTGAGAATATGAGCTGACAGTAAACCGCCAACTATTCGGATGTTTGTTTCGAAGACTGAGACAATGATGTCACTATCGAACTGGACATCTTTGATGACTAGTTTCACGGCACGTTCGAACTCAGAAAAATCGCCGAGGATAACCAGGGTATCCAGCGTATCAACCAATGTCATTGAGAAGCTGCGAATGAAATAGAGATCATGTATATTTAAGTAACGGTGAAGAAGATGTATCCATTTGTTTATTAATCTTAATGTTAGCCTTAACACATTAATAGCCCATAAAAGGGATCCAAAAGATAATAGGGATCGGCTTTCTTTATAAGTAACTCATATATAAAATTAATTTTGTATTAATACATTTATCTTAAAGCAGAGAAAAGTGAGAATGGAATGAGTGGATTGGAAAAAAGTGTGAAAACGATTTGTTTCATAATTAGAGTTTTATTGGGTATGGCCAGCTAGCGCAACACTAATTAAAAGCCCCCTGTTGTAGGAGAAAACACAAACATCTTCAGACTGCCACCACATGCGTTTCCGTAAACAATTAACAACATCGAACTTCCGTCTGGTAATTCGTATGCGCCCCCTATGTTCTGGTATCCTGTCCAGGATAAGCGGCAACGCCTCAACACATGCACAACACAAACATATATTTCGGGAACTCGGTCGTGTAGAAGAACAAAAGACCTACGTGGAAGTAAGCATAATACATCTGATATTGATCCGTCATGGTTACTGTTGAAACAGTCTTGGTAAGTCTCTCCACCGGTATCCAGTCCATATCCGAGACTTGTAAATTGTCCATAATAATTCGTTTTTCCGGGCAAGGATATCAGCCTCGCGCATTTTGTTTATACCACTCTTTTATTTGGTGTTGAATGAAGCAAATGGATTAGCGTCTGTATCGATATCTGGGACCAAGCATAATCCTCAAGCGTGGAATTTCATTTGTTTATGTCATTTAAGTCATGATCGAATGTGGCATCATCTGTTATTTGTTTTCTCACCGAATCGTTTATTCAATTATAACATTGTTACTTATCAAGTATACAAGGAGTCAGCGATCGTCACCATGCTGCTCCTGTTTACATCATCCGGGCCACCTGCGACGCTTCGCTTCTCGATCCTTTATCTCAGGTATTCTGTAGTCACACGTCGGACCGATGTCATAAATCGCGAAGATACTTATTACCAGTGTAATATCTCGCAGAATCTCTCAGTCGCTTTCTTAAATTCGAAAATAATAATGAAATCTGCCGGTGCTTGAGACTTAAGTGTGACATTCCCGTACTATCAAGGCCAAAGATAGATTTCTTCAATAAAGAACTTTACGGTAACTGAAAATTAAATTTTTCAGGAAAACTACTATTTACATCCGAAAATGAACATTGAAGTGCATGCAGACTGGCGACATTAGCCGCATCGTGATACGCACTTGGAACTATTTACATTCACCTCATAGTGGTTTGAGCTTGGGTTAGTGACTATAATTTCACTATTAAGGGTAAATCCGATTTTAACTTATTCTCTAGTGTGGTGTTCAGGAACATTGTAAACTCCTCGGGACTGGGCACGCAACAATTACTATTTATTGGCCTATTTAACCCGGAAGGATAGTGTTGCGGATTCACAATTATATGCTCGGAGAGAATCTAGTACGCTCATCGTCTAGTACACTCCCCGACGAACATATTCAACACACCTGTTGACAGTGCACGATCAACTGTCAATCAATGATCAATGGAGAATTGGGTTTTAATTTGCGGACAAAAACATGTGCTTTTTTTGGCTGTAGTTAATGCTGTTATAGGTGTGATTCAGATGATAGTTTTGCGTTAAATTTATATAATGTACTAAAACAAGGAACGTTCTATTTATTATCCTGTGTAATTCGTTTTAATACAACCCATCAACCAAAAGTCAAAGTGATCATCACTGCAAACGGAGGGACAAGCAAGTTCATCAAATACATCCATTCAGCGGGAACTTCAAGTCAGAAGATTGTGACTTGAAGACGTTGAACGGCCACAACCAGGTTGCATTGTAGAATCTTGACGCGGCGGACTTCTACAAAAAAGGCATTGCTGTTCCTTTTTTAATCTAAACCTATTTGGTTTCAGGCATCGTGGTTTCGGACGCCATTACGCCAACCTATCGACACCGTGCTCATCTTTGGATATTCCCCGACGACATTCCTCGTTTGGCGGAACACCAAAGATCTCGACCGACGACATTCCTCGCTCAGCAACGAGATATCGCACATTTTTTCTGGTCCTTCGAGCCGGATGCAGTGCTTATTGGATCTACTCTATCGCCGCCCAGTTCGCGGTACAACAATTAAAACAGCAACAACAGCTTCTGCAATTATCTATTCAACAGGCAGCTGAACATCAACAACAGGCTGAACATAGGCAGCAGCAAAAATAATCAACCACATTCGTCGAGATAAGCTATTTCGAAGCGCATCTACTACTCTGAATTTAAAACTTATACACGTAATCGAATACTGCAGAAACTTATTTTATCAGAGAAACTATTTCAACCAATCGAATGGTCTAACATGACGGCCAAAGTGTAGTGTGCAGTGAACTTAAAACCGATAAGGGTTCAGCAACGCAGACGAAGAGCAGATTCATCAATAAATCGAAAACGTTTCGCGTAGTCGTGCTCTCTGGGCCGTAATTGCAACGTGTTCTCAATTGCTTGTGTACTAATCATTCAGTACACGTATTTATATATATCTTGTCCAAGATCATTAAGTTTCATATTTTCGATTCGCAGTGTTGAAAATTGTACACCAATGAAATGATGTTCACGGAGACCACTCAAGAGCAGCCACAGAAGACAATTTCGACGACAGTCACATCAGACGAAGAAAATGAAGAATACTATGAAAACGTTGAACGGGCCCTCAATGCCTGGCCAGGATACGATATGAAAATCGTTATTGGTGATTTGAATGCGAAAATAGGTCGGGAGCCGGTTTTCAGGCACTACGCAGGTTCTCATAGTTTGCATGTGAACACTAATGACAATGGACTACGAGTCATCGAACTGGCAGCATCGAAAAACTTAGTCGTTGCGAGTACCAGGTTTCTGCGTAAAGATATCCACAAAGCCACCTGGGTATCACCTGATGGAGCCACTCGCAACTAAATTGACCACGTGTTGATAGATCGCCTCCACTCCTTGAGCCTGATGACGGTACGAACGTACCGAGGTACCAATGCCGACTCGGATCACTATCTTGTTGGTACAGTTTTCCGAGCGCGGATTGCTTTACGGAGACGTATTGCATCCCAGGATCAGGTTCGAATCAACACGCCTGCCTTACGCAATGAGAATACCAGTAACACCTTTGGTCATGCGCTAGGACTCGCCCTCGCAGAGCTCCACGGAGGGAGAGTAAGTCCTGGGGCCAGAATGCCGGGCGTAGAAGAGAAATGGACACGCCTTAAGAATACTGTCATTAGTACTGCCAACTCCATCTTAGGTAGTAGTTGTAGAGATCGGAGCGACTGGTTTGATGATGAGTGCAAACTAGCGACTGAACGTAAGAATGCTGCATACCGGGCAATGCAGCAGTCTCATAGGACGCGGGTGCGCAAGGAGAAATACAAAGAGCTCAGAAGATTCCACAGCTGATGATGAATGGACAAGCCCTTGAATCCAGGGAAAGCATACATTTGCTCGGCGGCACGGTCTGTGAGAATCTATCGTGGCGTAAACACGTCGAACACCGCCAGGTGTGGTTCAGGAAAACTAAGTTATCTTTTTAGAACCTAGAAATATTTTACTCCTTCCCAACTTCTTCTCCTGTATAAATCTCAAATAAAACCCGCGCTCGAAAATTGCTTCAATGTTTGGAGCTAACAAAGAGCTCAGAAGACCTCAAAAAAGACCCACAGACAAAAGAAAAGTGGCTGGGAAAACAACCTTGTCTCTGAAATAGAGAAAAGTAGAGAGAAAGGTCCGCACCAGGCGCGGAAGTTCTACCAAATAATCCGCTGTATGACGCGGTACACACCACGATGCACTTACTGCAAGGATAAAGAGGGTAATCTGATCACCGATTCTGAAGACATTCCGGAGCGATGGGAAGTGCACTTCAATGAATTGCTAAATGGTCAGCTCACAGAAGAATTGGAGGGCCCACCAATGCAAAATCAAGACCAAATGCTGCCGTCACCAAGCATTGAGGAAACATTAAAAGCCATTAGACAGCTCAAATCAAACAAAGCCCCCAGAGCTGATCAAACAATGAGTGACAGCGTTACATCACGCAATTCATGAGATCGTGGTGCACGTATGGGAGCAAGAGGAGATGCCGAAAGATTGCCGTCGCATTGCTGAGTACCGCATATAAGATACTCTCCTCTATCCTACAAGATCGGATAGCCCCATACGCTAAAGTCACCATTGATCAATATCAGTGTGGCTTCATCCCAGGCAATTCAGCGATTGATCAGATATTCACCCTTAGGCAGGCGATGAAAAAATGTCTGGAATTTAAGATTCCATTATATCACCTATTTATAGACTTCAAGGCCGCCTACGACAGCATAGCCAGCGTAGAACTATATAATGCCATGAGAGAGTTCGGCATTCCAAACAAATTGATACGACTTTGTAGGTTGTTCATGACCAACGTAACTAGTCAAGTAAACTGTCCAAACCAATAAACGTCTTTAATGGACTTCGACAAGGGGCGGTCTGGCCTGCTTCCTCTTCAACCTGGCGTTGGAGAAAGCAATCCGTGACTCTGTCGTTACAACTAGAGGGGCCATTGTCACCGAACCCTGGGGAACGCCTGCATTAATTTGATGGGAGACAGATTTGACACCATCAAGAACCGCTTGAATTGAACGGCCAGAAAGATAGTCTCTTATCCATTGGTTCAAGGAATTGTCCACTCCATATGAATGCAATTTTGATAAAAGGGCTGGATGCCAAACTCTATCGAAGGCTTCTGAAATAACGACTACCTTGATTTCACCGAGGTAGTGGATGGAATGGCTCCACTTTTCGGTAAGGTACGCCATCAGATCTCCTGTGGACCTGTTTCTACGAAAGCTATATTGGGGGTCATTGAGGAGATCATTTGATTCCAGATATTTCGAAAGTTGGCGGTTAATAAGTGATTCCATTACCTTAGAGAGAATAGAAGTTAGTGCTTTGGGTCGAAAAGAACGGGATGATTTGTCACACTTTTTGGGAATTGGTTGAATGTTCGCTGACTTTCATCTATTTGGGAAACGGGTAGTAGAATAAGACAAATGGAAGAGTTTCCGCAGTGGTTTAGGGAGTGAAGAGGAACATATCTTTAAGAGGATCGGGGGAATGCCATCCGGGCCAGCGGATTTGTTTGTGTTTAGCTCTTTGAGTGCGCGGGCTACAGTACGCGTTCGGAAGTGAATCTGGCTCATGGTGTGCTGCTTATGGTCCAGTTGAGGCGGGACTGATGTGGTATCAGGTAGCCTTGAGTTGGCTGCAAAATGTGCAACACGTAGATTCGCGTTCTCTATTGCAGTGGTGACTGGTCTCTCATCGACTAAAAGCGATGGAATCGATGAAGAGACTGAGTTTTGAATGTTTTTCACGAATGCCCAGAAGTTTCTACTACCTGTGGGAGAGTGTAGTATTTTTTGTCTCACTCTCTGGTCATGCAAGAACTTTGCGCGTTGAATATACTCCTTGCAGTCATTTCTAGCTCTCTTAAATCTTTTTCGGTTTTCCTCAGTATTGTTTGATTCATACAACCGGGAGCTCAACTCTTTAGCCTTAATGGCTTCTCTGCATCCAGTATCAAACCACAGGCAAAGACTCGCCTATTGCCCACGCCAGTCACACCTGGAATTCGGTGAAAGGGAACCACTTCACTATTGTGGAGGTGGTTTTAGCCGGATCGTGCAGGCCGTTCAAACGTTCATCGTGAGATTGAGACAACCTTAGGCGTTAGTGGGACCAGCATACATTCAATATTGCATAAACATTTGACTGTCAAACAAATTGTCTTGGCATACCTACTTCGCACCCCACGGGGCACCTACTATAAGGGCACAACACCTGTAGTGGTTGCTTTCGCTTATCTATTGCTGGTCCCGACTTGCATCCTTTCCCGAGGCGGTATTGGTTTTCTGTGTAGGGCCATTTCAATGGAGTGGGACTGTTGCGTTGATTGGTGTAAAATTCACGGGTTGAGATGCAATTTCTCTTCTCTGTCTGTCCGCGTTTGTAACCAGAAACCAACTATCCTTGCACTTAGCGAAACCTAGGTAATTACTAATACAGATATTTCCGATTTTAATCTACCTGGATATAACTTAGTGCCACTGTTCTTTCCACATCGTGGTATAGCCGCATACATTCAAAATGATATTGCTTATCAGCTTCTGCCACAATATTTGTTCTGTTCCAACCCAGAATTTAATTTCTCTTGGCTAAAACTTCACGTTCGTAAGCATATCATCGATTACTGCTTTCTTTACAGAAGCCCAAACTTGTATAGAGACGCATCCTTTAACAAATCTGATGTTCTGTCTGATTCTATCGATAGGATCTTGACCCTATATTCGCACACTGAAATCGTTATTGTGGGTGATTTTAATGTGCATAACTCTCAGTAGTTTCGTCACTCCGGACACACAACACCTGAAGATCAATATGTCCAGCTTTTTGCTGATTCAAATAGTTTAACTTATCTTGTCAATGAGCCAACACGGGTACCAGACATATATGATCATTTCGCCAACACACTGGCCCTGTTTCTCACCTCCCACCCACACAAATACACAATTGAAATTTCTTCGCGTTTGGACACTTCAGACCACTGTGTCGCGTCAGCTAAATTTGCTCTAACCAACAATAACGTTAAGGAGAAAGCTCCCAAAATAACAGTATGGTTCTACAAGAAAGCCAACTGGGAAGGTCTGACCGGTTTTTTTGGGAGGTTAAATTGGTCGTTATTTTTCCTCAATAAAGATGTTGACTTTATAGCGGACACATTGACAGACACGATTCTACTTGGCATGTGGACCTTTATTCCACACAGAGTAAAGAGCATCAAAGCCAATAGAAATACGAGGGTTGCCTTTTATATTTCGGGATTAGAGAACAAAAACAAATATTGATCATCGAAAATCACTTTATTGTTTTTCAAAATATTCCCCATGAAGATCTATACACTTTTGCATGCGTTTGAACCAATTGTCGAAGCACTTTTGCCACTCTGATTGAGGTATCTTCAACACATGCATTCTGAATGCAGCAACCGCTTCTTCAGGTGTCGAAAAACGTTGACCTCTCAGTTTGTTTTTTACGTACGGGAATAAAAAGAAGTCATTCGGTGCCAAGTCAGGACTATACGGCGGATGACCCATCAAATCGATGTTTTGGGTGCTCAAAAATGCAGTTGTCGCAGCCGATGTGTGAGAGCTCGCATTGTCGTGGTGAAGAGTGATCCGTCTTCGGCGGTTGGTTTTCCTGATTTCTTGGAAGACAAGTGGCAAACAAATGGTTGTGTACCACTCAGAATTGACTGTTCTGTGTTGTTCTAGTGGTACGGTTGCGACATGTCCAGTTTTTCCGAAAAAACAGGCGACCATTTGCTTGGAAGTGCTTCGTGCGCGAACAACTTTTGTTGGATTTGGCTCATCTTGAAACACCCAGACAGTCGACTGCTGTTTACTTTCGGGCTCATACGCGTATATCCACGATTCATCACCTGTCACGATGTCATAGACGTGTTTCGAAGCACCGCGACCGTATTTTTTGAGCATTTCTTTCGACCAATTGACACGAGCCTTTTTTTGGGCGATTGACAAATTGTGTGGGATCCAACCCGAACAAATTTTTTTGACAGTCAAATGTTTATGCAATATTGAATGTATGCTGGTCCCACTAACGCCTAAGGTTGTCTCAATCTCACGATAGGTCACATGACGATCTTCCAATATCAGTTCGCGCACAGCATCAATGGTTTTCGGAACAACAACTGATTTTGGACGACCTCCACGAAATTCATCTTGGAGTGAACTACGACCACGATTGAATTCACCATACCATCGATAAACACTGGTCCTTGATGGAGCTTCATCGCCAAAAATTGAATTAAGTTCATCCATGCACTGTTGCCGAGTTAATCCACGCCGAAAGTTGTAAAAAATAATCGCACGAAAATGTTGACGATTTAATTCCATTTTTGGGCCGAGATGAATCTTTTAAGTTACTGTAAACAGCACAAATAGCGCTCGTATGTCAAAACGTTCTGAGTGCGTATAACCTCAAAAATGTCCAACTTTACGACAGAGCTGTCAATTGCCGGATTGCAACACTAGGGTTGCCAAATCCCGAAACATAAGAGGCAACCCTCGTATTTAAGATTCCCAAAACGGATTGCACAATTGATCCGATGGGACGGATCACGAGGCAGAAGCACACGTGTTGTCTCATTGGCGGTCTTAAATCGACTAATCTACGATCTTATGGATAACAACGTTTGAACGGCCCGCACGATCCGGCTAAAACCTCCACCACAATAGTGAAGTGGTTTCCTTTCACCGAATTCCAGGTGTGACTGGCGTGGGCAATAGGCGAGTCTTTGCTTATTTCGCTTCGAGATAGCATGACTCGAAGTGCTTCTTGGCTCGCCACCGTGGTCAGATTAAAGGGGTTTGGTGTGATTAGGGTTGGCCAATTTTGGCGGCGAAATCGATTCGAGCTCGTTATATTTAGCTACAAGGATACTCCTTAAAGACTGCTCAATAGTATAGTGGTTAGTATACCCGCCTGTCACGCGGGGGACCGGGGTTCGATTCCCCGTCGGGGAGCCTCTGGCGCAAGACTAATAACCTTGTCCGAAAAAAAAAATCATTATGGAAAATTTAACAAGCCTCAGGACTTGCTAAATAAGGCCAAGACCGACTCCCAGTTGTAGTGCCGATGATGATGATGATACTCCTTAAAACTTTGTTCTCGAATACTTGGAATCTGTTCTCTCCCTGTTTTGTAAGGGCCCATCCGTACAAAGCAATCGACATCATTATAATTTCATTAACGGGATTTTATATTACGTGATTGCAACCTCGATTTTAGAAGTTTGCTAACTGTGTACCAATAAGCGTTCCAAGAATGCCGCCTATTGTCTTGACAATCTTCGGCCATGTCAATTTCAGCGAGATACTCTCAGAAATCGTTTAAGAGCGGGAGTGGAGATGTTGAAATCGAAGGAGGTGGGGAAAGATCCCACACACTCCTTGCCCTAGAAAACGGCGATGAGGTCGATGTAGTCGCTACGGACTTTAGCAAGGCCTTCGACAAAATCTCCCATAACCTCATTCTTTTCAAGCTATCCTCCCTCGGTTACGAACCCCTGTTGATTAAGTGGGCCTCATCCTATCTCAGTTATCGAACCTGCCGCGTGCGAATGTGAGTCACTTGATACGGGGACCAGACCTGAGTAGCGTATTCGAGTAGTGGCCGGACAAAAGTTGTGTAGAGTGATCGGGTGACATAGGGGGTTAAGGAATTCCTTCGACCAGCGTTTGACAGACCCAGGGGCGACGTTGGCCTTGAGGATTATGTAATCAAAATGTGCGGTAAATTTGAGCTCCTTGTCGCATAGGACGCCCAGATCGCGAATCAATTCAACCGATGTTATCGATTGGTTCAGTAAGAGATAGGAGCGTGGGTGAGTGGGGGAACTCTTCCGAGAGAAGGTGATTGTGACATTTGGCGATATTCATTCCTAGACAATTATTTTGGCACTAAGTCGAGAAGCTGTCGAGATCCGCTTGGAGAAGTGAGGAGTCCAGGGGATAGCGGATTGTTTTGAAAATGTTGGAATCATCCGCGTAAAGCGAGATGGAGTGATTAATGCAAGAGCCTATGTCGTTTATGGTTAGGATAAATAGGAGAGGACCGAGATGATTGCCCTGGGGGACACCTGAGGTTGGGAAAAAAGGATCGGAGAGGGTGGATCTAAATCGCACGCGGCAGGTTCGATAACTGAGATAGGATGAGACCCACTTAATCAGCAGGAGATTTTGTCGAAGGCCTTGCTAAAGTCGGTAGCGCCTACATCGACCTCATCGCCGTTTTCTAGGGCAAGGAGTGTGTGGGATGTGAATTCGACAAGGTTAGTAGTAATGGACCTGCCTGAGAGGAAGCTGTGCTGGTTCGGAGAGATGATGGGTGCGCAGCGAAAACATAACGCCTCATATAGTAGGCCTTCGAACAGTTTAGGAATGTGTGAAAGCTTAGCAACGGGATGATAATTGGATATATCGTTTTCTTTCCCTTTTTATGTGTGGGGGTTATGTAAGAGGATTTCCAAAAGTCAGGGAATAGACCTTGATCAAGGGATAGATTGAAGATTGACGCGAACGGGAGAGAGAGAGAAGAGGAACATTTTTTAAGAAGATAGCAGGGAGTCCGTCTGGGCTGGGACTGAAATCATCTTTCAGTTCTTCAAGTTTTTTTGTGACTTGGTGTTGTTGAATGTGTAGAGGGATGAGGGGGCTGAGGGAGAATTCAGACATGCCAGTAAAGTAGAAGGTGTTAAGGTCGAACGAGTCGTCCGTGAAGGATAGTTTGAAGAAGGACGCGAAAAGATTGGGTATGGTTTGGGAGTCCGTTGTAGTAGTTGAGCCATAGAAAAGGGAGGTGGGATAGGCATCAGATTTCCGTTTGTGATTGATGAAGTGGAAGAAAGATTTGGGGTCGTTGATCATTTTGAATTGAGCTTTAGCAAGGTAATTGTGGTAGAGAGAGCTGTAAAGCTCGGTGAATTGGTAAAAGTAATCCAGATAGTGGGAGTGGTCAAGGGGAGAACACGTGTTTAGGAAAGTGTTCCACAACTTATTCCTCTTGTTTCGAAGGGTGCGTAGTTTGTGGTAATACCATGGGGGCGATGAGAATGATAACCTGTGTCGGGAGTATGGGACATATAGGGATATGGCTTTGTGGATTTCTGTGTAGAGCGAGGCTGTAGAGTCCTCTACACTTATATCATTTACGCAGAGTGTGATATTGCTGAGGTACTCATTTATGAGGCGGAAATTGGCTTTCCGGAATTTGAAAGAAAATTGATAGGGGGTAGGTTTGATGTGGGCTGAGTAGTCGTAGGGACGACTGAGGAATTAAAGGGGACTGTCGTGAACACAAGGTCAAGTTGTTTGCCGAGATGGTTTTGGACTTGGCAAAGGCTAGAGTCAGTGAGGCTGTCTATAAATAGACATTTCTTAGTAGTAGTGGGGTTTGAGATGTAGTGGGAGTAGTCGTCAGACAGCGTCTGGGGGAGATTAAAATCGCCAAGGACTACAATGTCGTCTTGGGAAGAACTAGGCTCAGTTATGCGGTCGATTGCCGCAATAGCGAGTTCGTATGACTCGATATCTTGCGATGGCGGTATGTAAAAGCATATGATGTACACGGATTTTGAGCAGTGTTCGATTTTTGTTGCGACATAGTCCAGGTTGGGAGAAGAGATGGTGATAAGAGAAGATGTAAGTCCGTTTTGGATGGTAAGCAGCACGCCTCGGCAGGGGGTGTCAGGACCGGAATGATGGACCTCGTCGTCCCGACAACTGTGAAGGAAGTTTTCATGGAATTTTATGTATAAATTATGAAGGCTATGGAAATCGGTGGGGATACCTTCCTGCTGAATGGAAATCTTAACACTCGTCTTCGTTTTGCCTTCGTAGCAGACTGCATCAGATTTGCCATGAAGGTAAGCTAGATAGATGCGGACGTTATCGTGGGTCCGACTGTTTCGAAGCTTCGAGAGGGCATAGCGGCATTCAGATGACTTAAGGGATTGTTGTGTGATCTTGACGGTGGGGCGGTACGAGGTGATCAAAAACTGGAGGGGGTAAGAGATTCGATCTTGAGCACTGTTCGGAGGAGAAATGGGCTGTGCTTTCATGGGGGGCCTAATGGTATGAGTGTGCAATCTTTGGAAATTGGTGTATTCAGCATCTGTTTTTAGGTCAAGGAACGGAAAGGGAGTGGAGTTGGGGGCAGGATATGATGTGCGGGGAGTGGTTAGGTCGGTGTTGGGCAGGATGACATTGTGGGTGTTTGTGGAGGATGGTTTGGGATAAGGAGTGCGGTCTAGGTGAGATAACGTGCGGGAGGCTCGGTTGAAACTAGACTTGGAAGAGGGTTTGGTGGGTCGTCTTAGGGTTGGATCGAGGATACGAGTGCGCGTACTTCTGGGATAGAGAAACGGGGTGCGCGTTATGGTTGGTTTGGGCAGGGGTTTTATAGGACGAGTTGTAACTGGAGCGTGGGTTCCTCCGGAGGATTTTGGAAGAAAGGTGAGTGCCGATCTGGGGCGGTCAGTACTGTTGCTATTTCCTTGTGTGGGTTTAGGTAAAGAAGGCACGGGGTTAGACCTTTTGATGGAGGTGATTCGGGATAACGTCATCCTGCCGATCCTACAGTGGGTGTTTTTTTCCGAGTGGAAAATCCAGTCATATCTGGAAGGCAGGTCTAAGCGGAAACTTGGTTTAATCTTACTGCCAGGAAGCGAGTAACAGTCATTTACAGGAATGCTGAATTTCACCAGGAAGAACTTAGCAATCCTTGATACTTGTTAAATTGTCCATAATAATTTGTTTTTCCGGGCAAGGTTATTAGCCTTGCACCAACTCTTTGAGATGTACTTCTAGCATAAAAGGAATCGACATTTTTGACACGTATTTTTCCCATAAATGAGTTTTGTAAGTCTATATAGAGAAATATCAAACAATTCAATATGACATGTTAGTAGTGTTAACATTTGACACGTTGTCCATAAAGGACATCGTTTTACTTATCTATTAACACAACAGTTACATTAGAAAAATAATTAAAATTCCATTCTAAATAAACAATTAATGGCACGTCGGTATCGATGCACGAATGCCGGGTGTCACGTGTAATAAAAGAATCATTCTACGAACAAGCGTGATCAAATTTCCATTAATAAACCGTATGGCAAATAAATATCAGTAAGTTCACTGATGTCGAAAACACATAAGCTACGGATTCACCAACACACTGTTAAACGAGCTGCAGCTGCATTTACGCTTATCTATGCCTCAAGTTCACATATTCTGTGTGCTAATTGATTAAAGCACTGTAGGTCGTCGCGATATATTTTGACCACAGGTGGCTTCATCAAATTTCCGCCACGTCCGCGTAGCGTTTCGGGAAGAATACTGTCCACGACAAGAATGATCCAGCTACAAAAACTGATCCTGTGGAAGAGGAATATGTCCCGATTGTTCTGATTTCTACAACGATGCTCTAAAACACAAGGGCATTCACTTTTATTTATTCTAAAAATATCATATCGCTTAACTTGTTTGGTTATGAGTTATGGCATAATCAAGTAACACTTAGAAAGTCCCGCAGTCTGACTGTTGCCTGGTGGCCGGAGTATGAAATTTCACTCTCGAATACAAATGAAAACAATAATAAACCAACTGGAGCAATATTCGCACGACGCGGTTCGACAACACCATTAACAAGCAATTAATTCCACAGAGTGGTTGACCTCGTCAAATCACACCCAACCTGGGGGTCATCATTTGAACAGGTGCCGTTTGGTACACCTCACGCGAGTCAAGGTCACAATTGTGATAGCATTTTCCTATATGGATATTCTCGTTGCACTTACTTGCCCAGAATGTCGTCCATGTCACCGCGAGATGGTGTAACTCCACGGTACCGGCCCTTGCACGACAAAGGCATCAGTTCATCAGCCGGATACGCGTTCTCCATATATGCGTTGTATGCGTGATAGAACATCTTTCTCGCCTCCTCTCTGTTGATGGAAAACACATAGAAATTTCATGAAACAACACCGTCAGCGTTTTTATTGTTGGTGGATGCTTCGACTTACTTGAGTTGTTCACGTTCCTTGTTGGACATATTTTGTGTCGGAATTGAATCCGATACTACAAATGTCACGCACAATATTGCAAACGCCAGTAATCCCAGGAATGATTCATCTTTTTGGAACATTATTTTTCAGCCAACGATGTATATTGATATAAGGTGGTCAATGGAAAACCAAAACGATTCCTACAAATACTGTGACTATTGCTGATAAAATAAAGAGCAGTACGAAGCGAAAACGAAAAATAATCCGAAAATCGAGCGCAAAACACGATACACACGACTAAGAGAAAACGAAAATCCTACTCAAATCCGTCTACGACTGTGAATATATGGACTCGTGTCCAATGTCATTATTTTTTCAGTTTATTGATAGTGCCGTCGATCGACTGAACATTTAGAATTTATAAAGGGAAATTTTGATATGCTCGCTAAGGTGGTTTTGGAGGAACCAAAGTAAATATTCGCCTGACACAGAGACTAGTTTTGATTTATTTGGAATTTATCAATTTTGAACACGAATGTGATGACAAGTCAGGAGAGGTTCTATTCGCCGTGAAACGTCAGCTGTTTGACAGTTCAGTATTCATTACCGACTGGCGAGACATCTGTTGTTTAGGATTTTCGGGCGCTTTCATCCATTTCCGAGATGTCTCTTATTTTGCCGGGATGTATGTGAGTAATATAAAATGTGCAATTTCATAGATTTATTCAAATTGAATGGTCTTAATTAAAAACAGCAATAGTGTGGATTGAAATATTTCTCAGATGCAACGGTTGATTTCCGACTACAATTTATTTTTAAATTGTCGGTTGAAGTGGACGTAATTTCTTCGAGTCTCGTTTCTAAATGTCACCATCGTCATGTGGAACTGATGAAATTGTCCACAGTTGCTGCAATGCTTTTGAATTTCCTTAGAATTACACATTTACCAAACCATGTTGGGGCCGATAAAACACTTGTTGGCACGAAAACGTGTGGTCCTTGCCAGTGGATCACCCCGACGACAGGAACTTGTACAGCTAATAGTAAGTACATTCATTACATTCATTTATTCCTCTTTGTTTACCTTTTTCTGTGAAGGGCCTCAAAGCCGAATTGTGTCCATCCAAATTCGAGGAGAATCTGAATCCAGCGGATTTCGACAAGTTCTCGGATTTCCTTGAATCAACTGCTTTGGGGAAAGCAGAAGAAGTCTACCACCGCCTAAGCAAAGACTCAGATCCAGCGAATCTAATAATCATATCAGCTGATACAATGGTTACCTTAGGAAAGGAGATTTTTGGGAAACCGAATAGTGCTGAGCATGCTGTCCAAATATTGTCAAGGTAAGAAAAGTAGTTTGTAATAGTATACATCTGTCCCTAGCTTTATGTTACAACGTTGAAGCAAGGACGTGTGAGATAGGGTTGGAGAATGCACCCAGCTTTGGACTTGCTTCACCTGAAGAATGACTAAAGATTCCTTGACAATCATTTCTACAATGTGGTAGATGGTACATCCAACACATTGTTGGTTTAATTGGCCATTCTTGGTATCGTTTCAAAACCATTACCAGCTTCTGGTTAAGCGGTGACAATAAGAAAACACGTCAAGGGTGATTGCTTAGTTGAAAACATGTGAGGGGACAATATTTATGACTAATGTTGAAAACATACGAGATTTTCATGTTTTCTAAGCTTAGTGATATTGAGTTATTGTTTTTATTGGCTTTTAGAGCATCGTTTGTAAAAATCAGGACAGTTAGATATATTCCTCTTTCACGTAACCAGTTTTTGTAGGTGGGTCATTCTTGTCGTTATGTTATTGTAGCGAGCTTAGGGTTCGCTGGATTAATTATTTGAATAAATAAGAGCCGTTAAATCGATTTTGAATTAATGTAACACTTTATTAGTCCGTTAATAACAACCGTTACTTTTACCGTACACAACGATTTCTTACTCATCGCTTCCTTACTTATCGCTTGCTTTCGCACTTATCACATCTACTATTACTTCTTACTACCACACTTATCGCTTGCTTCACTTTCTACTTCTTACTCATCTCCGTGATCTGTGTGCGACGTATTTATACCGTTCCCTTATTCTGATTCGGCATTTCGTTTCCGTCCGTTCCATAGTCTTGAATGTTCTACTGTTCACGGTCTCCAGTTTTCCATTACTTTATAGAATACTCTAGAACTCTGTTTTGGACTCTCTCGAATATTCTAGTACTGATTGTCATATGCGTCACACTACCCTCCGCCTAGATTAGTTCGTCCCGAACTAAGTTCACTGGTCTCCCGGGCCAACAAAAGCCGCCAGTCGGTCGCGATGCACCACTTTCATCCTGGCGTTCGGCGGTGGAAGTTCTTGACCTTCTTCCAAATTTTCTACTGCTCTCCTTTTCGCGTCAGCTCCAGCCTGCCGCCATTTTTCCTTTTCCTGACGACGGAATTCCTCTTGTATTTTAGGGATCTCATGCGAATAGTACAAGAGAAAATGCATGTGCACACCCTTAAGCTCTTCTGGAGTTTGCACATCACGTAAGCGGTCTAGATCTTCATCTTTAATTACATGCATATCATCTGGTATTGGAGCATCTGTCGATTTCATAACCGTATCCAACTGGTAGTTCAGCATCTTTTCAAATAACTGGAGCGGTTTGTTCCTTGGAGTTGACAGTAAACACCATCGTGCATCGTAGTAAAAGACTTTCCATAGATCGTCGTACCTTAATTCTGGTTTCACGTGTTCTTCTCTATAGAACGCAATGAACGGCACCTCTAGCTGTTGATTACGCCTACAATCTAGGGCTTGCTTGATCTTTCCCCCCGTATGTGGTGGCTTACAATAGCGGTCTCGACCTCCAACATCCGTTGATCTCTCTTGTTCGGAAACAGTTGATTTACAAAACGCATGTTTGTAAATCCATTCAGCTTCATCTTGTAGTTCATTGGGTCCCACTGGAACAGGCGTAACCGGAACTTCGCGCAATTGCATTCGCTCAGGGATATCTGTTTTATGGATTTCATTGTCCAAATCAGTAAAGTGACCCCTTTCCAATTCACTAGGTTCGTATTCGGGTTCATGTCCGCCCTCGTCATAATTAGTGAAATCCTCATAGTCGAAATCTACACCGAGACTGTCCTGACCTTCTTGCAATGACGCGTCAGTGACTAGAAGTCGTCTTTTCTTCTTCTTCTCAGCAATTGGCCTTCCTTCGTCGTTTACAATAAAATCCTCAGCACCGGACCCCGATTCCTCATCGTCATTGAGATGTTTTGCCGCCTCAGTTTCTGTTGCTGAAACGAAAAGAAACCGAAACCAACAAACGGCGCTTCTCTAGCGCTGCCTCAGTCTCTCTTCGAGTGGACTGTATCTTCCGGCACTGGCCTGCCAAACGATGTTTTCTTAATTCGAGGGATTGTACCTCCAGAGCCGGACTCTTCTCTGGATTGGCGGGCGTTTGAGTCTTGCCCAGTACAAATCCTTAATCTGCCAAAAGTGGAAACACGACTAGCGAAAGAAGGCTATCCAAACGATGAAAACTAGACAATATAAAAATCTCGCCAGTACGGTTAGAACGAGACTTTTCTAACTCTTTATTTGCTGAATTATATGAATAGGAATAGGAATTATAATCATCTGTTTTATTTCTCTTTATCCTTCTGGTCTTTAACAAGACCGTTTCCTTGAGAGCTCTTTCGACGACTCCCGCTGCTTCAGTTTTTTTTTTTTATAAAACGCTGTCTTCATTGACCATTAAAAGTTTAGTTACATAAGTTTACAGCTAACTTAACTAAGTTGTGACAATTTTACTTACAATGTCTAGAACATTTTTCCAAGTAATATTTAATTTGAGGTCTTACGTCTAAGGAGATCTATTCCAGATACAATTTATTAGTAGGACTCCTGGAAAGGTCATGAAAACCAGGCTGGATTGTCAATGTTTACAATAAATATTCTTAAAACTACTTATCTCTACTTAAATCTAGCTTATATCTAAAGGTAGTTAAATAAACTCACATTTAGCAATGTAGAACAATTTAGCCTCGTCTTAAGCTTAAGTTGAGATTTCGTACTGTACATACCCTAAGGAGGGAAGGGAGCGGCAGAGGGAGGTCTCTCCACCGACTGCTCGTTAAAGGAAAGAACCCGAGAAAAGGGTTGAATGTTTGAGTATTTGAAGTGGTTAAGATCGGTTACCCTGTTATGGTAGATGATTTCGTTCGCATCATTTACTAATCTTCCTGCGTAGAAGAGAGCCTTTAAATGGAGTGCATGAAGATAGGGATTTGATGCATTGTGGCTGGGGAGGCTAAGGGAATTGATGAGAGGGTTTGGATTGGCTGACAGGTTTTCAATGAATCTTATCGACAATTCCAGGAACCTTCTATCCAATCTCTCCAGGCCGACGGAGTGGTATAGCGTAAGGTTTCCGATATATTTGTGGGAGTCGCGCTGTCGACGTAGCCCTGTGATTAGTCTGAAACACTTCCTTTCGAAGATACGAAGTTTTTCCATTTGAGAGGGAGAGATATGGAACCAGATGGGACAAGCGTAAGTAAGTGTGGGCCTGATGATTTGTTTATAAAGTAGAAGTTTGACTTGTTGAGAGAGACCATCTGCCTTCCACATTACTTTCCGACAAAGGTTCAGCTGTATCCCCGCTTTGCGGATGACATTGTTTATGTGAGTCGTGAAAGAGAGATTATTTTCGAAAGTAATGCCCAAGTATTTTAGTGATTTAGATGGTTTTATGAGGGTGTTGCAGAGGTTGAGTTGGATTTTTGAATGGTTACGTACCGTGTTATTGGTACAGTGAACGTTTCTACCTTTAAATACAACCAGTTGAGTTTTGTTGGGGTTTAGGCGGATCTTCCATTTAAGGTAGTAGGAGGAAAGAAATTGGAGGAATTCATTTACGCGGTTTCTGGCAGATAATACGAGCCTGCTGCTGGAGTAGACAAGGGTATCGTCTGCGTAGTTGAGGATTCGAGTATTCGGTGAGACGGGTTGAGGAATATCAGATGTGTATAGTAAGTATAAGAGGGGGCCCAGAATGGATCCTTGGGGGACTCCTGCTGTTATTGAGTACGTCTGGGAAAGGGTGGAATTTATCTTGACCATGAATTTCCTATTTGATAGGTACGAGTAGAGAAACTTGGAAGTGTGATTGTTGAGACGATACGTGGAATGTAATTTGTACAGAAGACCCGCAGTCCACACGCAGTCGAAAGCCTTGGATATGTCAAGGGAGATACACACAGTGGGACACTGGTCGTTAAGAGCCATAGTGATGTCGTGAGTAAACTTGAGGAGAGCGTGACATGTTGAGTGTTGTGCACGAAAACCGAATTGAAAGTCAGGGAGTAATGAGTTAGTTTCCGCGAAGGAGAGTAGGTAATGGTGAATTTTTAATTCAAGTAATTTGCTTAAATTATTAAGTAGTGAGATGGGTCGAAAATTGGCCGCCATCAGGGATGCGCCTGATTTTTTAATGGGGATGACTATGGCAGTTTTCCAAGACTCCGGTATGTGACCAGCATTTATTATGTGGTTTAGCAGGGTCATGATGTATAGTCGATTTGAAGGGTTGAGGTTTTTGAAAAGCACATGTGGAATTTTGTCCAAGCCGGTTGAGTTTTTATTGCCACGAGAAGATATCATTTGGTTAAATTCCTGCGGTTGCAAAAAGAAGTTTGTATCGGTGGGTTGAGATGCTCTATTGTCATTATTAAATTCAGTTATGAATGGAGTGAATGAGGAGATTAGTTCATGGGATGTATAACGGTTGACCACTTCCTCAAACTCGGCGTTGCCTAGGCTATCATTTTGCCTATGCACTTGGGAGAAGTGTTCCGCTAAATAGTTTGCTATTTCAGAATCAGAGTACAGAATATTATTTCTGGGACCAATTAGTCTGTCTATTGAGGTGTGTATTTTTCGTCCTGTAAGGCGATTGATGTTTTTGTAAAGATTACGGTCGGGTCTGATACTATTTAAAGTGGAGATGTAGTTCTGCTCTACGAAAGCATTTCTTCAACTGCTGGTTAATGAGGGTAGACAATAATTGAACCTGTACTTTCAGGAGGGGACAAAATCTTCGAAATAGTTTTCGGCGGAGCTTTTTTTTTAATGAGATGAGTTTGAGGGTGAGATATGGAAGTGGTTTACCTACGAAGGAGTGTGGCATCCTTGTAGGGGTATTAGAATACAGGGCTTGCTGTAAGATCCCTTCCATCTTACAAGCTGCTTCTTCAATTTCGTTAGGATCCAAGTTATTCGTATCTGTGATGGGAAGCGTTTGAAACATATCGCTAACGGATTTGTTGACCTTTCTCCAGTTAGTTCTGGAGAAATTATGGACTGGGTTGAGAGAATGAAGCGGATTTAAGGGGCCAAGGTCAATTACCGAGTGGATGGAGGCATGGTCCGAGGGGAAGAAGTGCGACACAGTAGGGGGAGATACAGAGCGTAGGATCGCAGATTTTAAGAAGAAGTCTATAGTTGATTGAGTAGAGCTGGAGCAATGAGTAGGTTCCGTAGGGGAGTCGATATAGACGTAGGGGTGGAGAGGTAGGAAAGCAAGCAATTGTTTGCCAAATTTATTGCAAGCGGTGTCGTTGAAGGCGGTATGACGGGCATTCCAGTCGCCTCCGATGATGAATGAGTGGGGGTGGGATTGACGGAATATTTCATCGAAGTCTGAAGATGGGAAGTTAGGGTACCTCTTGGGTTGTAAATAGATGGCTACTAGAACCAAGACTTTATTGTTGTCACAAAGCAGTTTGACAGCAGTGTATTCGACACAGGAGATGTTGTTAAATTTGACTTCACTGAATTGGAATCTTTTATGAATAAGGATACCGGTACCTCCTTTTGCACCGTCAATTCGAGGAGTTGAAACAAGTTGATAATTAGGAATAGAAATGCGAGAGTTGGGTTTGAGCCAGGTTTCACAAAGAAGGAGGACGTCTGGAGAAAACTCCTTCACTAGCAGTCGGAGGTGATGCCCCCTTATGTTTGACGAAATGGAATCTACATTGAGGGCAACTACACTTAACTTAGACATTTTGGGATAATATATGTGAGGTTATAATAGAAAGTATCAGACCTTTTTTTCGAAGTTACTTAATCCATTTAGCGTCGGTAAGAGAGCTTGCAACTCTCGGATGTATCCCATGATGTCGAGTCCTAGGTTTGTTCCTGGTTGTGATGAGGGTGGGTTGTTTCTTCTGGTAATTTCCGCATAGGATTTCGATTTCGTTGTTGTAGTAACTGCTGCTGTTGGTTGCTTATGTTGGCCAGTGTTGTTTTTGGTTGGAGGTACTCTCTGCTTCAGTAAGCGGAGCTTGTGCGGGCATTTTGTGAAGTTTGCAGGATGCGGTCCACCACAATTGCAGCATTCAACTGACAATTCCTTTACAGAAATGGAGCCATCCGTGTGTATACGTTCTGGGTCCTCACCCGGTGGCTTGACTTTGCATTGGTTCGGTTCATGCTCCTGCGCACATTTTACGCATCGTCTTGGTAGATGACACGAAGATGAAAGATGACCTGACTGCTGACAGCGCTTGCAGTGGAGAAGCTCCTGCTTCCCACTTCAGCGCCGCGCTCGCCTTTTATTGCCAGCAGCTGTCTCCTCGTTCGCTTGGTTTCGATAAATCACTCGTTTCCTGTTGAGTGATTTATCGCGACTGGTATACAGCTGTCTGCCATGCTCCTCCCTCTTGAGTGCTTGTGCGCCGACGTCGAGTGCTTGTGCGGCGGGAAATTGGATCGCCAACAATTAGACTAAGTTAGATTAAGTTATGTTAAGTAATTTTAAGTAGGCTAAGTTAAAATAAACAGAGTTCCTGGTTTTTCTTCTGACCTTTTCCAGGAAAAACAAAATTAACAATGTATATAATCACATTAAATCTTAAGCACATCTAAAAAGAATTGTTTGAAAAATGTTAACAAATAGCATGTAAACACTTATTATGTAACCAATCTATTATAAGTTCGCTGTATTACTTATTGTAACTACTAATTCTTGGTCAAATAAATGCAGTATATTAAAAAAAAAAAAAAAAAATCCTCCCTCTTGAGTCCTTGTGCGCCGATGTCGAGTGCTTGTGCGCTGGTGCTCAGTGCATGTGTGCCGATGCTGAGTGCTTGTGCGCCGATGCTGATCGCATCGCCAACAGTTTCCCTGTGACTACGTTCAGAGCGGCGTTGAACATCGTCTTCGTCGTCGAATAGCTGTTCTTCTATAGCCTCACGTGCTGAACCTTCATCGACGTGCTGTTCGTCTCCATCACTTTCTTCGTCTTGTTTACGAGGCAGACGCTTGGAACGCTTTCTGCCTTCGACTTTCAAACCAAGATTCTCTTCAATAGGGTCACAGTCGCCGTCTTCCAGTCGGTCGTCCAACTCGTCATCATCATTGTAAATCCGTTTCAGGGAACGGCCTGAAGCATCAGTGTCTTCACCATCACTGCCGTCCTCTTCAATCGGGTTATCATCGATGAGATACTTCAGTTCTTCACGTAACGCATCATCGTCATCTCCTTCCTCTTCCTCACTGCTGTCGGCCATAGCTTTGCTCTTCCTGAGTTTCTTCCTTTCATGTGGCTCCAATTCCTCCTCATCCTCAGATTCTTCCGCTTCCGAGTCCCAGAATTCTTTCATACACTGCCTTGGGTATCCAATTTTGCATTAACCTCTGCAGCTCGCGCATCCAATTTTGCCTTAAACTCTGCAGCTCGCGCGTCCAATTTTGCATTAACGTCTGTAGCTCGCGCATCCAGTTTTGCAGCTCGCGCGTCCAGTTTTGCATTAACGTCTGCAGCCCACGCATCCAATTTTGCAGCTCGCGCATCTAATTTTATCATCATCATCCTGAGCATCTCCGAAATGTCCAATTGTGACGAACTCTTCTCCGTTACATCGGCACCATCTTGACTCGGTGTTTCTTCTCCATCCGGACAGTCTGGCGCAATCGTCAAAACATATGTGTCGACATCAATACTGTAGTGATCCTAAATCACTACTCTCACCCACTTACCTATAATTCCAATCCAATTGAATCATATGCGCGATAGATTTAAACCACGAGTTAAGTTGTTGCGCATTGATTCAATTTCCAAGTACCTTACATCCCAATCCAATTGAATCATATGCACGACAAAATTAAACGAAAGTCCATTTGTCGTGCATTGATTCAATTCCCTATAATTTGAAATTTTGAAATGCGTAATACTAAATGCTTATATAAAAAGTCATGATTTCTTCTTCCGGGAATTTGTTCAAGTAAAATTCGTATACACTTCCGGGAATGGTATTCCAATTGAAGCACACACAATTTTGTTTGGGCTTCTTGGAATTTTTAAATAATATTTTTAACAAATCTCTGTTGCCACAGAGTATAAAAGGGGAGTGCATTTTGGATTCGAGATGACCAAAAACGAGTGAGAGTTTGAACTTTACAGTACACAGACGTGTTAATTATAAATTGGAGTGAATGTGTTCGGGAACATTAAATCTTGTGTTGCTGTGACATGTTCTATTAATTAATACGTGTGTAATTAATTACTATGCCAGTTGTGGTTACAAAGAAACAACAAACATACAAAGGATAACCAAGTAAAAGAGGACTTCTCGGAAGTGTCATCACTCAACACTAGCAGTGAAAAAAAAAAAAAAACACAATCAGGACAAAACCCAAGGAGGATATTTGTTATAATTTAAATTATATTCTACTTTTCCTTGATTTACATTTAAATTTCACCTTAATTCCAATTTCATATTCCTTTCCTTTCGTTTAAATTTCATTTTCTTTTCTTCTCACTGAAATCTCATTTTTCTTATTTATATAGTCAAAAAATCTTTCTTTTTCTAACATAACTTTTATAATTTATATAGCAACTTTTTATATTTCGGACTTGCGTTGATTCTAGGTTCCGTCGGGCTGTTTTCTTTTTCCTATCTTCTTTCCGCCGTTTTTCTGCATTCCTACTTGTTTTATTCAGCTAGTCTTATCGCGCTTTGTGATTTCCCGTGTCCATCACTTTTCTTTCATTTATCCTTCGCAAAATGGACCTCTCTTCTCCTCACAGCTTGGGGCATCAACCCAACCATGATTTGATGACCCTTCTTGAGAGATTGAGAAGCGAACTCGCGACCGCGGTAGCCAGGATCGCTGCTCTCGAGAGGGAGAACGCAGCATTGAAAGCTACACCACCCCCGACCCCCTCGAACAAAAACCTGGAAACCCGTCATTCACAGGTCGAACCTGAAATGATAAGCCTCGAAAGCGACTTTGATGTCTCTGCCGACGAGAATGGTCTCCATGTCCCTACCCCTAATACTTGCCGCTCCACGCCCACCTCTCTCCGCGCGGAAAAGCGGAAAACACCTCGACCCAAGCTGAACTGCGAGGGAGCTCCCCACAGTAAACGCGTTGCCACCGGCTGTACGCCAATAATATCCCCAGCTTTGGCTAATGAAATCGTGGCAAACCTCTCGGTACACCCCACTGCACAAAAAGTCATTCCGCTGGAAAAATCGTGCACATCGAAGGTACCATCCTCCACAACCCCGAAACCAAAGACCACCCCAACTCAAAAGGCCAACCAAACATCGGTCGGGGCAGACGTACCTGCTTTAAAAAAGAAGCAACAACCTGGGGTCTTTGCACGAGACCTCAACCTAAAGGAGTTCGTCGGTGATATGAACCGACAAGGAATATCCAACTTTAAGGCAAAGACCTTGAGTCCAAGTCTCAATAAAATCGTAACCTACGATCGACAAACGTTCTCCAAGGTTAACGATACCCGGAAGGCCACGGAGGTGAATTATTACACATTCACCCCGGCCGACGAAAAGTCGAGGATCATCCTCTTAAAACGAGCCGCTGCCTGCTGGGAAAAGGACGACATCGCAACTGCCCTTGAAGCAACATTCCCCCACGTCAAATTCACTGACGTTAAAAATTCTCTCCCCCACAACGGTTTGTGAACATCAGACCTCAAAAATACAGCAAAGTAAACATATGGCAGCTTCACCTTGCCCCAGGAACCGACATAGACTCCATAATACGGACAAAGTCGCTTCCAACTCTCCATCAACAAGTTGTGTTCGAAGTATTTCATAACAATGAAATACCTCAATACCGACGTTGTCAACGTTTCGGGCATGTCTCCCGGAACTGCAACATGGCCCGCCGTTGCGTCCGTTGTGGAAAATCCCACGACATTGGCAAGTGCGAACTCCCGTCAGCAAAATACGATCCCACAACAAATGTGCAGGATGAAATTACGTTGCCAATTTGCTGCAACTGCGGTAATAAAGGACATCCGGCCAGCTACAGGAACTGTCCCAAATATAAAGAGATAGTCCACAGAACCAAGGAGACTCGAGCTAAACAAGTAGCCAAGTCAAACTTCGGAAAACAGGCCACACAAAATTTCATCCAAAATGGATTTACATTCGCTGATAAGGTTAAAGGGAACCAAACAAAGAATATGAAAACCGCACCACCTCTCCCCCAAAAACATATTCAAGTTCCTAAGCGATCCGCTATACAGGCCAACACAATGCCACAAATCCAAGCGGCGGCACAAAAGCCTCCAAAGGGGCAACCCTCAATGCTGGAGAAACTACTTAGTCTCTCTCGCGTGATTGAGGATATTCGACCCCGATATGAAAAACTAAGAACTGAGGCTGAGAGGGATGCACTCCTTTTCACGGCATATGTAAGACATACGCTTCAAAATGGATCCCAAAATTAAAGTTATCCTTATAAATGCCAACTCCCTTGTTTCGCTATCAAAGCGTGCGATAGTCTCTGACTTCATAAAGGATAACCGGGCGGACGTGGTTCTTGTAACCGAAACTAGGTTGCATCCATGCCACCGTCCCACTTTCCCAAACTTTTCAATGATTCGAAGAGATCGAACCCCCACTGGCGGCCCCACCATCAACGGAGGTGGCACCTGTATTCTAGTTAATAGCGTACTTCGCCATGAAGCTATTGACCTCCCACATTTCGAGTCCATAGAGGTCTCCGGGGTTGAACTGCATCTAGCTAATAATGGTAGAGTGAGCATATACTCCGTCTACCACTCACATAAAACCAATAATGGCCCCATTAATCCCGAAGATATCGGCCAATTAATAACGTCCTCGGGGCATACACCCTTCATCATAGGCGGCGATTTCAACTCCAGGCATCCCCACTGGAACAACTCCGTCTCTTGCCCAAACGGCACAAAGTTGTTCCAATGGTACAGCGAAAACTGTCATGCCCTCAACTTCGAAATAGTCGCACCTACGGGTGGTACCCGAGGTAACTCCATCCTGGACATCTTCATTGTGTCCAAAGACTTACTTCCCCAAATCATCCCTCCCCAAGTATCGCCGGGTGTATCCGACCACAACGCTGTGACCATGTTCATCCGCGGCTATCGAGCATCCCGGGCTCATGTCAGATACATACCCGATTATGGGCGCACAAATTGGGACAACTTCAATATTACATTGAACGAAAAACTCCACCAACTCTCTCTCCCCACTGACAGGAACCTCACGACGGTTGAGATAAATAACGCTGCAACTCGACTTCACGAGATTCTAGTTGAAACTTCTGAGACTCACGTCCCGAAGTACAAACTTGAAAAGACTTATCAGATTCCCCTTGACGACCTCACTCTTCGTCTCATCCGGGAGCGTAAAAAGCTCTGCAGAATGAGATATCGTCACAGCTTTACGCAAAGGGAGCCATTATTGCGAGCCATTATTCACAATATTGGCACACTGATAAAACAATCGCACCCAACAATTGGAAGACAAACTGAAGGGTATTCAGATGGACCAGAACATTTATAAAAATGTTAAAAAGTTATGTGGCACTTCTCGTATCACTGAACCAATCATGCACAACGGTCTTGTTGTCAATAATGACACCAATAAAGCAAACATCATCGGAGAGACCTTTGAAAATAATCACAAGCTCACTCTCGAGGATGGCGACCCGGAAACGAATGCAATAATTGGTTCAGAGGTTCACAATAAATTAGACAACTTTAACGAGCCAATAGTTGTCTTTAACTCAGCTAACAGTGCATACTTCGACGACACACGTGATAATAGTCACGGCTTCGTCACACCAAATACCCTACAGAACCTAGTTAAATCTCGAAACCCCAAGAAGTCACCCGGTATCGACAATATGTCCTACCACTCGTTGCGAAGGCTTTCTGCTTTATTCTTTATAAAGCTCTCCATATTGCTCAACCATGCCTACAACATGGGGTATTTTCCCCAAGCTTGGAAGCATGCTGTTGTCTGCCCAATAGCAAAGGTTGGGAAACCAAATTATCACCCCTCAAGCTTTCGTCCTATTTCGCTCCTCACCTGCATCAGCAAAAGATATGAACAGTTCATATACGAGAAGCTAAATAAATTTATTAGTGTCAGGAACCTAATACCTGACTTCCAATTTGGATTTAGAAGAGCGCACAGCACAACTATGGCTCTCAACATATTTCAAAACCACGTTTGCGTGCGCCTCTTTAATAAGGAACCCACCATTGCGGTGAGCTTGGACATTGAAAAGCCTTTTGACACAACCTGGATCGAAGGTCTCGTTTTTAAATTACTGAATACTGGCCTCAGTAAAACGCTGTGTAGTATCATCTACCAGTTCGTTTTAAACAGAACCTTCTAAGTTCGAGTGAATGGAAAGCTCTCCCAAATTTTCAACGCCGCTGCAGGCGTACCACAGGGCTCCATTCTAGGCCCCATCTTATTTAATATCTACACCTCAGATATTCCTCGCCCTGTGGATGGTAGAGTAAACCACATTTGCTATGCGGATGACGTCCTAGTGTACACGTCATCTAAAAGCCCAAAACTCGCAACAAACCGACTCAACCGTCATCTGGATGAACTGTATCAGTATTACAGTCGATGGAAAATTCGACTTAACCCATCTAAAGCAGTAGCTATAATTCTGAGTAGTAAACCCTCCCAACCTACTTCTCGATATTCACAGAATATTCGAATAAAAATGGGAGATACTACGATTAGACTACAAGACTTGAGGACCGGAATCTGGATAGCAGAGGACAGAAGCAAATTCTTCGACAACGTCTGTAAGCAGCAATGGAGGAAGAGGGTATTGTAGGGTTATATTTTATTTGATTTGTTTTTGCTTATCTTACCTCCTTTGGGGTGTTTTCCTTTAGGGTTGCCCAATTAAAATGCCATTTAATTTTATTTACTTTATTTATTTAATTAATTATTCAATTTTCGGCCGTTGCCTCGACCTCTGGATCCCAACTCATCTCGAATCAAAAAAAAAAAAATGGGTGGCGAGAGGGCCGACTTTGGCGAGACAAGGACAGACGTGTCCTTCATCTTGTCTCTGGCTTCTGGTCATCTTGCGATAACCAGAATCACCCATATCCGTGAGGATGTTGGGTTCGCTCTCGAGATATCTGGAAAAGAAAAAAGGGGGGGGGGGGGGGGGGTATCTAAGGATAGTGTGGACATAGTTAGTTCGGATGTTCTCTAACCTTCTTCAACTCAGGAACGCGAAGATCCTCCAAATGTCGATCTGACATCGTTACAACATACTTTCACAGACTTATTTACTTCACTAATAATTAATCCCACTTCTGACACCAATTGTAGCGAGCTTAGGGTTCGCTGGATTAATTATTTGAATAAATAAGAGCCGTTAAATCGATTTTGAATTAATGCAACACTTTATTAGTCCGTTAATAACAACCGTTACTTTTACCGTACACAACGATTTCTTACTCATCGCTTCCTTACTTATCGCTTGCTTTCGCACTTATCACTTCTACTACTACTTCTTACTACCGCACTTATCGCTTGCTTCACTTTCTACTTCTTACTCATCTCCGTGATCTGTGTGCGACGTATTTATACCGTTTCCTTATTCTGATTCGGCGTTTCGTTTCCGTCCGTTCCATAGTCTTGAATGTTCTACTGTTCACGGTCTCCAGTTTTCCATTACTTTATAGAATATTCTAGAACTCTGTTTCGGACTCTCTAGAATATTCTAGTACTGATTGTCATATGCGTCACATTATTGTTGTGATTGAATTGTCCAATGGATTAAATTTATTTATTTATATATCCCACTGGTGTAACTTTTTATACAGAATCAGATCTCATCATTCTGTCATTTCCTCCCATTTTTTTTAACCCCTTTGAAGGTCTGTGTTGTGCCGTTAGAGTTTTAATAATATTGTTGCGAGCTTAGGGTTCGCTGGATTAATTATTTTAATAAATATGACCCGTTAAATCGATTTTTTTTGTAAGCACTTTATTAGTCTATTGATAAAAACCGTTACTTGATATTTCGCCAATAATTCGGTGACTCTTCTTTCACTAGAGACTTATCGTTTAATTTCTATCGCTTCTTTACTCCGCTTCTTTACTTATCGCTTCCTTACTGCTTACTTTGATCTGCGTGCGACGTATTTATACCGTTTTTCGTCATTCTGATCCGAGGTTTCGTTTCCGTCCGTTCCATAGCCTCGAATGTTCCACTGCTCATAGTCTCCAGTTTTCCAGTACTTTGTAGAATATTCTAGTACTTTGTTTTGGAGACCTGCCAGATATCACAGTTGATTGTTATATGCGTCACACTACCCTCCGCCTAGATTAGTTCGTCCCGAACTAAGTTCACTGGTGTTCTGGGTTAACAAAAGTCGCCAGTCGGTCACGATGTACCACTTTCATCTTGGCGTTCGGTCTTCGCTGAATCCTATAGACAACGTCGTTAATTCTTGTGAGAATCTTATACGGTCCTTCCCAATGTCGCTGCAACTTCGGGGACCTTGTGGAGGTTCCGCCAAACCCCACTGTCTACTTACCCGAAGAACTCCCATAACTACAACCCAGCTTTCATAAGTTTCTGCTAATACAATCGCATTAGCACCTGTAAATGCTTCACGCAACAGATTTATCAAATGTATTTAGCTAAAAGCTCCTGAAAGAGAATTCTTACCTTCATTCATTTATTCGAATTCAAAATTCCCTATAAGAATTCTGTTCCAAACTTCATAAATCCCAAGCCCAATGCGGCATCTTCGGTTGCCAGGCAAATCCCAATCTTACATACGCATTTTCCCTAGTCGAATTCCTGAAAACGAAACAATTTGGTTTACAAATAATGTAACCATCATAATAGGGATCATAAACATTGCGTCCACAGCCTCACCATGTGTATAATAAATTCCTTTACATACACATTGGCTGGCGACCTATACCCAAGGGACAAAAGCAAATATACGCATCTTGCGTCTTAAGGCATAAATTAAATCCCACAGTATAGGCAAATGCAAATAGGAATGGTATACTTACTCTTGGCAGCGATGCCATAAACACCAATTCCCTGTAAATAAGCTAAAACCAATTAGCACCACGTGTATGGTGCATGGCGGCTATCATTACAGCTGCAATGCACATCGTAGACAATGATCTATACGATCTCTTTGTCCTACATATTTCTGGATCTGCTTCTCATGACCTAGCGGCACGAACAAACAGAAACCCAATTAGCACCCAACGAGATTCGACTTGTTTACTTAGCCGAACTCACATCTCATTAATGCACATCATTCCCTTTCTTCGTTTTCAGATTCGTTCTCATGGCTTTGTCCCATGACAGAACCAATGTGCACACATACATGTGTATCTCTATGATCTTCTCTATGAGATCAGGTTACCTACCCCCAAAGAGAGACTTCACGTTTCTCTTGGGATGGAAAATGCATCCTTAAATTAAGAGAGCCAGTACCACTGGCCGAATTTCCTTAGCCAGCGAATCGATATCGCTGAGTCGTTTTCTATCACCCGGCCACCACGATCGTTTCTTCCTTCGCTCCCCGGTGCGCATGGGGACGCGTATATCCAGGAGTCGCGGTTAGTGCGGAAGTCAAGTTTAACAGTGCCATCTTCCTTTTCTTTTTTTGGAACGTTTCTAACAGTTTTTTTTCTTTAAATACATATCAATATTCCGACACTTAATAAAAAACAATAAAACCCTTTTCCCGACAGTCGGCACCTAGGGCTTGCCCTTGTTGACTTTTCACCACTGGCATTGATATATCACCTTTGTCGTTGTCCTTAGGCCCAGGATCCAATATTTCTGCCTAATTTCGTTCATCACCGTGGCTCTGTTGCCATCAAAAAACTTCTCATGGTAGTGTCTTATAATGAGGTGACTGATTATGCGCTTTCCATCCAATACAACACGATTTACTCTCTAATTGCGTATGTACACCTTCTCAATTCGACTTGTCAACTTCAGGACGCCATTTTCATCAAAGTAAACGTCCATTTTTCGCAACCCATTTGAGGTTCGCAGTGGCTTTGCTTTCCGCAAAAGAGACATGTCCTCGTCGAAACCCTCTCGTTGGCTTAACTTGCACAAATCTTCTTCAGTTCTTATTCAACATTTATTTTCTATGGGCATGATGATTCTCTTATTTTTCTTTGACGAAGACATGCGCAGTTTCTTCTCAAGGTGGTCTCTCTGTGACTTTCGGTCACCCCTTTTATCTGCAGTGGTATCTTTTCTTCGATCACGATTGCGCCATTTTAGCATATATATGAGTTGGAACATGCGCGCCGTAGTTCTTAATAGCCGTATCCAACTGGAGAAGTGTTCTGGATCTGGCGTGTACCGCTCGGCGACAGTTACCGTAGTTATTCATTTCCCGTTCTCTCCCCCAGTTCTGGTGTTCATTTTTGCTTTGAAACACCGGTTGGGCCACTTGCTTTCATCTTCATACAGAAAGGTGGGACCTTTAAACCATCTTGGGTCACTGATGAATTCCTTAGGTGTCCCTCTTGTAGCTTCTTTGGCTGGGTTTTCTTTTGTCGGTACCCGCCTCCAGTCCCGTGGTTCGGTAAGTCTTTTGATCTCTGCAAGGCGGTGCGCCACTAAATCTTGGAATTGACGGGAACTTGATTGTATCCACTGCAAAACCATGCTGGAGTCCGTCCAATGCCATTTGCCTGACATCTTCCCCCTGAGCTCTCTCTCTCGATTGCTGTTGATAGCCTGCTGTCTAGCAATGCTGCTTGTAGTTCCAGTCGTGGCATTGAGGCTGGTTTAGTTGGTATCACTCGTGCTTTACCAGCTATCAGACTAACACTCACTCTTCCATCGTCGTCCACAGTTCTCCAATAGACTACTGCTGCATATGCCTCTTCGCTGGCCTCGCTGAACCGAGTTCACCCCCCTTCCGGCTCCACGACAAGCATGGAGGAATCTTTAATTCTCTGAGGAGAGACACCTCTCGTAAAAACTTCGTCCAAGCCACCTCCTGTTCTTCAGGGATCTTGTCATCCCATCCAATGCCGGCGCGCTAGATGTCTTGTATAAGGACTGGTACTGCTAGTTGCAAAGGGTCGAAAGTGGACCTTACCGCACTAGTAACTTCCCTCTTGGTAGGATTAGCAGATTACCTTCTTTCTTCTTAATTTGCAGTTTAATACTCACAGTAGGGATGGGGATCCGAAATGGCTGCATTTTCTATATATTCTTTGTACAAGAAAATTGTTGTTCACACTTATCAACGATTTTTAAAGGGTCACTTATGTATATTTACTTTTATACAATTAATTTATTCGGCTTTATACAAGCTAATTACACTAAATATAATTCTTATAAACTAACTTAAAACGAATGTAGTCATTCAAAAAGAAAAGAAAATTATGTAAGGTATATATATAATTCAAAAAACATGTAATTAAAAATAAGAAAAATAAGAAAAAAAAAAAAAAAGGAAGGAGAAGTGGACTCCGGGGTAAGGGAGGTAGCAGGCTGGAGAAGAGCGAATGTATGTGGGGGTGGCATATGTGGCATCTGTGAGACAGCGAACAGTGAACGGCATATGCGTTGGAATAAGTACGGGTTGTGAGGGGATAGACTGTGGGCGGGGCAAGGTCAGGAGAGGAAAGAGAGTAGACGGAGTTTGAGTGCAGTAGATGTAGGGTGGAAATCGAAGGAGGTAGGGTAAGAGTTTGCCAACCTCAGCATTCGCGAAATGGGTTCATTAGAGCCGTACGAAGTGTGGTGGGTGGGCAGAAAGAAGAGACGAGGGTTTCGCAGGTTACGGGGGTTAGTGTGAAGTGCAATGATGGAGAGCAAGCTTGGGCAGTTGATTGCGCCTGAAAGGAGACGGTGGATGAAAACGATATCGGCATGAGTTCTGCGCTCCTCAAATGTGTTGAGGTTAATCAGACGGAGCCGGCTTATGTATGGGGGGAGAATCCGAGGATTCTCCCAGTTCAGTCCGTGGAGGGCAAAACGCAGAAGACGACGTTGCACGCTTTTGATTCTACGGATATGGGACGAATAGTTTGGAGACCAGACCTGACTAGCGTATTCAAGAAGGGGGCGGACGAAGGCTATGTAGAGAGAACGGGAAACCTACGGGTTATCAATCTTTTCACTTTCGTACCTATAATGTGCTTATAATGCACTTATAAGGAGAATCTAGATTTTGTGAAAATTATGCGTTATCCATATATTATAATAAATATATTCTTATCATACCTAGTTGCAGCTGCAATACCCCCTCTCGATAATCTTCAATCTATCCCTTTCTCAAGGTGAATATTGGAAAATTTCTTTTATCATCTCTATACGAACTCTCAAACTATCGACCTATTACTAAACGTTTCCACATTCCAAAACTGTTTGAGAGCATTCTATATTAAGCATTATGTTTATACATTTCACTCAATTAACACGGCTTTAGAACGTTCGCGACGATATCGAAGAGCGTGCAGTTCGAACCGACACAATGACGGTTAGTATTACTAAAAGATATAACCAAAGGGTCAACACAACTGGCGGTATGTTTTACTGCCTAACCTCGTGGGCAGCCACCTAAGGTAGCATGTTTCGTCCCCCTTCGCCAAACAGCTAAGGCTCCTTTTGCAACTATCTATGAACATTTGAAGTTCAATAGGTGCATTTGCACCCTTTTGCCCCGAGAACACCGAGATCGTCTTTAAGACGAGATCAAAAATCTTATCCACACCTAAGGTGGTTCTCAAGGGAATGGTTTTATCAAACACGTCCAAATTGTTAGGTGTGCCCGGTCTTATTGGTGAAGATACCTGATTTCTTGGCATACTCTTAGGAACCTCCTCATCGGCTCCCCGAGTAAACCAAGAGAATGAACGGAGGTTAAACCCCTACGATTACCGCAGTGGGAGACCTCGTCGGATGCCAACTCCTGTCGAGGCGAAACCAAAAAGAAAAATGGAGGACCTCGTCAGTCTCCGGATCCAGCAGGAAGGGACGAATGAGATAAAAAAAAATCGAAAAAGGGGAAAAACAACCGATGTAGGAGACATTGTCAGTCCCCAAGCCGTGTAGTAACGAAAGCGCGAAAGGGGGACCTCGTCGGTTCCCAAACCACAGGGAAGAGAGAACAGAGACAATACTACCCAGAACAAGGAAAGTTTTTAGAGAAATAACATATGCAGCAGTAAAAACAATGCAACGAAAGAAAGCAAAAACAATATTTAAAAAAGAAGAAAAAGTGTGAAGATAACAATATGTAAAAAAAGGCGTGGAAAACGAAAAACAAGACAAATTATATATAAAAAAAGTATAACAGTTTGAATAAAAATAAATAATAGAAAAAAATCAAAGAAAAGAAAAAATTCGACTGCTTTTGCTTCCCGTTCAGACTTATCCTTCATAGCTCGCCAAATTTCACCACCTTCCTTACCTACTTCCGATACTTTGATAGCAGGATATACTTTTTTGACTTGTTCCCTCGCACTGCTCAATCAGAAGATATAGGCGGATAGAGGACGTTTTGAATTATCTGTCATTTTTTCATCGTTTTTATTTAGTTGTTGAAACAAATATTCGGAGTAGTCAGAGAAGGAAACGGTTGTTGGAAAATTCACACCAATTAAATTTTAGTGATTAGAAGAAAGATAAATTTATGTAAAATTACACGCGTTAGAAATCTAACAACCTATCGCTTTAAGTTTAAATAAAATGTATTTTTCTATTATTATTTATCAATAACGAACACCAAAGCCAAAAGCAGAGAAATCGGCTGCTTCGCTTCCCATTCTGACTTATCGGCCATAGCTCTCCAGATGGCACCGCCTTTTTTGGCCACCTCCGTCACTATTATTCCCGGATTTTCTCTTTTAATCCCTTCTCTGGGATTGTTCAGCCAAAGCATGTGGGCGGAGAGAGGACGTTTCAGCTGCGGCATACGAATGACTAAGTCGTGGATGACCTGGCGACTATTTGTGTTCACAAGAATGGTTCGTTTTGAAATCTTTTTATTTGCTTAAAAGCGCTTTTTACTTATATTCAGTTTACATCTGTATGATTTTTGCAGTGATCGTTTACCTCCTGCACTACTTTCCAAGTTGGATACAAAACACAAGAAATGTTATTATTGTGACGCGAATTATGAAGAGGAGTTCTCTACATTGCTCGATTATACGATGTCTTCGAACATCGGTCTTAATTTTAAAACTTGGTCTTTTTCTGGCTTCGTCTTCGTCCGTTTTTGTGTGAGGATTCAAAACACCAAATTAAACCGCGTCAACTTTTGGATACAGTTGAAAAGAAAAACACATTTATCAATTTTAGTTTTTGTCTTTGTTTTGTTCTTTATCAGCTAACATTTATATTTATTGAGTTTAGAGAAATTTATTTATAAAGGAATTACACGTCCATGTAAACGTACGACTTTTGTGTTTATTTGTCCGCTTAACGTTTGTATACTTTTTTTAGTTCACTGTGCGTCGAGTTCAAACCTTTTATACTTAATTTAAATTTAATATTTAAAATATCAACGAACACTTTTATTTTTCAATGGACTTTGCCTCCACCAGACGTAACTTTCGTCTTTTGTTTTTGACTGCTTCATATCGAATACTGTCTATTCCAGAAGACTTTTTATTCTTAATAGATCTAAGGATATCCGTAAGCTCATCCTTGTGCACAAATATACTCGCGTTTAGATTTCTAAGCAGGGAATCCGAGTTTCTAATTCCGCGTGCAGCTGGGCGTGTATTGATGTTCTTTCAACATTCTTTGTTCCTTAATAAGCGGTTTGAGGTCGTTTGTTGCTTTTCATTGATTAGAAGGCACCCTATACACAATTTTCAAGACAAAACTCCATAAATTTGATACGCATATGAAGAGGGGACAAACCAAGTTGAAGTGCTTTGTCAGATTCAGGAAGGTTTCGTAAATCTTCAAAATCGTTCAATTGTGAAGGTCTCGCCTAGGATATGGGGCAAGCTCCCGTGGATGGTGCCTCAGTTGCTGCCTGGGTAACTTTTCCGTTGATCATTGACAGAATCAATTCATGATGAATTCTGTGTCAGTTTTAGTTATCAAAATTCTCCTCGTGGTATGGTCAAACAATGATTATAAGTGCATTTTCACCAAACTATCAGAGTACCAAATTTTCAATGTAACACGGTACGTTAGCTTCTAGGGCTCTTTGGTACGAGGGAAAAATGTCAAACCCTTCTTCTTTTGCCGACCTCATCCAAATTTCATACTACTGTTTTGAGAGAGAGTCATTCGCCATCAGTGCCAACGCTTTTTCAGCTCTAAATCATGAGGGCATCTCCTCGAGGAGTTGAATTCACTTGACTGCTGATTTTATTAGTTGTTTAGGAACCTTATCTTCTAGATTTTTAATTTTCATTCTTCTTAAACCACACTCTTCAAAATACCACTTGTACTAAGCGAAATAAAATAAGGGTCCTGCCCTCACTTCATTCATTCATTCAAAAAGCCTTGACAGACTACGCCTTTCGTTTATTCATCATCATCATCATCGGCACTACAACCGGGTATCGGTCTTGGCCTTATTTAGCAAGTCCTGAGGGTTGTTAAATTTTCCATAATGATTTGTTTAGTCTTGCGCCAGAGGCTCCCCGACGGGGAATCGAACCCCGGTGTCCCGCGTGGCAGGCGGGTATACTACCCACTATACTATGTTTGGCGATTTGGTTGCTGGGTTTATCCATCAATTATTCTTCATTTGAACTCCATTTCGGGACGAATATACGCTTTGTAAATACTGACCAGGTTGGATAGAGTGAAGTATCTTTTGCATCTCTTAAGGAACCGCACACATTTGGCGGCACTTTTCGCGGCATCAGATTAAGAGTCGAATTAATTCGAGTGCCGAGGATTGATAGTTCCTTGGCTTCGTCGATGCAAGTGCCGTTCATCAACAGTGTATTTACTTTGGGGTTCACCTTTGATGACAGGAGGCAGCACTGAGTTTTTAGGGCATTGAATTCTACTCGGTTAGATAATCCCATTGATCTATCTTGTTGAGGTCTGAATTCAATGTATCAAGCATAAGTTGCTGGTTGGTAGTGACGATCGAAGAGTTTGGTCGGGAATGTTCGTATGAGTATGAGAAACTCAATGTGCTATCATCAGCAAACGAGTGGATTCGGTTGTGAGTAATGGACAAGAGATCATTTATAAAGATGAAGAGAGTGGGTGAGAATACCGAACCTTGGGGAACACCTGCATTAATTTCATGGGAGGCAGATTTGACACCATCAAGAACCACTTGAATTGAACGGCCAGAAAAATAGTCTCTTATCCATTGGATCAGGGAATTGTACACTCCATAGAAATGCAATTTTGACAAAAGGGCTGGATGCCAAACTCTGTTGAAGGCTTTCGAGATATCCAGTGCAACAACCTTGCTTTCGCCGAACTAGTGTATGAAATGGCTCCAGTTTTCGTTAAGGTACGCCATCAAATCTCCTGTGGACGTGTTGCTATGAAAGCCATATTGGCGGTCATTGAGGAGGTCGTTTGATTCCAGATATTTCGAAACTTGACGGTTACTCATTGATTCTGTTACCTTGGAGAGAATAGAAGTTAGTGCTATGGGTCGATAAGAAGAGAGGGATGATTTGTCACCCTTTTCGGGAATTGGCTGGATGTTCGCTGACTTCCATCTATTTGGGAAACGCCCACTAGAAAAAGACAAATAGGAGAGTTTCCGCAGTGGTTTAGCGAGTGAAGAGGAACATCTTTTCAAGAGGATTGGGAGAATGCCATCCGGACCAGCGGATTTGTGTGCGTTTAGCTCTTTGAATGCACGGGAAACAGTACGCATTCGGAAGCGAATCTGGCTCATGGTGTGCTGCTTCTGCTCAAGTTGAGGTGGAACAGATGTGGTATCAGGCAGCGTTGAGTTGGCTGCAAAATGTGCAGCAACTAGATTCGCTTTCTCTATTGCAATGGTGACTGGTCTCTCATCGACTATTAGCGATGAAATGGATGAGGAGACCGAGTTTTGGATGTTCTTCACAAATGCCGAGAAGTTTCTACTATCTGTGGGAGATTGTAGTATTTTTTGTCCCACTCTCTGGTCATGCGAGAACTTGGCGCGTTGAATATACGCATTGAAGTCGTTTCTAGCTCTCTTAAATCTTTTCCGGTTTTCCTCAGTTTTGTTTGATTTATATAACCGGAAGCTCAACTCTTTAGCCTTAATGCCTTCTCTGCCCACGGAATCGAACCACATATTTCTCTTGGGTTTGATACTCTTTACTCTGTGTAGAATTAAGGTTCGCATGCCAAGCAGAATCGTATCAGTCAATGTATTTGCTATAGAGTCAACATCGTTATTGAGGAAAAATAACGCCCAATTTAACCCTCAAAAAAGTCTTTCAGACCTTCACAGTTGGTTTTCTCCTAGCACCATTCTCTTCTTTTGGGAGTTTTATTGTTAGCGTTGCTGTGGGTTAGGGGAAATTTAGCTGACACGACACAGTAGTCTGAAGTGCCCAAGGGCGAAGAAACTTCAATTGTGTATTTGTTGGGAGGTGAGAAACAGGTCCAATGTGTTGGCGGACAGACCATCTATATCTGGTACTCGTGTTTGCTCACTAACGAGTTGAGTTAAATTGTTTGACTCAGCAAAGAGCTGAACATACTGACCTTCAGGTGTTGTGTGTCCGGTGTGGCAAAGCCACTTTTTTTAATTTTTTTTTTATTTATTTATTTTTTTTTTCTTCTCTTGGGAGACGCGAACCTATAGCGCCGAGTGGGATCCCTGAGATGCCATCAAATAAGTGTTGCAGTTCTTTTTGAACAGTTGCAGGTTGTAACGCTCCTGTAACACTTGCGTGTGAAGGGTGATCCACAGCTTCTCCGCCCTGTAATGGAACGAGTTCTGTCTCAGGGATGTTCGCGCCGTCGGGAGATGAACCACAAACGGGTGCGATCCATCGGATTGTCTTGTGGAGCGCATATAAACCGAATTGCGCGGAACAATGCCAAGAATCTCCGAAGAACAGTACCCGTGATGTGATACCACTGAGAGTTATGTACATTGAAATCACCCACAATAACGATGTCAGTGTGGGGATATAGGATCAAGATCTTATCGATGGAATCAGATGGAACATCAAATTCGTTAAAGGATGAGTTTCTACCCAAGTTTGGGCTTCTGTAAAGAAAGCAGTAATTTATGATATGCCTACGAACGTGAAGGTTTAGCCACGAGAAATTAAATTCTGGATTGGAGTAGGGCCCATATTGTGACAGAAGCTGATAAGCAATATCACTTTGTATGTATGTAGCTAGACCATGATGTGGAAAAAACAAAGGCACTAAGATATAACCGAGTATATTGAAATCAGACATATCTGTATCAGTTATTAACCGGGTCCCACTAAGTGCAAGGATTGCTGGTTTCTGGTTACAGACGTGGGCAGACACAGAAGAGAAATTGCATCTTAGGCCACGGATGTTGCAAAGGTCATTAAGTGAGGCGCGATCGTGTATCCATGGCTACTAATAAAGTGTATTTACGTCCCTCCAATGCGTGTATCTCTGAACTAAATAAGTACTAAATTAAAAGCTGAATAAAAATTCATTGACCCTAAGAGATATTGTGTAAATAGTAACTCTCTAATTTACGTACGGCTTGTTTGCATATTAAACGAAACACACTCCGCCGACGACGTCAATACAAATACCCGACACAGAAGATGTATATCAAATTACCATAAAATTGCACAAATCAAAACTGTATTCATATAATTAATCCAATTCATAAACAAGAACGAAGCCACGAAATAGAAAAACAGTGACGTGAGGTGTTGTGACAACTAAAACAAAGTGCAACAACAACAAACAAAAAAATGTTAAAAGTGACAATAAACGTGCTTACAAAATAACTTCAGTAAGGTGCAACAACAACGTAAGACAATTTAAATATATTACCTCGGTCGTAAAAGTGAAAACTAAAACAGACAATATATTGCTAGTTACGCACAGAGTTTTCAAAGCATCATTTGGCGCGAGTGCAAGTTCACTGACTCTTAGCCGACGGTAGCCGAGTTCGAGTCGGGTTACGGAAGAAATCGACTTCGTGGTTCGTATTGCAGGTCGCCTTTGTTTTTTTTTTTAAATGAAAACAAACTGGAAAGAACCAGAATGAACACGGAGGACGATAAAAACACGACAACGCACAAACGAAAAGGCGCCCCGAAAAGCTCCATTGTGACGCGAAGCAAAACCGCAAAATTGACGATGGATAAAGGAGATCAACAATTGGCGGACGACAGTGAGCTTCCCTTCCCCTCCAATTTTAACATATATGGGGCAAATAATTCATTCGCTTCTCTTGCATCCTCAGAGTCTGAGGATGAAGAGGAAGAGATAAGTGAATTGGAGGCGAAACTGGCGATGGCAAGAGCCCGATTACAAGAGAGACGCCGAAAGAAAAAAATAGCGGCGCTCGAACAAGAACAAAACCAGCAACAACTACAAAAGCTAAAGCCAAAAGTCGGCCAACAGCAACAATTTCACCATCAACAGCAACATCAACTTCAACATCAGCATCATCAACAGCAACAGCAACAGCAACAATCAACACAAAAGCGATCAACGAACCAGCAAGCAACACAGCAGCAGCAAAGCAACAATAACAGCGGAAAAATAAAGATGCCACCAATCAACACCATAGATGTTGACTGTAAGGAATTGGTAAGTCTTTGTAAGCTAGCCATAGGTAACAATTTTGCAGTTAAAAGACTGACGGGTAACAGGCACGCTATTCAAACATATACGGTGGCAGACCACGACAAAATTAAAGAGGTCTTAAAAAGAGCCACCGCGGAATTTTACTCGTTCACGCCGAAACAAACGAAGAGCGTAACGGTTCTATTAAAGGGTGTCGACCCTGAAATGGAACCGGAGGCTCTGCTCGAAATGCTTCAAAACCTGAAGCACGAAGATCTCGAGTTTACCGCGGTAAAACCATTCACCACACCCAAGGCAAGAAGGGAAAACCGCAAGCTACCCTTCTTTTTGGTGCAATTAACACCCAGCAGTAGGATTGGTGGCCTAAGAAAAATTACAGTCTTGGATCATCAAATGGTCACATGGGACAAATTAAAAAAAGGCAGAGACATCCTGCAATGTGTCCGTTGCCAAAGGTTTGGTCACGCGGCGGCTAACTGTGAAATGCAGCGCCGTTGCGTAAAATGCGGAAAGGACCATAAGGCAGAAGAATGCCCTCTGGGAAAAGAAAGGGTAGAAGACAAAGCCCTTCTAAAGTGCGCAGTGTGTCGGAATGAGGGACACCCCGCTAACTATCGAGGATGTCCTAAATTCCGAGAAATAATGGCAAGAAGTGTGACCCGGCAAAAAAACACAGACGCAGCTCGCACTACAACAATGCCCGTAACATCGAAGCGGTCGTACGCACAAGTTGCTTCGGGTGGGAGAACACCAAATCAGGCTACATCACAGGTAGCCACAAATACTCCCAGACGGACGGAAACAACACCGCAAGCAGACGTGGTCACGGTTCTGCTTAATCTGCAGAGACAGATGACACAGCTGCAAAATCAAATAAACGAGGTCTACTCGTACTTGCCCAATCTAAACAAAAAGTCAATATAAACCCTCTAACCACAACATCAATAAAAGCTCTTGTCGTGAATGTAAACTCACTAATAAGAACTGAGAGAAGAGCCAATCTTTTTAACCTGTTGCAAGAGGAACAACCTGATGTACTTCTGGCGGGGGAAACAAAGTTAAACCAGAGACATAAGATAGGACATAAAAACTACGATATTATACGAAGAGATCGACCTAACTCCTCTCAAGGGAGGGGGGGGGGGGGGGGGGGGGGTCGCAATCTTTATTAGAAAAGGGATCAATCATAAAGTAATATATAGTGGAGAAGTGCGCAGGTTCCGGGTGCTGGAAGCCTGTATCGTCCGCATACCCCTTCAGCAAGGAAGGGGTTTGTATGCGATTGCGGTCTATGCACCTGAGGAGCACCAACAAAACCTATTTATAGCGGAGCTCGAGACACTCTTTCGATGCTTACAATTGCACCTGGGCAAAAACTACTTTATCCTAGGGGGAGATATGAACGCCAAGCATAGAAATTGGGGAAATTATATATCTAATGCCAGAGGAAATCAGTTGGCTGGTTGGTTAGATCAGTATCATATTGAATATAGAACTGACCTGCTAGCTACGAAATATCCATCGTTCCCCAGAGGTAGATCGTTCTTAGATATCTTGCTAATCGACTCACGACTGAGATGACTTAACACCAATAGACGAAACACAAACTGTTTACGGACAATTGAATACGACAGTGACCACTGTGCATTCACGGCAGTAATAGAGCTTCCGAACGAGCTCGCAGATCTGGAGGAATTCGTGATCCCGCAACCCTATAACTACAGGGCAATGCGATGGCCGCGGTTCACCAGATCATTAACAAGAGAACTTTGTTCGAATGACTTTAATCTGCCAGTAAACAGAAACCTGACAAATGACGAAATCGACAAATACATTCAACAAATGGACGAAACCGTAAAACGAACAATGGACAAAACAATTCCCAAAACAACAGTTACAGATCACATTAACATGTACAGAAACGCAACAATAAACGCACTCCACAAGAAAAAGAGCAGACTGCTATCGAAATTAAAACAATTACACAGACAGTTTACAGACAGACAAGACCAGGAGATAATATCACTGAAATCTCAATTAAAAAACCTCCAACAATTACTTAAAGCCAATTATAGATTAGCAACAAATTTGTATTGGAACAACAGAATTCGAGCTATAAAAACTAATAACCCGAATATGTTCCCACAAATAAATAAAATATTCAGGAGAAATAATCAAAACGAGATTCAGTGTCTCCAAATTCCACGTACTGAGGCAAACAAGCAGCTGCTAACCAACATTGGCATAGATACAGAGAACGCTATCTTCAATAGTGAGCTCTTCGTGATCGAAGATCCTTTGGAGAAGGCGAACGCTGTGGGAGCTGTCTTTCAGGAAATGTACAAGGTGAATGAAAGCATTCACCGAAATCACGACCTGGAGGACAGAATTCGACTGAATCACCTGCACCTCCGGAATGAAATTTCACATTGGCAATCGGAGAATCCGGGTTTTACGGAATTCAGTGACGATAATCTGTCAATTGACATTAATGCCAATGGTGGGGCTAATAGCCTTTTAATCACAAGGGAAAGAATCCAGAGTATCTTCGACTCATTAAGAAGCAAAAAGTCAGTGGGAATAGGTGGAGTACCTAACATCGTACTCAAGAACCTGCCCCCAAAGGCAATAGATATATACACGGTCCTGTTTAACAACGCGTTGAATAATGCATATTATCCCGCGCGTTGGAAAACGGCAATCATTCAGCCCATCGCAAAAAAGGGCAAAGACTGTACAAACCCAATGAACATGCGTTCGATAAGTTTACTCCCAAGCATCAGTAAAGTATTTGAAAAAATCATTAACAAAGTTCTGCTAAAATGGGTAGACGACAATAGCATTATTCCAAATAACCAGTTTGGCTTTAGGGCGGGTCATGAAACCACACATGCCGCAGCTAAACTGGTCTCCGACATACAATGGAATAAATGTAGGAACCAATGCACAGGTGCCTGTCTGATCGACTTGGAAAAAGCCTTTGATACCGTCTGGATCGAAGGGTTGTATTACAAACTGGTCAGATATGGCATACATAAGCCTTTACTATATGTACTTTACGATATGTTAAAAGACAGGAGGTTCGTGGTCAAAAGTGGTAATGTGACCTCTAATGAAACGTATAATATCAAGAATGGCTTGCAACAGGGTGCGGTACTCTCTCCGATTCTTTTTAACATTTACATTAGCGACTTATTAGATGCACTTCCGCAGGCTATTGCGTACGCAGACGATCTCATAATTTACAGAACAGCTCCGAAAGTTGCGATCATAAATAGTTTAATACAGCGAGATTTCAACAACGTGCAGCGCTATTGCGACAACTGGAAACTTAAGATCAACTTCCAGAAATGTGAAGCCATCCTATTTAGAACCCCATTATATAAAGCCACGAACAACATAAGGAAAAACTGGCGAAAGCTAGTTATCGTGGGACCGCATGGAGATAAACTGGAAACCAAGAGTTTAGTTAAATACCTGGGCATCTGGCTAGACCAATATCTGTATTTCAACAGACATGTAGAGGCTGCTCTGGTCAAGGCTAGAAAAACGTTTGCTATGACAAGGAGGCTATTTCACAGTAGCCAACTTGACAGCAGGGTAAAAGTCATATGCTACATGACGCTAATCAGGCCAATGCTCATATATGGCTGTCCAGTATGGTTTAACATAGGTCCAAATTTGATGGAAAAGATTCGGGTGTTCGAAAGGAAGTGTCTGAGAACCTGTCTCATATTATATCGAACACCGGAATCGGAATACAAAAAGTACTACTCAAATGAGACTTTATATAATGAAGCCTGCATAAATAGGGTGGATAATTTTATGATTAAATTAATCAGAGGACATATTGCGAGAGCAATAAGCTCGTCCAATGACCTAATTTTCGGGGCCTATTATCCAAATACCCTGTACTATGAGAACGTGCGTCGCAACGGTTTTGTTCCACCAGAGGCGTTCCTTGATTTGGACATGAAAGGGCTTATACAGGATAGATCCGGAATTCCGCTGATCTATCATGTAAGTAGATCATCCGTAGACGGGCGATTGTGCTACGACCGGGAAGTAACGCGCACCGAAGAAGAGCTCCTGCGCTTCAGTAGGGCTATCTCCCACAGAGACCGGGACTTCCTGTAAAGATATGAGAGTAGCTTGGTTGCAACTTTATTTGTTAACTGGAATCAAGATTTTACTTAACAAGTTTCAGCGTTTGAGTCAAGATTATAAAAATGAAATAGGAATACGACTTTTGAAAAAAGACATCAAACTAAGAGGTAGACATAGCACCCCGTGGACAAGAGATTGGGGATCTCTTAGTGATTTTACAGGTTGGCATACCTACTATCCGTGTTCCAATAATTAAAGTGGTTGTTAATAGGTATTATCGTTCAATTTTGTAGTTTTTGATACGTCGGTGCAATTAAATTAGATAGGGTAAAGTATTTCTCCGTCTAATCATGGTCAGGGACACACAACGCTGCACGTGTCCAATAATAATGCAAAAACAGTCAAACTTGGTCAGAAATTTCTCAATTCCCCCATTCGAATATTGGAATAATGTATCCTGTACACCTTTTTTCTTAAAAGTATTATAATAGTCACTGAACTTGTACACCTTTTTTCTTAAAAGTATTATAATAGTCACTGAACTTGATTAATGCGTTCCACAATTGCAAATACTTTGCTGTGATATTCTCCAATAAAAATGTGCATCAATTCGAGTTAAAAGTTAACTTCGGACCTATCGGTAACGATTGATACAATCTTTCTTTAGTCGAACCACACGACTGTAAAGTCTCTGTCTGATTACGCGTGTCCCTAGTGTTATAATCTCCAGACTTTCAAGACCAATGTACATAGATACATCAATTCTATTTTTTCGCGACCACATTGTACCTAAAAATTGCTATAGTGCGCGCATTGCGTATGAAAAAAAAAATGTTACAATATATCAATATATCGTTTTCTTCAAATAATTAAACTATATTTAAAAAAAGGCTTGCTGGAAATTGCAATACTGCTCACACTGGAGTGGTTATCAAGCATTCAGGAGGAATTATAAAGTTCACAGAATCAGCAAAGGTGTATTTTGGGAAGTTCACGAAAGATGAGATTCAGGCGTACGTTGACAGTGGAGAACCTTTGTAAGTTACTACAATATTTGCTTCCGAGCAGATTACTATACTCTTTATACATTGCAGAGATAAAGCTGGGGCTTATGGAATCACCGGTCTAGGTGGCACTTTAATCGAGAAGATTGAGGGTGACTACTATGCAGTTGTGGGTCTACCAATTCACCGACTGTGTGTTGAACTCCGCAACTTATTATCTAACGAGTTGTAAAAAGAGGCTTCACATTTTCACGTCTGTGACCCAAATCACTAGTAATATTATTATATATATAAACTTGATAAACATAAATAGGGTACAAAGTTGATAATCAGGCAATATATTGCAACAAAGGTATTTAAATAAAGTGTCGCTTCTCGGAAGGAAACAAGACTTCATCTTCTTTAAGAGTTATACCCGACGGCGTCGAAAGGTAACTTAACTTTAAAAATATTTCCCAAGAAAAGAATATGTAAGGTTATTTTCTTACGTAAGTAAGGAGAGGAAATTTAAGAGCGTGAGAGTTGAGGCTGAAGTCAAAAGAGGTAGGGTAAGACTTCTCTTACTGCAAGGCGGCGTCTCGGTAATGCCACAAGCACGGATCGCCTATCAATGAGTGGACTGTGTATTCCATGTTATTTATTTTAAAGTACAAACGTGTTATATTTATTTTGTCTTACTATATATTTACATCGATAAGGATTTATTTGTTTAATTATTATTTGTTTATATAGAACTGTAATCGGTTACACGATTCTTTATCTTGTACACCTCCAGGCCGGACTCTGCTCTGGATGACGGGCTTTGTAGTCTTCCCCGTCGCTTGCGTTGTACTGGTACTCCCCAACTGTCGTTGCTTTTATTTTCTCTTTTGTCCCCGTTCCCTTGTTTGCGTGTTGTCAAAGGAACAAAGAGAGCGACTAGTATAAATTGCCGTTTCTCAGTCCGCCAGTCGGCAGTCGTGTGCTGCTCCGTCCTCGGCTTCGTATGTTATGTTGTGGCGGTTCCGCCAAACCCCACTGTTACTTACTGAAGAACCCCCATAACTTCGACCCAACCTTATAAGTTTCGCTAACGCAATCGCATTAGCACCTTAAATGCTTTACGCATTTAAGTTATCTAAGGTATAACCTAAAAGTCCCTGTAAAATAATTCTTACCTATCATGCATTTCTTCGCATACGAATTCCCTACAAGAATTCTTTCCATTATACAGGTGCATAAACCAAAACCTATTCGGTACCTTCGGTTGTCAGGCAAATTCCAACCTTCCCACACCTGCACCGCAATCTCCCCGCAGCAAAAACATTTCCTTCCCAAGGATAATTAATGCTTTCAATGCATTACCGGGAAATGCCTGCAAAGAATTTTTCCTACAAGGGCATTCATACATGTATCAATGCATCTCTGCATTAGCGACCCAGAACCGAATTTCCAATTAGTGTAGATATTCACACTAGAGTTTGATCCTGGCGTCGCCATAGATGCCATGTACAATCGACACAGATGGTATATACAAACCGTCATTGTGTAATCAACTGAATTGCTTCGCAATGACTTACAACTATCGATACGGCTGCAAGCACTTTATCAAGAAATGCTCCTTTGTTTGAATCTCCAAACAATCATCGACTTTGCGCATAGCTGCCGGATTGAATTCAAAGCATAAATAATGCAAATACAGAATCCGTTTCCTACAAACGAATTTCCCTGCATATACAAATGCAAGCAAGGGATTCGTTGAGTTCACCAAACCATTAGCACCTTTCCCAATGTCTATTCGTATATTTACACAAGGGCATCGCTCATCTAAGACTTTTATGATGCCCTCGTCTCATCTTTTCTCTTACCATATTTCTTCGAAGCATCGTCGTCTATTTATTTAGACGCGATGCACTTCATGGACAACGATCTTCTCGATCCCTTTGTCCTTGCCGCCTGCCTGCTTTGTTTTGCCATTGCCTTCGCGCATGGGTAAACAACACAGATCTAAACGATCACATACATATCACCATGATCTTCATTACGAGATCTGGTTTTCTATCCCACCAAGAGAGACTTTACGTTTCTCTGGTGGTAGGTAAAAACGATATTCTTAGTGGAGAGGATATCTACCACCACACCACAAACTCACCCCAAACGAGGGTTGAATCTTTGAGTCTTATTACATCCGCCGACCACCACGGTCGTGCCGCTCCCGCTCTCCGTCGCGCGGCGGAAAAGCGTAGATATACACAGAAGTCGTATCGGGATAGGAGTGTTTCACCGTGTTTAAAATTTATAAAAATCAATTTAATATTAAATAATAAGTTCTAAGTGAAGTATAAAAACACTAACATATATAATAATGGCTGAGAATAAAGAGATTAAAACGGAATAAACTAAATCAGTGCGTTTCCTTTTCCTGTTGTGGACGTTGCGTTGCGGAGTTTCGCTTGTGTTTTTGCTCCCAGTGCGTACCTTCCTTTACTCCCGGTTGTGGACAAACGTGGCGGTGTTTCGTTCTTTTGGTTCGGCGTTTTACTTGGTGGAACATTATGATAGAGGAGGAAGATGAACGGAGTGCCCGTGTTAGGCACAATAGTTCCTCTCCACAATGTCGCCAACAGTCTCCCCAGCAGTGCATGGGACTTCACCCTGTTGAGGCGACGCTTTCATGGAACCAAACGACGATCCGGCGGGTCGGTCTTCGCAATACTCCACATGTTGTCCTCACATCCAGGATTCTGATTCTCCCATCTGGTCCCGGATACACGGTTTGGACCTCCTCTCGAGACCAAGTGTTTCGTGGTAGTGACGCATCCACCACCAGGACTATGGGTCCGCAGGGGGTCGTCTGGAAATCCTGTTCGGCATCAAAGCAGGTAGATATTCCTTGATCCATCTTTTCCAAAAATGATCCGCCAACCGCTGGGCAGTCCTCCAGTTTGCTTTTCCCACGAGCTCACATTCATTGAATTCGCCAGGCGATGTTGCTCCGCAGGATCGCCCCACCAAGAAATGGTTGGGTGTCAGACTCTCTTATTCCTCCGGATCAGCACTTATGGGAGTAAGTGGGCATGAATTTATGACATGCTCCACTTCAGTCATTAATGTATGGACAACCTCCTCTGGCGGGACCCTCGTGCACAGAAGGGCAAACAAAGACGTCTTTACCGAGCGCACGAGTCTTTCCAATGCATGTCCCATGTTCGGACATCCGGGCGCTATGAACTTCCACTGGATCCTTTCCCCCTTTGCCGCCTCTTCCAGCTCTCTATTTGCGCCCACGAAGTTAGTTCCGTTGTCGCTCCATATCACCTTCGGAGCTCATTTCGCCATCATTTGCCGCAAGGCCATAATCATGGAACCAGCATTGAGTGAGTTCCCCAACTCCAAGTGCACAGCTCTTGTGGTCAAGCACAGAACACCCCAACGTTTTTCTATTCTTCTTCCAACAGCGATTTTCATTGGACCAAAATAGTCCACTGTCGTGCTGGTGAAGGGGAACTTATGGTGGTACAGGCCTTTGCTGGGTAGATCGCCGACAGTCGGCACCTAGGGCTTGCCCTTGTTGACTTTTCACCACTGGCATTGATATATCACCTTCTTTGTCGTTGTCCTTAGGCCCAGGATCCAATATTTCTGCCTAACTTCGTTCATCACCGTGGCTCTGTTGCCATGAAAAAACTTCTCATGGTAGTGTCTTATAATGAGGTGACTGATTATGTGCTTTCCATCCAATACAACAGGATTTACTGTCTAATTGCGTATGTACACCTTCTCAATTCGACTTCTCAACTTCAGGACGCCATTTTCATCAAAGTAAATGTCCATTTTTCGCAACCGATTTGAGGTTCGCAGTGGCTTTGCTTTCCGCAAAAGAGACATGTCCTCGTCGAAATCCTCTCGTTGGCTTAACTTGGGCAAATCTTCTTCAGTTCTTATTCAACATTTATTTTCTATGGGCATGATGATTCTCTTATTTTTCTTTGACGAAGACATGCGCAGTTTCTTCTCAAGGTGGTCTCTCTGTGACTTTCGGTCACCCCTTTTATCTGCAGTGGTATCTTTTCTTCGATCACGATTGCGCCATTTTAGCATATATATGAGTTGGAACATGCGCCCCGTAGTTCTTAATAGCCGTATCCAACTGGAGAAGTGTTCTGGATCTGGCGTGTACCGCTCGGCGACAGTTACCGTAGCTATTCATTTCCCGTTCTTCTCTCCCCCAGTTCTGGTGTTCATTTTTGCTTTGAAACACCGGTTGGGCCACTTGCTTTCATCTTCATACAGAAAGGTGGGACCTTTAAACCACCTTGGGTCACTGATGAATTCCTTAGGTGTCCCTCTTGTAGCGTCTTTGGCTGGGTTTTCTTTTGTCGGTACCCGCCCCTAGTCCCGTGGTTCGGTAAGTCTTTTGATCTCTGCAAGGCGGTGCGCCACTAAATCTTGGAATTGACGGGGACTTGATTGTATCCACTGCAAAACCATGCTGGAGTCCGTCCAATGCCATTTGCCTGACATCTTCCCCCTGAGCTCTCTCTCTCGATTGCTGTTGATAGCCTGCTGTCTAGCAATGCTGTTTGTAGTTCCAGTCGTGGCATTGAGGCTGGTTTAGTTGGTATCACTCGTGCTTTACCAGCTATCAGACTAACACACACTCTTCCATCGTCGTCCACAGTTCTCCAATAGACTACTGCTGCATATGCCTCTTCGCTGGCCTCGTTGAACCGAGTTCATCCCCCTTCCGGCTCCACGACAAGCATGGAGGAATCTTTAATTCTCTGAGGAGAGACACCTCTCGTAAAAACTTCGTCCAAGCCACCTCCTGTTCTTCAGGGATCTTGTCATCCCATCCAATGCCGGCGCGCTAGATGTCTTGTATAAGGACTGGTACTGCTAGTTGCAAAGGGTCGAAAGTGGACCTTACCGCACTAGTAACTTCCCTCTTGGTAGGATTAGCAGATTACCTTCTTTCTTCTTAATTTGCAGTTTAATACTCACAGTAGGGATGGGGATCCGAAATGGCTGCATTTTCTATATATTCTTTGTACAAGAATATTGTTGTTCACACTTATCAACGATTTTTAAAGGGTCACTTATGTATATTTACTTTTATACAATTAATTTATTCGGCTTTATACAAGCTAATTACACTAAATATAATTCTTATAAACTAACTTAAAACGAATGTAGTCATTCAAAAAGAAAAGAAAATTATGTAAGGTATATATATAATTCAAAAAACATCTAATTAAAAATAAGAAAAATAAGAAGAAAAAAAAAAGGAGGGAGAAGTGGACTCCGGGGTAAGGGAGGTAGCAGGCTGGAGAAGAGCGAATGTATGTGGGGGTGGCATATGTGGCATCTGTGAGACAGCGAACAGTGAACGGCATATGCGTTGGAATAAGTACGGGTTGTGAGGGGATAGACTGTGGGCGGGGCAAGGTCAGGAGAGGAAAGAGAGTAGACGGAGTTTGAGTGCAGTAGATGTAGGGTGGAAATCGAAGGAGGTAGGGTAAGAGTTTGCCCACCTCAGCATTCGCGAAATGGGTTCATTAGAGCCGTAGGAAGTGTGGTGGGTGGGCAGATAGAAGAGACGAGGGTTTCGCAGGTTACGGGGGTTAGTGTGAAGTGCAATGATGGAGAGCAAGCTTGGGAAGTTGATTGCGCCTGAAAGGAGACGGTGGATGAAAAGGATATCGGCATGAGTTCTGCGCTCCTCAAATGTGTTGAGGTTAATCAGACGGAGCCGGCTTATGCATGGGGGGAGAATCCGAGGATTCTCGATAATCTTCAATCTATCCCTTTCTCAAGGTGAATATTGGAAAATTTCTTTTATCATCTCTATACGAACTCTCAAACTATCGACCTATTACTAAACGTTTCCACATTCCAAAACTATTTGAGAGCATTCTATATTAAGCATTATGTTTATACATTTCACTCAATTAACACGGCTTTAGAACGTTCGCGACGATATCGAAGAGCGTGCAGTTCGAACCGACACAATGACGGTTAGTATTACTAAAAGATATAACCAAAGGGTCAACACAACTGGCGGTATGTTTTACTGCCTAACCTCGTGGGCAGCCACCTAAGGTAGCATGTTTCGTCCCCCTTCGCCAAACAGCTAAGGCTCCTTTTGCAACTATCTATGAACATTTGAAGTTCAATAGGTGCATTTGCACCCTTTTGCCCCGAGAACACCGAGATCGTCTTTAAGACGAGATCAAAAATCTTATCCACACCTAAGGTGGTTCTCAAGGGAATGGTTTTATCAAACACGTCCAAATTGTTAGGTGTGCCCGGTCTTATTGGTGAAGATACCTGATTTCTTGGCATACTCTTAGGAACCTCCTCATCGGCTCCCCGAGTAAACCAAGAGAATGAACGGAGGTTAAACCCCTACGATTACCGCAGTGGGAGACCTCGTCGGATGCCAACTCCTGTCGAGGCGAAACCAAAAAGAAAAATGGAGGACCTCGTCAGTCTCCGGATCCAGCAGGAAGGGACGAATGAGATAAAAAAAAATCGAAAAAGGGGAAAAACAACCGATGTAGGAGACATTGTCAGTCCCCAAGCCGTGTAGTAACGAAAGCGCGAAAGGGGGACCTCGTCGGTTCCCAAACCACAGGGAAGAGAGAACAGAGACAATACTACCCAGAACAAGGAAAGTTTTTAGAGAAATAACATATGCAGCAGTAAAAACAATGCAACGAAAGAAAGCAAAAACAATATTTAAAAAAGAAGAAAAAGTGTGAAGATAACAATATGTAAAAAAAGGCGTGGAAAACGAAAAACAAGACAAATTATATATAAAAAAAGTATAACAGTTTGAATAAAAATAAATAATAGAAAAAAATCAAAGAAAAGAAAAAATTCGACTGCTTTTGCTTCCCGTTCAGACTTATCCTTCATAGCTCGCCAAATTTCACCACCTTCCTTACCTACTTCCGATACTTTGATAGCAGGATATACTTTTTTGACTTGTTCCCTCGCACTGCTCAATCAGAAGATATAGGCGGATAGAGGACGTTTTGAATTATCTGTCATTTTTTCATCGTTTTTATTTAGTTGTTGAAACAAATATTCGGAGTAGTCAGAGAAGGAAACGGTTGTTGGAAAATTCACACCAATTAAATTTTAGTGATTAGAAGAAAGATAAATTTATGTAAAATTACACGCGTTAGAAATCTAACAACCTATCGCTTTAAGTTTAAATAAAATGTATTTTTCTATTATTATTTATCAATAACGAACACCAAAGCCAAAAGCAGAGAAATCGGCTGCTTCGCTTCCCATTCTGACTTATCGGCCATAGCTCTCCAGATGGCACCGCCTTTTTTGGCCACCTCCGTCACTATTATTCCCGGATTTTCTCTTTTAATCCCTTCTCTGGGATTGTTCAGCCAAAGCATGTGGGCGGAGAGAGGACGTTTCAGCTGCGGCATACGAATGACTAAGTCGTGGATGACCTGGCGACTATTTGTGTTCACAAGAATGGTTCGTTTTGAAATCTTTTTATTTGCTTAAAAGCGCTTTTTACTTATATTCAGTTTACATCTGTATGATTTTTGCAGTGATCGTTTACCTCCTGCACTACTTTCCAAGTTGGATACAAAACACAAGAAATGTTATTATTGTGACGCGAATTATGAAGAGGAGTGCCGACGTTGCTCGATTATACGATGTCTTCGAAAATCGGTCTTAATTTTAAAACTTGGTCTTTTTCTGGTTTCGTCTTCGTCCTTTTTTGTGTGAAGATTCAAAAAACCAAATTAAACCACGTGAACTTTTGGATACATTTGAAAAGAAAAACATTTATCAGTTTTAGTTTTTGTCTTTCTTTTGTTCTTTATCAGCTAACATTTATATTTATTGAGTTTAGAGATATTTATTTATAAAGGAATTACACGTCCATGTAAACGTACGACTGTTGTGTTTATTGGTCCGCTTAACGTTTGTATACTTTTCTTAGTTCACTGTACGTCGAGTTTAAACCTTTTATACTTAATTTCAATTTAATATTTAAAATGTAAACAAACAGTTTTCTTTTTCCAGGGCACGTTGCCACCCCCAGACGTAACTTTCGCCCCTTGTTTTTGACTGCTTCACATCGAATACTATCTATCGATCTAAGCATATCCGTAAGTTCATCCTTGAGCACAAATACACGCATCTAGATTTCTAAGCGGGGAATACACTTTTGTTTTTGCTAAATGTAGTGAAACTTCGACTTTCAAGATGGGAATTGTTAAGCTCATGGCGTATCGAAATATGGTTGTGGAGAGCCCTATTTTCAAACTCGCGGTTAGAATGAACGGATTCGTTTACTCTATACACTGGCACCAATTAAGTTGACATTCTTTTGCGCATCTTCGAGTACTATTAATTCTTCGTTTGAGTTGACATGTTCCAGGGTAAGTCCTGTGTTTAGCATTGTTTGAGAATCTTCTGGAGTCCGCAGAACTGTCAGACATGGAGTGTCATTATAATATTTCCTTCTAAATATTTTATTTATTTGTGCGAACATATTCTGTTCACTAGCTTTAATGGCTTGATGTTTGTTGTCCCACTCTGCAATAATTACTGATTTATAATTGTCACTGATCTGTTTTTTAAGGTTTTTGATTAGTGGCTTAATCGTTTTTATTTACTGGCTATTTGGATTGCTAAACTGTCTATAAAGAAGGTGCAGCTTAGAGAGCGGAATGCTCTTTTGCCTATACAGAGCGTCAATCGTTGAGTTTCCGTATCGGTGTGTACGCCCCTCCATGTGAGTTATTTTTGGGATAGAACGATTCATTGTATTAGTAAGTCAGTCGGTGGATCGACTCCTTTGGAGCATAATTATATTATTAATAGCTGATAAAAGCGTGACCAGTGTGCTTTTCGAAAGTTAAAAGAATACATCTGGTCATACTGCTCAAGTAGTGAGTGTTCGCTTGGAACAGAAATTACGGCACCAAGTCCGTAATGATCACTGATCGTACCCGATTGTATGAAGACAATTTCCAGTAGTTAGATCCGTGTGTAATAATTGTATTCGCTCGTCCAGCAAAAGTAAATCCAAGATAAACTGTGTGCACTGAGGAGCTTCAGGAGCATAAACAGAAACTACATATAGATGCCTTTGACTTATCTATAATGCAGGCCTCTAGCACCTGGAACTTGTGTCCGTTTGTGCTTACACAATGTTGCACACCGTTTTTAATTAGGACATCGACTTCTTTGAGTGGAGTTTGGACGATCTTGTCATATAATTCTCTTTTCGGTTTAAGTTTCGTTTTCTGTTTAAGTTCTGTTTTGTGTTTAATATTTCTCTCCTACTTTCGAGACTCAATTGGAGAGTGATCATCGAAACTGAAATGCATCGCCCTTTTATACAAAATCTCGTCGAGATTTGTACTTAAAATATTCACAGGAGCAGTATTCGCTTTGTGGAACTATTATGAGATATACGGTTGTAGGAAGAGTAGTGATTTGGGGTCACTACACTTGTATTTACAGTAAAATTGCTGTTACGTTTATTTCTGCCTCCAGTCCAGACGTTTTAATGATATTTCGTGGTTGTTCCCCGGTTGGTGCATTCTTTACACCACCTGCTATATGGGCGTATGACACACTAGGTACCACTAATTGTTGGAAGAAAGAGCTTTCATTCGTTTCTGTGGGGGTTTTTTAAAGTCTTCGCCAAGAACCACCCACTTCCTCAACTTAACCTGTCTTTTCCCTCACCCACAAGACACCATACCTACCTGCAATTTTGGGCAGCGTAAGCTCCCAGCAGTATTATTCATACCTGAAAGGAAATCTCCCCGACGGCATACATAATTCCGGACTTTTCTGGTTCATACTCCATGAACCAGTTTACATTTTCTATCGGCTCAGCTTGTCAGCAATTAACGACAAACAAACGCTGGCCAGCGTATTGCGGACACAGGTGCAACCGATATTCCCTTCTACCGTACATAATTGTATATCTTATCTATCCCCTAAGGTTCGCTGAGTTGCGACCAATTTCCTAATCATTATAGAACCGAGCATTTGATTTGGGCATGAACATGATCATTTGTTTACCCACGTTCATGCCCCATGAAGTCCCATCATCTAACCCAAACAAATAACCCATAGCCACCGTCGCTGAGTTTTCTGTGGACTTAACGTCCAGGAACAATTTTCTCTATTCTGCTATAGAGCTATTCGGCTAAAGCAAATAAATTCCCAATCTCTGGTGGAACTATCGTCACCAGCAGATATCACCTACAACGGCATTTCCCTGGAATCTTATGTAAATACAATGATGACCCTTTGCAACATAGGCACATCATGAACATTGTGCATCCCATCATAGGACCTGTGAAATAGCGTTTTTGTTTACTTTGAAGCAAAAACCTATTTTCGTTCCCAGGCGTACATCATCAGGGATCTATGGCCACATCGCCGCGGCCCCTGATGGTCGTGCATTGTTTGATCAGGTGTTCGCTGATCATTGTCTGCATTGAAGAGCATCGAACTTGCCTATACGGCATATGAAAATTCTTACATGCTCGATCACGATTGGCCGCCGCCAAGTTGATCGTTTCGCTCCTCCTCCATCGAGGCAATTCACCACCATTGAATCTGACGGATGTGAGTTGCATCGGGGAGTCAGATTTTATCCCCAGTGGTGTGTGGACACACAAAATTAAAAATCAAGCTTGTCGGTACGGTCGCAGTTTGTAGTTAATTGATTATCGCGCAATTGCTTTAATTAGATAAAATTATTTCGGACGAATATATGCCCAAGAATAGTAGCCAGTGTGTGGGAAGTGTATCAAACATTAAATATAAGACCAAATCACCCGTACCAGTTAAAGACAAAAATAAAGCAGTTAATACGAAAGCAGTGCGTTTCATTTCATTTACCTTCGAACTTTCGTGATATTCTTGGTTATTATTTTCTTCCGGCGGAACAGTCAGATTGCTTGGGGAGTGAAGTGAAGCCGTGTCGTGTCAGGCACCTACTTACAACCCCACATTTCTTTTCTTCAAGTTGCTTTCTTTTAGCTTCCAACTTTACTTTTAATCTGGTATTTAGGACAACCTCTAAAGTTAGCAGGGTGAAATGTATTCTTGCAGAAGACGCAGGATAATATATTATTATCCGGGAGCTGTTCTTCGCCCGACGGGGATTCCCCAATAATGTGATCGTTTAGAGACTTTACACATCTAAATTGCATATTACAATTCGATACCACATGGTCGAAGTGGAGGCATCGCATACATTGCAATACGTGTTCGGACTTCTTTGTTTTTGTTTGGTGGTTTAGATAGTTAATATACTTAAGCCCATCGGGACACAATAAAAAAAGCAGCTTGCGGTTGCGATTTCTAGAGCTTGCCGTGGAGAACGGTGTTACGTCTATAAACTTTAGACCCTCGGTTTCAACAGCTTTTAATTCCCCAAGTAATTTTTCTGGGCAAAAGGAAGGATCAACTCCTTTTAGGAGCATGGAGACAGTTTTCTCTGCTGTAAGTGTACGTGTACTACCCGCTAGTTGCCCCACCCAAAGCAGATTTAATTGTATGATAATCCTCTAGATCACTATACACATATACCATTTTTTGCACTATTGATGCGTTTGGTTTTGAAGTTATTGCGTGTTAAATTGCCGAGTCAAAAATCATTCTCTTTAAATTATCTTTCGTTGGCTTGGAATCTCTACTGATTAAGTGAATTTCTTCCTACCTGAATAATCGGCTCTGCCGTTAGATTTAGATCTGTCGTATCTAATTGTTTTCTCCTCAATTCACGTGTCGGTCAGGATAGTCATCTTGGTCATGTGAGGTATCACATAACTGAACTCTTTCCTCCACCCGTCCCTATTTCTTACTTGATAAACCTTTATCTTCTGTTCCAACGATTGCGACCTGAGTATCTTATGTGACATGGAGCTTAATTATCTTTCACGAATTGATGATATAATCCTTAAGGTCAATCCTAGTCTCGGGTTTGTGAAACACTTGTCAAGCAGTTGCCTGACCTTTACGTAAATCGATCGCTCTACATTACCTTTGTTCGTCAGGTCTGGCCAGTCATTATATGATCCACGTCGGATTTTACGTTTTGTCCACCGGGAACTGAGATGGGAAGACCCTCTGTTCCTACCACTTATACAAGTCGCCAAAATCTAGTTAACCTAAACACTCTTGAAGAGAGTAGAACTCATGTTGACGGTCTGTCTCTTCATCCACCGCTTTCTTTCCGATTCGGTTTAATACACAAGCCTTCTCACCTCTATTCCGTTTAATACTAGCCTCCGCACAGTGGATCTGAGGATAGTGTAAACAGGGTTAGTTCAAATGTTCTCTAACTACATGGTTGAAGGGATGGTGGGAAAGAAATTATACAAGATCGGAAGGTCTTGAGTGCGATAGTAAACGCAGATTACGTCTTCGGCGTCTGATAATCTGCACTTTGGTCGGTGTGTGTGTATGTTTGTGCCGTCTTGTACTGTGCGTACGTGTGTGTGGTGTGTTAGCAGTAGACCCTATGGGATGGGTCCAGGAATCCTGTATTATAGGGGGGAATGTTGTTGGGAAGGGCGCTTTCTTCAGTTTTGTACTGAAGAAGAGATTGTGGCGGTCGGATCGGAAGAGATCGAAAGAGAGAAGGGCCAAGAACGCAAGATCCCCGTATAAGTATGTTCTCACTGTTCTGAATGCTTTCGAGGTCATCAACACCGGCACTATAATCCGGATCCGGTCTTGGCCTTATTTAGCAAGTCCCGAGACTTGTTAAATTTTCCATAATAATTTGTTTTTCCGGCAAGGTTATTAGCCTTGGGCCAATGCTTTCGAGGTACTTGTATGCTAATTGTAGGAAATACTCGTCGATATGGAGGCACCTTCATATAGGTGAGAGTTGGGGTAATGGCGACCGTGAGGCCTTATAAAATGGCTGGTGCATCTTCTGAGGAGTTTTCTTTCGAAAGCTCGAAGTCTTTCTATTTGGGCCAGAAATATACAGGGCCATATGGGAACGGCGTACGATATTCCAGATCGGATTAGTGTCAACTTTGTTGCTCCACTTCAATATGTTGTGCAGTTGCTTAAACCGACCGAGGCCCCTTTGAAGAATGTGGGTCACATCTTTGATGAAATTAATGTTTGGGGTATAGATGACCACAAGATATTTCATCCTGTACTGTGGTATAATCGTAGTACGTCCTATTTGTATTCGGATATTCTGTGAATGTCGAGAAGTGGGTTGGGAGTGTTTACTACTCAGAATTCTAGCTACTGCTTTGGATGGATTAAGTCGAATTTTCCATCAACTGTATCAGTATCAGTTCGTGCAAGTGACGGTTGAGACGATTTGTTGCGAGTTTAGGGTTTTTGAATGACGTGTACACTAGGACGTCATCCGCATAGCATATCTGGTTTACTCTACCGTCTACAGGACGAGGAATATCTGAGGTATACATATTAAATAAGATGGGGCTTAGAATGGAGACCTGTGGTACGCCTGCAGCGGCATTGAAAGTTCGGGAAAGCTTTCCATTTACTCGAGCTTGGAAGGTTCTGTTTAGAACGAACTGGTGGATGATACTACACAGCGTTCTATTGAGGCCAGTATTCAGTAATTTAAAAACGAGTCCTTCGATCCACGTCGTGTCAAAAGCCTTTTCAGTGTCCAGGCTCACCGCTTTGGTAGGTTGCTTATTAAAGAGCCGCACACAGACGTGGTTTTGAAATATGTTGAGAGCCATCATGGTGCTGTGCGCTGCTCAAAATCCAAATTGGAAATCAGGTATTAGATTCCCGGTATTGATAAAGTTATTTAGCTTCTCGTATATGCATTTTTCACATATTTTGCTGATGGAAGTGAGGAGCGAGACGGGGCAAAAGCTTGGAGGGTAGCTCCCTTGCGTAAAGCGGTGACGATATTTCATTCTGCAGAGCTTTTTACGCTCCCGGATGAGATGAAGAGTGAAGTCGTCATGGAGAATCTGACAAGTCCTTTCAAGTTTGTACTTCGGGACATGAGTCTCTGAAGTTTCAACTAGAATCTCGTAAAGTCATTTTGCGGTGTTGTTTATCTCAACCGTCGTTAGGTTCCTGTCAGTGGAAAGAGAGAGTTGGTCGAGTTTTTCGTTCAATGTAATATTGAAGTTGTCCCAATTTGTGAAGTTGTCCCAATTTGGGTATGTATCTGATATGAACCTGGGATGCTCGATAGCTGTCGATGAACGTGGTCACTGCATTATGGCCAGATACTCCCGCCGATACTTGGGGAAGTAAGTCTTTGGACACAAAAAATATGTCCAGAATTGAGTAACATCGGGTACCAACCATAGGTGCGACTATTTCGAAGTTGAGGGCATGAGAGTTTTCGGTGTACCATTGGTACAATTTTGTGCCATTTGGGCAAGAGACGGAGTTGTTCCAGTGGGGATGCCTGAAGTTAAAATCGCCGCCTATGATGAAGGTTGAATGCGCTGAGGACCTTATTAATTGGGCGATATCTGCGGGATTAATGGCGCTATTATTGGTTTTATGCGAGTGGTATCATCATCATCATCATCATCGGCACTACAACCGGGAACCGGTCTTGGCCTTATTTAGCAAGTCCTGAGGCTTGTTAAATTTTCCATAATGATTTGTTTTTTCCGGGCAAAGTCATTAGTCTTGCGCCAAAGGCTCCCTGACGGGGTATCGAACCCCGGTCTCCCGCGTCACAGGTGGGTATACTAACCACTATACTGTCGAGGAGCCCATGCGAGTGGTGTACGTAGTATATATTCACTCTACCATTATAAGCCAGATGCATTTCAACCCCGAAGACCTCTATGGACTCAAAATGTGGGAGGTCAATAGCTTCAAGGCGAAGTCCGCTATTAACCAGTATACAAGTGCCACCACCCATGATCTTGGGACCGCTAGTGAGGGTTCGATATCTTCGAATCATGGAGAAGTTTGGTAATACGGGACGGTGACATGGGTGGAACCTAGTTTCGGTTACAAGAACCACGTCCGCCTGGTTATCCTTTATGAAGTCAGAGACTATCATACGCCCCGAAAGCGAAACGAGGACTTGACATTTATAAGGATAACTTTAGTTTTGGAATCCATTTTGGAGGGTCTGGCTTGCATATGCCGTGAAAAGGAGTACATCCCTTTCAGCCTCGGTTGTTAGTTTTTCATATCAGTGTCGAATATCTTCAATCAGGCGGGAGAAACTAAGTACTTTCTCGAGTATTGACGACTGCCCCCTTGGAGAGTTTTGTGCCACCGATTGAATTTGAGGCGTTGTGTTGGGCTTTACCGCGGGTCGATTAGGGTCTTGAATATATTTTAGAGTGGGAGGAGTTGGGAGAGCTTTTATATTAGTATTTATAAGTTTTATGCCGACAAGTCCGACTTGGCTATTTACTCAGCTCACATTTCCTTGGTTCTTTGAATTATGTCTTTATATTTAGGACAGTTGCTGTAACTGGACGGATGTCCTTTCTTTCCACAGTTGGAGCAAGTTGGCAGTGTTATTTTATCCTGCACATTTGTTGTAGAATCGAATTTGGCTGGCGGTAGTTCGCACTTCCAAATATAGTGGGATTTTCCGGAACGAACGCAAGGGCGGCTCATGTCACAGTTTCGGAAATGCCCGAAACGTTGGCAACGTCTACATTGAGGTATTTCACTGTTATGAACTACCTCGAAGACAACTTGCTAATGCAAGATTGGAAGCGACTTTGTCCGTATTATCACATTTCACTCAATTCGTGTGGTTCGAACCAACGCCATGACGGTTACAATTACTAAAAGGTATAACTAAAGGCTCAACACATCTGGTGGTATGCTTCACCGCCTAACTTCGTGGGCAGCCACCTAAGGAAGTTCTCCAATAGACTACTGCTGCATACGCCTCTTCGCTGGCGTCGCTGAACCGAGTTCACCCCCCTTCCGGCTCCACGACAAGCATGGATGAATCTTTAATTCTCTGAGGAGAGACACCTCTCGCAAAAACTTCGTCCAAGCCACCTCCTGTTTTTCAGGGATCTTGTCATCCCATCCAATGCCGGCGCGCTAGATGTCTTGTATAAAGACTGGTACTGCTAGTCGCAAAGGGTCGAAAGTGGACCTTACCGCACTAGTAACTTCCCTCTTGGTAGGAGTCCTTATTCCATTAAGTATGTCCGGAGGACTGTTCCGAAACCCCATACTGAATGCCAATGTGTCTTCTTTGTTAACCACCTGAGTCCAAGGGTTTTCTTCTCCTTTGTAAAATACCCTCCTCCTGGTGAAGCCACTGGAGTCGCTCTGGTCTGTTACTGGCCCAGACTCTTAGGTGAAATACTGCCCTTTCATGGATTCCAAGTACGGCCTTCGTCACCACCATAGCATCTCTACTGTCTCGGAACTCTAAATAATCATCCATGTAACGGTACTTGTGCACAGTCCGCAGTGCGGCTGGATGATGTTCCCCGAATTCCTCAGCGTTTTTGTTCATCACGTAAATAGCTGTTGATGGTGATGACGTAATCCCAAATACCACCGAAGTCATGCGACATTCCTCTGGCTTTCCCTTGCTGCTACCCTCGCGCTGCAGAAACCTTAGATTGTCACGATCCGCCTCTCGCATTTGAATTTGAAGAAACTGTATGTTTCGATCGATTGACAGTCGTGGGCGACGACCGACGTTTGTGGCGACCGATATTGGTGTCCGATCGCCCGTCGTTAGTTCGCTTTTCCCATATACAACTTCCTGAACGAAATGCCGACGTAATCGCATACTGGGTATTGGCTTTGCCGAGTAGGTGTTGGATGACAAGTGCGTGGGATCACACAGAGAAGCTGCTTGGAAAAGTGGGTAATGTTGTGAGAGAAGTGGTTGTGGTGATCATCACAACAAGAAAAAAGAAGAAGAAGAATAAGAAAAAAAAAAAAAACTGGACTAATACTTGCCGTGCCCCTGCCGTATGCGTCCTCCCTCCCGGGGGGCATCCAAAGCCCACTTCTCTGACCTGAAAATGACTAAGAGGCAGATACTGTTTTACTGCTATGTTAACAGATTACCTTCTTTCTTCTTAATTTGCAGTTTAATACTCACAGTAGGGATGGGGATCCGAAATGGCTGCATTTTCTATATATTCTTTGTACAAGAAAATTGTTGTTCACACTTATCAACGATTTTTAAAGGGTCACTTATGTATATTTACTTTTATACAATTAATTTATTCGGCTTTATACAAGCTAATTACACTAAATATAATTCTTATAAACTAACTTAAAACGAATGTAGTAATTCAAAAAGAAAAGAAAATTATGTAAGGTATATATATAATTCAAAAAACATGTAATTAAAAATAAGAAAAATAAGAAAAAAAAAACAAGGAGGGAGAAGTGGACTCCGGGGTAAGGGAGGTAGGAGGCTGGAGAAGAGCGAATGTATGTGGGGGTGGCATATGTGGCATCTGTGAGACAGCGAACAGTGAACGGCATATGCGTTGGAATAAGTACGGGTTGTGAGGGGATAGACTGTGGGCGGGGCAAGGTCAGGAGAGGAAAGAGAGTAGACGGAGTTTGAGTGCAGTAGATGTAGGGTGGAAATCGAAGGAGGTAGGGTAAGAGTTTGCCAACCTCAGCATTCGCGAAATGGGTTCATTAGAGCCGTACGAAGTGTGGTGGGTGGGCAGATATAAGAGACGAGGGTTTCGCAGGTTACGAGGGTTAGTGTGAAGTGCAATGATGGAGAGCAAGCTTGGGCAGTTGATTGCGCCTGAAAGGAGACGGTGGATGAAAAGGATATCGGCATGAGTTCTGCGCTCCTCAAATGTGTTGAGGTTAATCAGACGGAGCCGGCTTATGCATGGGGGGAGAATCCGAGGATTCTCCCAGTTCAGTCCATGGAGGGCAAAACGCAGAAGACGACGTTGCACGCTTTTGATTCTACGGATATGGGACGAATAGTTTGGAGACCAGACCTGACTAGCGTATTCAAGAAGAGGGCGGACGAAGGCTATGTAGAGAGAACGGGAAACGTAAGGATTATCAATCTTTTCACTTTCGTACCTATAATGTGCTTATAATGCACTTATAATGAGAATCTGGATTTTGTGAAAATTATGCGTTATCCATATATTATAATAAATATATTCTTGTCATACCTAGTTGCAGCTGCAACACCCCCTCTCGATAATCTTCAATCTATCCCTTTCTCAAGGTGAATATTGGAAAATTTCTTTTATCATCTCTATACGAACTCTCAAACTATCGACCTATTACTAAACGTTTCCACATTTCAAAACTGTTTGAGAGCATTCTATATTAAGCATTATGTTTATACATTTCACTCAATTAACACGGCTTTAGAACGTTCGCGACGATATCGAAAAGCGTGCAGTTCGAACCGACACAATGACGGTTAGTATTACTAAAAGATATAACCAAAGGGTCAACACAACTGGCGGTATGCTTTACTGCCTAACCTCGTGGGCAGCCACCTAAGGTAGCATGTTTCGTCCCCCTTCGCCAAACAGCTAAGGCTCCTTTTGCAACTATCTATGAACATTTGAAGTTCAGTAGGTGCATTTGCACCCTTTTGCCCCGAGAACACCGAGATCGTCTTTAAGACGAGATCAAAAATCTTATCCACACCTAAGGTGGTTCTCCAGGGAATGACTTTATCAAACACGTCCAAACTGTTAGGTGTGCCCGGTCTTATTGGTGAAGATACCTGATTTCTTGGCATACTCTTAGGAACCTCCTCATCGGCTCCCCGAGTAAACCAAGAGAATGAACGGAGGTTAAACCCCTACGATTACCGCAGTGGGAGACCTCGTCGGATGCCAACTCCTGTCGAGGCGAAACCAAAAAGAAAAATGGAGGACCTCGTCAGTCTCCGGATCCAGCAGGAAGGGACGAATGAGATAAAAAAAAATCGAAAAAGGGGAAAAACAACCGATGTAGGAGACATTGTCAGTCCCCAAGCCGTGTAGTAACGAAAGCGCGAAAGGGGGACCTCGTCGGTTCCCAAACCACAGGGAAGAGAGAACAGAGACAATACTACCCAGAACAAGGAAAGTTTTTAGAGAAATAACATATGCAGCAGTAAAAACAATGCAACGAAAGAAAGCAAAAACAATATTTAAAAAAGAAGAAAAAGTGTGAAGATAACAATATGTAAAAAAAGGCGTGGAAAACGAAAAACAAGACAAATTATATATAAAAAAAGTATAACAGTTTGAATAAAAATAAATAATAGAAAAAAATCAAAGAAAAGAAAAAATTCGACTGCTTTTGCTTCCCGTTCAGACTTATCCTTCATAGCTCGCCAAATTTCACCACCTTCCTTACCTACTTCCGATACTTTGATAGCAGGATATACTTTTTTGACTTGTTCCCTCGCACTGCTCAATCAGAAGATATAGGCGGATAGAGGACGTTTTGAATTATCTGTCATTTTTTCATCGTTTTTATTTAGTTGTTGAAACAAATATTCGGAGTAGTCAGAGAAGGAAACGGTTGTTGGAAAATTCACACCAATTAAATTTTAGTGATTAGAAGAAAGATAAATTTATGTAAAATTACACGCGTTAGAAATCTAACAACCTATCGCTTTAAGTTTAAATAAAATGTATTTTTCTATTATTATTTATCAATAACGAACACCAAAGCCAAAAGCAGAGAAATCGGCTGCTTCGCTTCCCATTCTGACTTATCGGCCATAGCTCTCCAGATGGCACCGCCTTTTTTGGCCACCTCCGTCACTATTATTCCCGGATTTTCTCTTTTAATCCCTTCTCTGGGATTGTTCAGCCAAAGCATGTGGGCGGAGAGAGGACGTTTCAGCTGCGGCATACGAATGACTAAGTCGTGGATGACCTGGCGACTATTTGTGTTCACAAGAATGGTTCGTTTTGAAATCTTTTTATTTGCTTAAAAGCGCTTTTTACTTATATTCAGTTTACATCTGTATGATTTTTGCAGTGATCGTTTACCTCCTGCACTACTTTCCAAGTTGGATACAAAACACAAGAAATGTTATTATTGTGACGCGAATTATGAAGAGGAGTGCCGACGTTGCTCGATTATACGATGTCTTCGAAAATCGGTCTTAATTTTAAAACTTGGTCTTTTTCTGGTTTCGTCTTCGTCCTTTTTTGTGTGAAGATTCAAAAAACCAAATTAAACCACGTGAACTTTTGGATACATTTGAAAAGAAAAACATTTATCAGTTTTAGTTTTTGTCTTTCTTTTGTTCTTTATCAGCTAACATTTATATTTATTGAGTTTAGAGATATTTATTTATAAAGGAATTACACGTCCATGTAAACGTACGACTGTTGTGTTTATTGGTCCGCTTAACGTTTGTATACTTTTCTTAGTTCACTGTACGTCGAGTTTAAACCTTTTATACTTAATTTCAATTTAATATTTAAAATGTAAACAAACAGTTTTCTTTTTCCAGGGCACGTTGCCACCCCCAGACGTAACTTTCGCCCCTTGTTTTTGACTGCTTCACATCGAATACTATCTATCGATCTAAGCATATCCGTAAGTTCATCCTTGAGCACAAATACACGCATCTAGATTTCTAAGCGGGGAATACACTTTTGTTTTTGCTAAATGTAGTGAAACTTCGACTTTCAAGATGGGAATTGTTAAGCTCATGGCGTATCGAAATATGGTTGTGGAGAGCCCTATTTTCAAACTCGCGGTTAGAATGAACGGATTCGTTTACTCTATACACTGGCACCAATTAAGTTGACATTCTTTTGCGCATCTTCGAGTACTATTAATTCTTCGTTTGAGTTGACATGTTCCAGGGTAAGTCCTGTGTTTAGCATTGTTTGAGAATCTTCTGGAGTCCGCAGAACTGTCAGACATGGAGTGTCATTATAATATTTCCTTCTAAATATTTTATTTATTTGTGCGAACATATTCTGTTCACTAGCTTTAATGGCTTGATGTTTGTTGTCCCACTCTGCAATAATTACTGATTTATAATTGTCACTGATCTGTTTTTTAAGGTTTTTGATTAGTGGCTTAATCGTTTTTATTTACTGGCTATTTGGATTGCTAAACTGTCTATAAAGAAGGTGCAGCTTAGAGAGCGGAATGCTCTTTTGCCTATACAGAGCGTCAATCGTTGAGTTTCCGTATCGGTGTGTACGCCCCTCCATGTGAGTTATTTTTGGGATAGAACGATTCATTGTATTAGTAAGTCAGTCGGTGGATCGACTCCTTTGGAGCATAATTATATTATTAATAGCTGATAAAAGCGTGACCAGTGTGCTTTTCGAAAGTTAAAAGAATACATCTGGTCATACTGCTCAAGTAGTGAGTGTTCGCTTGGAACAGAAATTACGGCACCAAGTCCGTAATGATCACTGATCGTACCCGATTGTATGAAGACAATTTCCAGTAGTTAGATCCGTGTGTAATAATTGTATTCGCTCGTCCAGCAAAAGTAAATCCAAGATAAACTGTGTGCACTGAGGAGCTTCAGGAGCATAAACAGAAACTACATATAGATGCCTTTGACTTATCTATAATGCAGGCCTCTAGCACCTGGAACTTGTGTCCGTTTGTGCTTACACAATGTTGCACACCGTTTTTAATTAGGACATCGACTTCTTTGAGTGGAGTTTGGACGATCTTGTCATATAATTCTCTTTTCGGTTTAAGTTTCGTTTTCTGTTTAAGTTCTGTTTTGTGTTTAATATTTCTCTCCTACTTTCGAGACTCAATTGGAGAGTGATCATCGAAACTGAAATGCATCGCCCTTTTATACAAAATCTCGTCGAGATTTGTACTTAAAATATTCACAGGAGCAGTATTCGCTTTGTGGAACTATTATGAGATATACGGTTGTAGGAAGAGTAGTGATTTGGGGTCACTACACTTGTATTTACAGTAAAATTGCTGTTACGTTTATTTCTGCCTCCAGTCCAGACGTTTTAATGATATTTCGTGGTTGTTCCCCGGTTGGTGCATTCTTTACACCACCTGCTATATGGGCGTATGACACACTAGGTACCACTAATTGTTGGAAGAAAGAGCTTTCATTCGTTTCTGTGGGGGTTTTTTAAAGTCTTCGCCAAGAACCACCCACTTCCTCAACTTAACCTGTCTTTTCCCTCACCCACAAGACACCATACCTACCTGCAATTTTGGGCAGCGTAAGCTCCCAGCAGTATTATTCATACCTGAAAGGAAATCTCCCCGACGGCATACATAATTCCGGACTTTTCTGGTTCATACTCCATGAACCAGTTTACATTTTCTATCGGCTCAGCTTGTCAGCAATTAACGACAAACAAACGCTGGCCAGCGTATTGCGGACACAGGTGCAACCGATATTCCCTTCTACCGTACATAATTGTATATCTTATCTATCCCCTAAGGTTCGCTGAGTTGCGACCAATTTCCTAATCATTATAGAACCGAGCATTTGATTTGGGCATGAACATGATCATTTGTTTACCCACGTTCATGCCCCATGAAGTCCCATCATCTAACCCAAACAAATAACCCATAGCCACCGTCGCTGAGTTTTCTGTGGACTTAACGTCCAGGAACAATTTTCTCTATTCTGCTATAGAGCTATTCGGCTAAAGCAAATAAATTCCCAATCTCTGGTGGAACTATCGTCACCAGCAGATATCACCTACAACGGCATTTCCCTGGAATCTTATGTAAATACAATGATGACCCTTTGCAACATAGGCACATCATGAACATTGTGCATCCCATCATAGGACCTGTGAAATAGCGTTTTTGTTTACTTTGAAGCAAAAACCTATTTTCGTTCCCAGGCGTACATCATCAGGGATCTATGGCCACATCGCCGCGGCCCCTGATGGTCGTGCATTGTTTGATCAGGTGTTCGCTGATCATTGTCTGCATTGAAGAGCATCGAACTTGCCTATACGGCATATGAAAATTCTTACATGCTCGATCACGATTGGCCGCCGCCAAGTTGATCGTTTCGCTCCTCCTCCATCGAGGCAATTCACCACCATTGAATCTGACGGATGTGAGTTGCATCGGGGAGTCAGATTTTATCCCCAGTGGTGTGTGGACACACAAAATTAAAAATCAAGCTTGTCGGTACGGTCGCAGTTTGTAGTTAATTGATTATCGCGCAATTGCTTTAATTAGATAAAATTATTTCGGACGAATATATGCCCAAGAATAGTAGCCAGTGTGTGGGAAGTGTATCAAACATTAAATATAAGACCAAATCACCCGTACCAGTTAAAGACAAAAATAAAGCAGTTAATACGAAAGCAGTGCGTTTCATTTCATTTACCTTCGAACTTTCGTGATATTCTTGGTTATTATTTTCTTCCGGCGGAACAGTCAGATTGCTTGGGGAGTGAAGTGAAGCCGTGTCGTGTCAGGCACCTACTTACAACCCCACATTTCTTTTCTTCAAGTTGCTTTCTTTTAGCTTCCAACTTTACTTTTAATCTGGTATTTAGGACAACCTCTAAAGTTAGCAGGGTGAAATGTATTCTTGCAGAAGACGCAGGATAATATATTATTATCCGGGAGCTGTTCTTCGCCCGACGGGGATTCCCCAATAATGTGATCGTTTAGAGACTTTACACATCTAAATTGCATATTACAATTCGATACCACATGGTCGAAGTGGAGGCATCGCATACATTGCAATACGTGTTCGGACTTCTTTGTTTTTGTTTGGTGGTTTAGATAGTTAATATACTTAAGCCCATCGGGACACAATAAAAAAAGCAGCTTGCGGTTGCGATTTCTAGAGCTTGCCGTGGAGAACGGTGTTACGTCTATAAACTTTAGACCCTCGGTTTCAACAGCTTTTAATTCCCCAAGTAATTTTTCTGGGCAAAAGGAAGGATCAACTCCTTTTAGGAGCATGGAGACAGTTTTCTCTGCTGTAAGTGTACGTGTACTACCCGCTAGTTGCCCCACCCAAAGCAGATTTAATTGTATGATAATCCTCTAGATCACTATACACATATACCATTTTTTGCACTATTGATGCGTTTGGTTTTGAAGTTATTGCGTGTTAAATTGCCGAGTCAAAAATCATTCTCTTTAAATTATCTTTCGTTGGCTTGGAATCTCTACTGATTAAGTGAATTTCTTCCTACCTGAATAATCGGCTCTGCCGTTAGATTTAGATCTGTCGTATCTAATTGTTTTCTCCTCAATTCACGTGTCGGTCAGGATAGTCATCTTGGTCATGTGAGGTATCACATAACTGAACTCTTTCCTCCACCCGTCCCTATTTCTTACTTGATAAACCTTTATCTTCTGTTCCAACGATTGCGACCTGAGTATCTTATGTGACATGGAGCTTAATTATCTTTCACGAATTGATGATATAATCCTTAAGGTCAATCCTAGTCTCGGGTTTGTGAAACACTTGTCAAGCAGTTGCCTGACCTTTACGTAAATCGATCGCTCTACATTACCTTTGTTCGTCAGGTCTGGCCAGTCATTATATGATCCACGTCGGATTTTACGTTTTGTCCACCGGGAACTGAGATGGGAAGACCCTCTGTTCCTACCACTTATACAAGTCGCCAAAATCTAGTTAACCTAAACACTCTTGAAGAGAGTAGAACTCATGTTGACGGTCTGTCTCTTCATCCACCGCTTTCTTTCCGATTCGGTTTAATACACAAGCCTTCTCACCTCTATTCCGTTTAATACTAGCCTCCGCACAGTGGATCTGAGGATAGTGTAAACAGGGTTAGTTCAAATGTTCTCTAACTACATGGTTGAAGGGATGGTGGGAAAGAAATTATACAAGATCGGAAGGTCTTGAGTGCGATAGTAAACGCAGATTACGTCTTCGGCGTCTGATAATCTGCACTTTGGTCGGTGTGTGTGTATGTTTGTGCCGTCTTGTACTGTGCGTACGTGTGTGTGGTGTGTTAGCAGTAGACCCTATGGGATGGGTCCAGGAATCCTGTATTATAGGGGGGAATGTTGTTGGGAAGGGCGCTTTCTTCAGTTTTGTACTGAAGAAGAGATTGTGGCGGTCGGATCGGAAGAGATCGAAAGAGAGAAGGGCCAAGAACGCAAGATCCCCGTATAAGTATGTTCTCACTGTTCTGAATGCTTTCGAGGTCATCAACACCGGCACTATAATCCGGATCCGGTCTTGGCCTTATTTAGCAAGTCCCGAGACTTGTTAAATTTTCCATAATAATTTGTTTTTCCGGCAAGGTTATTAGCCTTGGGCCAATGCTTTCGAGGTACTTGTATGCTAATTGTAGGAAATACTCGTCGATATGGAGGCACCTTCATATAGGTGAGAGTTGGGGTAATGGCGACCGTGAGGCCTTATAAAATGGCTGGTGCATCTTCTGAGGAGTTTTCTTTCGAAAGCTCGAAGTCTTTCTATTTGGGCCAGAAATATACAGGGCCATATGGGAACGGCGTACGATATTCCAGATCGGATTAGTGTCAACTTTGTTGCTCCACTTCAATATGTTGTGCAGTTGCTTAAACCGACCGAGGCCCCTTTGAAGAATGTGGGTCACATCTTTGATGAAATTAATGTTTGGGGTATAGATGACCACAAGATATTTCATCCTGTACTGTGGTATAATCGTAGTACGTCCTATTTGTATTCGGATATTCTGTGAATGTCGAGAAGTGGGTTGGGAGTGTTTACTACTCAGAATTCTAGCTACTGCTTTGGATGGATTAAGTCGAATTTTCCATCAACTGTATCAGTATCAGTTCGTGCAAGTGACGGTTGAGACGATTTGTTGCGAGTTTAGGGTTTTTGAATGACGTGTACACTAGGACGTCATCCGCATAGCATATCTGGTTTACTCTACCGTCTACAGGACGAGGAATATCTGAGGTATACATATTAAATAAGATGGGGCTTAGAATGGAGACCTGTGGTACGCCTGCAGCGGCATTGAAAGTTCGGGAAAGCTTTCCATTTACTCGAGCTTGGAAGGTTCTGTTTAGAACGAACTGGTGGATGATACTACACAGCGTTCTATTGAGGCCAGTATTCAGTAATTTAAAAACGAGTCCTTCGATCCACGTCGTGTCAAAAGCCTTTTCAGTGTCCAGGCTCACCGCTTTGGTAGGTTGCTTATTAAAGAGCCGCACACAGACGTGGTTTTGAAATATGTTGAGAGCCATCATGGTGCTGTGCGCTGCTCAAAATCCAAATTGGAAATCAGGTATTAGATTCCCGGTATTGATAAAGTTATTTAGCTTCTCGTATATGCATTTTTCACATATTTTGCTGATGGAAGTGAGGAGCGAGACGGGGCAAAAGCTTGGAGGGTAGCTCCCTTGCGTAAAGCGGTGACGATATTTCATTCTGCAGAGCTTTTTACGCTCCCGGATGAGATGAAGAGTGAAGTCGTCATGGAGAATCTGACAAGTCCTTTCAAGTTTGTACTTCGGGACATGAGTCTCTGAAGTTTCAACTAGAATCTCGTAAAGTCATTTTGCGGTGTTGTTTATCTCAACCGTCGTTAGGTTCCTGTCAGTGGAAAGAGAGAGTTGGTCGAGTTTTTCGTTCAATGTAATATTGAAGTTGTCCCAATTTGTGAAGTTGTCCCAATTTGGGTATGTATCTGATATGAACCTGGGATGCTCGATAGCTGTCGATGAACGTGGTCACTGCATTATGGCCAGATACTCCCGCCGATACTTGGGGAAGTAAGTCTTTGGACACAAAAAATATGTCCAGAATTGAGTAACATCGGGTACCAACCATAGGTGCGACTATTTCGAAGTTGAGGGCATGAGAGTTTTCGGTGTACCATTGGTACAATTTTGTGCCATTTGGGCAAGAGACGGAGTTGTTCCAGTGGGGATGCCTGAAGTTAAAATCGCCGCCTATGATGAAGGTTGAATGCGCTGAGGACCTTATTAATTGGGCGATATCTGCGGGATTAATGGCGCTATTATTGGTTTTATGCGAGTGGTATCATCATCATCATCATCATCGGCACTACAACCGGGAACCGGTCTTGGCCTTATTTAGCAAGTCCTGAGGCTTGTTAAATTTTCCATAATGATTTGTTTTTTCCGGGCAAAGTCATTAGTCTTGCGCCAAAGGCTCCCTGACGGGGTATCGAACCCCGGTCTCCCGCGTCACAGGTGGGTATACTAACCACTATACTGTCGAGGAGCCCATGCGAGTGGTGTACGTAGTATATATTCACTCTACCATTATAAGCCAGATGCATTTCAACCCCGAAGACCTCTATGGACTCAAAATGTGGGAGGTCAATAGCTTCAAGGCGAAGTCCGCTATTAACCAGTATACAAGTGCCACCACCCATGATCTTGGGACCGCTAGTGAGGGTTCGATATCTTCGAATCATGGAGAAGTTTGGTAATACGGGACGGTGACATGGGTGGAACCTAGTTTCGGTTACAAGAACCACGTCCGCCTGGTTATCCTTTATGAAGTCAGAGACTATCATACGCCCCGAAAGCGAAACGAGGACTTGACATTTATAAGGATAACTTTAGTTTTGGAATCCATTTTGGAGGGTCTGGCTTGCATATGCCGTGAAAAGGAGTACATCCCTTTCAGCCTCGGTTGTTAGTTTTTCATATCAGTGTCGAATATCTTCAATCAGGCGGGAGAAACTAAGTACTTTCTCGAGTATTGACGACTGCCCCCTTGGAGAGTTTTGTGCCACCGATTGAATTTGAGGCGTTGTGTTGGGCTTTACCGCGGGTCGATTAGGGTCTTGAATATATTTTAGAGTGGGAGGAGTTGGGAGAGCTTTTATATTAGTATTTATAAGTTTTATGCCGACAAGTCCGACTTGGCTATTTACTCAGCTCACATTTCCTTGGTTCTTTGAATTATGTCTTTATATTTAGGACAGTTGCTGTAACTGGACGGATGTCCTTTCTTTCCACAGTTGGAGCAAGTTGGCAGTGTTATTTTATCCTGCACATTTGTTGTAGAATCGAATTTGGCTGGCGGTAGTTCGCACTTCCAAATATAGTGGGATTTTCCGGAACGAACGCAAGGGCGGCTCATGTCACAGTTTCGGAAATGCCCGAAACGTTGGCAACGTCTACATTGAGGTATTTCACTGTTATGAACTACCTCGAAGACAACTTGCTAATGCAAGATTGGAAGCGACTTTGTCCGTATTATCACATTTCACTCAATTCGTGTGGTTCGAACCAACGCCATGACGGTTACAATTACTAAAAGGTATAACTAAAGGCTCAACACATCTAGTGGTATGCTTCACCGCCTAACTTCGTGGGCAGCCACCTAAGGAAGTTCTCCAATAGACTACTGCTGCATACGCCTCTTCGCTGGCGTCGCTGAACCGAGTTCACCCCCCTTCCGGCTCCACGACAAGCATGGATGAATCTTTAATTCTCTGAGGAGAGACACCTCTCGCAAAAACTTCGTCCAAGCCACCTCCTGTTTTTCAGGGATCTTGTCATCCCATCCAATGCCGGCGCGCTAGATGTCTTGTATAAAGACTGGTACTGCTAGTCGCAAAGGGTCGAAAGTGGACCTTACCGCACTAGTAACTTCCCTCTTGGTAGGAGTCCTTATTCCATTAAGTATGTCCGGAGGACTGTTCCGAAACCCCATACTGAATGCCAATGTGTCTTCTTTGTTAACCACCTGAGTCCAAGGGTTTTCTTCTCCTTTGTAAAATACCCTCCTCCTGGTGAAGCCACTGGAGTCGCTCTGGTCTGTTACTGGCCCAGACTCTTAGGTGAAATACTGCCCTTTCATGGATTCCAAGTACGGCCTTCGTCACCACCATAGCATCTCTACTGTCTCGGAACTCTAAATAATCATCCATGTAACGGTACTTGTGCACAGTCCGCAGTGCGGCTGGATGATGTTCCCCGAATTCCTCAGCGTTTTTGTTCATCACGTAAATAGCTGTTGATGGTGATGACGTAATCCCAAATACCACCGAAGTCATGCGACATTCCTCTGGCTTTCCCTTGCTGCTACCCTCGCGCTGCAGAAACCTTAGATTGTCACGATCCGCCTCTCGCATTTGAATTTGAAGAAACTGTATGTTTCGATCGATTGACAGTCGTGGGCGACGACCGACGTTTGTGGCGACCGATATTGGTGTCCGATCGCCCGTCGTTAGTTCGCTTTTCCCATATACAACTTCCTGAACGAAATGCCGACGTAATCGCATACTGGGTATTGGCTTTGCCGAGTAGGTGTTGGATGACAAGTGCGTGGGATCACACAGAGAAGCTGCTTGGAAAAGTGGGTAATGTTGTGAGAGAAGTGGTTGTGGTGATCATCACAACAAGAAAAAAGAAGAAGAAGAATAAGAAAAAAAAAAAAAACTGGACTAATACTTGCCGTGCCCCTGCCGTATGCGTCCTCCCTCCCGGGGGGCATCCAAAGCCCACTTCTCTGACCTGAAAATGACTAAGAGGCAGATACTGTTTTACTGCTATGTTAACAGATTACCTTCTTTCTTCTTAATTTGCAGTTTAATACTCACAGTAGGGATGGGGATCCGAAATGGCTGCATTTTCTATATATTCTTTGTACAAGAAAATTGTTGTTCACACTTATCAACGATTTTTAAAGGGTCACTTATGTATATTTACTTTTATACAATTAATTTATTCGGCTTTATACAAGCTAATTACACTAAATATAATTCTTATAAACTAACTTAAAACGAATGTAGTAATTCAAAAAGAAAAGAAAATTATGTAAGGTATATATATAATTCAAAAAACATGTAATTAAAAATAAGAAAAATAAGAAAAAAAAAACAAGGAGGGAGAAGTGGACTCCGGGGTAAGGGAGGTAGGAGGCTGGAGAAGAGCGAATGTATGTGGGGGTGGCATATGTGGCATCTGTGAGACAGCGAACAGTGAACGGCATATGCGTTGGAATAAGTACGGGTTGTGAGGGGATAGACTGTGGGCGGGGCAAGGTCAGGAGAGGAAAGAGAGTAGACGGAGTTTGAGTGCAGTAGATGTAGGGTGGAAATCGAAGGAGGTAGGGTAAGAGTTTGCCAACCTCAGCATTCGCGAAATGGGTTCATTAGAGCCGTACGAAGTGTGGTGGGTGGGCAGATATAAGAGACGAGGGTTTCGCAGGTTACGAGGGTTAGTGTGAAGTGCAATGATGGAGAGCAAGCTTGGGCAGTTGATTGCGCCTGAAAGGAGACGGTGGATGAAAAGGATATCGGCATGAGTTCTGCGCTCCTCAAATGTGTTGAGGTTAATCAGACGGAGCCGGCTTATGCATGGGGGGAGAATCCGAGGATTCTCCCAGTTCAGTCCATGGAGGGCAAAACGCAGAAGACGACGTTGCACGCTTTTGATTCTACGGATATGGGACGAATAGTTTGGAGACCAGACCTGACTAGCGTATTCAAGAAGAGGGCGGACGAAGGCTATGTAGAGAGAACGGGAAACGTAAGGATTATCAATCTTTTCACTTTCGTACCTATAATGTGCTTATAATGCACTTATAATGAGAATCTGGATTTTGTGAAAATTATGCGTTATCCATATATTATAATAAATATATTCTTGTCATACCTAGTTGCAGCTGCAACACCCCCTCTCGATAATCTTCAATCTATCCCTTTCTCAAGGTGAATATTGGAAAATTTCTTTTATCATCTCTATACGAACTCTCAAACTATCGACCTATTACTAAACGTTTCCACATTTCAAAACTGTTTGAGAGCATTCTATATTAAGCATTATGTTTATACATTTCACTCAATTAACACGGCTTTAGAACGTTCGCGACGATATCGAAAAGCGTGCAGTTCGAACCGACACAATGACGGTTAGTATTACTAAAAGATATAACCAAAGGGTCAACACAACTGGCGGTATGCTTTACTGCCTAACCTCGTGGGCAGCCACCTAAGGTAGCATGTTTCGTCCCCCTTCGCCAAACAGCTAAGGCTCCTTTTGCAACTATCTATGAACATTTGAAGTTCAGTAGGTGCATTTGCACCCTTTTGCCCCGAGAACACCGAGATCGTCTTTAAGACGAGATCAAAAATCTTATCCACACCTAAGGTGGTTCTCCAGGGAATGACTTTATCAAACACGTCCAAACTGTTAGGTGTGCCCGGTCTTATTGGTGAAGATACCTGATTTCTTGGCATACTCTTAGGAACCTCCTCATCGGCTCCCCGAGTAAACCAAGAGAATGAACGGAGGTTAAACCCCTACGATTACCGCAGTGGGAGACCTCGTCGGATGCCAACTCCTGTCGAGGCGAAACCAAAAAGAAAAATGGAGGACCTCGTCAGTCTCCGGATCCAGCAGGAAGGGACGAATGAGATAAAAAAAAATCGAAAAAGGGGAAAAACAACCGATGTAGGAGACATTGTCAGTCCCCAAGCCGTGTAGTAACGAAAGCGCGAAAGGGGGACCTCGTCGGTTCCCAAACCACAGGGAAGAGAGAACAGAGACAATACTACCCAGAACAAGGAAAGTTTTTAGAGAAATAACATATGCAGCAGTAAAAACAATGCAACGAAAGAAAGCAAAAACAATATTTAAAAAAGAAGAAAAAGTGTGAAGATAACAATATGTAAAAAAAGGCGTGGAAAACGAAAAACAAGACAAATTATATATAAAAAAAGTATAACAGTTTGAATAAAAATAAATAATAGAAAAAAATCAAAGAAAAGAAAAAATTCGACTGCTTTTGCTTCCCGTTCAGACTTATCCTTCATAGCTCGCCAAATTTCACCACCTTCCTTACCTACTTCCGATACTTTGATAGCAGGATATACTTTTTTGACTTGTTCCCTCGCACTGCTCAATCAGAAGATATAGGCGGATAGAGGACGTTTTGAATTATCTGTCATTTTTTCATCGTTTTTATTTAGTTGTTGAAACAAATATTCGGAGTAGTCAGAGAAGGAAACGGTTGTTGGAAAATTCACACCAATTAAATTTTAGTGATTAGAAGAAAGATAAATTTATGTAAAATTACACGCGTTAGAAATCTAACAACCTATCGCTTTAAGTTTAAATAAAATGTATTTTTCTATTATTATTTATCAATAACGAACACCAAAGCCAAAAGCAGAGAAATCGGCTGCTTCGCTTCCCATTCTGACTTATCGGCCATAGCTCTCCAGATGGCACCGCCTTTTTTGGCCACCTCCGTCACTATTATTCCCGGATTTTCTCTTTTAATCCCTTCTCTGGGATTGTTCAGCCAAAGCATGTGGGCGGAGAGAGGACGTTTCAGCTGCGGCATACGAATGACTAAGTCGTGGATGACCTGGCGACTATTTGTGTTCACAAGAATGGTTCGTTTTGAAATCTTTTTATTTGCTTAAAAGCGCTTTTTACTTATATTCAGTTTACATCTGTATGATTTTTGCAGTGATCGTTTACCTCCTGCACTACTTTCCAAGTTGGATACAAAACACAAGAAATGTTATTATTGTGACGCGAATTATGAAGAGGAGTGCCGACGTTGCTCGATTATACGATGTCTTCGAAAATCGGTCTTAATTTTAAAACTTGGTCTTTTTCTGGTTTCGTCTTCGTCCTTTTTTGTGTGAAGATTCAAAAAACCAAATTAAACCACGTGAACTTTTGGATACATTTGAAAAGAAAAACATTTATCAGTTTTAGTTTTTGTCTTTCTTTTGTTCTTTATCAGCTAACATTTATATTTATTGAGTTTAGAGATATTTATTTATAAAGGAATTACACGTCCATGTAAACGTACGACTGTTGTGTTTATTGGTCCGCTTAACGTTTGTATACTTTTCTTAGTTCACTGTACGTCGAGTTTAAACCTTTTATACTTAATTTCAATTTAATATTTAAAATGTAAACAAACAGTTTTCTTTTTCCAGGGCACGTTGCCACCCCCAGACGTAACTTTCGCCCCTTGTTTTTGACTGCTTCACATCGAATACTATCTATCGATCTAAGCATATCCGTAAGTTCATCCTTGAGCACAAATACACGCATCTAGATTTCTAAGCGGGGAATACACTTTTGTTTTTGCTAAATGTAGTGAAACTTCGACTTTCAAGATGGGAATTGTTAAGCTCATGGCGTATCGAAATATGGTTGTGGAGAGCCCTATTTTCAAACTCGCGGTTAGAATGAACGGATTCGTTTACTCTATACACTGGCACCAATTAAGTTGACATTCTTTTGCGCATCTTCGAGTACTATTAATTCTTCGTTTGAGTTGACATGTTCCAGGGTAAGTCCTGTGTTTAGCATTGTTTGAGAATCTTCTGGAGTCCGCAGAACTGTCAGACATGGAGTGTCATTATAATATTTCCTTCTAAATATTTTATTTATTTGTGCGAACATATTCTGTTCACTAGCTTTAATGGCTTGATGTTTGTTGTCCCACTCTGCAATAATTACTGATTTATAATTGTCACTGATCTGTTTTTTAAGGTTTTTGATTAGTGGCTTAATCGTTTTTATTTACTGGCTATTTGGATTGCTAAACTGTCTATAAAGAAGGTGCAGCTTAGAGAGCGGAATGCTCTTTTGCCTATACAGAGCGTCAATCGTTGAGTTTCCGTATCGGTGTGTACGCCCCTCCATGTGAGTTATTTTTGGGATAGAACGATTCATTGTATTAGTAAGTCAGTCGGTGGATCGACTCCTTTGGAGCATAATTATATTATTAATAGCTGATAAAAGCGTGACCAGTGTGCTTTTCGAAAGTTAAAAGAATACATCTGGTCATACTGCTCAAGTAGTGAGTGTTCGCTTGGAACAGAAATTACGGCGCCAAGTCCGTAATGATCACTGATCGTACCCGATTGTATGAAGACAATTTCCAGTAGTTAGATCCGTGTGTAATAATTGTATTCGCTCGTCCAGCAAAAGTAAATCCAAGATAAACTGTGTGCACTGAGGAGCTTCAGGAGCATAAACAGAGACTACATATAGATGCCTTTGACTAATCTATAATGCAGGCCTCTAGCACCTGGAACTTGTGTCCGTTTGTGCTTACACGACCTTGTGTTGCGGACCGTTTTTAATTAGGACATCGACTCCCTTTGAGTGGAGTTTGGACGATCTTGTCATATAATTCTCTTTTCTGTTTAAGTTTAGTTTTCTGTTTAAGTTCTGTTTTGTGTTTAATATTTCTCTCCTACTTTCGAGACTCAATTGGAGAGTGATCATCGAAACTGAAATGCATCGCCCTTTTATACAAAATCTCGTCGAGATTTGTACTTAAAATATTCACAGAAGCAGTATTCGCTTTGTGGAACTATTATGAGATATACGGTTGTAGGAAGAGTAGTGATTTGGGGTCACTACACTTGTATTTACAGTAAAATTGCTGTTACGTTTATTTCTGCCTCCAGTCCAGACGTTTTAATGATATTTCGTGGTTGTTCCCCGGTTGGTGCATTCTTTACACCACCTGCTATATGGGCGTATGACACACTAATTACCACTAATTGTTGGAAGAAAGAGCTTTCATTCGTTTCTGCGGGCGTTCTTTAAAGTCTTCGCCAAGAACCACCCACTTCCTCAACTTAACCTGTCTTTTCCCTCACCCACAAGACACCATACCTACCTGCAATTTTGGGCAGCGTAAGCTCCCAGCAGTATTATTCATACCTGAAAGGAAATCTCCCCGACGGCATACATAATTCCGGACTTTTCTGGTTCATACTCCATGAACCAGTTTACATTTTCTATCGGCTCAGCTTGTCAGCAATTAACGACAAACAAACGCTGGCCAGCGTATTGCGGACACAGGTGCAACCGATATTCCCTTCTACCGTACATAATTGTATATCTTATCTATCCCCTTAGGTTCGCTGAGTTGCGACCAATTTCCTAATTATTATAGAACCGAGCATTTGATTTGGGCATGAACATGATCATTTGTTTACCCACGTTCATGCCCCATGAAGTCCCATCATCTAACCCAAACAAATAACCCATAGCCACCGTCGCTGAGTTTTCTGTGGACTTAACGTCCAGGAACAATTTTCTCTATTCTGCTATAGAGCTATTCGGCTAAAGCAAATAAATTCCCAATCTCTGGTGGAACTATCGTCACCAGCAGATATCGCCTACAACGGAATTTCCCTGGAATCTTATGTAAATACAATGATGACCCTTTGCAACATAGGCACATCATGAACATTGTGCATCCCATCATAGGACCTGTGAAATAGCGTTTTTGTTTACTTTGAAGCAAAAACCTATTTTCGTTCCCAGGCGTACATCATCAGGGATCTATGGCCACATCGCCGCGGCCCCTGATGGTCGTGCATTGTTTGATCAGGTGTTCGCTGATCATTGTCTCCATTGCAGAGCATCGAACTTGCCTATACGGCATATGAAAATTCTTACATGCTGGATCACGATTGGCCGCCGCCAAGTTGATCGTTTCGCTCGTTCTCCATCGAGGCAATTCACCACCATTGAATCTGACGGATGTGAGTTGCATCGGGGAGTCAGATTTTATCCCCAGTGGTGTGTGGACACACAAAATTAAAAATCAAGCTTGTCGGTACGGTCGCAGTTTGTAGTTAATTGATTATCGCGCAATTGCTTTAATTAGATAAAATTATTTCGGACGAATATATGGCCAAGAATAGTAGCCAGTGTGTGGGAAGTGTATCAAACATTAAATATAAGACCAAATCACCCGTACCAGTTAAAGACAAAAATAAAGCAGTTAATACGAAAGCAGTGCGTTTCATTTCATTTACCTTCGAACTTTCGTGATATTCTTGGTTATTATTTTCTTCCGGCGGAACAGTCAGATTGCTTGGGGAGTGAAGTGAAGCCGTGTCGTGTCAGGCACCTACTTACAACCCCACATTTATTTTCTTCAAGTTGCTTTCTTTTAGCTTCCAACTTTACTTTTAATCTGGTATTTAGGACAACCTCTAAAGTTAGCAGGGTGAAATGTATTCTTGCAGAAGACGCAGGATAATATATTATTATCCGGGAGCTGTTCTTCGCCCGACGGGGATTCCCCAATAATGTGATCGTTTAGAGACTTTACACATCTAAATTGCATATTACAATTCGATACCACATGGTCGAAGTGGAGGCATCGCATACATTGCAATACGTGTTCGGACTTCTTTGTTTTTGTTTGGTGGTTTAGATAGTTAATATACTTAAGCCCATCGGGACACAATAAAAAAAGCAGCTTGCGGTTGCGATTTCTAGAGCTTGCCGTGGAGAACGGTGTTACGTCTATAAACTTTAGACCCTCGGTTTCAACAGCTTTTAATTCCCCAAGTAATTTTTCTGGGCAAAAGGAAGGATCAACTCCTTTTAGGAGCATGGAGACAGTTTTCTCTGCTGTGAGTGTACGTGTACTACCCGCTAGTTGCCCCATCCAAAGCAGATTTAATTGTATGATAATCCTCTAGATCACTATACACATATACCATTTTTTGCACTATTGATGCGTTTGGTTTTGAAGTTATTGCGTGTTAAATTGCCGAGTCAAAAATCATTATCTTTAAATTATCTTTCGTTGGCTTGGAATCTCTACTGATTAAGTGAATTTCTTCCTACCTGAATAATCGGCTCTGCCGTTAGATTTAGATCTGTCGTATCTAATTGTTTTCTCGTCAATTCACGTGCCGGTCAGGATAGTCATCTTGGTCATGTGAGGTATCACATAACTGAACTCTTTCCTCCACCCGTCCCTATTTCTTACTTGATAAACCTTTATCTTCTGTTCCAACGATTGCGACCTGAGTATCTTATGTGACATGGAGCTTAATTATCTTTCACGAATTGATGATATAATCCTTAAGGTCAATCCTAGTCTCGGGTTTGTGAAACACTTGTCAAGCAGTTGCCTGACCTTTACGTAAATCGATCGCTCTACATTACCTTTGTTCGTCAGGTCTGGCCAGTCATTATATGATTCACGACGGATTTTACGTTTTGTCCACCGGGAACTGAGATGGGAAGACCCTCTGTTCCTACCACTTATACAAGTCGCCAAAATCTAGTTAACCTAAATACTCTTGAAGAGAGTAGAACTCATGTTGATGGTCTGTCTCTTCATCCACCGCTTTCTTTCCGATTCGGTTTAATACACAAGCCTTCTCACCTCTATTCCGTTTAATACTAGCCTCCGCACAGTGGATCTGAGGATAGTGTAAACAGGGTTAGTTCAAATGTTCTCTAACTACATGGTTGAAGGGATGGTGGGAAAGAAATTATACAAGATCGGAAGGTCTTAAGTGCGATAGTAAACGCAGATTACGTCTTCGGCGTCTGATAATCTGCACTTTGGTCGGTGTGTGTGTGTATGTTTGTGCCGTCTTGTACTGTGCGTACGTGTGTGTGGTGTGTTAGCACTAGACCCTATGGGATGGGTCCAGGAATCCTGTATTATAGGGGGGAATGTTGTTGGGAAGGGCGCTTTCTTCAGTTTTGTACTGAAGAAGAGATTGTGGCGGTCGGATCGGAAGAGATCGAAAGTGAGAAGGGCCAAGAACGCAAGATCCCCGTATAAGTATGTTCTCACTATTCTGAATGCTTTCCAGGTCATCAACACCGGCACTATAATCCGGATCCGGTCTTGGCCTTATTTAGCAAGTCCCGAGACTTGTTAAATTTTCCATAATAATTTGATTTTCCGGCAAGGTTATTAGCCTTGGGCCAATGCTTTCGAGGTACTTGTATGCTAATTGTAGGAAATACTCGTCGATATGGAGGCACCTTCATATAGGTGAGAGTTGGGGTAATGGCGACCGTGAGGCCTTATAAAATGGCTGGTGCATCTTCTGAGGAGCTTTCTTTCGAAAACTCGAAGTCTTTCTATTTGGGCCAGAAATATACAGGGCCAGATGGGAACGGCGTACGATATTCCAGATCGGATTAGTGTCAACTTTGTTGCTTCACTTCAATATGTTGTGCAGTTGCTTAAACCGACCGACCCCCCTTTGAAGAATGTGGGTCACATGTTTGATGAAATTAATGTTTGGGGTATAGATGACCACAAGATATTTCATCCTGTACTGTGGTATAATCGTAGCACGTCCTATTTGTATTCGGATATTCTGTGAATGTCGAGAAGTGGGTTGGGAGTGTTTACTACTCAGAATTATAGCTACTGCTTTGGATGGATTAAGTCGAATTTTCCATCAACTGTATCAGTATCAGTTCGTGCAAGTGACGGTTGAGACGATTTGTTGCGAGTTTAGGGTTTTTGGATGACGTGTACACTAGGACGTCATCCGCATAGCATATCTGGTTTACTCTACCGTCTACAGGACGAGGAATATCTGAGGTATACATATTAAATAAGATGGGGCTTAGAATGGAGACCTGTGGTACGCCTGCAGCGGCATTGAAAGTTCGGGAAAGCTTTCCATTTACTCGAGCTTGGAAGGTTCTGTTTAGAACGAACTGGTGGATGATACTACACAGCGTTCTATTGAGGCCAGTATTCAGTAATTTAAAAACGAGTCCTTCGATCCACGTCGTGTCAAAAGCCTTTTCAGTGTCCAGGCTCACCGCTTTGGTGGGTTGCTTATTAAAGAGCCGCACACAGACGTGGTTTTGAAATATGTTGAGAGCCATCATGGTGCTGTGCGCTGCTCAAAATCCAAATTGGAAATCAGGTATTAGATTCCCGGTATTGATAAAGTTATTTAGCTTCTCGTATATGCATTTTTCACATATTTTGCTGATGGAAGTGAGGAGCGAGACAGGGCGAAAGCTTGGAGGGTAGCTCCCTTGCGTAAAGCGGTGACGATATTTCATTCTGCAGAGCTTTTTACGCTCCCGGATGAGATGAAGAGTGAAGTCGCCATGGAGAATCTGATAAGTCCTTTCAAGTTTGTATTTCGGGACATGAGTCTCTGAAGTTTCAACTAGAATCTCGTAAAGTCATTTTACGGTGTTGTGTTGACGTCCGGCGCCGTGCTTCCTCGGTTGAGGGAAGAGCGGGGACCTTATATTTATTTCTTTTACTTCTTTTAAGGAACTTTGCTGTAACTGGCAATATTGTGAATGTTTATGAATGGTATGTATTAAGTGAGAATGTAATATATGTTAAAGGAAGTTTTAAGGATGTGTAAGGAGATTCCGTGTTAAATTTAATAAGGGTAGTATTCTGGAATACAACAGTTGTTTATCTCAACCGTCGTTAGGTTCCTGTCAGTGGGAAGAGAGAGTTGGTCGAGTTTTTCGTTCAATGTAATATTGAAGTTGTCCCAATTTGTGAAGTTGTCCCAATTTGGGTATGTATCTGATATGAACCTGGGATGCTCGATAGCTGCCGATGAACGTGGTCACTGCATTATGGCCAGATACTCCCGCCGATACTTGGGGAAGTAAGTCTTTGGACACAAAAAAGATGTCCAGAATTGAGTAACCTCGGGTACCAACCATATGTGCGACTATTTCGAAGTTGAGGGCATGAGAGTTTTCGGTGTACCGTTGGTACAATTTTGTGCCATTTGGGCAAGAGACGGAGTTGTTCCAGTGGGGATGCCTGAAGTTAAAATCGCCGCCTATGATGAAGGGTGAATGCGGTGAGGACCTTATTAATTGGGCGATATCTGCGGGATTAATGGCGCCATTATTGGTTTTATGCGAGTGGTATCATCATCATCATCATCATCGGCACTACAACCGGGAACCGGTCTTGGCCTTATTTAGCAAGTCCTGAGGCTTGTTAAATTTTCCATAATGATTTGTTTTTTCCGGGCAAAGACGTTAGTCTTGCGCCAAAGGCTCCCTGACGGGGAATCGAACCCCGGTCTCCTGCGTCACAGGTGGGTATACTAACCACTATACTGTCGAGGAGCCCATGCGAGTGGTATACGTAGTATATATTCACTCTACCATTATAAGCCAGATGCATTTCAACCCCGAAGACCTCTATGGACTCAAAATGTGGGAGGTCAATAGCTTCAAGGCGAAGTCCGCTATTAACCAGTATACAAGTGCCACCACCCTTGATCTTGGGACCGCTAGTGAGGGTTCGATATCTTCGAATCATGAAGAAGTTTGGTAATACGGGACGGTGACATGGGTGGAACCTAGTTTCGGTTACAAGAACCACGTCCGCCTGGTTATCCTTTATGAAGTCAGAGACTAGCATACGCCCCGAAAGCGAAACGAGGACTTGACATTTATAAGGATAACTTTAGTTTTGGAATCCATTTGGAGGGTCTGGCTTGCATATGCCGTGAAAAGGAGTACATCCCCTTCAGCCTCGGTTGTTAGTTTTTCATATCAGTGTCGAATATCTTCAATCAGTACTTTCTCGAGTATTGTCGATTGCCCCCTTGGAGAGTTTTGTGCCACCGATTGAATTTGAGGCGTTGTGTTGGGCTTTACCGCGGGTCGATTAGGGTCTTGAATATGTTTTAGAGTGGGAGGAGTTGGGAGAGCTTTTATATTAGTATTTATAAGTTTTGTGTGGCCTGTTTTCCGAAGTCCGACTTGGCTATTTGCTCAGCTCTCCTTGGTTCTTTGAATTATTTCTTTATATTTAGGACAGTTGCTGTAACTGGACGGATGTCCTTTCTTTCCACAGTTGGAGCAAGTTGGCAGTGCTATTTTATCCTGCACATTTGTTGTAGAATCGAATTTGGCTGGCGGTAGTTCGCACTTCCAAATATAGTGGGATTTTCCGGAACGAACGCAAGGGCGGCTCATGTCACAGTTTCGGAAATGCCCGAAACGTTAGCAACGTCTACATTGAGGTATTTCACTGTTATGAACTACCTCGAAGACAACTTGCTAATGCAAGATTGGAAGCGACTTTGTCCGTATTATCACATTTCACTCAATTCGTGTGGTTCGAACCAACGCCATGACGGTTACAATTACTAAAAGGTATAACTAAAGGCTCAACACATCTGGTGGTATGCTTCACCGCCTAACTTCGTGGGCTGCCACCTAAGGAAGTTCTCCAATAGACTACTGCTGCATACGCCTCTTCGCTGGCGTCGCTGAACCGAGTTCACCCCCCTTCCGACTCCACGACAAGCATGGAGGAATCTTTAATTCTCTGAGGAGAGACACCTCTCGCAAAAACTTCGTCCAAGCCACCTACTGTTCTTCAGGGATCTTGTCATCCCATCCAATGCCGGCGCGCTAGATGTTTTGTATAAAGACTGGTACTGCTAGTCGCAAAGGGTCGAAAGTGGACCTTATCGCACTAGTAACTTCCCTCTTGGTAGGAGTCCTTATTCCATTAAGTATGTCCGGAGGACTGTTCCGAAACCCCATACTGAATGCCAATGTGCCTTTGTTAACCACCTGAGTCCAAGGGTTTTCTTCTCTTTTGTAAAATACCCTCCTCCTGGTGAAGCCCCTGGAGTGGCTCTGGTCTGTTACTGGCCCATCCTCTTAGGTGAAATACTGCCCTTTCATGGATTCCAAGTACGGCCTTCGTCACCACCATAGCATCTCTACTGTCTCGAAACTCTAAATAATCATCCATGTAACGGTACTCGTGCACAGTCCGCAGTGCGGCTGGATGATGTTCCCTGAATTCCTCAGCATTGTTGTTCATCACGTAAATAGCTGTTGATGGTGATGACGTAATCCCAAATACCACTGAAGTCATGCGATATTCCTCTGGCTTTCCCTTGCTGCTACCCCCGCGCCGCAGAAACCTTAGATTGTCACGATCCGCCTCTCGCATTTGAATTTGAAGAAACTGTATGTTTCGATCGATTGACAGTCATGGGCGACGACCGACGTTGGTGGCGACCAACATTGGTGTCCGATCGCCCGTCGTTAGTGTCGTTTTTCCCATATACAACTGCCTGAACGAAATGCCGACGTAATCGCATACTGAGTATTGGCTTTGCCGAGTAGGTGTTGGATGACAAGTGCGTGTGATCAAACAGAGAAGCTGCTTGTTAAAGTGGGTAATGTTGTGAGAGAAGTGGTTGTGAGGATCACAACAACAAAAAAGAAAAAGAAAACTGAGAAGAAAAAAAAACAAGGAGGAGAAGAGGACGTCGGGGCGGGGGAGGTAGGAGGCTGGAGAAGAGCGAGTGTATGTGGGGGTGGCAAATGTGGCATCTGTGAGAGAGCGAACAGTGAACGGCATATGCGTTGGAATAAGTACGGGTTGTGAGGGGATAGACTGTGGGCGGGGCAAGGTCAGGAGAGGAAAGAGAGTAGACGGAGTTTGAGTGCAGTAGATGTAGGGTGGAAATCGAAGGAGGTAGGGTAAGAGTTTGCCAACCTCAGCATTCGCGAAATGGGTTCATTAGAGCCGTAAGAAGTGTGGTGGGTGGGCAGATAGAAGAGACGAGGGTTTCGCAGGTTACGGGGGTTATTGTGAAGTGCAATGATGGAGAGCAAGCTTGGGCAGTTGATTGCGCCTGAAAGGAGACGGTGGATGAAAAGGATATCGGCATGAGTTCTGCGCTCCTCAAATGTGTTGAGGTTAATCAGACGGAGCCGGCTTATGTATGGGGGGAGAATCCGAGGATTCTCCCAGTTCAGTCCGTGGAGGGCAAAACGCAGAAGACGACGTTGCACGCTTTTGATTCTACGGATATGGGACGAATAGTTTGGAGACCAGACCTGACTAGCGTATTCAAGAAGGGGGCGGACGAAGGCTATGTAGAGAGAACGGGAAACGTAAGGGTTATCAATCTTTTCACTTTCGTACCTATAATGCGCTTATAATGCACTTATAATGAGAATCTAGATTTTGTGAAAATTATGCGTTATCCATATATTATAATAAATATATTCTTGTCATACCTAGTTGCAGCTGCAACCCCCTCTCGATAATCTTCAATCTATCCCTTTCTCAAGGTGAATATTGGAAAATTTCTTTTATCATCTCTATACGAACTCTCAAACTATCGACCTATTACTAAACGTTTCCACATTCCAAAACTGTTTGAGAGCATTCTATATTAAGCATTATGTTTATACATTTCACTCAATTAACACGGCTTTAGAACGTTCGCGACGATATCGAAGAGCGTGCAGTTCGAACCGACACAATGACGGTTAGTATTACTAAAAGATATAACCAAAGGCTCAACACAACTGGCGGTATGCTTTACTGCCTAACCTCGTGGGCAGCCATCTAAGGTAGCACGTTTCGTCACCCTTCGCCAAACAGCTAAGGCTCCTTTTGCAACTATCTGTGAACATTTGAAGTTCAATAGGTGCATTTGCACCCTTTTGCCCCGAGAACACCGAGATCGTCTTTAAGACGAGATCAAAAATCTTATCCACACCTAAGGTGGTTCTCAAGGGAATGACTTTATCAAACACGTCCAAACTGTTAGGTGTGTCCGGTCTTATTGGTGAAGATACCTGATTTCTTGGCATACTCTTAGGAACCTCCTCATCGGCTCCCCGAGTAAACCAAGAGAATGAACGGAGGTTAAACCCCTACGATTACCGCAGTGGGAGACCTCGTCGGTTGCCAACTCCTGTCGAGGCGAAACCAAAAAGAAAAATGGAGGACCTCGTCAGTCTCCGGATCCAGCAGGAAGGGACGAATGAGATAAAGAAAATCTAAAAAGGGGAAAAACAACAGATGTAGGAGACATTGTCAGTCCCCAAGCCGTGTAGTAACGAAAGCGCGAAAGGGGGACCTCGTCGGTTCCCAAACCACAGGGAAGAGAGAACAGAGACAATACTACCCAGAACAAGGAAAGTTTTTAGAGAAATAACACCTGCAGCAGTAAAAACAATGCAACGTAAGAAAGCAAAAACAATATTTAAAAAAGAAGAAAACGTGTGAAGATAACAATATGTAAAAAAAGGCGTGGAAAAAGAAAAACAAGACAAATTATATATAAAAAAAGTATAACAGTTTGAATAAAAATAAATAATAGAAAAAAATCAAAGAAAAGAAAAAATTCGACTGCTTTTGCTTCCCGTTCAGACTTATCCTTCATATCTCGCCAAATTTTACCACCTTCCTTACCTACTTCCGATACTTTGATAGCAGGATATACTTTTTTGACATGTTCCCTCGCCCTGCTCAATCACAACATATAGGCGGATAGAGGACGTTTGGATTATCTGTCATTTTTTCATCGTTTTTATTTAGTTGTTGAAACAAATATTCGGAGTAGTCAGAGAAGGAAACGGTTGTTGGAAAATTCACACCAATTAAATTTTAGTGCTTAGAAGAAAGATAAATTTATGTAAAATTACACGCGTTAGAAATTTAACAACCTATCGCGTTAAGTTTAAATAAAAAATATTTTTCTATTATTATTTATCAATAACGAACACCAAAGCCAAAAGAAAATAAATCGGCTGCTTCGCTTCCCATTCTGACTTATCGGCCATAGCTCTCCAGATGGCACCGCCTTTTTTGGCCACCTCCGTCACTATTATTCCCGGATTATCTCTTTTAATCTCTTCTCTGGCACTGTTCAGCCAAAGCATGTGGGCGGAGAGAGGACGTTTTAGCTGCGGCATACGAATGACTAAGTCGTGGATGACCTGGCGACTATTTGTGTTCACAAGAATGGTTCGTTTTGAAATCTTTTTATTTGCTTAAAAGCGCCTTTTACTTTACATCTGTATGATTTTTGCAGTGATCGTTTACCTCCTGCACTACTTTCCAAGTTGGATACAAAACACAAGAAATGTTATTATTGTGACGCGAATTATGAAGAGTTCTCGACGTTGCTCGATTATACGATGTCTTCGAACATCGATCTTAATTTTAAAACTTGGTCTTTTTCTGGCTTCGTCTTCGTCCTTTTTTGTGTGAAGATTCAAAAAACCAAATTAAACCGCGTCAACTTTTGGATGCTTCGCTTCCCATTCTGACTTATCAGCCATAGCTCTCCAGATGGCACCGCCTTTTTTGGCCACCTCCGTCACTTTTATTCCCGGATTTTCTCTTTTAATCTTTTCTGGCACTGTTCAGCCAAAGCATGTAGGCGGAGAGAGGATGTTTAGCTGCGGCATACGAATGACTAAGTCGTGGATGACCTGGCGACTATTTGTGTTCACAAGAATGGTTCGTTTTGAAATCATTTTATTTGCTTAAAAGCGCTTTTTACTTATATTCAGTTTACATCTGTATGATTTTTGCAGTGATCGTTTACCTCCTGCACTACTTTCCAAGTTGGATACAAAACACAAGAAATGTTATTATTGTGACGCGAATTATGAAGAGGAGTGCTGACGTTGCTCGATTAGACGATGTCTTCGAACATCGGCTTTATTTTAAAACTTGGTCTTTTTCTGGCTTCGTCTTCGTCCTTTTTTGTGTGAAGATTCAACAAACCAAATTAAGCCACGTGAACTTTTGGATACATTTGAAAAGAAAAACATTTATCAGTTTTATTTTTTTGTCTTTGTTTTGTTCTTTATCAGCTAACATTTATATTTATAGAGTTTAGAGATATTTATTTATAAAGGAATTACACGTCCATGTAAACGTACGTGTTGTGTTTATTTGTCCGCTTAACGTTTGTATACTTTTCTTAGTTCACTGTACGTCGAGTTTAAACCTTTTATACTTAATTTCAATTTAATATTTAAAATGTAAACAAACAGTTTTCTTTTTCCAGGGCACGTACCACCCCCAGACGTAACTTTCGCCCCTTGTTTTTGACTGCTTCACATCGAATACTATCTATCGATCTAAGCATATCCGTAAGTTCATCCTTGAGCACAAATACACGCATCTAGATTTCTAAGCGGGGAATACACTTTTGTTTTTGCTAAATGTAGTGAAACTTCGACTTTCAAGATGGGAATTGTTAAGCTCATGGCGTATCGAAATATGGTTGTAGAGAGCCCTATTTTCAAACTCGCGGTTAGAATGAACGGATTCGTTTACTCTATACACTGGCACCAATTCTTTTGCGCATCTTCGACTACTATTAATTCTTCGTTTGAGTTGACATGTTCCAGGGTAAGTCCTGTGTTTAGCATTGTTTGAGAATCTTCTGGAGTCCGCAGAACTGTCAGACATGGAGTGTCATTATAATATTTCCTTCTAAATATTTTATTTATTTGTGCGAATATATTCTGTTCACTAGCTTTAATGGCTTGATGTTTGTTGTCCCACTCTGCATTAATTACTGATTTATAATTGTCACTGATCTGTTTTTGAAGGTTTTTGATTAGTGGCTTAATCGTTTTTATTTACTGGTAATTTGGATCGCTAAACTGTCTATAAAGAAGGTGCAGCTTAGAGAGCGGAATGCTCTTTTGCCTATACAGAGCGTCACTCGTTGAGTTTCCGTATCGGTGTGTACGCCCCTCCATGTGAGTTATTTTTGGGATAGAACGATTCATTGTATTAGTAAGTCAGTCGGTGGATCGACTCCTTTGGAGCATAATTATATTATTAATAGCTGATGAAAGCGTGACCAGTGTGCTTTTCGAAAGTTAAAAGAATACATCTGGTCATACTGCTCAAGTAGTGAGTGTTCGCTTGGAACAGAAATTACGGCGCCCAGTCCGTAATGATCACTGATCGTACCCGATTGTATGAAGACAATTTCCAGTAGTTAGATCCGTGTGTAATAATTGTATTCGCTCGTCCAGCAAAAGTAAATCCAAGATAAACTGTGTGCACTGAGGAGCTTCAGGAGCATAAACAGAGACTACATATAGATACCTTTGACTAATCTATAATGCAGGCCTCTAGCACCTGGAACTTGTGTCCGTTTGTGCTTACACGACCTTGTGTTGCGGACCGTTTTTAATTAGGACATCGACTCCCTTTGAGTGGAGTTTGGACGATCTTGTCATATAATTCTCTTTTCTGTTTAAGTTTCGTTTTCTGTTTAAGTTCTGTTTTGTGTTTAATATTTCTCTCCTACTTTCGAGACTCAATTGGAGAGTGATCATCGAAACTGAAATGCATCGCCCTTTTATACAAAATCTCGTCGAGATTTGTACTTAAAAGATTCACAGAAGCAGTATTCGCTTTGTAGAACTATTATGAGATATACGGTTGTAGGAAGAGTAGTGATTTGGGGTCACTACACTTGTATTTACAGTAAAATTGCTGTTACGTTTATTTCTGCCTCCAGTCCAGACGTTTTAATGATATTTCGTGGTTGTTCCCCGGTTGGTGCATTCTTTACACCACCTGCTATATGGGCGTATGACACACTAGGTACCACTAATTGTTGGAAGAAAGAGCTTTCATTCGTTTCTGTGGGGGTTCTTTAAAGTCTTCGCCAAGAACCACCCATACTCCATGAACCAGTTTACATTTTCTATGGGCTCAGCTTATCAGCAATTAACGACAAACAAACGCTGGCCAGCGTATTGCGGACACAGATGCAACCGATATTCCCTTCTACAGTACATAATTGTATATCTTATCTATCCCCTAAGGTTCGCTGAGTTGCGACCAATTTCCTAATCATTATAGAACCGAGCATTTGATTTGGGCATGAACATGATCATTTGTTTACCCACGTTCATGCCCCATGAAGTCCCATCATCTAACCCAAACAAATAACCCATAGCCACCGTCGCTGAGGTTTCTGTGGACTTAACGTCCAGGAACAATTTTCTCTATTCTGCTATAGAGCTATTCGGCTAAAGCAAATAAATTCCCAATCTCTGGTGGAACTATCGTCACCAGCAGATATCGCCTACAACGGCATTTCCCTGGAATCTTATGTAAATACAATGATGACCCTTTGCAACATAGGCACATCATGAACATTGTGCATCCCATCATAGGACCTGTGAAATAGCGTTTTTGTTTACTTTGAAGCAAAAACCTATTTTCGTTCCCAGGCGTACATCATCAGGGATCTATGGCCACATCGCCGCGGCCCCTGATGGTCGTGCATTGTTTGATCAGGTGTTCGCTGATCATTGTCTGCATTGCAGAGCATCGAACTTGCCTATACGGCATATGAAAATTCTTACATGCTCGATCACGATTGGCCGCCGCCAAGTTGATCGTTTCGCTCCTCCTCCATCGAGGCAATTCACCACCATTGAATCTGACGGATGTGAGTTGCATCGGGGAGTCAGATTTTATCCCCAGTGGTGTGTGGACACACAAAATTAAAAATCAAGCGTGTCGGTACGGTCGCAGTTTGTAGTTAATTGATTATCGCGCAATTGCTTTAATTAGATAAAATTATTTCGGACGAATATATGGCCAAGAATAGTAGCCAGTGTGTGGGAAGTGTATCAAACATTAAATATAAGACCAAATCACCCGTACCAGTTAAAGACAAAAATAAAGCAGTTAATACGAAAGCAGTGCGTTTCATTTCATTTACCTTCGAACTTTCGTGATATTCTTGGTTATTATTTTCTTCCGGCGGAACAGTCAGATTGCTTGGGGAGTGAAGTGAAGCCGTGTCGTGTCAGGCACCTACTTACAACCCCACATTTCTTTTCTTCAAGTTGCTTTCTTTTAGCCTCCAACTTTACTTTTAATCTGGTATTTAGGACAACCTCTAAAGTTAGCAGGGTGAAATGTATTCTTGCAGAAGACGCAGGATAATATATTATTATCCGGGAGCTGTTCTTCGCCCGACGGGGATTCCCCAATAATGTGATCGTTTAGAGACTTTACACATCTAAATTGCATATTACAATTCGATACCACATGGTCGAAGTGGAGGCATCGCATACATTGCAATACGTGTTCGGACTTCTTTGTTTTTGTTTGGTGGTTTAGATAGTTAATATACTTAAGCCCATCGGGACACAATAAAAAAAGCAGCTTGCGGTTGCGATTTCTAGAGCTTGCCGTGGAGAACGGTGTTACGTCTATAAACTTTAGACCCTCGGTTTCAACAGCTTTTAATTCCCCAAGTAATTTTTCTGGGCAAAAGGAAGGATCAACTCCTTTTAGGAGCATGGAGACAGTTTTCTCTGCTGTGAGTGTACGTGTACTACCCGCTAGTTGCCCCATCCAAAGCAGATTTAATTGTATGATAATCCTCTAGATCACTATACACATATACCATTTTTTGCACTATTGATGCGTTTGGTTTTGAAGTTATTGCGTGTTAAATTGGCGAGTCAAAAATCATTCTCTTTAAATTATCTTTCGTTGGCTTGGAATCTCTACTGATTAAGTGAATTTCTTCCTACCTGAATAATCGGCTCTGCCGTTAGATTTAGATCTGTCGTATCTAATTGTTTTCTCGTCAATTCACGTGCCGGTCAGGATAGTCATCTTGGTCATGTGAGGTATCACATAACTGAACTCTTTCCTCCACCCGTCCCTATTTCTTACTTGATAAACCTTTATCTTCTGTTCCAACGATTGCGACCTGAGTATCTTATGTGACATGGAGCTTAATTATCTTTCACGAATTGATGATATAATCCTTAAGGTCAATCCTAGTCTCGGGTTTGTGAAACACTTGTCAAGCAGTTGCCTGACCTTTACGTAAATCGATCGCTCTACATTACCTTTGTTCGTCAGGTCTGGCCAGTCATTATATGATTCACGTCGGATTTTACGTTTTGTCCACCGGGAACTGAGATGGGAAGACCCTCTGTTCCTACCACTTATACAAGTCGCCAAAATCTAGTTAACCTAAATACTCTTGAAGAGAGTAGAACTCATGTTGATGGTCTGTCTCTTCATCCACCGCTTTCTTTCCGATTCGGTTTAATACACAAGCCTTCTCACCTCTATTCCGTTTAATACTAGCCTCCGCACAGTGGATCTGAGGATAGTGTAAACAGGGTTAGTTCAAATGTTCTCTAACTACATGGTTGAAGGGATGGTGGGAAAGAAATTATACAAGATCGGAAGGTCTTGAGTGCGATAGTAAACGCAGATTACGTCTTCGGCGTCTGATAATCTGCACTTTGGTCGGTGTGTGTGTATGTTTGTGCCGTCTTGTACTGTGCGTACGTGTGTGTGGTGTGTTAGCAGTAGACCCTATGGGATGGGTCCAGGAATCCTGTATTATAGGGGGGAATGTTGTTGGGAAGGGCGCTTTCTTCAGTTTTGTACTGAAGAAGAGATTGTGGCGGTCGGATCGGAAGAGATCGAAAGTGAGAAGGGCCAAGAACGCAAGATCCCCGTATAAGTATGTTCTCACTATTCTGAATGCTTTCCAGGTCATCAACACCGGCACTATAATCCGGATCCGGTCTTGGCCTTATTTAGCAAGTCCCGAGACTTGTTAAATTTTCCATAATAATTTGATTTTCCGACAAGGTTATTAGCCTTGGGCCAATGCTTTCGAGGTATTTGTATGCTAATTGTAGGAAATACTCGTCGATATGGAGGCACCTTCATATAGGTGAGAGTTGGGGTAATGGCGACCGTGAGGCCTTATAAAATGGCTGGTGCATCTTCTGAGGAGCTTTCTTTCGAAAACTCGAAGTCTTTCTATTTGGGCCAGAAATATACAGGGCCAGATGGGAACGGCGTACGATATTCCAGATCGGATTAGTGTCAACTTTGTTGCTCCACTTCAATATGTTGTGCAGTTGCTTAAACCGACCGAGGCCCCTTTGAAGAATGCGGGTCACATATTTGATGAAATTAATGTTTGGGGTATAGATGACCACAAGATATTTCATCCTGTACTGTGGTATAATCGTAGCACGTCCTATTTGTATTCGGATATTCTGTGAATGTCGAGAAGTGGGTTGGGAGTGTTTACTACTCAGAATTATAGCTACTGCTTTGGATGGATTAAGTCGAATTTTCCATCAACTGTATCAGTATCAGTTCGTGCAAGTGACGGTTGAGACGATTTGTTGCGAGTTTAGGGTTTTTGGATGACGTGTACACTAGGACGTCATCCGCATAGCATATCTGGTTTACTCTACCGTCTACAGGACGAGGAATATCTGAGGTATACATATTAAATAAGATGGGGCTTAGAATGGAGACCTGTGGTACGCCTGCAGCGGCATTGAAAGTTCGGGAAAGCTTTCCATTTACTCGAGCTTGGAAGGTTCTGTTTAGAACGAACTGGTGGATGATACTACACAGCGTTCTATTGAGACCAGTATTCAGTAATTTAAAAACGAGTCCTTCGATCCACGTCGTGTCAAAAGCCTTTTCAGTGTCCAGGCTCACCGCTTTGGTGGGTTGCTTATTAAAGAGCCGCACACAGACGTGGTTTTGAAATATGTTGAGAGCCATCATGGTGCTGTGCGCTGCTCAAAATCCAAATTGGAAATCAGGTATTAGATTCCCGGTATTGATAAAGTTATTTAGCTTCTCGTATATGCATTTTTCACATATTTTGCTGATGGAAGTGAGGAGCGAGATAGGGCGAAAGCTTGGAGGGTAGCTCCCTTGCGTAAAGCGGTGACGATATTTCATTCTGCAGAGCTTTTTACGCTCCCGGATGAGATGAAGAGTGAAGTCGTCATGGAGAATCTGATAAGTCCTTTCAAGTTTGTATTTCGGGACATGAGTCTCTGAAGTTTCAACTAGAATCTCGTAAAGTCATTTTACGGTGTTGTGTTGACGTCCGGCGCCGTGCTTCCTCGGTTGAGGGAAGAGCGGGGACCTTATATTTATTTCTTTTACTTCTTTTAAGGAACTTTGCTGTAACTGGCAATATTGTGAATGTTTATGAATGGTATGTATTAAGTGAGAATGTAATATATGTTAAAGGAAGTTTTAAGGATGTGTAAGGAGATTCAGTGTTAAATTTAATAAGGGTAGTATTCTGGAATACAACAGTTGTTTATCTCAACCGTCGTTAGGTTCCTGTCAGTGGGAAGAGAGAGTTGGTCGAGTTTTTCGTTCAATGTAATATTGAAGTTGTCCCAATTTGTGAAGTTGTCCCAATTTGGGTATGTATCTGATATGAACCTGGGATGCTCGATAGCTGCCGATGAACGTGGTCACTGCATTATGGCCAGATACTCCCACCGATACTTGGGGAAGTAAGTCTTTGGACACAAAAAAGATGTCCAGAATTGAGTAACCTCGGGTACCAACCATATGTGCGACTATTACGAAGTTGAGGTCATGAGAGTTTTCGGTGTACCGTTGGAACAATTTTGTGCCATTTGGGCAAGAGACGGAGTTGTTCCAGTGGGGATGCCTGAAGTTAAAATCGCCGCCTATGATGAAGGGTGAATGCGGTGAGGACCTTATTAATTGGGCGATATCTGCGGGATTAATGGCGCCATTATTGGTTTTATGCGAGTGGTATCATCATCATCATCATCATCGGCACTACAACCGGGAACCGGTCTTGGCCTTATTTAGCAAGTCCTGAGGCTTGTTAAATTTTCCATAATGATTTGTTTTTTCCGGGCAAAGACGTTAGTCTTGCGCCAAAGGCTCCCTGACGGGGAATCGAACCCCGGTCTCCTGCGTCACAGGTGGGTATACTAACCACTATACTGTCGAGGAGCCCATGCGAGTGGTATACGTAGTATATATTCACTCTACCATTATAAGCCAGATGCATTTCAACCCCGAAGACCTCTATGGACTCAAAATGTGGGAAGTCAATAGCTTCAAGGCGAAGTCCGCTATTAACCAGTATACAAGTGCCACCACCCTTGATCTTGGGACCGCTAGTGAGGGTTCGATATCTTCGAATCATGAAGAAGTTTGGTAATACGGGACGGTGACATGGGTGGAACCTAGTTTCGGTTACAAGAACCACGTCCGCCTGGTTATCCTTTATGAAGTCAGAGACTATCATACGCCCTGAAAGCGAAACGAGGACTTGACATTTATAAGGATAACTTTAGTTTTGGAATCCATTTTGGAGGGTCTGGCTTGCATATGCCGTGAAAAGGAGTACATCCCCTTCAGCCTCGGTTGTTAGTTTTTCATATCAGTGTCGAATATCTTCAATCAGTACTTTCTCGAGTATTGACGATTGCCCCCTTGGAGAGTTTTGTGCCACCGATTGAATTTGAGGCGTTGTGTTGGGCTTTACCGCGGGTCGATTAGGGTCTTGAATATGTTTTAGAGTGGGAGGAGTTGGGAGAGCTTTTATATTAGTATTTATAAGTTTTGTGTGGCCTGTTTTCCGAAGTCCGACTTGGCTATTTGCTCAGCTCTCCTTGGTTCTTTGAATTATTTCTTTATATTTAGGACAGTTGCTGTAACTGGACGGATGTCCTTTCTTTCCACAGTTGGAGCAAGTTGGCAGTGCTATTTTATCCTGCACATTTGTTGTAGAATCGAATTTGGCTGGCGGTAGTTCGCACTTCCAAATATAGTGGGATTTTCCGGAACGAACGCAAGGGCGGCTCATGTCACAGTTTCGGAAATGCCCGAAACGTTAGCAACGTCTACATTGAGGTATTTCACTGTTATGAACTACCTCGAAGACAACTTGCTAATGCAAGATTGGAAGCGACTTTGTCCGTATTATCACATTTCACTCAATTCGTGTGGCTCGAACCAACGCCATGACGGTTACAATTACTAAAAGGTATAACTAAAGGCTCAACACATCTGGTGGTATGCTTCACCGCCTAACTTCGTGGGCAGCCACCTAAGGAAGTTCTCCAATAGACTACTGCTGCATACGCCTCTTCGCTGGGGTCGCTGAACCGAGTTCACCCCCCTTCCGACTCCACGACAAGCATGGAGGAATCTTTAATTCTCTGAGGAGAGACACCTCTCGCAAAAACTTCGTCCAAGCCACCTACTGTTCTTCAGGGATCTTGTCATCCCATCCAATGCCGGCGCGCTAGATGTTTTGTATAAAGACTGATACTGCTAGTCGCAAAGGGTCGAAAGTGGACCTTATCGCACTAGTAACTTCCCTCTTGGTAGGAGTCCTTATTCCATTAAGTATGTCCGGAGGACTGTTCCGAAACCCCATACTGAATGCCAATGTGCCTTTGTTAACCACCTGAGTCCAAGGGTTTTCTTCTCTTTTGTAAAATACCCTCCTCCTGGTGAAGCCCCTGGAGTGGCTCTGGTCTGTTACTGGCCCATCCTCTTAGGTGAAATACTGCCCTTTCATGGATTCCAAGTACGGCCTTCGTCACCACCATAGCATCTCTACTGTCTCGAAACTCTAAATAATCATCCATGTAACGGTACTCGTGCACAGTCCGCAGTGCGGCTGGATGATGTTCCCTGAATTCCTCAGCATTGTTGTTCATCACGTCAATAGCTGTTGATGGTGATGACGTAATCCCAAATACCACTGAAGTCATGCGATATTCCTCTGGCTTTCCCTTGCTGCTACCCCCGCGCCGCAGAAACCTTAGATTGTCACGATCCGCCTCTCGCATTTGAATTTGAAGAAACTGTATGTTTCGATCGATTGACAGTCATGGGCGACGACCGACGTTGGTGGCGACCAACATTGGTGTCCGATCGCCCGTCGTTAGTGTCGTTTTTCCCATATACAACTGCCTGAACGAAATGCCGACGTAATCGCATACTGAGTATTGGCTTTGCCGAGTAGGTGTTGGATGACAAGTGCGTGTGATCAAACAGAGAAGCTGCTTGTTAAAGTGGGTAATGTTGTGAGAGAAGTGGTTGTGAGGATCACAACAACAAAAAAGAAAAAGAAAACTGAGAAGAAAAAAAAACAAGGAGGAGAAGAGGACGTCGGGGCGGGGGAGGTAGGAGGCTGGAGAAGAGCGAGTGTATGTGGGGGTGGCAAATGTGGCATCTGTGAGAGAGCGAACAGTGAACGGCATATGCGTTGGAATAAGTACGGGTTGTGAGGGGATAGACTGTGGGCGGGGCAAGGTCAGGAGAGGAAAGAGAGTAGACGGAGTTTGAGTGCAGTAGATGTAGGGTGGAAATCGAAGGAGGTAGGGTAAGAGTTTGCCAACCTCAGCATTCGCGAAATGGGTTCATTAGAGCCGTAAGAAGTGTGGTGGGTGGGCAGATAGAAGAGACGAGGGTTTCGCAGGTTACGGGGGTTATTGTGAAGTGCAATGATGGAGAGCAAGCTTGGGCAGTTGATTGCGCCTGAAAGGAGACGGTGGATGAAAAGGATATCGGCATGAGTTCTGCGCCCCTCAAATGTGTTGAGGTTGATCAGACGGAGCCGGCTTATGCGCAGAAGACGACGTTGCACGCTTTTGATTCTACGGATATGGGACGAATAGTTTGGAGACCAGACCTGACTAGCGTATTCAAGAAGGGGGCGGACGAAGGCTATGTAGAGAGAACGGGAAACGTAAGGGTTATCAATCTTTTCACTTTCGTACCTATAATGCGCTTATAATGCACTTATAATGAGAATCTAGATTTTGTGAAAATTATGCGTTATCCATATATTATAATAAATATATTCTTGTCATACCTAGTTGCAGCTGCAATACCCCCCCTCGATAATCTTCAATCTACCCCTTTCTCAAGGTGAATTCCCAAATATCGGAAAATTTCTTTTATCATCTTTATACATTAGATCACAATGCGAACTCTCAAACTATCGACCTATTACTAAACGTTTCCACATTCCAAAACTGTTTGAGAGCATTCTATATTAAGCATTATGTTTATACATTTCACTCAATTAACACGGCTTTAGAACGTTCGCGACGATATCGAAGAGCGTGCAGTTCGAACCGACACAATGACGGTTAGAATTACTAAAATATATAACCAAAGGCTCAACACAACTGGCGGTATGCTTTACTGCCTAACCTCGTGGGCAGCCATCTAAGGTAGCACGTTTCGTCACCCTTCGCCAAACAGCTAAGGCTCCTTTTGCAACTATCTGTGAACATTTGAAGTTCAATAGGTGCATTTGCACCCTTTTGCCCCGAGAACACCGAGATCGTCTTTAAGACGAGATCAAAAATCTTATCCACACCTAAGGTGGTTCTCAAGGGAATGACTTTATCAAACACGTCCAAACTGTTAGGTGTGTCCGGTCTTATTGGTGAAGATACCTGATTTCTTGGCATACTCTTAGGAACCTCCTCATCGGCTCCCCGAGTAAACCAAGAGAATGAACGGAGGTTAAACCCCTACGATTACCGCAGTGGGAGACCTCGTCGGTTGCCAACTCCTGTCGAGGCGAAACCAAAAAGAAAAATGGAGGACCACTTCAGTCTCCGGACCCAGCAGGAAGGGACGAACGAGATAAAAAAAATCTAAAAAGGGGAAAATCAACCGATGTAGGAGACATTGTCAGTCCCCAAGCCGCGTAGTAACGAAAGCGCGAAAGGGGGACCTCGTCGGTTCCCAAACCACAGGGAAGAGCGAACAGAGACAATACTACCCAGAACAAGGAAAGTTTTTTGAGAAATGACATATGCAGCAGTAAAAACAATGCAACGAAAGAAAGTAAAAACAATATTTAAAAAAGAAGAAAAAGTGTGACGATAACAATATGTAAAAAAAGGCGTGGAAAAAGAAAACCAATACAAATTATATATAAAAAAAGTATAACAGTTTGAATAAAAATAAATAATAGAAAAAAATCAAAGAAAAGAAAAAATTCGACTGCTTTTGCTTCCCGTTCAGACTTATCCTTCATATCTCGCCAAATTTTACCACCTTCCTTACCTACTTCCGATACTTTGATAGCAGGATATACTTTTTTGACATGTTCCCTCGCCCTGCTCAATCACAACATATAGGCGGATAGAGGACGTTTGGATTATCTGTCATTTTTTCATCGTTTTTATTTAGTTGTTGAAACAAATATTCGGAGTAGTCAGAGAAGGAAACGGTTGTTGGAAAATTCACACCAATTAAATTTTAGTGCTTAGAAGAAAGATAAATTTATGTAAAATTACACGCGTTAGAAATTTAACAACCTATCGCGTTAAGTTTAAATAAAAAATATTTTTCTATTATTATTTATCAATAACGAACACCAAAGCCAAAAGAAAAGAAATCGGCTGCTTCGCTTCCCATTCTGATTTATCAGCCATAGCTCTCCAGATGGCACCGCCTTTCTTGGCCACCTCCGTCACTTTTATTCCCGGATTTTCTCTTTTAATCTCCTCTCTAGCGCTGTTCAGCCAAAGTATGTAGACGGAGAGAGGTCGTTTCAGCTGCGGCATACGAATGACTAAGTCGTGGATGACCTGGCGACTATTTGTGTTCACAAGAATGGTTCGTTTTGAAATCTTTTTATTTGCTTAAAAGCGCTTTACACTTTACATCTGTATGATTTTTGCAGTGATCGTTTCCCTGCTGGACGGGAAGCACAGAAAACCAAGAAATGTTATAATTGGCACGAGAATTATAAAGTGGAGTTCTCGATGTCGCTCGATTACACGATGTTTTCGAACATCGATCTTAATTTTAAAGCTTGGTCTTTTTCTGGCTTCGTCCTTTTTTGGTGTGGAGATTTAAAAACCCAAATTAAACCACGTGAACTTTCGACAGATTTGAAAAGGAAAACGCATGTATCAGTTTATCAGCCTTTGTTTTGTTCTATATCAGCTGAACATTTATATGTATAAAGTGTTAAGTTCAATATATGTATACATAGATATTTATTTATAAAGAAATTATACATCCATGTAAACGTACGACTTTTGCGTTTATTTGTCCGCTTAACGTTTGTACACCTTTTTAGTTCACAGTACGTCGAGTTCAAATCTTTTATACTTAATTTCAATTTAATATTTAAAATATCAACAAACACTTTTCTTTTTCAGTGGACATTGCCTCCACCAGACGTAACTTTCGTCTTTTGTTTTTGATGGCTTCACATCGAATACTATCTATTCCAAAGATTTCTCGTTCTTAATAAATCTAAGGATATCCGTAAGTTCATCCTTGTGCACAAATATACTCGCGTTTAGATTTCTAAGCGGGGAATCCGAGTTTCTAATTCCGCGTGCAGCTGGGCGTGTATGCATGTGCTTTCAAGATTCTTCGTTCCTTCATAAGCGGTTTGGTGTCGTTTGTTGCTTTTCATTGATTAGAAGGCACCCTATACACAATTTTCAAGACAAACTCCATCAATTTGATACGCTCATGACGAAGGGACAAACCCAGTTGGAAGTGCTTCATCAGATTCGGGGAGGTTGCGTAAAGCTTCAAAATCGTTCATTTGTGAAAGTTTCGCCTTGCATATGGGGCAAGCTCCCGTGGATGGTGCCTCAGTTACTGCCTGGGCAACTTTTCCGTCGATCATTGATAGAATCAATTTATGATGAATTCTGAAAGTTTTATCATGAAGGACAAACATAATTCAGTTAACTGTGAAATCTGTTGCTTCACTCGTTCAACCTCTTCCCGGATGGTGACAGGCGTTGGCTTTATGAATTCGAAATTCAAGGGTCTGCATAATTTGTTGACACTGGCCTTGGATTTTTCCAGTAAGTTAGATTAGAGTTGTTTTTGTTAGTAACAGCCATCGGTACTACACATGTGGGGAACATATTTGCGTCTGTTATATCTTGATCTGTAAATGTTTGCTTGTACTCACTGTGTCCTGAAGAGTCATCGTAGCCCCATTTAGAAAATAAGGAAAATAATCCACGAGCTAGAATCCAATTGAGTTTCAGTTTCAGTTATCAAAATTCTCCCCGTGTATGGTCAAACAATGATTATAAGTGCATTTTGACCAAATTTTCAGAGAGTACCAAATTGTCAAGATAACGCAGTACGTCAACTTCCAGGACTCTTTGATACGAAGGAGAAATGTCAAACCGGTCTTCTTTTGCCGACATCTTCAAACTAGTGTTCATACTGGTGTTTTGAGAGAGAGGCATCCGCCATTAGTGCCAATGCATTTTCAGCTCTAAATCCTGAAAGCCTGTCTCCGAGGACTTGAATTGACTTGACTGCTGATGTTATTAGTTGGTACATTTATTTGTGGTTAATTGGTGCGCATATTATCCAGAATTTTGAAGTACTGCTTCTACCTGCCACGATATTTTCTGTTTCTGTGACCAGGTAGCCATCTGCATCTCGAATTATTTTGACCCTCCCCTGGTACCCGTTTTTAATCAAATGTATACCGATATACATTTTTCTGACGTTCTTTGCTCTGGCATTTTTTAGAACTTTATCAATTTGAATCTTCTTCCATTCGCGTTTTTTTTTCTTTTGAAAAGTCTTGTTGTTTCTTTCCGAATCGTCGCGTATCTTTCTGCGTTGACTTCATCTTTCTAAGTGGGTCACGCTGAGGGGTTTACGTTGTTCGATCCTCGTCCGAACTAATCAATAATGTTATTTTTTACATAAAAATATTTATTCATTCCTTATGTTATTTGAGTCTACATCTCGTTCTATTACAACTAATTGGGTTAAGACTGGTGATCCCTAGTTTTTTCATTCCTCATGAAACGTCGGTTATCCTTGTTGGGATCTCGGTGGTTATCAGTTGGTAGTCATGGGAAGCATTGCTAAGTGGTGATAGTTTTGAATCATATTTCACCGATATGGGACTGTTATCTGTTGGCTGTGATCAGTGTCGTGACTTGGGTGAATCATACTTCGGAGGCTATGTGAATGCTATTCGTAGGTGACTCGTATAGGAATGTTATCAATGCAGTTGATACTCAATTGTTTTCTTAAATCCTAATACTTTTGGGCTGTTTGTTTGATTGCGTCTCTGATTGATGCTCATTCCGGGTCTACATTATTTGTTTCCTCTCCGTCACTACTCTCATTCTCTGGGATGCTAAACCTATTCGTCAGTTCGCGTTGATATTCAGCACTTTTGTGAAGGTGTAATATTTTTTGGTGCACCACAGTGCTTCCGGTTCCCCGGGAAGAGTGAGCTACCGTTGTCGTCCTTGATGAATGTGTCGAACATGTGTATTTTGTCCTTCCGAACAAAATACCGTAGGAGTTGCCGCACGATTATACAATGTTTCTAAAAGAACTGTCACCAAAGAACTTCCTGCTGAGCAGTCACAAAAACAACCCTTCCGATTCTTTTAACACTGATTCTAACTGATTTATTTTAAGTTTACTCCCAATTTTTTGAGGAGGCCTTCTCTTCATGCGCGCTACTCACTGACTCCTCTGCTCGACTCCCGACTCTTGATTCAGACTCTGTCTGTTTCTTTTGTTACTTTTCATCATCATCATCGGCGCTACAACCGGGATTTTTACTCTTTCGAAATCCGGACGCCTCGCCGCTTACCAACGATCCTTTTTGGGGTTTTGTTTTGTGTTATCCGCCTGGCTAATGCAAACAAGAGTTTGCGTGCACTTCAGATGGGTAACACAAGATCCGGGGGAAATTGGTGTGAAATTAGGATCTGGGAATCTGTGTCTATTTGTGCATGTCATAAAACATTTGGTTATAATGCGTATGCATTATGATGTTTAGATTGCCGGAATCGTGTTGTGGATCAAATGGACATGGGTTTGTTTGGACACATGTTTTATTGTACATACAATGCATGTGAAAAATGTGCATTGTGATATTCGGATTTTTGGAATAGAATTCAATGTTCGACAATTGAACGTTTGGTTCAATTTGCTTGACATTGAATTCAATGTTAATTTGGAGATATGAATAGAATTTTCGATGGGATTTTTGTAGGTGGGTAAATGTGTTTGTGGGAGAGAAATGGCAGGGCTTCTTGAAGCACTACAAAGATCGTTTATTTTATCAATGTCTAACTTTATGATCGTCTCCCGTGACTGACCATTCCGGTTTACTGCGACCCGACTTCCAATTATGCTTATCACTATAAGATGGCCCGAGTCGCAATCTGTTCCTCGTTACGATCTTACATCAATGATATTCGAATGGTGTTTTTTATCTATGAGGAAGTGGTCTATTCGGTTACGCGTGACGTCGTCGGATGATATCCAATGACTTTATGAATTATTTTGTGCTTGAACATCGTGCTTTTCACTACTAGATCTTTTGACGATGCGAACGTGATAATTCGATCTCCATTATCATTCGAAATGTCATGTCGCTCTTCCTGGCTTGGAAGATGTCTTCCTCTCCAATTTACACTTTGGGATCTGTTACGGACCTACCTCGCGTCCAGGTTCCCCCCAACATCCACTAAACCCCTGTCGTAAGTTTCCCCTCTCTACCTGTAAAAGGAAAGCATATCGGCAAGTAGCTAATCTGCACAAATGTATGTAGACGCATCGTTGGAGTCACCTCAGAGTGTACCCAACATTACCACAACAGGAAGCTGAACAGGGGAGCAAAAGTTCAACGCCCCCTGCAACGTCCCTGCAGTAACTACAGCGTCCGCTCCACGGACGCTCAAGAATTCAAGATTATTCCAAGTAAGTCCCCTTCACTTACAATAAATACCTAATTACAATATTCAAATATATCAAATATAGATATTAATAAATTGTTAAATAATCATAACAGATCCTCGAGGAACATTTTAACATAAAATGAAATTCCGTCATATGATTCCTCTAGGGTCTCATAGAACGTGTCTTTCGTCTCGTCGTCGGTTCGATTCTGTTGTGGTGTGTACGTTTTTAAGGACATAATTGTACCCCGGGCCCTATAATTTTAGCACCGATTTTATTTATAAATTGCACGTCTTTTATTTGGCGCGTAATCTTATTATTTTTGATGAAGGCAGGTCCGAGATAATGTGTATCGGTACCTCCCCACGTCAGTAAACCCATTGATTTCGATTACTTGGTTAGGAGTCGGAGTCCTGAAGCGCGACGATGTCAATTTTATATTGATTCGCGATATCTATGACCTTTTGTATCGTGTCTGTTACCTGTCCTGTGTGCTCTCCTTCCACGCTTGACCATGCGATCCGATCTCCTCGACGTTAAACCCAAAATTGTCCTCCCATTTTCGTCGCGGCCGTTCTGACGGTCTCTTTCTCGTTGGTCTACCGTCAAGAATTCTACGCAAGGTCCTATCGTTGTTCATTCACGCCACATGTCCAGCCCATTTTAGTCATCACGACCTGATTACTCTCACTATTGTAGGTTTGTGGAATAGCCCTTCCAATTCGTCGTAATGGAGTTTCCTCCATTGTCCTGCCTCCTCATCATATTTCAAATATCTTGCCTCTGACGTGTATATTCCCTGAGGTTCACCTCCTCTCGTCGTAATCATGTATTTTGTTTTGTCTTCATTTATTTCTAGGCCCACCTCTTTCGCCGTTTGCATGACGATTTCACTGTTTTTACTTACAGTTTCTAGATTATCGCCCAGAACAGCGATGATGTCACACTTGTGTGACCCGGTTCAGGGATGATTCGACCATGTTGTCGTCTTGTACCTTTCTGATGACATACTCGAGCACAGGGCAAAAAAGGCACGTGATAGACCATCTCCCTGTTTTAGTCTGTCCCGGATTTATAATTGTTCTGAGAGGTGGTTTTCTATTCTAACTCGCCCTTTGTTTTCGTTCATGCAAATTTGAATGAGGGCGGCATATTTTTTCAGGACTCCCAGCTCAACTACAATATGGTAAAGTCTTTGCCTTGCGCCTGAGTCGTAGACTTTTTTGAAGTCAACGAACAGTTGGTGAACCGTCACTCCGTGTCCGGTTCCGGAGTGACTCGCCAAAATTTACAAACGTAGTTGAAAGATGAATAAAATGTTTAAAAAAAAATTGTTGTTATATCTTTAATACTTTCTCTTACAAAAAATCATGAAAATAACCTATTTTTTGACCCGACAAACCGGAATGTCCCGTTAATGAGCAGGCTGTCCTTACTTTTAATTGCTTATGGTAGGCTACAAGAAACCAAGCGCAGGCAAACACGGGAACGTCGAGAACCTTCGAAAATAGAACAAAGGGTCGCTGAAAAAAAAGAAGAAGAAAAAGAAACAACCCTCGTCGGTTCCCCAAGAAAACCAAACAGCTAAAACCCCCACCATTACCGCAGTGGCACACCTCGTCGGTTCCCACCCCAGTCGAGGCGAAACCAAAAAGAAAAAAAAAACATCGTCAGTCCCCGGACCCTGCAGGAAAGGACGAGCGAGATAGAAAAATCTACAACGAAGTGAAAACCACCGAAGTAGGAGACATTGTCAGTCCACAAGCAGTGTAGTAACGAAAGCGCGAATGGGAGACTTCGTCGGTTCCTAAACCGCAGGGAAGAGAGAAAAGAGAGAATACTACCCAGAACAAGGAAAGGTTTTAGAGAAGTAACACAACCTGCAGCAGCAGAATCTTTCTTGTCTACTTCCGATACTTTGTTAGCACGAATTACTTTTTTGACTTGTTCCCTCGCACTGCTCAATCACAACATATAGGCGGATAGAGGACGTTTTGAATTATCTGTCATTTTTTCATCGTTGTTGAAACAAATATTCGGAGTAGTCAGAGAAGGAAACAGTTGTTGGAAAATTCACACCAATTAAATTTTAGTGCTTAGAAGAAAGATAAATTTATGTAAAATTACACGCGTTAGAAATTTAACAACCTATCGCGTTAAGTTTAAATAAAAAATATTTTTCTATTATTATTTATCAATAACGAACACCAAAGCCAAAAGAAAAGAAATCGGCTGCTTCGCTTCCCATTCTGATTTATCAGCCATAGCTCTCCAGATGGCACCGCCTTTCTTGGCCACCTCCGTCACTTTTATTCCCGGATTTTCTCTTTTAATCTCCTCTCTAGCGCTGTTCAGCCAAAGTATGTAGACGGAGAGAGGTCGTTTCAGCTGCGGCATACGAATGACTAAGTCGTGGATGACCTGGCGACTATTTGTGTTCACAAGAATGGTTCGTTTTGAAATCTTTTTATTTGCTTAAAAGCGCTTTTTACTTATATTCACTTTACATCTGTATGATTTTTGCAGTGATCGTTTCCGTACTGAACGGGAAGCACAAAAAACCAAGAAATGTTATTATTGCCACGAGATTTATGTACTGGAGTTCACGATGTCTTCGAATATCGGTCTTAATTTTAAAACTTGGTCTTTTTCTGGCTTCGTCCTTTTTTGGTGTGGAGATTTAAAAACCCAAATTAAACCATGGGAACTTTCGATAGATTTGAAAAGAAAAATGCATGTATCAGTTTTATTTTTTGTCTTTATTTTGTTCTATATCAGCTGAACATTTATATGTATAGAGTGTTAAGTTCAATATATGTATATATAGATATTTATTTATAAAGAAATTACGCATCCATGTAAACGTACGACTTTTGTGTTTATTTGTCCGCTTAACGTTTGTACACCTTTTTAGTTCAAAGTACGTTGAGTTCAAATCTTTTATACTTAATTTCAATTTAATATTTAAAATATCAGCAAACACTTTTCTTTTTCAGTGGACATTGCCTCCACCAGACGTAACTTTCGTCTCTTGTTTTTTACTGCTTCACATCGAATACTATCTATTCCATAAGACTTCTTGTTCTTAATATATTCTAAGAATATCCGTAAGTTCATCCTTGTACACAAATATACTCGCGTTTAGATTTCTAAGAGGGGGATCCGAGTTACTAATTGTGGGTGCAGCTGGGCGTGTATTGATGTTCTTTCAACATTCTTTGTTCCTTAATAAGCGGTTTGATGTCGTTTGTTGCTTTTCATTGATTAGAACGCACCCTATACACAATTTTCAAGACAAAACTCCATAAATTTGATACGCACATGAAGAGTGGACAAACCAAGTTGAGGTGCTTTGTCAGATTCGGGGAGGTTTCGTGAATCTTCAAAATCGTTCATTTGTGAAGGTTTCGCCTTGCATATGGGGCAAGCTCCCGTGGATGGTGGCTCAGTTACTGCCTGGGCAACTTTTCCGTCGATCATTGATAGAATCAATTCATGATGAATTCTGAAAGTTTAATCACGAAGGACAAAAATGATTCAGTTAACTGTGAAATCTGTTGCTTCACTCGTTCATGCTGAATATTTTCGAGGAACCAACGTTTGAGGAGAGTATCTCAAAATTGGAATATCGTACATACTCACCATACTTGAATAATTTCGAGAAAAATGACATCATTCAAAGTTATGTCCAACATCAAAACTTAATATCTAGCCTTCAGAAAGTTACATTTATATTGAAGGTACTGTATCGAAAACTGATGGAGCGGCAGTTGAGAAAACAAAACTTGTAACTAATGGAGTTAATGGAGCTTTCTTATTCGACGAAATTCGTTATGAATTAAATGGTGTAGAATTTGATAGCAATCGTAATGCTGGCATCACATCAACTATTCAAAATTATATTTCTTTAAATAAAAATGAAAGTGATATGCTGTTTAATACATCTTTGTCTCCTGATTCTTCGATCAATGTCAATGGTTTCTACTTTAATTTTTGCATACCCCTAAATAAATTATTGGGATTTGCTGAAGACTACAAAATAGTCATTCCAAACGGACGTCATGATTTAATTCTAACACGCTCCCGCACAGATGACAATTCATTAATTTCTGACACAGATGAAAAAGCAAAGATATACTTGCTGAAAATACAATGGAAAATTCCTCACATTACATTGTCTGATTCTTTCAAATTAAAGCTATACAAACCTATTAGTAATGGTCAATCTATGAAAATTGCTTTCCGAAACTGGGATCTGTATGAATATCCTGCATTACCTCTAGTACTAATCATCATATTTGGAATGTGAAGACAACCTCTCAGTTGGAAAAGCCGCGCTATATTATCCTTGCTCTGCAAACCAACAAACGTAATTTACTTAAAGAAAATCCACCTTATTTTGATCATTGTAACGTTACTAATGTGAAAGCCTATTTAAATTCTGATGCTTGTCCATGTGAAGATTTAAATCTATCATTTGATAAAAATAACTACAGTTTACTGTACAATATATACTGTAACTCAAAAAAACCTTCTATAAGCGACTAGTTGCTGAACCTTTATTGTCAAGAGATGCATTCAAATCCCAAGCGACAATTTTCGTAATAGATTGCAGACACCAAAGTGGAATAATAAAAAACGGTCCAGTTGATATTCGCATTGAAATTAAAACAGCAAAAATAATCCCCACTAATACGTCTGCACACTGTTTGAAGTTACACGATCGTACTGTAAACTATAATCCATTGAGTCAAATAGTTTCTCGAGAAATGTAATCGTTACTTGCATGTTAGCTTTCATTGAGGAAACACACGCACGGACAAGATAAAATGTATTTTATTTTCCACGTTCAAGGATTCAGAGGACCAAATTACAAGTTTATTCCAAAGCAAATAGCTGTGCTGCACAATGGACACCATCAGCATTTCATCTTAAAGCCACGACACAAGTTTAATCAACTTTCGCCATCACTAAGAAGGCAACTCTCAATGGCTTTACCACTATCATCATGGCTTAACCTGGAATGTAGGATTCACAGAATTTCAAGAAGTTAGAAAATATCTTCGAGATATTATACAAGATTCTATTGTTTACGTTAAAGGGGTAGAAAAAACTCAATGCATATGAAGGAATTACTTCAGAATGAAAGTAACGGACATTGAAAAAGTTAGGTGTCCTAATTTGCAGCGTCTTTATCGCAATGAAATAAAATGTACAATCCACAGTAAATGCTGCGCACTACAAAATGTTTATCTGTTGGAAAAGTTCTTAAATGGATGTAGATAAAAAAACATCTATTTGAGAAGCAGTCGAAAACAAAAGGCGAAAGTTACGTCTGGTGGTGGCAACGTGTCTGAAAAAAAAAAATTGTTTGTTGATATTTTAAATATTAAATTGAAATTAAGTATAAAAGGTTTGAACTCGACGTACCGTGATCTAAAAAAAGTATACAAACGTTAAGTGGACAAATAAACACAAACGTCGTACGTTTACATGGATGTGTAATTTCTTTATAAATAAATATCTATATATACATATATTGTACTTAAAACTCTATAAGCATAAATGTTTTGCTGATAAAGAACTAAGCAAAGACAAAAAGTAAAACTGATAAATTTGTTCTTCTTTTCAAATCTATCCAAAAGTTCACGAGGTTTAATTTGGTTTTTTGAATCTTCACACAAAAAAGGACGAAGACGAAGCCAGAAAAAGACCAAGCTTTAAAAATAAGACCGATGTTTGAAGACATCGTGTAATCGAGCAACGTCGAGAACTCCTCTTCATAATTCGCGTGACAATAATAACATTTCCAAGTTGTAAAATAGTGTTTCCCATTCAGGAGGGAAACGATCGCTGCAAAAATCATACACAGAGGTAAAGAGAATATAAGTAAAAAGTAAAAGCGCTTTCAAGCAAATGATTTCAAAACGAACCATTTTTGTGAACACGAATAGTCGCCAGGTCATCCACGACTTGGTCATCTGTATGCTGCAGCTGATTACACCTTAAAATGTAATTGGTTTGTATTTCAGTTTTTCTAACAGCGGTTTTCTTCTCCGACAAATTATTCAAACATTTTGTTTCAACAACTAAATAAAACAAAGGAGACATGTCAAACAAGCCAAAATGTCCTCTCTCCGCCTATATGGTGTGACTCAGCAGTGCCAGAGAAGCCATTAAAAGAGCAAATTCTGGGATAAAAGTGACGGAGGTGGCCAAGAAAGGTGGTGCCATCTGGAGAGCTATGACTGATAAGTCTGAGTGGGAAGCAAAGCAGCCGATTTCTTTTTTTTTGTTTCTTTGATTTTTGTTGGTGAGTATTTTTTCATTTTTTATTTAAACTTTTAAAAACAATCTCACAAAAAACCCGGTAGGCGTAGGTGTGATGAGCCAACACTACCATAAGGGAACAAATCATCAGGAAAACACCGACTCGGGAAAAAGAAGACGTAGGGAAAAACGTAAAAAGCGGGATATACGCGTCGGCACGTGGAATGTTCGAACGTTATATAAACCAGGCGCGATACAGACGGTCGTAGAAAACACGAAACAATATAAAATGAACATCGTCGCGCTTCAGGAAGTCCGGCTCCCACATCATGTAATCGAAACCAACGGATTTACACTGGTGTGTGGAGGTACCGATACACATAACCTCGGAACCGGCTTCATCATAAGCAAGAAGATTACGCCCCATGTAAAATATGTTAAATTTATTAAAGACCGAATGTCTGTGCTAAAAATACAAGGCTCATGGTACAATTATGTATTTATAAACGTACACGCCCCAACAGAAACTACCGACGAAGAAACGAAGGATACGTTCTACGAGACCCTAGAGGAAGTATTTGACGGGATCTATCATCCGATGTTAAAATCCTCCTTGGGGAACTCAATGCGAAAATTGGAAAGGAATATATCTTCCAATGAACTATAGGTAAAGAAAGCCTACACAACCTTTCAAATGATAATGGAATTTGAATTATGAAGTTTGCAGCGTCAAAAGATCTGTTAGTAAGAAGCACGATGTTCAAGCACAAGGAAATTCATAAAGCCACATGGATATCACCCGACGGCGTAACGCGTAACCAAATAGACCACTTCCTCATAGACAAAAGACACCACTCAAATATCCTTGACGTAAGATCATATAGAGGAGCAGATTGCGACTCCGATCATCTTCTAGTGATCGGCAAAATCAGGAGTCGCCTCGCAGCAATCCCACATGGGCAGTCACGGGAGACAAGCAAAAAGTTCGACACTGATAAACTGAAAGACCTACGCAAAAGGGCTGAATATCAAGACAAACTAAAGAATAGATTTAGCATTCTAGAGAATGTGAGCAGTGAGGAAGAGGAAGCTAATAGCGTGAACACTAAATGGACATCGATCAGAGACACAATCAAACTAACAGCCCAGAAGGTATTAGGATCTAACAAAACAACTAAGTCCAAACCTTAGTTTGACGATGAGTGCAGGGCAAAGATCGAAGAACGTAAACGCCTCAGAATGATCCGCTTAGAAGCATATGATGAAGTCAACGCAGTAAGATACGCGACAATTCGGAAATATACAACTAGACTTTACAAACGCAAAAAACGCGAATGGGAAAAGACTCGGATCGAAAAAATCATAGAAAATGCCAGAGCAAAGAACAGCAGAGGTATGTATGCCGGCATAAATACAATTAGAAATGGCTACCGAGGGAGAGCCAAAATAATCCGAGACACAAACGGCTGTCTGGTCACAGAAACAAAAAATATCGTGACAAGATGGAAGCAGTACTTTGACAACCTGCTCAATGTGCGCACCCATCAACCACAAATAAACGCACCAGACGTACATACAGCCTAGCCCCAGATCCCAGAGCCCTCTTTCGACGAAGTTGTAGACGCGATAAATCGACTGAAAAACAACAAGACCCCCGGAATCGATTGCATACCGGCAGAGCTTGTGAAGCATGGAGGAGAGCCAACCGCTCGAAAGATCCACCAACTGGTTAAAATAATATGGGACAAGGAAGCCATTCCGGAAGAATGGAAAACCTCAATAGTCATCCCCATTTTCAAAAAAGGCGACAGATCTGACTGCGAAAATTACAGAGGAATATCATTGCTCCCAATCACATACAAAATATTAACAAATGTCATACTGGCGAGAATCACACCGTACGCAGAAGAAATATTGGGAGACTACCAATGCGGATTCCGTCGGAACCGGTCAACAAGCGACCAGATGTTCACAATAAGGCAACTGCTGGAAAAGAAGTGGGAATACGGAAAGACGGTTCACCAACTGTTCGTTGACTTCAAGAAAGCCTACGACTCAGTCGCAAGGCAAAGACTCTACCATATTGTAGTTGAGCTGGGGATCTCGAAAAAATATGCCGCCCTCATTCAAATTTGCATGAGCGAAAACAAAGGGCGAGTCAGGATAGAAAACCACCTCTCAGAACCATTTGAAATCCGGGACGGACTAAAGCAGGGAGATGGTCTATCACCGTGTCTCTTTAACCTTGTGCTCGAGTATGTCATCAGAAAGGTACAAGACGACAACATGGCCGGATCATCCCTGAACGGGGTCACACAAGTGCTCGGATATGCGGATGACATCGCCGTTCTGGGCGACAATCTAGAGACTGTTAGTAAAAACTGTGAAATCATCATGCAAGCAGCAGAAGAGGTGGGCCTAGATATAAATGAAGACAAAACAAAATACATGATTACGGCGAGAGCAGCTGGACCTCAGATAACACATATAAACGTCAGAGGTAAGATATTTGACAAAGTTGAAGAATTTAAATATCTGGGAACGATACTGATGGCCAGTAATGAAATGTCGAAGGAAATTAACAAGAGACTGCATTCCGGCAACGCGAGTTGGCATGCAGTCAGTAAACTGCTGAAATTCAGACTGCTATCACGTAATATAAAGATCCGTGTCTATAGAACCATAATCATGCCGATTGTTCTATATGGATGCGAAACATGGGCTCTCACAAAACGGGAAGAAAACAAATTCCGCGTATTCGAGAATAAAGTTTTAGGGGCAGCTTTGGAGGTAAATATGACGAGGAGGCAGGGCAATGGAGGAGACTCCATAACCACGAATTGGAAGAGCTATATCGCAAACCTACAATAGTGAGAGTAATCAAGTCGCGAAGTTTAAGATGGGCCGGACTCGTGGCGCGAATGGGGAACGATAGGACCGTGCATAGAATTCTTGACGGTAGACCAACGGGAAAGAGACCGTTAGGATGGCCGCCACGGAGATGGGAGGACAATGTTAGGTTTGACCTTGAGGAGATCGGATCGAATGGTCAAGCGTGGAAGGAGAGTGCCCGGGACAGGGAGCGATGGCGGGGCCGGGTCGGTGAGGTCATGAACTTCCGGGTTCTTACAGGCCAGTAAATAGTATAGTTATTTAAACTTAAAACGATACGTTGTAAAATTTCAAGGTATGTAATTTTACGGAAACTTCTAACTTTTTTCTAAGCACTAAAATTTAATTGGTTTGAATTTTCCAACAACCGTTTCCTTGTCTGACTACTCCGAAATTTTGTTTCAACAACTAAATGAAAACGATGAAAAATTGACAGATAAATCAAAACGCTATCTATCTGCCTATATGCTGTGACCGAGAAGTGCGAGGGAACAAGTCAAAAAAGTATATCCTGCTATCAAAGTATCGGAAGTAGGCTTTTTCTTTTTTTTTAAATATTGTTTTTGCTGCTGCAGGTGGTGTTATTTGTCGAGAACCTTTCCTTGTTCTGGGTAGTATTCTTTCGTTTCCGTCTTCCTTGCGGTTTGGAACCGACGAGTCTCCCATTCCCGTTTTTCTTACTACACGACTTGGGGACTGACGAGGTTCCCTATTTCGATTGTTTTCCCCTTTTTTATACAGACGAGGTCCTTCATTTTTCTTTTTGTTTTCTCCTCCACACGGGTTGGGAACCGACGAGGTCTTCCACTGCGGTAATCGTGGGGGTTTTACATGTGTTCATTTTTTTGGTTTGCTCGGGGAACAGATGGGGGTTGTTTCTTTTTCTTCTTTTTTTTCCTACGATCATTTGTTCTTATTTCGAGTTTTTTGACTCTCCCGTGTTTGCTTACGCTTGGTTTCTTGCAGCCTACCATAAGAAATTAAAGGTAAGGACAGCGATCTCCTTAAATAAAAACAAAAAAGTAGCTGAAATGAAACCAACAGAGCTCTCCCTGGCCGAAATCCTTACCCCCTTGACCTCCTAAGAGTACGCCAAAGAATTAGGTATTTTCCATAATTATACCGGGTACAGCTGGCAGTTTGGACGTGTTCGATCCGCCCGTTCATTTGAGAACCACGTTAGGTGTGGATACGGTTTTGGATCTCGTCCTAATGACAATCTCGGTGTTCTGTGGGCAAAAAGGCTTGTGGGGAAGAAGTAATGTACCTGCATGGGGGTTCTACTTCCTCCTCCAACATCCACTTACTGTCGCCCATTGCGCCGCCGTAAACTAACCGCAGGAAACAATCACCATAGCAGAAAAGCAAACATCACACACCGGATAAATGAAACACACTATTTTTGTAATTTATTTGATGTTCCTTTTTATTTGATATTCCTTATACGAGCGCGTGTTGTGGTTATCATTTATACAGCGGTTATATGTGTATAATAGGTATCATATATTTATATCTGCTTTACACTTAGTACAAACGGTCACGGATTATATAATTATAAAAGCAAAATTGACACATTTTAAACTCCATCCAACTATTGTTTACTCTGTCGACTCACGAGATAGGAACTTGACTTTTACCTTGGGGGTTGAAACGCGACTTATTGTGTACCACCGTACCGTCGCGAGGTACGGTGGAGGGAGACGATCCGACCAACTCGATGGTTGAATGACGACCCCACCGCTCCGTTCAGTGGTCCCTTCCGATAAGGATATCGTTTTTACCTACCACCAGAAAACATAGAGTCTCTCTTGTGGGAACAAGAAAGCCAGATCTCGTAGTCGAGATCATGGTTGTATGTCTGTGGACGTTCAGTTCCGATGTTGCTGCACGTGTTCGAAAGTAGTGGAACAACGAGAAGGGCAGTCGGCGAGAACAAAGGAAAAGGCGACCAAATGGTTCGCTCCGTAATGAGGGTAATGTTTATGCAACGTCGCTAAGACGGACGTTGGTAAAAAGGTGTTAATGGGATACGATACTTTATACAATGGAAATTCTATATCTTATCTTGGGTTAATTGCCGAAACGTATACCCTTGCTTGCATTTAGGTATGCCAAGCAATTCGTGGTGGCGACGATAGAAATGCATGATTGTTTGTCTATTGATGGTGAATCGCCGGTCGGGTTGCTGCAGCGGTAAAAACAAGCCGCCCGACGTTGCATTTCAATAGATAACAATGTGTGCCGAATGTTGTGTATTTATGGTGCATATGCACATTAAGGAACTATTTTTAGGAATTTCAGATAATGCTTGAAAGCATTACATGTCCTTGGAAAAGGAAATGTTTTCTGGTACAAATGCAAATGCATTCCTAAAAAGGTCATGGAGAATTCTTACAGAAAATGTATGCGAAGGGATGCATGAAGGTAAGTTTTCTTAACAAGGAATTTAAGATCATGGGTTTGATCTCTTACATGCGTGCAGCGTTTTTGTGTGCCGAATGCGATTGCATTGGCGAAATTATATGGGAAGATGGGTGTTATGGGGGTTTTTAAGGAAAGCGTACCATGGGGTTTGGCGGAACCGCCGTAGGTCCAAATGCAGGTATTGAACTTCAAATGTTCATAGATAGTTGCAAAAGGACCCTTAGATGTTTGGCGAAGAAAGAGGAAGAGGGGCTATTAGGCGGATATCCACTAGGTTAGGTGGTGAAGCAAACCGCCTGTTGTGTTGAGTCTTTGGTTATGGCTTTTAGTGATTCTAACCCGAACGTTATAAAGCCGGTTAATTGAGTGAAATGTACAAACACAATGCTTAATATAGAATTCTCTCAAACAGATTTGGAATGTGGTTTAGTAGTTTAGTAATAGGTCGATAATTTGAGGGTTCGCATTGTGATCTGATGTATAGAGATGATAAAAGAAGTTTTCCAATATTTGGAAATTCACCTTGAGAAAGGAATAGATTGAAGAATATCGAGCTACAACTAGGTATGACAAGAATATATTTATTATTATATATGTATAACACATAATTTTCACAAAATTTGGATTTTCATTATAAGTATGAAAGTGACCCCTAAAAAATCGTTGACAATTGTGAACAACAATTTTCTTGTACAAAGAACATATAAAAAATACAGCCATTCTGGATTCTCATCCCGACTGTGAGCATTAAAATGCAGATTAAAAAGAAAGAACGTAATATTTTAACATAGCAGTAAAACAGTATCTGCTTCTTAGTCATTTTCAGGTCAGAGAAGGAAATGCGACCCGTGAGGGAGGAGAATATGAAAACGTGTCCGGCGACTATTAGTCCAGCTTTTTTTCTTCTTTCTTTTTTTTATCTTTTTCTTCTCCTTTTTGTTGTGATTCCCACAGCCACTCCTCTCACAAGATGACCCAGTTTTCCAAGTAGCTTCTCGGTTTGATCACACGCACTTGCTGTACCAATACTTTTGTCATCCAACACCTACTCGCTAAAGGCAATACCCAACGTACGATTACGTCGACATTTCGTTCATGCAGTTGTGTATGCCTAGAGATCAAATGGATTTATGAAGTTATCCAAGATGATGCTGTCAAACACGAAAGACGTCTACATAATCACACAAACGTAGAAGCTATTCAGCTCTTCGATATTACCCACGAATTGAGACAGCTAAAACGGATGAAACTTCATGAATTAATATGTTAAAATCTAACACACTAAAATCGAGTTGGGAGCTGAACACTGGTCCAGTAAACCCCTACACGTTTTAAAATACTTAATTAAACTAAATTAAGTACAATTTAAACCTAGTATTAAATTAAATTGTTAAGATTATACTATTAATATCTAATGAAGGATGTTATTAAAAAAAATTTTAGTTGTATATGGGAAAAACGACACTAACAATGTCGGTCGTCACCTACGACGGTCAGTCGACCAAAGCATACACCTGCATACCCGAGAGATGACACCGGCAGTAAACAGTCAATGAGTTGATTGATGTAATTCGAAAGAGACTCCGAAAATTACACTAAATGTGAATGTGGACGGTGATAAGCGAACTTAAGGATTCCTTCTTCTCGAGTGGTTGGGTCGATATTTTGACCTAAATACGAAATAGGTATACGCAGGGGTGAATGGTTAGAGGTCAAAATCCGACACCAGAAATTAGTATAAAAAGAGAGGGGTGAGGATAGAAAACTGAGAGTTAGAGTTAAGTAGTTATCTGAGAGTTACAGGTCGCAGCCCAGCAAGAGAGCAGGGGGCCTTTTACAAGTACTTAGTTACTAATAAATTGAATGCAGAAAGAGAACTTTTTCTTATTTTTTCAAATTCAACTTTCCGCCTACTCACTCTTGTCTCACTATCAAGAAATCATGATGAGCGGCTGTTAATGAAAGCACCCCCTCGAGTCATTAAATTGATTCGCATTAATATTGGTATGAAAAAGCGCCATTCTTCGAACTCCCTCATAAGATTTCCTAGCTGAAACCAAAATCCCATGTCTGGTTAGCAACAGCAAAGCATGTGTAAGCGACGATGTTGCTACATAGAGAAACTGCTTCGTTTATCACAAATTCCTTTTGCACATTCCCACGCCGATATTATCCCAAGCCCAATCAGCGTTCTCTAGTATCGCTAGACACGGCCATTCGCTAGGGAACAACCAGAGTCATGTGAAAAGTATGAGAAATATACTTTTCAACCCACCCTATTTCCTCTTCTCGGAGTTCATTTTTGGTTCTGCACTCTGAGAACAATTCAGATATGAAACGCGGTCAACCGGTCACCTTCTTGGCAGATCAGATTTTCCCATTCTCCTCGAGTTCATTGACTGTGGGTAGATTCGCAAGAGTTTATTCACGTTAATGGGCGGGGAAATGGGAAAATGAGGTTGAGTGTGCGTCGAAAGTGGTTGATCTTGAAAAAAGTACCTGTTGGTTAGGTACGAGTGGGTCAGGACAGCATAACAATATAGAATAATTAAAATTAGTTAAGTGAAAATCCAATAGAACATCTAAGAAAACTAAAAGTACCACTGAATGGTACCCCATATATGTACAATCAGGCATTTAGAAATCTATTAAAAGGAAAAATAAAGAAGATTATAACTAATTTGTCCTGTGATAAATTAATACTTATCATCCTTCAAGTCCTTTTCAACAAGCAGCAAAGCAGCAAAACTATCTCAGCCAGTTCAGCAATAACAACTTAAGTACCCGGTATATGCATACATATAAATATATAATTATTCAGTGCACAACGTAAAGTGTTACAATTAACAAGTGAAATTATACAAGAGTGGTACATGGCGACACAACATTTTCCTTTTCTTTTCAATATTAATTCTATGTTGTATGGGGTTTCTCTTGTCATGTGTCTTCTTGTCTCGGTTTTATAAGCTTTACGAGGGTTGCCTCTTATGTTTCGGGATTTGACAACCCTAGTGTTGCAATCCCGCAATTGACAGCTCTGTCGTAAAGTTGGACATTTTTGAGGTTATACGCACTCAGAACGTTTTGACATACGAGCGCTATTTGTGTTGTTTACAGTAACTTAAAAGATTCATCTCGGCCCAAAAATGAAATTAAATCGTCAACATTTTCGTGCGATTATTTTTTACAACTTTCGGCGTGGATTAACTCAGCAACAGTGCATGGATGAACTTAATTCAATTTTTGGCGATGAAGCTCCATCAAGGACCAGTGTTTATCGATGGTATGGTGAATTCAATCGTGGTCGTAGTTCACTCCAAGATGAATTTCGTGAAGGTCGTCCAAAATCAGTTGTTGTTCCGAAAACCATTGATGCTGTGCGCGAACTGATATTGGAAGATCGTCATGTGACCTATCGTGAGATTGAGGCAACCTTAGGTGTTAGTGGGACCAGCATACATTCAATATTGCATAAACATTTGACTGTAAAAAAAATTTGTTCGCGTTGGATCCCACACAATTTGTCAATCGCCCAAAAAAAGGCTCGTGTCAATTGGTCGAAAGAAATGCTCAAAAAATACGCTCGCGGTGCTTCGAAACACGTCTATGACATCGTGACAGGTGATGAATCGTGGATTTACGCGTATGAGGCCGAAAGTAAACAGCAGTCGACTGTCTGGGTGTTTCAAGAGGAGCCAAATCCAATAAAAGTTGTTCGCGCACGAAGCACTTCCAAGCAAATGGTCGCCTGTTTTTTCGGAAAAACTGGACATGTCGCAACCGTACCACTAGAACAACGCAGAACAGTCAATTCTGAGTGGTACACAACCATTTGTTTGCCAGTTGTCTTCCAAGAAATCAGGAAAACCAACCGCCGAAGACGGATCACTCTTCACCACGACAATGCGAGCTCTCACACATCGGCTGCGACAACTGCATTTTTGAGCACCCAAAACATCGATTTGATCGGTCATCCGCCGTATAGTCCTGACTTGGCACCGAATGACTTCTTTTTATTCCCGTACGTAAAAAACAAACTGAGAGGTTAACGTTTTTCGACACCTGAAGAAGCGGTTGCTGCATTCAGAATGCATGTGTTGAAGATACCTCAATCAGAGTGGCAAAAGTGCTTCGACAATTGGTTCAAACACATGCAAAAGTGTATAGATCTTCATAGGGAATATTTTGAACAACAATAAAGTGATTTTCGATGATCAATATTTGTTTTTGTTCTCTAATCCCGAAATATAAAAGGCAACCCTCGTAATCTTTGTTTGGCCTCGGAAAAAAATGTAAATAAGTATTACTATCCCACAAACTCGCACTTTTATGAATACACATACAAAAAACCAGGTAGGCGTAGGTGTGATGACAACACTACCATCAGGGGAAAATTCATCAAGATAACACTAACTTGGCTAAAATACGACGTAGGAAAAAGGTAAAATACGAGACATATGGGTCGGCACATGGAACGTTATATAACAAGACACGATACAAAAGGTCATAGATATCGCGAATGGACATTGCCGCGCTTCAGAATTCCAATTTCCGCACTTCAGGACTCCGACATCTTCCAACCAACTATAGGCTAAGAAGGCCTACATGATATTTCAAATGATAGCGGAATTAGAATTAACACGTTCACATCGTTAAAAGATCTGGTAGTGAATAGCACGGTTTATAAGCAGAAAATAATTCATGAGGTCACTGGATATCACCCGAAGGCGTCATGCGTAACCAAATAGACCCCTTCGTTATAGACAAAAAACACCATTCGAATGTCATTGATGTAAGATCGTACAGACGAGCAGATTGCAACTGAATATCAAGGCGAACTAACGAAGAGGTTTATTATCCCAGAGAATGGGAGTAGTGAGGAAGAGGAATGAGTATCAATCAGAGACGTAATCAAACAAATAGCCCAAAAGGTATTAGGATCTAAGAAAACCATTAAGTCTAACCCTTGATTTCATTATGAGTGCCGGGCGAAGATCGAACAACGTAAACGCTTCAGCATGGTCCACTTAGAAGGATATGATGAAGTCAACGCAGAAAGATAGGCGACGAATCGAAAAGAGACAACGAGACTCTTCAAATGGAAAAAAACGTAAATGGGATATGAATCTAATTGAAAAGAAAAATAGAAATTTCGAGAGCAAAGAACATCAGAGGAATGTATGCCAGTATAAATTTGATTAGAAATGGATACCACAGGACAGCCACAATGATTCCAGGCGCAAATGGCTATCTGGGCACAGAAACAAACAATATCGTCACAAGGTGGAAGCAGTACTTTGAAAACCAGTTTGATGTTCGCACCAACCAACCACAAGTAAATATACCAAACGTTCATATTGCTGAGTCACCGATTTCAGAGTCCTTTTCAACAAAGTAATAGTGGCAATAAAACGATTGGAAAGCAACAAGACCCCCGGAGTCGAAGACCAGAGGTTGGCGTAGAAGTAAAAGAAGACAAAATAAATTATATATCATTACGGCGAGGGCAGATAGAACTCAGGGAACACACATAAACGTCAAGTGCAAGATATTTGAAAACGGTAAAGACTTTAAATATCTAGGAACAATACTGACGGCCAATAATGAAATATCAAAGAAAATTTACAAAAGACTGCATTCCGGCAACCCTTGTTTGTACGCAGTGAGCAAACTGCTGAAATCAAAACCGCTATCACGTAATGTATATAGCTCTGGGTTTAGAGAAGGATAATCGTGCCGATTGTTCTTTACGTATGTGAGGCATGGCCGCTCACAAAATGGGAAGAAAACAGATTCCGCGTATTTGAGAATAAAGTTTTAAGATGTACCTTTGGTGGTAAATGTGATGACGAAGCAGGGCAATGGAAGAAACTCTACAACCACGAATTGGAAGAGCTATACTCCAAACCTACATCATCATCATCATCATCGGCACTACAACCAGGATCCGGTCTTGGCCTTATTTAGCAAGTCTCTCCACCGGTATCCGACCCTTATCCGAGACTGGTTAAATTGTCCATAATAATTTGCTTTTCCGGGCAAGGTTATTAGCCTGGCGCCAAAGCTACAATAGTGAGAATAATCAGGTCACAAAGATTAAGATAGGTCGGGCATGCGGCGAGAATCGGCACCGATAGGACCGTACGTAGAATTATTGATAGGAGGCTGGCGGGAATGAGACCGGCGGAATGGCCACGATAGAAATGGGAGGACAATGTAAGGTTTGACCCTGAGGAGATCAGATCAGAGGGCCAATCGTCGCAGGAGAGTGTACAGGACAGTGAAGAGTGGTGCAGCCAAGTCAGTGAGGTCATGAAATTCCGGGTTCTTATAGGCCAAAATATAGTAATAAATAGTATTAGTAGTTATGAAAATAAAAGTCACGACTTAAAGTTATAGACAACTTATGTGAACAAAGAAGTAGCTGCACAATACCCAGTAACAAAAGAGCCCAACCGGCACTATTAAGTGGTTGAAGCCGACTGGAGATATTCACCGGAGAATCGATTTCCGACAACAAATGACCGTTGTTGCTGTTATCTCCAAACTCGATCATAAATCCGATAGGTGATTCAGAATTATTACAGAGACGCCACGTGTTGTAAAAAATGAATTACTATCGAATATATACCTGAGATATTAAAAAATAAAGCCTTGTGGAACTCACTCTTTTCTTTTTATATTTTTACCCTACCTTTTCGAAACTGCCAATCTTCATTAACAAAGTTCCAGTTTCGTGGCCGCCTTGCATCTTTTAATAATAATCAGTTTTGGGTGTGCGCAATATAAAAATATTTACACAGACCGATTATTGTAGCAGCCATAACCACAGCCGATTAATGATTCCACAGCACAGTTGGTAACAATTAGTAATACACATTCCCAACAGTCACAACATGTACACATTGCAACAACAGTTTATTGTCAAATAAAACAAAACAGGTAAAAGGTTTTCGTGTAAATGTTCTTCAACATTTTGTTTTGCGCGTGTTTGGGTCAAAGAAAAAGCGCAGTACATTTTAGCGCGGTTAAGGTTACCTATTAATCAACGTGGCTATGATGGTACAGAAAATATCTTAAGGGCTCTGTCCCCTTTTCTGATTCTTTTGGGCATATTGTTAAGATATGTTTTTCATTAAAAAATGTCTGTTAATTTTAATGTGTACGTATTCTAGTATACAAACATATATATATATATATATATATATATATATATATATATATATATATATATATATATATATATATATATATATATATTTTTTTTTTTTTTTTTATTTTTTTTTTCTTTCTTTTTTTTCTTTTTTTTTTCAAAGTTGATATGGCGGAGATGGCAAACTGAAGGCTACAGTGTTTAAAACTGGTTGGGATGATTGCTCAGTCTGAAACAAAATATTGAAATAAAAGTTACTCGCTATGTCCGGAAGTAAAATTAAGTATTTAGGGCAACAACAAAAAAAGCAGACTTTTAAATTTGTTCACCCATTTTTATGTTAGGTCGCATCAAAAAAGGATTAAATATTAATGGATATTTATAATTTTACTACAAGACATAAGTATTATTGTACACATTAATATGTGAACGGTTTAGCCCGATCGGTTGAATAGATTTTTAGTAATCACGCCGAGGAGGGCGAAAAACGTTGTTTCGAGAAAAAAGTGTTTAAAATTCTTCGGGTTCGCTGGATTAATTATTCTCATGAAATAAAAGCCGTGAAATCAATTTGCTATTTTAAACTTTATTCGTCCGCTAATGACAACCGTTACTTCATTTCTCCCCTGACTTTTCATTTCTCTTTCCCGGTGACACTTCTCTCACTAGCGACTTATCGTTTTTACTGCTCATAGTCTCCAGTTTTCCAGTACTTTGTTTTGGAGACCTGCCAGATGTCCAGTTGGTTGTCATATGCGTCACACTACCCTCCGCGTATACTAGTTCGTCCAATCGAAAGTTCACTGGTCCTCTGGGTTAACAAAAGTTGCCAGTCGGTCACGATGTACCACTTTCATCTTAGCGTTCGGTGGTGGAAGTGTGGGGGTTCCATTAAGTCTTCTCTAAGAACCACCCACTTCCTCAACTTAACCTGTCTTTTCCCCCACCCACAAGACACCATACCTACCTGCAATTTTGGGCAGCGTAAGCTCCCAGCAGCATTTTTCATACCTGAAAGGAAATCTCTCCGAAGGCATACATAATTCCGGACTTTTCTGGTTCATACTCCATGAACCAGTTTACATCTCTTATCGGCTCAGCTTGTCAGCAATTAACGATAAACAAACGCTGGCCAGCGTATTGCGGACACAGCTGAAACCGATATTCCCTTCTACCGTACATAATTGTATATCTTATCTATCCCCTAAAGTTCGCTGAGTTGCGACCAATTTCCTAATCATTATAGAACCGAGCATTTGATTTGGGCATGAACATGATCATTTGTTTACCCACGTTCATGCCCCACGAACTCTCATCATCTAACCCAAACAAATAAACCATAGCCACCGTCGCTGAGATTTCTGTGGACTTAACGTCCAGGAACAATTTTCCCTATTCTGCTATAGAGCCATTCGGGTAAAGCAAATAGATTCCCAATCTCTGGTGGAACTATCGAGACCAGCAGATATCGCCTACAACGGAATTTCCCTGGAATCTTATGTAAATACAATGATGACCCTTTGCAACATAGGGACATCATGAACATTGTGCATCCCATCATAGGACCTGTGAAATAGCGTTTTTGTTTACTTTGAAGCAAAAACCTATTTTCGTTCCCGGGCGTACATCATCAACGATCTATGGCCACGTCGCCGCGGCCCCTGATGACCATGCATTGTTTGATCAGGTGTTCGCTGATCATTGTCTCCATTGCAGAGCATCGTACTTGCCTATACGGCATATGAAAATTCTTACATGCTCGATCACGATAGGCCGCCGCCAAGTTGATCGTTTCGCTCCTCCTCCATCGAGGCAATTCACCACCATTGAATCTGACGGATGCGAGTTGTATTGGGGAGTCAGATATTATCGCCATAAGAGTGCACACGCACTATACGCACCTATTGAGGTTTTTTGTAATATACGGATTCGAGCAAAACATAATATCTTTTTGACGTGACAACGTCTTATAAATCGGTATACCTTGGGAGGCATTCGGAAAAAAAGTTTGTAGAGTTACGATAACGATAACCGATAACGCACGAGCCGCAGTGAGCGAGAGCGCGACTAGCGAGAGAGAGGTTGACGTAGCAAAACGAATAAAATAAAAGAAGAGAGAGTATTGTGAACTGTCGAAGAAGGAAGAATATATCGTATCAATGGACGAAATGCCAATTACTGAGCCGCCAACATTAATTGCTCTTAAGTCAAGTGCAGAGAGACAACGGGAATACAGACAGCCCCTTGCACTGTCGAGAACAGCTGTGCAGGTTGAAAGTGTAAAGACAAAAAATACACAGAGACAACGCGAATACAAGCAGCGCCTTGCAGCATTAAATAAATCGGATATAGATAAGAGAAAATTGACTGTTCATAGTGGTTTCGCAGCGGCAAGTTCAAACAACGTTCAAGAACTACAGGTTGTAAACCTACAACAGCCTTTAGCAGCAGAACCCGTGCATTTTACAATACAACCAGTTATATCGGCGCAAGAGGTATGGGACATGAAATGGAACAAATCGATATCAAGATTTAAATTGATGTCTCTTGATAATGACTTTGGGTATGCTTGCTCTGTTTGCGATAGACTTTGGTTTGAACGCGATTTAAAACCGATCACAGTGCAACAGATGAACGTAATTTCGGACTGGCACACAAAAGAAAATCGACAACTGTGTCCTGACGAATACACAGTAGTTTGCAATACTTGTAGAATTTCGTTAAGCAAACCAAAATTAATGCCTACACTTGGAGGCATTCGGAAAAAAACACTTTAATTTTGATTTAATAACTTGTATATTCAATGTTATTTAGGATACGTTGTCACGAATATAATGTCCGAGCGCCTTGCGCCCAGACAACCATTTTTTGTCTTGTGCGTGATCCTTTGTCAAGCGTGCGTGGAAGTCCGTCCTTGCGTGAGTCGTTTAATATACCGCGTAACTCTTGTTTGTCAAAGAGAACACTAAATTAATGGAACTAAATATATGTGAAAGCAACTTGTGTAAAATAAAACAAAAAAGGAAATTATTAACAATAAAGGAGTGATCACCAGCAATCTCCAAGCGTTTTAATTGTTCCCGTTCTCCCTGGTGCGTACTGATCCTTTGACATTCTTCAGTGACGACGAACTAAGTTGACTTCAATCACAAGGACCACAGTCAATCGCAGTGCTTCAATTTTAAGTGGAAGTTTAGTGAACCTAGCGCCAATGCCGGTGCCCTGACTAAACAATACCCACAGAAGTTCTTGCCCTTCTTCCAAATTTTTTAATCCTCTCCTTCTCGCGTCAGCTCCAGCCTGCCGCAATTCTTTCCTTTCTTGACGACGGAATTCCTCTTGAATTTTAGGGATCTCATGCGAATAGTATAAGAGAAAATGCATGTGCACATCCTTAAGCTCTTCTGGAGTTTGCACATCACGTAAGCGATTTAGATTTTCATCTTTAATTACCCGCATATCATCTAGTATTGGAGCATCTGTCGATTTCATAAGCGTATCCAACTGGTAGTTCCGCATCTTTACAAATAACTGGAGAAGTTTGTTCTTTCGAGCTGACAGTAAACCCCAGCGTGTGTCGTGGTAGTAGATTTTCCATAGATCGTCGCACGTTAATTCTGGTTTCACGTATTCTTTTCTATAGAACGCAATGAGCGGCAGCTCTAGCTGTTGATTACGCATAAAATCTAGAGCTTGCTTGATCTTTCCCACCGTATGTGGTGGCTTACGATTGCGGTCTCGACCTCCAACATCCGTTGATTTCTCTTGTTCGGAAACAGTTGCTTTACAAAACGCCTGTTTGTAAATCCATTCCGCTTCATCTTGTAGTTCATTGTATCCTTCTGGAACGGGCGTAACCGGAACTTCGCGCAATTGTATTCGCTCTGGAATATCCGTTTTACGGATTTCATTGTCCAAATCCGTAAAGTGACCTCTTTTCAATTTACTAGGTTCGTATATTTCAAAAATAGTCTTTCGGGTAGATTTCCTGTTGGTTGATTTCTTGGGTCGTTTTTCACGTTCCCCACTATCGTCTTTCTCTTCGTAGTCATCACCTTCCGATTCGGGATCATATTCAGATGAATTAGTGAAATCTTCATAGTCGAAATCTACACATCTTCCAATGACGCATCAGTGAAGAGATGTCTTCTTTTCTTCTTCTTCACAGCAATTGGCCATCCTTCGTCGTCTACAATAAAATCATCAGCATCATATTCCGATTCCTCATCATCATCGAAATGTTCTGTAGCCTCAGTTTCCCTGTGAATACGTTCAAAGCGGCGTTCCACACCGTCTTCGTCGTCGAATAGCTGTTTGGCTATAGCCTCACGTGCTAAACCTTGCTATCACTTTCTTCGTCGTGTATACGACGCAGACGCTTGAAACGCTTTCTGCGTTCGACTTTCAAACCAAGATTCTCTTCAATACGGTCACAGTTGTCGTCTTCCAATCGGTCGTCCAACTCGTCATCATCATCACTTTTTGTTCGTTTCTGGGAACGGCCTGAAGCATCAGTATCTTCACCATCACTGCCGTCATCTTCAATCGGGTTATCATCGATGAGATCCTTCAGTTCTTTTGGCACCACCGTTACATTGGCACCATCTTGACTCGCTGTTTCTTCTCCATCCGGACAGTCTGGCCCAATAGGAAAAAGATATGTGTCGACATCAATATCTTCTTTCTCCATTGCTGCTTGCAGACGCTGTCGAAGAATTTGCTTCTGTCCTCTGCTATCTAGGTTCCGGTCCTGAAGTTCCTTCCTCAACTCAGGAACGCGAAGATCCTCCAAATGTCGATCTGACATCGTCACCACACACTTTCGTAGACATTTCCTTCACTAATAATTAATCCCACTCTTCTGACACCAATTGTAGCGAGCTTCGGGTTCGCTGGATTAATTATTCTCATGAAATAAAAGCCGTGAAATCAATTTGATATTTTAAACTTTATTCGTCCGCTAATGACAACTGTTACTTAATTTCTCCCCTGGCTTTTCGTTTCTCCTTCCCGGTGACACTTCTCTCACTAGCGACTTATCGTTTTTACTGCTCATAGTCTCCAGTTTTCCAGTACTTTGTTTCGGAGACCTGCCAGATGTCCAGTTGATTGTCATATGCGTCACAGTATCGTAATGTGTTTGTTCTTGTAAAGTTCTACTAAATAAGTATCTTATACCTGTTTCTCCATCTCGGTGACCTAAATAAGATGTTGTATACTACTTACAACGCTATTTAGTATATAATATACAATTAAAAAAAAATCGATTTGGAAAAAAATAGAACCACACTGCTCCCTTAAGGAGTTAGGGAGCTCTTGTTTTGGTAATATATTTCCAACTAGTAAAACGCAGCCGAACTTATTATTTGGTGTAGTAGGAATACTTTATTTGAAAACACGTACTTAATAACAGAAAATTATTCACACATATATTTTTTGTATCCCACTCGGGGTATTAGTTTACACTGGGACTGTTGGCGGTGTACTCCTCAAAGAATTTGTCCTGTTTCTCCAATTGTTGGTACCCGTTCACTGGCGATGGCACCGCTTTATTACCGGCTATTAATATTCCGACACTCTGTTGCATTTGCCAACGTCGTGCTTCACGGATAGATTTATTGCGTCGCAATGTTTTCGCTAACATGAAGGCACACACTACTCCCAGAAGCTATTCAAAGAGAGTATTTGAAGGTTAAGATGCACAACTAGAAACTAGCGTCCAAAACATACCTGAACAAATGCAACAGTGGTCGCGCCAGTAGCAATCAACATGGCGCTTTGTGATATAATAAACTCTAGCCTATAAAAGCATCCTGATTCGTATTTCAGATTACAAATCGATCCGTTCGATGTTGGGCTTCCGCAGCAGGATGGAGGAACACTTATCATTGTAGAATCACTGTTCGGTGGATTTAAAGCAGGCTCCCAATCAGATGGGTGAAAAATACCACAACATTCCAACTGAAAATAAATGCTAGACTAGGTCGGATCTCGACGAACAAAGGCAAAATCTTACCCCATTCTGCATAAAATCCACGCCAGCTTGAACGTATTCATTGGTGTTATATTCATATAATGATTCGGTCATTGTGCGGATGAGCATACCCCGAATTTGACCTTGCAAGACGAAGGCAGCAGTGGCTGCCGACACTTCCAGGATGAAAATAAGAAATAGAGATACTCCATACTGCAAAGCAAAAACGTTATTGCATAAGCTCCCATATCATGTTTATTTAATTGTATACTTAGTACCAAGTTAATGAGCAGAACACTTTCTTTAATAGCTCCAAAAGCCCCCAGAGCAGCGACGAATAGCATTATTATGCCGGTGGCCATTAGAAGAGCGGCAGGTGATAGAAATTGATCATCGATGAACTGCCGGAAATCGCCGAAAATCGTTTGGATTGTTGTGCCAACCATTATCACCAATATTGATGTTATCTGAAAGAAAGGAAAATGATTTTAGCAAAAAATCTCTAATGATTCTAGGTTCCTTTCACGAAGTGCACTTATTCTGTTTTCTCTACTTTCGTAATCGCTTTGATCGTCCATTACGAATCTCATTTTGTATACTATATATATGATATAGTATTACAAGAGTTTCGCGTCGATCAGAGCAACATTGGTGGTGGTGGTGGTTGAACATATAACTGCTCTTCTGCGCCTAGCAACACATATAAATACAAATGAGGTGAGAACTCATAGCGATATTTTGTAGTCCGACTTGTTGACTGCTATGTAATATAACACGTCAGCTGTTTACTTGGTTTTAAAAATATGTTTTGCTTTCATTTTCAACAGGACTCGTGTACTTAATTGAAATATTTCAAACGTTATACTCAAAGTTGTGCGACGGTTTAAACTTTACCAGGACTCGATGTATGACTATTATATCGTAAACGCCACCTAATTTTGCATATGGTATCAGTATCGTGGTAGCTTTTTAAGTAACATGTCGGACAAATAGGTTTTGCAATGACCTTCTTTTTGAACATGTCTAAGAGGTGATCTTCACCAAAAAACGCAAGACCAAAAGATGGCCTTCACCAAAAATCCAAGTCTCGACAAGCTAGTGGCTTTTCCGTTCTAATCAATGGCATCTAATCGTGTACAAGATATAAGTAACTTGGTAGTGCTTGTAGGTGGCCAACATATTGAAGCAATAATTTCCCAAAAGGCTTCCTATTGAACACACCTAAGAAGTCAGAATACGTTTTATTAACTATTTAAGTCTTTGTATCACAATGGTTTTTCTATCCTAATTTTATAAATTAGGATGTTAGTAAACCCTAATAATTATAAATATTGATTTTAGTGAACCCCAAATAATTATAAATAATAAGTTTAGTGAACCTTGTTACGTAGTAACTCCTCCACCAGGTTTATCCCAGCGAGAAAACATTAAATACATACAAAAATACATAACATATAGAACATTTCAAACAACTTAAATTTTTAAATTAAAACATTCATTTACATTTCGCAATTAAACATTTACCTTCCTAAACATTAATTAATTACATACGTTACAAACAATTATCACATTTTCAAATTAAACTTAAATACAAAAACAAAGTGCATTACATTGATTTGCAACATAAAATAAATACATTCATTTATACAATTTACAATTTCACCTAATCAAACACATATTACACAAATCACTAACTTACATTTAACATTTAGAACATAAAACAAAAACATAGAACTGGTGCATGCAAACCCAGTTCTTTCCCCGGGGATGACATTTCCGAATAATTCGAAATAGATCATAGCCGTTGCTTTCTCGTTGAGATAACGGTGAATAAAAGAATAAAGAACGAATGGTGGAATAGCAACAACAGTTGTGACAGGTGCAGTGTGGTGACAGTTTTTGAAGTCGAAAGACAGTTGTGTTGAAAAGTAAAGGAAAACAGTTGAGGAATCATTTTTAGGAGAAAGGAAAAGGAAGGGGGAAAAACCCAACAAAAAAAGGAAAAGTAAAAGAAGTAATTGGCGGCCGGTCCGAGGAGGGGGGGGGGGGGCATACAGGGCAAAGTCTCTGCTTTTAACCCGGCGAAGGTCAGGGCGATCCCGGTCTCTGTTCAATCCAAGTTGACATGCAGTCTCCACGTGACACCCCTGGATAGCTACTTTGGCACCCGCCAAGTAGTGAACCAAAGCTGGCAGCGACTTCCTGAGAAAGGTTGGCGCATGACTTATAACCTTGCCCGTAAAAACTAATTATTAACGAAAATGGCTAAACGATTTAAGGATTTTCTCATGGAACGTCCGCTCATTATACAGAGCTCGAGCAGCACACAGCTATCCGATGCCCTGCCCGAATATAAGGCTGACATAACAGCATTACAAGAAATAAGATGAACGGGGAGTAGTGTTATTGAAATAGACGCGTATGACATTTATTACAGCTGTCATGCAAAACACCACGTGCTCGGGGTAGGCTTTCTAGTCAGCCAAAAACTGAAGCCTGCCATTATCGGCTTTAATGCAATAGACGAAAGGCTATGCACTTTTAGCGTTTGGGATGATGGTGAAGAACGTGTGATTCGAATTGACGATATGACAGTTAGAATCACAAAAAATGAACCAATGCGTAACACATCAGGCTACTGGCCGTGTGTACGAATTCGATTTCTAAACTCAAGTACACTCAACTGATGTCGAATTGTTATGTTATCGCTATGGTATACAGCTCTGATGAATTTTCTTATTCGATTTTCGTTCGGTGTTCTTCACTATTTGCTTGTGTATTGTGTGTATATCTGTTAGAAACGCCACACACTCTTCTCGTGCGAAGGAAGTTTAAGAACATAAGCTTCATAAACGTTCACAGACCTACAGACAAGTCCCCCGACGACGAAAAGAAGAATTCTACGAGAACGTCGAACGTCGGCTCTCAATGCCTGCCCAAGATACGATGTGAAAATCGTCTTTGGTGATTTGAATGCGAAAACAGGTTGGGAGCCGGTTTTCAGTCATTACGCAGGTTCACATAGTTTGCATGAGAACACTAATGACAATGAACTACGAGTCATCGAACTGGCAGCATCAAAGAAGTTGGTCGTTGCGAGTAGCAGGTTTTCGCGTAAAGATATCCACAAAGCCACCTGGATATCACCTGATGGAGCCACTTGCGACTAAATTGACCACGTGTTGATAGATCCCCGCCACTCCTCGAACCTGATGACTGTGCGAACGTACCGAGGGCCAATGTCGACTCGGATCACTATCGTATTCCATCAGAGAATTAGCTGGGATCAACACCGCTGCCTTACGCATTAAGAACATCAGCAGGGCTAGGGAAGAGCAAGTGGCAGTGGAGGGCATGACTATGTACTGGTATGGGGCCGGGGTTGGTGAGCTGGGCGGAGAGGTTGAAATTGGGAGGGGCCGGGTTGGGGGGGTTTCTTCTGAGACGACGTTTGAGGGCAGGAGTGGTGAGATTGAAATCGAAGGAGGTGGGGAAAGAGTTGGCCTGTCGTAGCATACGCGAGATGGGCTCGTTAGCGCCGTAAGAAGTGTGATGAACGGGCACGTAAAACAGTCGAGGGTTCCGCACATTAGATGGGTTTGTATGAAATGTTAAGTGGAGAGCAAACTTGGGCAATTGATTGAGCCTGACAGAAGGCGATGGACAAAGATGATGTCAGCTCGGATTAGAAGGAGCCGGCCTATGTAAGGTGGTAGAATGAGTGGGTTTTCCCTGTTTAGTCCACGGAGGGCAAAGCACAAGAAACGACGTTGAACGCCCTCGATCCTACATGTGTGAGACAGTTGATGCGGGGACCAGACCTGACTAGCTTACTCGAGTAGTGGCCGGACAAAAGTCGTGTAGAGTGATCGGGTGACGTAGGGGTTTAGGAACTCCTTCGACCAGCGTTTTACAAAGCCAAGGGCGGCGTTGGCCTTAAGGATTATGTCATCGGTATGCGCGGCAAATCTAAGCTCCTTGCCGCATAGGACGCCCAGGTCGCGAATCGATTCAACGATGTTATCGGTTGGTCTAGCAAGAGATAGGAACGTGGCTGGGTGGGGGAGCGTTTCCGAGAGAAGGTGATTGTGTGACATTTGGCGATATTTAGTTCTAGGCAATTATTTTGGAAGAAAAGGATCGGAGAGGGTGTATCTAAATCGCACACGGCAGGTTCGAAAGTTGAGATAGGATGACATCCACTTAATCAACAGGGGTTCAAAACCAAGGGAAGATAATTTAAAGAGAATGAGGTTATGGGAGATTTTGTCGAAGGCCTTGCTAAAGTCGGTAGTGACTACATCGACCTCATCGGCGTTGTCTAGGGCAAGGAGTGTGTGGGATGTGAATTCGACAAGGTTGGTAGTAGTGGGCCTGCCGGAGAGGAAGCCGTGCTGATTAGGAGAGATGGTGGGTGTGTAGCGAAAACATAACGCTTCATATAGAAGGCCTTCGGACAGTTTAGGAATGTGCGAAAGCTTAGCAATGGGACGATAATTGGATATATCGATTTTTGGCCCCTTTTTATGTATGGGGGTTATGTAGGAGGATTTCCAAAAGTCGGGAAATAGACCTTGTGCAAGGGATAGATTGAAGATTGAAGCGGGCGGGAGAGAGAGAGAAGAGGAGCATTTTTTTAAGAAGATAGCGGGAGTCCGTCTGGGCCGGGACTGAAATCGTCTTTCAGTTGTTCAAGTTTTTCTTTAACTTGAAGTTGTTGAATGTGTAGAGGGATGCGTGGGCCAAGGAAGAATTCAGACATGCCAGTAAAGTAAAGTAGGAGGGGTTCGGTTCGAACGAGTCGTCCGTGAAGGATAGTTTGAAGAAGGACGCGAAAAAATTGGATATGGTGTGGGAGTCAGTTGTAGTAGTTGAGCCGTAGAAAGGAGAGGTGGGATAGGCATCAGATTTCCGTTTGTAGTTGATGAATTGGTAGACAGATTTGGGCTCAGTGATCAGGTTGAGTTGAGCTTTGGCAAGGTAATTGTGGTAGAGGGAGCTATAAAGCTCGGTGAATTGGTAAAAGTAACCCAGATAGTTGGAGTAGTCAAGGGAAGAACGCATATTTAAAAAAGTGGTTCCACAACTTATTCCTCTTGTCACGAAGTGCGCGTAGTTTGTGGTTATACCATGTGGGCGATGAGAATGATAACCTGTGTCGGGAATATGAGACATATAGGGATATGGCGTTGTGGATTACTGTGTGGAGCGAGGCTGTGGCGACCTCTACACTTATATCATTTAATCGGAGTGTGATATTGCTGAGATACTCATTTAAGTGGCAGAAATTGGCTTTTCGGAAGTTGGAAGAATATCGGTGGGGGGGGGGGGGGGTGCTGTGGGCTGAGTAGTCGCGGTATAAGGATAAGAGAAGTGGAGGGTGGTGGTTGTCAATAGTGGAGAGGATGTGGGGACTAGGGGTAACTGAGGAGTTAAAGGGGTCTGTCGTGAACACAAGGTCGAGTTGTCTGCCCAGATAATTTAAGACTTTGCTGACTTGGTCAGGACTAGAGTCGGTGAGGTTGCTATTAAGAGACATTCCTTGGTAGTAGAGGGGCTTGAGATATAATAGTGGGACTCATCGTAAGACAGCGTCCATTGGAGATGGGGGAGGTTGAATTCGCCCAGGACTACAATGTCGTCTTGGGAAGAAGTTCCGTTAAGCGGTCGATTGCAGCAATAGCGAGTTCGTATGCCTCGGTAGCTTGCGAAGGCGGAATGTAGAAGCATATGATGTACAAGGACTTTAAGCAGTGTTCAATTTTTATAGCGACATAGTCGAGGTTGGGAGAAGAAGAGAAGGTGATAAGAGAAGATGTTAGTCCGTTTTGGATGGCCAGCAGCACGCCTCAGCGGGGGGTGTCAGGCAAGGAATGATGGACATCGTCGTCACGAAAAACTTTGAAGGGGGGGGGGGGGGGGGGCAGTTCTACGCTGTTGATACTGGGGGTGAGGTTAGTTTCGGTCAGGGCGTATATATCATAGGGAAAGGAGTGGGTATTGTGTAAGATCGACTGGGGTTTGGACCGAAGTCCTCTGACATCCTGATAGTAAATGGTTAGGGGACGAGTATTAGGAGACACCATTGAGAGTGGGGTGGGCAGCCGATTAGGGCCGAAAACATTTATTTTTAGTGGGTTCCCTGCGTGGCGGACCAGATGCCATTTTCGTGCAAATGAGAGAGGCTCCGCCAATGCAAGATCAAGACCAAATGCTGTCGCCACCAAGCATTAAGGAAACATTAAAAGCCATAAGACAGCTCAAATCAAATAAATCGCCCGGAACTGGTGGCATACCAGCTGAGCTGATCAAACAAGGAGGGACAGCGTTACATCACGCAATTCATAAAATCGTAGTGTACGCGTGGGAGCTAGAGGAGATGCCCAAGGAGGGAAATATCACACTGTGCAGCAACTATAGGGGTATAACATTGCTGAGTATCGCCTAGAAGATACTCTCCACCATCTTACAAGATCTGATGACCCCATACGCTAAAGCCAACATTGGTTAATATCAGTGTGGCTTCATCCCAGGCAAATCAGCGATTGATCAGATATTCACCCTTAGGCAGGCAATGGAAAAATGTCAGGAATTTAAGATTCCATTATATCATCTATTCCCAGATTCTAAGTCCGCCCACGACAGCATAGCCAGGGTAGAACTATATAATGCCATGAGAGAGTTCGGCATTCCAATCAAATTGATACGACTTTGTAGGTTGGCCATGAAAACCTAACGTTGGTCAAACTATCAGGGTAGTGGAGCACGGATTTGAAGTAGTGCAATCCTCTAACTACCTTGGGTCAATAGTATCAGCCGATAACAATATGGAAGAAGAAATACGCGAACGGCTGATCAAATCCAACAAAGCCTACTATGGTCTATCAAGGCTCTTTAAATTCCGAAATTTATCCAGAACATCCAAGCTGCTATTGTACAAGACCATGATCGTTCCAGTACTTATGTATAGATCCAAGACCTGGGTGCTCAATAAAAGGCACTCTGAACTCTTAGCCGCGTTCGGGAGGAAGATCTTAAGGAGAATTGTTGGCCCCGTATGTGAGGGAGGGCGATTCCGGAGACGCTATAACCATGAGTTGTACGCAATCTATCTTGAAGCTAATGTTGTAAGAAAAATCAAGCTCGGTAGACTTCGGTGATACGACAGCTCGATTGAGCGAAAAGTAGCCTTCCCGCAAAGTCCAAAGGTAGGATCTATGGAAGGAGACAGCGCGGCAGACCTATGTGTGATGGAGGGATGCCGTAGACCAAGACGCTCCGAGCTTGGGAGTGCCAAACTGGATGATATCGGATCGAAATCGGGACCGGTGGAGGGACTTGCTAAATAAGGCCAAAACCAGATCGCGGTTTAGTGCCGATGATGATGATGATGGTGGTTGATACTCTTCCCTGTGTGGAATAAAGGTTCGCATGCCAAGTAGAATCGTGTCTGTCAGAGTGTCCATTATATGTTGGAGTCAACATCATTATTGAGAAAAAATAACCGCAAATTAAACTTCTCAAAAAGTCGTTCACACCTTTCCAGTTGGCTTTCTCGTAGCACCATACTGTTCTTTTGTGGGGTAACGTTGCTGTTAGTTAGAGCAAATTTAGCTGACACGACACAGGGGGCTGAAGTACCTAAGGCCGAGGAAATTTCGAATTTGTATTTGTTCGGATGGAAGACAAGAAACAGGTCCAGTGTGTTGGGGGAATGACCATCTATGTCTGGTGCCCGTGTTGGGTCATTGTAAAGTCAAGTAAATATGCAAGTAAGAAATCGTGCGTGAAACTTGCTTTCGTCGAGGTATTTTCAAGGTTAATGGAAATACCTAGACGAGTAGTCATATTGTCGAAGATGTCGATAGAATCACAGAAATAATGGCAGTAGACTGGCACGCAGCGGTCGTAGCATTGTCCAGGAACTAAAGATTGATCATAAAACATTTAGGTTGGATAATTCCTCTTAACCCAACCTAATATTAAAGATCCAAAGACATTCTAGTTCACGGCTGGAATTCTCTGCAATTGCTTACTTTCGGATCTCGCAACAGATTTAAAAACTGAAGTTCAACTGCTTTCAACTTATAAAATTAAAAATTGATCTTATATACAACATGCAGTGGTCACCTATCGTCAAAGAGATATTATAATAATAAAATAGTGTGCGGTATACTTCAGACGAATTATTCCATAAAAGAGTTTCTTAATGAGGTCAAAAATAAACTTAAATTTAAAAACCAGAAGTAACGGGTGACTGGATATCAAATACAGCCTTTAAATATTGAATCGGCTTACTGGTTAGATAAACGTACTAATTACCATCAATATAGTATAACTAATTGATTATCTAGTTCCTGCAGAATATGGAGAAGCTTTTCCGCAACGTATGCTGATCGTTATGTTATTCTTCAGTTTGACGATGCAGATGCAGAAAGCAAATATTGTAGATGCGTAATGTAATATGGGCAGTGCATAATTGCGAACGACGAAGGATTTTAATGTGGCTGACAAAGCCACAAAGTCTATTAGAACCACCACTACGTGAGTAAATAAGTAAAAGGTAGTTGACACTTCGTGTTATAGTAGTGTCCCTTGTTTTCGTATCGTTGAATGTTTACTTGCGTTTGAGATAAAACTTTCGAGCACTTCAAAGTGCTGTTCATATATTAAAAAATGTCAGTGTTTCGCAATTTACGTACTCACACGCAACAAGGGAAGAAGTAATCCGGACTCCAATGACGCATACGAACGCTTTTTGAAACCCCGCAGTATCACAACCTGCATTGTTATCTTACTATCAATTCTGAATAGAGTAAGAAAACAAAGATATCTACATTTAGGTACTGATAAAGTATAAGTAAAACACCACTGTGTGGATTGGTGATATTTTGTAGATGTGGATTATCGAATAAGTAGAATGAGATTGGGAATGGAAACAATCGAATGTATCATAATAGGTTAATTGGTTAAAAAAAATGATGACACAATAAATCAAACAAATTAACACCATAACTCACCGCGAACATGAAACTGATTATTAGTAACATATACTTGACACATCGCATGCCCGAGTTTAGTTTGTAGGCTTCAGATACTGTCGCCATTTTTGTGGATGTTGATCGTTCGATTGGTTCAAATTTGATTTCAAAAACTGTTGATTGCGCTTCAAATCTTCACTACAACTAAAGGAATTGATTCTAAATTAAATTCTCAGCGATTTTCAACATAACCTCCACGTCGGAGCTATTCTTATGAGGAACTGACTGTACACTAAAGCTCTGATATCCACTGCGAGTAATTTTTTCAAATGTATGTAAAGGTTTTCAAAGCTCTTGCATTGTACAACTTCATGTCGAGAGCTGTTCAGAAAAGCCCAGGTAAATGTGTTATCAATCGAAACTGATAACATGAGCTGATATAAAATGGGTCTGATTCAATTTAGTAGCTGAGTCACATGTAATTAAAAAGATCCATGTATTGGGTACGTTATGTGTTTCCGCGGGAATTTTGATAACAGTTTAGCACTTAATAGTTTGTTTGAGGTTTAGGAACAGAACGGCACGAAGTGACTGGCGTTGCTTGCTAAAATTTTGGGCTTGTGGCATTAAAGTCAGTTTGTTACTTCACTCGTATTTTATAGTAATATCGTCTCGCTGAGTCCAAATTGATTGAATGTGGTTGCTCGCCGTATTAAGATTTTAAGTGCTACAGGGCTCAACTTTGGCATTCATTTATTTGTCTTTATGATAAAAGTCCATGTAAGGAAAGTGAACTATTATTTAATACGATTTTAATTTAGTTGGGATGGGAAAAACACGTAGATAGAAAGAGAGAGGAAAGGAGCAGGAAAGCGTAAAATGAAGCGATTTGCCTTAAAATTATTTTTGGAAGGAAATATGTATTTATCTATTATATAAAAGAATTTTCTCCGGGGACAAATCATTTTTTGCGCACCACATGAAGACGATTTTGAAGTTTGTAGATCCGTGTAGATGATAAACAATTCCCTTTATTATATAACCGACTTTGTATGGACTTTCTGGGAATTATAACGAAGTGAAAATATCATAATAACTACCGCCCCTATGAACTATATTATCGTGCAAAGTTTTCGTTTATTATATTATAAATTGGATAACAGCTTAGCTATGGATGTAATAGGTGAACAGATTTGTGGACGACCTTATTTTGAGGAGAGTGGTGTGGCGGTTCCCTTTAACGCCACTACTCATCTTCCCATTAACCATGTAAAAACTTCCATCTACAGCGGCCGAAAACCGATAAAAGAAGTACTGATTGCTTGCCTACCAATTAAGCATGTACTTACCTTTATATAGTTTGTACTATAAATACCTGAAATGCTGCAAATCCATAATATTCGCTGATGCAAAATCCATCAGCACCAAACAGACATGTTCCTTATAAGCAATTTGGTTGCACCACCAAACAACCAACATGATCCAAACCAATTTATTATACATGTCTCCGAACGAATTCTGCTGCACACATGCAAGATATATTTCTTTCCTTTCTTGTTGACCTACAAGCACATCGGTCGGTAAACCGATCGACAGGCATCAACATCTGATAAGCATTACCACCAGGGGCATACCTGCATACAACGCAGCATATTCCTGGGAATCCAATTCGGTTACGACATGACGTAACCGATATCAATCCTCAAACTTGTCCATGCACGCAGAGGGGAACTATTTTTTCCCACACACGTGCATGGCAAGTCGCATCAGAGGACGCCAGCAACGTGCGCCCGATAAGAATTGATCCCTTACGCGGTACCAATCGGATAAACATTTCCTTTTATGGAATTATTATATCCACGGTCCGCTTGCTCATGCCCAGCATGAGCTTGTGAGGTAAACGCATCTGTGTGTGTGCACATCCTCTCCGTGTTCATCATCCCTTACCATACCGAAGCGATGGATGGAATTTTTGGTATTCTGTCGCTTCGGTTGATATAGTTAATCGCGATACGGATTCCGTGGAGGCTAGTCGGGCCTCCACATTCAATAAATCTATAGCGTTTGCGACGATAGTGAAGAGCGAGTGATTCGAACCGACGCTGTGGGGGGTTTCTCTATTCTACATGAGAAACAACCCACAATTCTAACCAACATTTCCACCTAATTTCGACCGCTTTCAGTGCGTCATACTTACCAATTTCCTTTATATGTATTCCCCTGTAAAACATTTCAAACTGACGTATAGCTAAACTCATCATCCTTTGCAGATAATGCATAATTGAGTTTAGCTACATAAATGTCATACGGCAACTCCATTCTTGCTAACCATGAGTTTCCCATCGGAAATCTCATAATGTCGGTTAGCAACAACAAGTCTAAAAGAACGACGCTGTTGCAACATAGCAAAATAGCTGGGGTAATTTCAGCGTCTTAGAGTCTGGTTCCCACGCGAATTATTTCCCAAACATCAGCGGCGTCCTATCGACTTTCCCTCAGATCACCTATTCGCTTGGGATCAATGATCTCTCTTTGCAGGGGAGTAACATCCGCTAGGGTTCCCTCTCATTCGTATTTCTTTCCACGGTTCAATGCGCTTTAACTACACCATAGCCGTACCACTGGGTCAGTAGGTCGTGTCATCTGATACCAACACACACAACCAAAGCTACCCCGAGATCACAGCATATCATGTTTTCTGTTCTCTCATTCTTCGTGTCCGTCAATTACCCTATTAACAAAAGTTACTCATACTTTGACGGGCGTGAGGTTGAGAGAGCAAAGGCGTGGTCTCTTTTGGTTGTCCTGTGTGTAGAAAGAAATATGAATTTCAACCCTAATTCACACCAGTCGCTATCCATCCGCTATCGTGTGCGCACGCTACGTCTCGTGTTCAAAACATTCACTTGCACAAACGAAAATATTTCTTTGAAGAAAAGTCGAAAACCAGTATTGTGAACATTACTAATTTATAAACAGTTTTAAGTTAAAGAAAAAAAAGAAATAAAAACAACATTAAGAACATAACAACAACAGTGCAGTTTATTTTATACTCTTTATGGATTATAGGATCTTCCTTCTCTTGAACAATTTTCGGCGGAATAAAATCGTTGGGGATATAGTGAATCTGTGCCATACATTGGCAATCTACTATCAACCCCCACAACCCTATCACGGTTAGAATCACTAAAATATAGAACCAAAGCTCAATCCATCAGGCCACTACCGCATATGTGAATTCGATTTCTAAACTCAAATACATTCGACTAATGTGGAAATGGTATATTATTGCTATGGTATACGGCTTTAATGGATGTGCTTTTGGTGGTGTTGTTCTTCACTAGCCGTGTGCGTATCTGCTAGAAACGCCACAAATCCACAGTCTGAATCGATCATAAAGTGTAACCGGTTGGGCTTTTGGCGCCGTGAATTACTGTTTGAAGGACTACGAGGGTTGCCTTTTATATTTCGGGATTAGAGAACAAAAACAAATATTGATCATCGAAAATCGCTTTATTGTTTTTCAAAATATTCCCCATGAAGATCTATACACTTTTGCTACGTTTGAACCAATTGTCGAAGCACTTTTGCCACTCTGATTGAGGTATCTCCAACACATGCATTCTGAATGCAGCAACCGCTTCTTCAGGTGTCGAAAAACGTTGACCTCTCAGTTTGTTTTTTAAGTACGGGAATAAAAAGAAGTCATTCGGTGCCAAGTCAGGACTATACGGCGGATGACCCATCAAATCGATGTTTTGGGTGCTCAAAAATGCAGTTGTCGCAGCCGATGTGTGAGAGCTCGCATTGTCGTGGTGAAGAGTGATCCGTCTTCGGCGGTTGGTTTTCCTGATTTCTTGGAAGACAACTGGCAAACAAATGGTAGTGTACCACTCAGAATTGACTGTTCTGCGTTGTTCTAGTGGTACGGTTGCGACATGTCCAGTTTTTCCGAAAAAACAGGCGACCATTTGCTTGGAAGTGCTTCGTGCGCGAACAACTTTTGTTGGATTTGGCTCATCTTGAAACACCCAGACAGTCGACTGCTGTTTACTTTCGGGCTCATACGCGTAAAAACACGATTCATCACCTGTCACGATGTCATAGACGTGTTTTGAAGCACCGCGACCGTATTTTTTGAGCATTTCTTTCGACCAATTGACTCGAGCCTTTTTTTGGGCGATTGACAAATTGTGTGGGATCCAACGCAAACAAATTTTTTTGACAGTCAAATGTTTATGCAATATTGAATGTATGCTGGTCCCACTAACGCCTAAGGTTGTCTCAATCTCACGATAGGTCACATGACGATCTTCCAATATCAGTTCGCGCACAGCATCAATGGTTTTCGGAACAACAACTGATTTTGGACGACCTTCACGAAATTCATCTTGGAGTGAACTACGACCACGATTGAATTCACCATACCATCGATAAACACTGGTCCTTGATGGAGCTTCATCGCCAAAAATTGAATTAAGTTCATCCATGCACTGTTGTTGAGTTAATCCAAGCCGAAAGTTGTAAAAAATAATCGCACGAAAATGTTGACGATTTAATTCCATTTTTGGGCCGAGATGAATCTTTTAAGTTACTGTAAACAACACAAATAGCACTCGTATGTCAAAACGTTCTGAGTGCGTATAACCTCAAAAATGTCCAACTTTACGACAGAGCTGTCAATTGCCGGATTGCAACACTAGGGTTGCCAAATCCCGAAACATAAGAGGCAACCCTCGTAATTTTTTTTTATTTCCAAATAGTGGTAGTGTTCAATCAATATAGAACTCTTTTCATCTTCAAATCGTGCTACCATTTTAGTGTTACTATTCAATCAATATAGAACTCATATGATTTCCGAATTGTGTTACCGTTGAATAATTAAGAACTCCAATTACTTACAAATTGTGTTATCGTTTATTGCCTCAAAATTGTATTACCATATGAACAATTAAGAACTACAATTACTTACAAATTGTGATATCGTTTATTGTCTTAAACTTGTATTACCATATAAACAATTAGAACTCCTATTATTTCCAAATTGTGTTACTGTTTTGATAAAGTTAAGATCAATTGTATCCTTAAGTTCATTGTTGAAGAAATTTAGAAATAAATAACTATTGTGTTGCGTTCAAATTTATTGTTAATTTCGTTAAACACTGAGTCAGAAATGAAACGGTACGATGGGAAGGTTTGTGTGAACCGTGTCCCTGCTGACACATAACAGGAAAACCTTTGACTAAAACACTACATTGGTGAAAACCGCGGGCAGCGACAGCGTGGGATAGGAGTAGAATCCGTGCCAACGACGGCACCCATACATATTACAGCATAGTGGAACAACTAGTTATATAGGCGGCGCGGTTGGGAGTATTTTTATTGAAATTTTCGCATGCTTCTGCAGATGGTGCGGACATTATTAGGTGTTGTTCTTTTTCTTCTAATGCCTTTAGTAGTTGTTGCAGTTCCGCAACCTATACCACAGTACACCATTCCGAAAAAACATACCACACGGAACGCCACCTATTGCTGAATAGACAAAAGCAAAATTGTCTATTCGTGTGACGTTTCCATGTTACTGTTTACAGTGCTTGTTTTACTACTGTACGGTGCTTACAATGTTTTTGACTTGTTTGTATACGGTTTTTGCAGCACCTGTATATGTTGAACGTTAAAGTTATAATGTTATGTTGTTTACGGTGCCTTCAGCACCTGTGCTTTGATAATGTGGTTTTAATTTCGAGTAATAAAGGTACATGGATCTCGTGAAGACGATCCGCGCGATTAATTTGTTTGTTTTGAGTTTGATTTGTATAGTTTGTTGATGGTTAGTTCGATCATTCATTTCGATCATTTATTTGGGCCTAGTGCGGCATTATTTGGAACCCTTGCAACGACGAGAGAATCGCCGTTGCCATGTTTGCTGTCTCGTCGAGGAGGAACTCGATACAGAATCACCCTTTTGCTGTTTCCCAGTTGGCGAAACAGTAGTAGTGATGGTAGAAACCAATAGATAATAGAAATGATACATCAAACTTGGACCCCTATCAACATAATATTATAGACACAAATAAATACATCTCTATCATCTTCCGCTCGCACTATATCGGGTTTTCCAATAGGGACTTGACAACTTTTTTTTTTTAAATAAAACGAAAACCATTTGAGATATTTCAAAAACTTTATTATCGGCTTGAAGTATCAATCAAAACATTGCAGCGGTCGATTCGTTGGACCCAATTTTCGATGACTCGGCCATACATTTCCGCCGAAACAGCCGCTATTTCGTGTTCAATGTGGGCTCTGAGCTCTTCCAACGTCGTCGGCTTGTTGGCATCGACCAATGACTTGACGTAGCCCCAAAGAAAATAGTCTAGAGGCGTTAAATCACACGAACGAGTCGGCCAACCGACTGGCCCATTTCTTGTGATAACACGCTCATCAAACTGACTCTTCAATAAATCGATTGTATCGTATGCTGTGTGGCTTGTGGCGCCGTCCTGTTGAAACCACATGTCGCCCAAGTCCATATCTTCCATTTCGGGCCAAAAATAATCGGTAATCATGGCGCGATAACGATGACCATTCAAAGTAACGTGAAGATCGATATCGTCGACGAAAAAATATGGCCCAATGACGCCGCCGGCATGCAAATCGCACCGAACAGTTATTTTTTGTGGATGAAGTGGTGATTCGTGAAGCACATGCGGATTTTCACCTGCCCAATAACGCATGTTTTCCTTATTGACGAACCCATTGAGCCAAAAATGAGCTTCGTCACTGAAGATGATTTTGCGATGAAATTCATCATCTTGGCGCATCTTTTCCAGAGCCCAGTCGGAGAACGTACGTCGCTTCAAACGGTCCATCGGCTTCAATTCTTGAGTCAGCTTATCTTGTATGGGTATAAACCAAGATCTTTACGCAAAATTCGCCATAAAGTGGTCTGGGCGATGCCCAATTCTTGAGAACGCCGCGGAATTGACTGATTTGAATCGTTTGCTACGGACGCCTGAACGGCAGCGATATTTTCGACACTTCGACTAACCCGTTGTCTCACTGGCACGGCAACATCACACAACGAATATGTAGACTCAAATTTTTGCACTAAACTTGTCATTGCCTGTCTACTAGGGCGAGAATTACGACCGAACATTGGAGTTAACGCTCTTAAAGTTGCGGTCACCGACTCCAAATTTCGCTAGTAATTTTTTATAATTTGCAGACGTTGTTCGTTCGTGTACTTAACCATAATGAAACGAAAGTGTTGAGTTTACAGAATAAATTGACAGTGACAGTTTGATGATTAGTGAAAGGGTGCGTTCACAAATTAAATTCAAACTTGTCAAGTCCTTATTGGAAAACCCTATACTTTGAGCACTTCAAGACACCTTTTGTGCGGATTCGCGTAAAATAAAAGTTGTGCGCCAATAAGCAATATATCTAAGAACGATATATTGTACCTTTAAGGAACGATGGATATTCTGTAACTAGCGGGTCAGTTCTGTATTTTATATGATACAGATCTAACCAACCAGCCAATTGATTTCCTCTGCCATTAGATATAAAATTTTCCCAATTGTTATGCTTGGTGCTCGTATCTCTGTGGGGTAGGTAGTCGTGGCGCCAGCATGGACGCGAGTCCTACTACCAACCCACCACTTGACGAAGAGTTCTGCCGCAGCGATTGTCACCGAAATAAGGGTAGGTCCGCCACTAACCGTTCACCAGAGAAGAAAAGAAAGAAAAATGAACCACTAGGATATGCAACACAAAAAAGAAACACACAGCTTATTGATTAATTACTCTTTATTGTTTTCTGTTGGTTGTAATACTTAAATTTTTGTTTTAGCACTATGATTATCTATATGCACGGTACCGCTTATTGATTTATATTTCGAAAAAGAACCCGACTTTGACTCTAGGGTACGCTATGGTATTCACCCCATACGCACTCTACATAGGGGAAACGCGGTGCACGCTCGATGGTGGTTGTAATACGACTCCCTGAGGATCGAACTCTGACATGAATTCCATCCTAGGTTAGGGTTAAGAAAAAGGAAGAGAGAAAAACTTTTCTCTTAAGGGTGTTGCCGCCACAGAAATGCACTCTTTCAGTGCAGTGGTGTGTGTGCGCGATCGAACAGAACGATGTTATTTACACGGGTTCGAAGGCAATCGAACAACGAAACAGGCAGGCGGCAAAGACAAACGAGATTCATGATCTATGTTTATGCTGTGCAACGTCCCTATGATAGACGTTAGGAAAAAAGGTGCTAATGAGATGCGATACTTTATACAATGGAAATTGTATATCATATCTTGGGTCGGTATTGAATTCCTATTTGCGTTTGTTTATGCTGTAGGATTCAATTGATGCCAAGAGACGCGGAATGCGTATTTGCTTTGGTCCCTTGGGTGCAAGTCGCCAGCCAATGTGTATGTAGGGAACATTGTTGTACACATGGCGCGGCTGGAAAAATAGACGGCGCAATATTTATGGTCCCTGTCATGACGGTTACATTGTATGCAAACCGAATCATTTTATTTACAGGAATTTGTCTGGTACCGAAGGTGCCGAATTGGTTTGGTATTCCAGATAAGTAAAGCAAGAAATCTTACGGAAAATTGTATGCGAAGAGATGCATGAAAAGGTAAGTTTTCTTTACAGGGACTTTAAGATTATAGATTTGATCTATATAATGCGTGAAGCATTTTTAGGTACTAATGCGATCGCATTAGCGAAGTTAGGAAATTGGCTGAATGTTATGGGGGTTTTACGGTAAGTAGAGAGTGGGGTTTGTCGGAACCCGACGGTACCCCCCCCCCCCCCCTAGTGATGAAGTCACGAAAAAAGGATAGGGCTGAGGGGGTGCTCGAATGGTTGTTGCGGAGACGGGAGACGGGCTGCACGCTTGGGATTCAAGGAGGCCCTGCGTAATTAGGGAGGCGCTGTGGTAACGTCGGGGGAACGCGCGTGACGAGTTCCTGGATCATAGAAAGGGCCTGGGTCGATACTAGTTTGGACTCGATTGTTACTGCGTTGATGCCGTGAAGGGCAAGTGTGTGCGGCGTGGTCCATTGGCCTGTTGTGGGTCGCTTGGGCCAACAGGTTTATCGTCCGAGTAGGTCGGAACCTATCGGAAATCCGCTTGCATCCGCAGTGACGAAATGGCGTGTGCGAGATGGAGGGAACTTATCCCAGGATTAATCGCATCCGCAGCGACGGGTTGCCGTGTGTGGGGTGGAAGGGAGACCCGAGTCCGGAGTCGGTGTCTTTTGCTCATACGTTTGCCGCTGGGACTGGTAAGGGGGCGGGCACTCAGTTGCGCGGCTTACCGATCGAGGGAGGACCGCTACATCGGCGGCAATGTAGCGGTAGCTGCGACTTCGAGCGAACGGCAACTTGTGAGGAGGTGCCGGCCAGTCGCGCTTGTGTCCAACCGCAGGGCGCTCTAGGGTTAATAGATGCGCGCTCCGAAGGTATTAATGCACCTGGTATGTGAGGCTGTGTGGAGGGGCGTGTATTGCCTTGGGTTGCCGCTAATATCGGGCCTTGGAAGCGCCCACTGACTGGAATACCTGTATGAGGTGCTCCAGGATGGGGCTAGGTAGAGACACCAGTGTATAGTGGGGTATAGGGTCTCAGGCCGGTGAAATCGGTTTGATTTTCCGACCGGTGTAGGTCGAATGCATGGGAGACGTCCAGGGACCTGAGGAGGAAGGTCCTGAAGTCTATATAAAGAGGTAGGATCCTTACATGGGAGTAAGGTGGTAGAGCCTGGCGTCCTACTGGGTGTATGCTACGCGTAGTAGCTGTAGTGTAGTGAGGAACCGAAGCCGTGAATGAAGGGTGTCGAGCAATGGCGAGCGGAGTCGCATAAAGACTGCATTCGGCGGGCATTTGCGCCAATATTTAGGAAAGGGCAAAAAAATAAGGTGTTGAAATAGAGGGCATTGTATGCCAATATTTAAGGAGGGCCAGAAAGGGGTTGAAGTGTTACGAGCGGGTGTCGTGTAAAGTCGAACCTGAGGGTTGACCGTAGCTGAAAGGGGGTAAAACCAAGCGTCCTACAGAAAATATTTGCTACGGGTAGTAGCCGATGTGTAGAGAGGAGCTGGCTTACGGAAGTTGTATAGAGCAGATTTACGAAGAGACGAGGCAGGCGAGCTGGGTCGCGTGGAGTCAGTTGGAATCAAAAGGTTGATTCTGTCGAAAGGAAGTCAAGAGGAGTCGAATGTAAGTGACGTGAAGTTGTAATGTTATTATTTGCAATTGTATTGGAGAGTTAGATATATATATTTATAATGTTATGTTTGGTTTTGTGTATGTATTTAAGGTACGCTTTACCCTTGGGTTACGGGTCCGTAATTGGTTGGTAATTCGCCTTAATTATCGTTGTCGTCTTTAATGCCCATCGAAATAAAAGGCGTTCGTATTTTGTGGATTGTATCTATGCTTTATTGTTCTTTGGGGTGATTCCCTAGATGTTTTGTTGTATTTCACTTAAAGCCAACTGTCATTGGGTTTAATAATTTTATTTAACATACAATTTCATTGGTTTCAGTAACTTTATTTAAGATACACTGTCATTGCTTTTAATAAGTTCGTTTAAAGTAAATCGACATTGGTTTTAATAATTTTATTTAAAGTACACTGTCATTGCTTTTAATAAGTTCGTTTAAAGTAAATCGACATAGGTTTTTAAAATTTTAATTTACATACACTGTTATTGCTTTTAATAAGTTCGTTTAAAGTAAACCGACATTGGTTTTAATAATTTTAATTAACATACACTGTTATTGGTTTTAGTAACTTTATTTAAGATACACTGTCATTGCTTTTACGCGCCGCGAACACTACACCAAAAACTCCTTTCTCGATGATCGGCTTCGTCGATAGTCTCGAACCCACCTCCTTGAAGATCTTTAACTCGACTCGATCCTAAACAACCTTCCCTTCAACAATGGCCTCGAATCCACTCTATCCCCGTCTCATTGTTTCTTGCCCGAACAACAACTCTCATCCCACTATCGTTGTTCGTTTCCCATTGTACTTTTTCCTAGGTGTGAAACCTGGTTTCTTTCACCAGATCCAAGGTAATTTCCTTTTTTGCCTGGTCCTTTTTTCGGTGTTAAACTGAAAGAAAAATCAATAGCGCGTTTTTATTTCGCCTATTGTTTTTCTTTAGCCGTATGGATTATGAAGGAGGATTAATCGCCCCAAGACGAATGTTTATTTTGCTTTATTGCCTTTTCGTTTGTTCTAACTTAATTTGGTTAGAAGGAAAACTGGCGCTGGTTGTCTTAATGGTTTTAGATAACCATTTTTCTGAAGGGGTCATAAAATTGCTGGCGCGCATTTTTATGATTTCCATCGATTTTGGTTCGGGCGACGGCATCTGGCTCGCACATTTGCCTTTTTGCGGTTTTTTTGGTTCAATGATTACATTTTCGGATTTTATGTGATTAAATTTAGCGTTCAGCTCAATTTACTTGGCATTTAATTGATTAGCGCAAATTGCACGTTTTAGCTTGATTTGGTTGTTATCAATTTATGCGGGACGAGTGGGTGTATGGGGTAATGCTTTGTTTGTTTTAGGTGAACGTGCAGTTCAATATATGCTGCCTGTTTTTTGGCTTAGTTAATGTCACATCCTTTAAGTGGATGTTCTTGGCGTGTATCGCCGTTAGTGGTGGAGGTTGGCTCCACAGAGGTATGTTTTATGGGATGGATGGTTGTGGCCGTAACAAAGTCATGTGAGGTCGAAAAAGAGTCGAGCGAGTTGAAGGAGTCGTGTGCGTGCCGGAAAGAGTTGCACTTAATCAATACCCTGAAGGGGCTCACAATATTTATTATTAAGTTATATATACTTGCTTCTAGTTTCTCTAGTTTTTCAACTCTTCTTTTAAGATTGTGTTGTTCTCGTCTTTCAAACGCGAGTGATATTTATTTAAAAAAAACAAAATCAATGTGTTTACAATTTTGATGATTAAAGTTTGATTTTATCATGACATTTGCTTTGTGTATAAATTTCATTTATGTTTTTTGTTTTATATCTTTTTTTAAGTAGAGTTATGGTTCTTGTTTGTGTATATAGTTATTATTTAAATTCAGAAGAGAGCAGAGAGTAATTTGTATATTAATATTTATTTTTATATATGCGGAAAGTGGTGAAAAATAAATACTTGGTTTAATTGTTATTTTTGACAATTTTTCTTTGTTTGTTTTCTTATTTCGTATATAAAAACTTCAAAATGTTTAGTATATAGTTGTTTATGTAATTTATGTGAGTTTCAAAATAGGGATTCCTTTTTGCGATAAGTTCCACATGTGACAGGGATTAAGAGCAAGGAAACAAGAAAAAAAAATCTTATTTGAGAAAATAAGTTACAATTGGTAGCTAGTTGTCGTACCGCATAAACTAGTGTTGCGGATTGGCAATTGAATGTGCTGGAATGTACTGGAGAAATCTAGTACATTCGCAGTGTATACCAGTTGCGCAGCAGCTGGCACCAGCTGGCCGATTGTCACCATCGATGAGGTCATAGCGTCCCTTTTTGAATTGGCAGTTATGCCCAATGAGTCAGTCTGCATTCAACCGCAAGCGCGTACACACCGCCAAGAAGTCCAGCGTTCGAAATCACAACGTTGATTTTGTCTTTCCTCATCACTGTTTCCATTGACTCTTCCTTTTGTAATTTACATTAGTAGCCTTTTGCTTTCGATACATGTGTTGTGTGCGCAGTCAAATAAACAACTAATACCGAACTGTTTCTAGTGACTTTTCCCCTCGTAATTTGCATCACCGAGGTTTGCTTTCGATACGTGTTTTGTGTTGTGTAGCCAACCCAACAACCGACGTAGAACAAAGGAAGGATCTCGGCTATCTTTTTGAATGCAGCTCACCGCTCTTGGACGCTGCCCTCCAATACAGACCAATACACCACTCTTGGATGCCTTAACCGTGGAACGCTTTCCTCTTGGATGCAACCTCATTATCGCCCGCCACTATTAAAACATTCTCTGGTCCTTCGAGCCGGATCAGATCATCATCAAATAGGATCTCGACGGACGACATTCCTCGCCCTGCATCGCGATAACTAACATTTTCTGGTCCAGTGCCTATTTGGATCTACACCATCGCCGCCCAGTTCGCGGCACAACATACCTGTGACAGGTACACACGTCAGAAGATCATTAAAACTTTGAAGTGCCCTTAAAGTGTGACCACTTTAATATCATCCCTTAAATAAAGTGCATACAGATGTATCTATCCATACAAAACTGAAAGGAAAGGTTACGTCACCTGAAAATAGAACGAGCATTGAAAATTGTACATCATCGCCGCGAAAAGAGCGCCAAAACCACAACACACTACAGATAGTGCACCATCAGTTGTAGAGACTGCAACTAGATCGGCAACTGCCAGTCACCTCGACACAAATCAAGGAACTGAAGCTGCAACATTCATGCAATCATAATATCTGTAGGATCTGAAGGTATTACTAAACGTTTTGTATCTGTTATTCATAATCAAGCAAGCAGCAACATTTGCTGAAGTATCAATTTAATTTTCAATCCAATCGTCTGTGAAACAAACACAAGATGTCTGACTGGGACACAGTTACGGTTTTACGTAAACGGTCTCCGAAATCACCTGCCCTCAAAACGAAAAGTGCTATTAATCAGGCACGTTGTCAGGGCGTTCAAGCGGATACTCAAGAGAAATTTGGTGCCGGTACTAATAAGCAGCACGTCAACACTAAAAACACGGCTAAATTGGACAGGGAAACTGAAGAACTTAAACATGAAAAAATACCTTTAGAAGTCGGCAAGATCATTCAACAGGGACGTCAAGGGAAAGGATTGAGACAAATGGATTTGGCAACAAAAATATGTGAAAGGAAACCACAGGCAAAGGTAGAAGCCGATCTACCGAAGCTGCGCCCAGTGCAGCAGCGAATGCTGGCGATATCCGGACAAAATGCTGGTGAATCCCTGAAGGGAACGGAGAGTGCTCAAAGGAAACGGGGAAAGGAACAGGACCCTAAGCCTAACCACGGTGAGAGTGACAAGCAGGAAGAAAGTGATACATCGAGTGAAACCGGTGACGGGGAAAGTGATTCGAGGCCGAAGCCTGGTAAGGATGCTCCTCGCACTGGTGCACCGGCCATCTCCCCACCAGCAAGTCTTTCGCCGCCAATGATGTTCCGGCCACTTCTACGGCGCCCGGAAACTCCACCAACACCTGACATGCACATGTCGCCCGGCCCCCCACCCGGATCGTCATCACGGATGATGCACCCGGAAAATTCCCGCCGTAGGGACACCGAAGCCATGACGACAACCATTGCGGAACCACCCCAGTAGGGCAATGAACCCAACCAACCTATCAATGAAAACATATTTTGCAATAAATATAATTATTTGTTTTGTTATTGAATCTGGGCAAAATCCTTTACACCTTAAATACTAACAAGTTCTTTCTTCTTTTTTTTAAATATAAATGTTACGTGCAAAGGAAAATGTTTAGAATATTTTTATCTTGAGAGAAAACACAAAAAAAAAGGAATCAAATCGATCGTTTTATACATTATTTATTATTATTATTATTATTTATTACAATGCAAGTAAATTACATGGTAACTTAAAACTAATAGCACTAGCGACTAAGGCTTTCGGCTAGAATATAAATATTAAATATTGTTTACACTAGATTTTGTAGCTTAACTAAGGTTAGTAGTTTGTAGAGTTTATCGATATTAGATGATGATGGTTGGGATATGATGTTGAGCATGTCGTCGTTGTAATGTTGGCGAACGAGGTCTTTTACCCCTGCACATTCAAATAGTATGTGTTTGGAGGATAGGCTGGAGTTGGATGTACAGATGTGGCAGGTAGGGCGATTACTCCTGTTGATGAGATGTTGGTTGGTGATAAATGTGTGCCCAAGGCGCAGCCGGAGGAAGCACCTGATTTTATGTTTTGCGGCTGTTGGTGGATATGTGATGGGTTCTCTTCTGGGGTTTACTACTGCATAGATATGCCAGTAGTCTGCCTAGCCCTTTTGTTCTAAGTTGTGGAGCTCACTATTAAAGTATCTATGTAAGTCCTTGCTGTTTTCAACGAAAAAGGTTATTAGGGGTTCCTTGATGGCCAGTTTTGCAGCAGCATCTGCTGCTTCGTTGCCTGCTATCCCACTATGGCTTAGCACCCAGAGAAGCTTTATTTTGTTTTGTTTGTAGAATAAACTATGCTGGATCAAGTGAATGATTCGGTTTCTATTGTTTGGGTTCCTTATTGCTTGGATGGTTGATAGGCTGTCTGTACAAATAAGTGTCTTGTCCTTTTTTACTAACTTAATTGCTTCCAGTACAGCTTCGGACGAAAATATGGAACAGAATTCGGGTATAAGTCCCTTTCTGATAACTGTTTTTGCGCTGTTGACTGTTTTGGATCCGTCGGTGAAAAGTAGGTTCCACTGGCGGTGTTGGTTTTTGATATGTTGATAATGTTGTTGGTATTCTAGGTGGTTTGTTCTAGTTGTTGGGAGTAGGCTTAAATCGGTGTTGAATATCTTAGGTGATAATAACCATGGGGGGTGAATTGTCCTTGCCTTTTGCGGTTTAATGTTTATTCGGAATTGGTGCGCAAGTAATATTGCCTGTCCTAGGGCCGACAAGTACCTTTGGGGCCGTTTCCTCCTAAGGATGTGTTCAATATCCTCCACTATGGGTGTCTCCGGTGTGGCGGTAAGTTTGACAACTAGCTTGGCTGAATGGTACTTCATTCGATTTTCAATCGTCGGGAGTCCACTTTCTGCTAGAATGTTTGTTATTGGGGTGGTTCTGAATGCACCTGTACTTATTCGGGCTGCTGCGTGATAGGGGGATTTCACTAGTTGTAGGTTAGTTTTGCTGCATTTCCCGTATATTGGTAGGCCGTAATTTATTTTCGATAATATAAATGCTCTGGTGATGTTTGTTAGTGTATTAGTATGAACAAAACTCTTTTTGTTCCTAAGTATTTAATGATATTTAACCTTAGATCTAAGTTTTTCTTAAGAGCTAGACATTGATTTTTGAAGTTGTATTTACTGTCAAGTTGTAGACCTAGAATTTTTAGTGTATTAACATTGCTGATGGTGGAGTTTTCAAAGTTAACTGTTAACAATTTATTACAACTGTGTTTTTTACATATGTGTAATATTTTGGTTTTCTTGTTTGAGATTTTGGCTCCGGAATAATGGACTGATAAGTTCTAAATTGTTGACATTACTGAATACAATGAGATCATCTGCGTAGATACAATATTTTACAACTTTATATTTTGCCAGTATAATACTTAGATCTTCAAACGCTATTTTGAATAAAACTACTGAGAGTGGTGATCCTTGGGGGATACCGGTTTCTAGATTGTGTACCCCGGAACAAACGCCGTTGGATTTTACCCTGAATTTCCTATTAGACAGGAAAGATCTGATAAAATTGAACATATTACCTCCTATTTCCCATTTTTGAAGTTTGTTCAGTATGACGTGGGGGCCGATGCGGTCGAAGGCCTTTTCGAAATCTATTGTTAGAATGGATGTATGCTTTTTGCAGGAAAGTGCAGAAGTAATGTAGTTATCAAGGTGAAGGAGGGCATCCATTGTACCACGACTTTTTTTAAATCCAACTTGCTGCATACTTATAAGGGCATATTTCTCTAAATACCAGTTGAGCCTTTGTGCGATAATTTTTTCTAACAATTTGCCTAAGCAGGGGAGGAGGGAAATAGGGCGGTAGCCATTGATTGTGTCGGTTTCCCCATCGGACTTTAAAATAGGTATGACAGTGGATGTTTTCCATGTTTGTGGTATGACGCCTGATTTATAAATGTGGTTAAATAGATCTAGCAGACGCTGTTTCATGATCGGAGGGCTGTTTTTGACCATAGAATAATCTATTCTGTCGAAGCCCGGGGTTTTTCCTTTTGCAGAATGCAGATTGGATTCAAATTCTATTCCCGTTATGGGACTTTCTATGGCATTGAGATAGGTGTTCCCTAGGGTGGTTATTCGCATTGGGTGTTCCTGCATTTGTTTTTTTGCTGCGTGGAAGTTTGGATGAAAATTAAACTTTATATTTGCCCAGGATTCGGCTAGATGTTCGGCTATTTTTTTGAGGACATGTAAGTATGTTAGTGCCGGTATTTATTGCCGTAATGCCAGGGGGATTATAATAGCCGGTGAGCGTTCTTATATCAGACCATATCTTTTTTGGGGTGGAATTGGGTGTTAACTTTGCCGTGAAGGATTGAAATGATTTGGCCTTTTCAATTTTGGCAGTTCTCCGAAACTGGGCGTTAAGCCTTTTATATATTATTAGATGCTGGTCCGTTGGATGTTTCTTGAAGATTTTCCAAGCTGATTGTTTTTCGGTCCGTAATCTTGCCAGTTCGGTATTCCACCATGGGACAACGGTTTTATGGAACCTTCTTGTTGTCTGCGGAATGGACATGTTGGCGGCCGCTCTAGTCATTTTTGTAATAATACCTGCTTCTTGGTTAATATTTTGTTTTGCGTTATGGGAGCTAAGGAATTGTGTGGTTAATGTTTGAAATTTATTCCAATTGGCACGGTCAGATTGGAACTTGGGGAGGAGTTTGATCTTTTTCTTATTGCCGTTGCCAGTCGATACAGAGATTTTAATCGGGAAGTGATCGCTTCCATGCAGACTGTCTAATATTTCCCAGTTAGTTATGGGAGAAAGTTGGGCTGATATTATGGAAAGGTCTACGTTTGTAAAGGTTTTGTGTGTGGAAAAGTGGGTTGGCTTGCCGTTATTCAGTATTGCCAAGTGGGATTGTAGCAAAAATTGTTCAACGATTTTACCTCTTTTGTTTGTTGTTCGTGATCCCCATATTGTACTCCATGCATTGAAATCCCCCACTAGGAGGATTGGTGTGTGCATGTTTTGAGTTATGTTATTCAGATCTGCTAGATTGAATGGTTGGTTGGGTGGGATATAAATTGAGATAACAGTTAAACTTAATTTCCCTGTAAGTTCGATTGCGGTAGCCGAGAAAGGGGAAGTAATGTTGAGGTGTCTATGGTTAAGGGCCCTATGTATTAGTATACCGGACCCTTGTTTAGAGGAGTTGTTTCCTGTGAGGTTGTTGCAGTAGGCTTTGTATTCCCGAGGCACTTTAGCATTTGAGGAGTGGGGTAAGTGAGTTTCTTGCAATGCTATGATCGCTGGTTTTAGTTCCTTTATAAGGATCTGTAGTTCGTGATAGTTATTGTGGAACCCTTTCAGGTTCCACTGAAGCATTAAAAGATCGTTTGGGTTGTTGTTAGTGTTTGTTGTGGTGTTCAAAGTGGGGGAGTCAATATAACGGTGATTGGTTATCTGACTCCGCGCCACACAGCTCGTTTCACTCAGTTGTCCAATCCGCTCGGATTGGTTTGAGTGAAAGTCGCCCTGTGCCGCGGAGTCAATGTTTTGGTGACAGAGATTAGGATCATATCTTTCCATGATCAGGTAAAGGGAAATTTTCCGTTGAATCTAAACGGGATTTTCGCATTTCTGCTGGAGTGTGTTTCGGTTTGTTTGTGTGTGTTTGAGTTTGTATGGGAGAAGCGTTTCGTGTTTTGTTTTTTATTGTGTTTTGTTGTACGATAGGGTGTTTTCTCTTTTCTATTTCCTTTAAGGTTGTATAGGAGGCGGAGGGAAATATATGTGTTTCTTTGGTAGCAGCTTTGTTTGCGGGCATTGGGTCTTGTATGTGTTTTGTTGGGACTGAATTGGCACCAGTTGGTGTTTTTAATGCGGAAGCGGTTTTCTTTATTTGTTCCGAATAGAGATCATTATTTGTTGTTTGTATGGGATTTTGTTCTCTGTATATGCGTTTAGCATCGGATAGGGATGTTTTATTTTTTGTTTGTATTATTAAAATTTGTTGGTATTGCATATATTTGGGGCATGTGGAGGAAGATGCCGGGTGGGGGCCGTGACAGTTTGCACAGATTGTTCTTATGCATTCAGTTTCAGGGTGGGGTGGAAGATTGCATGTATTGCATGCCGTTGTATTTTTGCACCATTTTGCCGTGTGGCCTAGTAATTGGCATTGTCGGCAACGCATAGGCCTCGGAATGTATTCCTTGACCTTGGTGTTGTACCAGCCGATTTCAATTGTTGTTGGTGGTTGAAGACGGTCAAATGAAAATAGCATTAGGCCCGTGGGCTTCCTTTCTCCGTTCATCATTTTGGTGAATTTAAATACATCAACAATGCCTTGGGAATTCATTTCTGATAATATATCAGGTTCTGGGACGTTTATAAGACAGGGGGCGTAAACGATTCCTTTAGAGATGTTTAGTTTGGGGTGTAGTCTTATGTCGACCGGACAGATTGATTCGAATCGTTTGGATTGGATGAATCTATCTGCTGTATCTTGGTCTTTGACTAGAATTAGTATGGAGCCATCCCTAAGCAGGGTTATTCTTTCGTACTGTGTACTAATAGAATCAATTATTCTCTTCAGCACAAAGACGTTAACAGATGTTAGTGGCCTTGAAGCATCGGTTGGGTGAATTTGAATAAACCAGCAGGGAAATCGAAAGACAATGGGCTGCCGGATCGTCTTTTCTTTTTTGTTGGCACGTTGGTTGCAGAGCCTGAGAGTGAGCATTCTCCCAGTTCTAGGAACCTGTTGCCGGTATGCTGGCTTGGCCCTAGGGCCATATTTTGGGTTTCTTACCTGATGTGTCTTTGTTGTGTTTTGTTTGAGTTTTATCTGTTGTCAAAAATTTCTTTTGAAATACTTTCACTTTTTAAATAGGTAGTCACTTCACTTTTTAACTGGCGCACTATTCAAAACTGGTGTTCTCTGTAAGAGAGTTCGCGGCTGACTGTTAAACATAAAATATGGGATAATTTATTACAATAAACGTATATGTAAAAAGCACCTTGTTCATATGCTCTTAAGTGTTTATATAAAATAAAAAGAAAATCCACAAAAAAGTAAAAATGAAAGAAGAAAACGACAATAAAAGACAATGGAAATGTGCACGTTGTCAGAATTGAAAGAATGGGTTACACGTCGTAAACTAATGTAAGAACACCACAAAAGCAATTGTTACCAGGAAGGAAATAAAACCAAAATTGGTTATAAAAAGTATAGAATAAAATAAAATAAAACAAAACTGAATCTAACAAAATGTTTTGTAATTGTATATTACAAAACTGTTTTCCAATCTTGTTTTGTAATTTTATGTTATAAAACTGTTGGACCAAATCTTGTTTTGTAATTGTATATTACAAAACTGTTTTCCACCCAATGAATGTTCGGTGGTCTGGGATAATGCACGGTAGAATCAATGTATATCGACACTGGTCCACGTTTGCTGTAATAATCTAATTTTGAATGTTGAAAGTGAAATTATTACCTCTAGCTGTGATTCCCAAAGATTAGCCTTTTAAAGAAGTGAAGACTGGTGGGTACAATTTAGCAATAAAACAGGAACTTTATTTCGATTGATGTTCAAGATTAATAAAGATTAACAGAACAAAACATCCAAAGCTAACAAAATCAAGAATTGAAAAGAAAGAATAAAGAATTGGTTGTCAAGTGACAACCAACAGAATTCATCATTGGTGATGCCACATATTGCTTAGTGATGCCACAAATTTAAATGATGTCACAAATTTAAATATTGCGAATTCGACGGTTATTTCGACTGCGAATCCGCAACACACAAGAAAGGGGAAACGTAAAAAATTGATTGAAGAAAAAAAAACCTGGTGTCCTGTGCTGTCTCCATGGCTGCTGTTTGGTGATGTTGGGACGTTGTGTTGGGGCTGTTGCTCCTAGCCCAGTGATGTTAAATCCAAGTGCGTTAGGGTACGGGGTACTCATTAGTAGTCTTTTTTCGATTTCTTTTGCACTTTCACAACTTTCACCGACTGTCTTTTGTTTTAAGTGAGGAGGTTATGCGTTCTTCCCAAAAGGTCGCCAATTGTGTGATGTTTAATTCAACGAGCGAGAGTTTGCTGACACTTTTCGCGCAAATTCCCTGACTCGCAAACACGCCACTTTTCACGATTTAGTCACTGATTCTGAGTTACCGGCAAAAAAGGCACTGTTTTTGATCGAAGGTTACGCGTATCTTTACGTCGCGAGTCACCAATGTCAACAAACGCGGATGTTCGAAGGTTGCATGTTCTTTTTTTATATAAAATAATGATACTAAAAGAAAAAAAAAAAACACCACCACCCCACTGTGGGGTAGGCAGTCGTGGCGCCAGCATGGACGCGAGTTCTACTACCAACCCACCACTTGACGAAGAGTTCTGCCGCAGCGATTGTCACCGAAATAAGGGAAGCTCCGCCACTAACCGTTCACCAGAAAAGAAAAGAAAGAAAAATGAACCACTAGGATATGCAACACAGAAAGGAAACACACCGCTTATTAATTAATTATTCTTTATTGTTTTCTGTTGGTTGTACTACTTACATTTTTGTTTTGAGCACTATCCGATCTTGTAGGATAGAGGAGAGCATCTTATAGGCGGTATTCAAAAATGTTATAGCCCTATAGTTGCTGCACAGTGTGATGTCTCCCTTCTTAAGTATGGGGCAAATTATTCCGCGAAGCCGATCTTCTGGCATCTCATCTTGCTCCCATACGTGCACCACGATCTCATGAATTGCGTGATGTAACGCTGTCCCTCCTTGTTTGATCAGCTCAGCTGGGATGCCATTAGCTCCAGGGGCTTTATTTGATTTGAGCTGTCTAATGGCTTTTAATGTTTCCTCAATGCTTGGTGGCGGCAGCATTTGGTATTGGTCTTGCATGGGTGGGGCCTTCAATTCTTCTATGAGCTGACCATTTATCCATTCATTGAACTGCACTTCCCATCGTTCCAGAATGCCTTCGGGATCGGTGATCAGATTACCCTCTTTATCCTTGCAGTAAGTGCAGCGTGGTGTATACGGCGTCATACTCCGGATTATTTGTTAGAACTTCCGCGCCTGGTGCGGACCTCGCTCTCTACTCTTCTCTATTTCACAGACAAGGTTTTTTCCCAGGCACTTTTCTTTTGTCTGTGAAGCCTTTTTTCAGATTGTCTGAGCTCTTTGTATTTCTCCTCGCGTACCCGCGTCCTATGAGACTTCTGCCTTGCCCGGTATGCAGCATTCTTACGTTCAGTCGCTAGTTTGCACTCATCATCAAACCAGTCGTTCCGATCTCTACGACTACTGCCTAAGATGGAGTTGGCAGTACTAATGACAGCATTCTTAAGGCGTGTCCTTTTCTTTTGTGCGCGCGGAATTCGGCCCCCAGGACTTACTCTCCCTCCGTCGAGCTCTCCGGGGGCGAATCCTAGCGCATGACCAAAGGTGTTACTGGTATTCTCATCGCGCAAGGCAGCCGTGTTGTTTCGAACCTGATCCGCGGATGCAATCCGCACTCAGAAAACTGTGCCAACAAGATAGTGATCCGAGTCGACATTGTCATGCCGCCCGCAGAGAATGAATTCTTAGCGTGCTGAAGTAGACCACACAAAACTTCAATTTCATCTCTTAAAGGATGTCAATGAATTAACTGACGACACACGACTTTGTTTTCCTTCACGCGGTTTTGGAATTTTTTCCCAATTGATGCACAGTCCGTTTTGAGTCCAAGGGCAATTTTAGCCCATTCACTTTTACACTTAACTTTGGTGTAACGAACAATGGAGCACTAATAATAATCTTCCAATTTCCTTTTACATGGTGCTTACTATTACTACTATTTATTAGTCTATAGAAACCCGGAAGTTCATGACCTCACTGATACGGTTGCGCGATTGCATCAAACCTTACACTGCCCCCCCCTATCCGTCGCGGCCGTCCTGCCGATCTTTTTCCCGTAGATCTACCGTCGAGAATTCTACGCACGGTCCTATCGTTGCCCATCCGCGCCACATGTCCGACCCATCTTAATCTTCGCGACCGAATTGTTCGCACTATTGTAGGTTTGCGATATAGGTCTTTAAATTCGTGGTTGTGGAGTTTCCTCCATTGTCCTGCCTCCTCGTCATATTTACCGCCAAAGATACCCCACTTCTTCTGCCGCGTGCATGTTGATTTCACAGTTTTTACTTATAGTTTCTAGATTATCGCCCAGAACGGCAATGTCATCCGCAGATGCGAGAACTTGTGTGACCCCTTTTGGGGATGATCCGGACATGTTGTCGTCTTGTACCTTTCTGATGACACACCTGAGCACAAGGTGAAAAGGACATGGTGGGAGGTCATCCCCCTGCTTTAGTCCGTCTCGGATATAAAATTGTTCTAACAGATGGTTTTCTATTCTAACTCGCCCTTTGTTTTCGTTTATGCAGATTTTAATGAGGGCGGCATATTTATTTCAGGATTCCCAGCTCAACTACAATATGGTAGAGTCTTTGCCTTGCGACTGAGTCGTAGGCTTTTTTGAAGTCAACGAACAGTTGGTGAACCGTCTCTCCGTATTCCCACTTCTTTTCCAGCAGTTGTCTTACTGCGAACATTTCGCCCCTTGACCAGTTCCTGGTAGTCTTGCAGTATATCTTCTGGGTACGGGGTGATTTTCGTCAGTGTGACATTTGGTACTATTTTGTATGCGTATGGGAGCAATGATATTCCTCTGTAGTTTTCGCAGTCAGATCTGTCACCTTTTTTGAAAATGGGGACGACTATTGAGGTTTTCCATTCTTCCGGAGTGACTTCCTTATCCCATATTGTTTTGATGAGTTGGTGAATCTTTCGAGCGGTTGCCTCTACTCCATGCCTCATAAGCTCCGCCGGCATGTAGTCGACTCCGGGAGCCTTGTTGTTTTCAATCTATTTATTGCGTATACAACTTCGTTGAAAGGGGCTTTTGGGATCTAAGGAACGACTGTATGTACCTCTGGTGTGTTTATTTGTGGTTGATGGGTGCGCATGTGGGGGTTGAAGTATTATGCCAATGTATGGCACAGGATTCACTTAAAATCCCCCGACACTTGTTACTCCGAAAATTGTTCACTCAAGGAAGATTAAATATTTAAACGCACAGGAGGTTTTATTGTTAATGTTTTCTTTATTTAACTAATTCGTAACTACCTTTTTTTGGTTTTATTGTACTTCACTTAGTACATATCTAATTTTATCAATTACAGAGTCAAGCTTTGTATAATGACAGCAGTTGTAATGCAAATTCTAAATCAGACTCTTCATATCACCACTAAACTTTTAAGCCACAAGGTGCTTTATAAAACCACACGCATTTTTAATTACACCGGAATAATTTTTTTTTGAATATGTATCAAGACGGCAGTTGTAACGCGACGTATTAAACGGCGGCGTGAACGTCCGCGGTGGTAATTGAATAGCGATTGACTTTCGACTTCTTTTGACCGATCACGGTTGCGGTTAAAGATCTCGACTCGGAGCAGCGTGTCTGACACCGATGGTGGATGTGTAGCGACTAACTCAATTAGGGTGGAAATCGTAATTTCTGCTTTTTACACATTGATCTGCCAATGGTAATCATGCTCTCTTGTGTGTTCCCCAACTCCCCACACTCATCCAGGTCGAAACGTACTTGTGTACTCGTTCGACGTCGATGGGCGTAGCCAGAATGGAGAAATCAGGAGGCTAGGTGTGTGTGCGTCAATGCCGTGTATACGGTCTACTGACCTAGTAATAATCTCTTAGGTCAACGCACTATAGCAAGACAGAAATACGAGAGAGAGGAAAACCTAGCTAAGGTTACTCACCAGCAAAAAGAGATCATTGATCCCAAGCGAATGGGTGATCTGGGAAAAGTCAATAGGAAGCTGCATCGGCTGGAAATATAATACCATTCTGTGGAATGTTCGATAAATACCCAAGCCTATGGACTATGACGCAACCGCGTCGCTTGATTTAACTTGGTTGTTGCTAACCAATACGAATGGAATTTCCGGTGGAAATCCCATGGTTAGCACAATAGTGTTGCCGTATGTCGTTGATTGTAGCTAAACTCAATTATGCATTATCTGCATAGAATAATGAGTTTAGCTATGTGTCCCTTTGACATGTTTTACAGGTAAATAACTTATCAAGGAAATGGGTAGGTATTGTGGTTGGAATTGTGGGCTATTTTTCCTATAGAATAGAGAAACCCCTACACGCACATTGAGCAGGTTGTCAAAGTACTGCTTCCATCTTGTCATGGTATTGCTTGTTTCTGTGACCAGACAGTCGTCTGTGTCTCGAATTATTTTGGCTCTTCCTCGGTAGCCATTTCTAATTGAATTTATGCTGCCATACATACCTCTTATGTTCTTTGCTCTGGCATTTTTTAGGATTCTTTCGATCCGAGTCTTCTCCCATTCGCGTTTTTTTGCGTTTGAAGAGTCTCATTGTCCCTTTCCGAATTGTCCCGTATCTTTCTGCGTTGACGTCATCATATCCTTCTAAGTGGATTACTCTGAGGCGTTTACGTTCTTCGATCTTCGCTCTGCACTCAACGTCAAACCAAGGTTTGGACTCAATTGTTGTTTTAAATCCTAATACTTTTTGGACTGTTTGTTTGATTGTGTCTCTGATCGATGTCCATTTAGTGATCACGTTATTGGCGTCTTCTTTCTCGCTACTCCCATTTTCTGGGATGCTAAATCTATTCGTTAGTACGTCTTGATATTCGGCCCTTTTGCCCAGGTTTTTTAGTTTATCAATGTCGAACTTTTTGCTCGTCTCCCGTGACTGCCCATGTGGGTTTGCTGCGTGCCGACTCCTAATTTTCCGGATCCCTAGAAGTTGATCTGAGTCGCAGTCTGCTCCTCTATATGATCTTACGTCAGGGATATTCGAGTGGTGTGTATATGAGGAAGTGGTCTATTTGGTTACGCGTTACGCTGTCGGGTGATATTCACGTGGCTTTATGGATTTATTTGTGCTTACACGTCGTGCTTTTCACCACCAGATCTTTTGACGCTGCAAACGTAATAATTCGAATTCCATTATCATTTGAAAGGTTGTCTAGGCTTTCTTTACCTATAGTTCATTGGAAGATATATTCTTTTCCAATTTTCGCATTGAGTTCCCCAAGGAGGATTTTAACATCGAATGATGAGATCCTGTCAAATACTTCCTCTAGGGTCTCGTAGAACGTATCCTTCGTTTCTTTGTCGGTAGTTTCTGTTGGGGCGTGAGTAGTATGGTTTGGGGTGTTCTGCCCCAATTTTCTGGCTCAAAAGCCCTTTTCTGTCTCAAAGCTCTACGTGAAGGTGAAGATGTGTGTGTTGTGTGGTGAGTGTTGATAGTGGTATGTGATTCATGGGTGGTGGGTTCTTATGTGAGGTGGAAATAGTAGTATTTAGTGTATTTCTTATGAGTTTGGTATTAATTGTGATATTTTGTGGATGTGATTCATGGGTGGTGTGTCTTATCTGAGATGGAAATAGTAGTATTGGTATTAATTGGGTATAGTTTGTAGTATTCTTATCGCTGGTTGTTGGTTGATGTCGTAATCGAATGGGTATGTAGTTGTTGGATTTTGTGTTTAGGTGATGATATCGAGGTTTTTGCAGGTGGTGGTGGTGGTGAATGCTTTTGTTGGCTATTGGGCTTTTTGTAGGTGGTGGTGAGTATTGGGGCTTTTTGATAATGGATTTGTGCTTAGGTGGTGGATGCTTTTGTTGGTTATTGGACTTTTTGTAGGTGGTGGTGAGTATTGGGGCTTTTTGATAATGGATTTGTGCTTAGGAGGTGAATGGTTTTGCTTGCTATAGGGTTGCTAAGCTAGTTGACTTCACCTAAGACGCAGAGCTAAGCTAGTTGAATTCACCTAAGACGCAGAGCTAAGCTAGTTGACTTCACCTAAGACGCAGACCTAAACCATGATGATGAATGGGTTGTGCTTTAGGCTTTTGTCTCGGTTGCAAGCTGTTAATTGTGGTAGAAATAAAAAAACGTTGTCTTTGTTGTACTTTTTAATCTTATTGTCATTAAACTGAGTAATATATACGGGAATTTTGTTGTTTGTGGATTTGTATGGGAAATGGGTTGTTTTTGCTGGAACTTAAAACTGACTTCACCTAAGACGCAGACCTAAGCCAGTATTCAAACAGATGCAATAACAAGGCGGGGGCGGGGGCGGGGGCTTTTTGCTCTATGATGTTGATGAATGGGTTGTGCTTTTGGCTTTTGGCTGATTCTTAATATATGAGAATTTTTGATTGTTCTATCAGCTGTTTGGGTTCAAGGTTAAAGTTTGGGTCGTAGGTTAATTGTGTGACACTTTTTTTGTTTTACGATTATATATAAAAGAAGATGTTTGAATGATGATGATAACACAGAATGATTAATGTTCTACGAGAGCAGAGATAAAGAAATTGAGTTTGAATTAAGCAAAGTAGCAAGAGATTCAATACATTTTAAAGAACATTTTAAGGAGCATAAAGTTCGGTTCAGGTTTAATGTGAAATCGTTGGGGAGATTAATCCATAATTTATTCCGAAAGAATTGTATTTGGTGCAGAGCTGTTAAATAGTCATGTTTTGGTGTGAAACTTTAAATGATGCTACCAAATTTTGTGTTTGTACTCAATCATGGCGCGAATTATCATTTGGACCTGTCACAGTAATTGGAAATATATTAAAAATTTATGCGACACCAGAAGATGGAAATCGAACACTATTAGCAAAAATGTTAAATGGTGAATCATCAAAAAAAATACAAGATTTACAAATCAGAGGTATTGAGAAAGGTCAGCACATAAAAATAGAAGCAATTGGAGGTAATATAACGGTAATGGGACAGGCTGACAGTAATTGTAGAAAAAGGTCGAGAGTAGATTACTTTCTCCCAGATTGTCCATTCGCCGATGAAAATGATCGGGAACTTGCACCAATGTTAATGGTTGATGATGAAATATACGAGGAAAAAGAACAAAGGATAAACAAAGCAGTTGCTGAAAGAAAAATGAAAATAAAGTTGGAGTACATGAAAATTCGAAACGAAACAAAGCAAAATATAAATGGAGATAATATGGTTGTAGAAGAAGATTACGCGAATAAATACGAATCCGAATACTAATTGCATTTTAGTCGTTCAAGAACATTCACTGCAAACTGATCAATAATTAAAAAAGAAAAAATGTTTGCAGTACAACTCTTTTTGATAATTTTAGTTGGAGTAACTTTTGCTGCGCCAACAGCAAGGGTTCAATTAAATGATAGCAGTAGCAGTTCATCAAACCTTGAATTTGATATTATCTTACCAAATAATGATCGCATACAAATTGATTTTTCATTTATACTTTTAAAACATCAGAATTATTCAGATTTAAATGCAACAACAACAACAACAACAACAACAACAACAACAACAACAACAACTAGTCCTACTACCGCCACTACATTATTGCCTAATACAACTAATGACAAGGAAATTACTGAAGATGTTGACACCTTTAAATATGTGAGTGTGGAGGAGGCAATAGAGGCGTTCAGGCAAGATTTAATACGAAAGGAAATGAATATTGCTGGATATATCGAAAGTCAACACATCTTTTATAGACATTTCAAATTGGAGTTTGACGGCGACAAGGAACTAAAAATCCGATGTTCTTATGATAGTAATTTTGAGAGAAGATCGTTGTTAATTAAATGCTTTGAATATCGTGAATATGAATCTGAAAGAATTCTGAGCAATGGAGAAATCGAGCACATAACAAAATATGATACAGATTACAAATCAAATTACGAATTGTTAGATATGAGGAAAGCGAAACAAACATATCACATGAATATATCTTAAGAAAGCACATATATATAAATAAATAATACGAATATTACTATTGAAATAACTGTGTGTGTTTTATTTATTCAACATTAATCAAGTCTATGTATCCATCCTTTTCATTTATAATTTTACATTTAATCAATTCATTAACAAATGGTCTATATATTCTTCTTTTGTGGTTGCTCCAATTCAATAACCCTTCTTTATTGTTAGGCAAGCGAACAAGATAGCCTACACCAAATGTTCTTGTGACAGTACACTCTACGATTAGGTCTTTTACTATTTCCATAATGCTTTGATTTGTCATATCAGCTGGCTTTTATTAATCCATGAATTATGATCATTTGAGAAACCAAGCCACTTTACATATACTTTGTTGTCTTTAGATTTCAATACTTTTTCCACAAGGAATATATCGGGGTGGTTGGTTTTTTGTAATTCTTTTTCATAGAAACTCCCTTGAATGGGTTGACCATGAGAATCATCAAGTAAATATGTGATAGGATTGGTTAGGTTGGTCTTTTTTATCGTGAATATTTCAGTTGTCCAATTGGGTGTGTAGCCTTTCTCGAAAGCATGTTTAAATTTGCTTATTCGAACTTTATCGCCAACTTTAAATTTAGCCTTTGGAGCGATTTTAATGTGATTGTAAGCCGATGATAATAGATCTTTAGAATTTTTTTTATTTACATCAACTGGTCGCATTTTTATTGTTCTATGTATAGAGTTATTATATGCGTGGAGCAAGCCTTTTAGGATCGGTACCATTTATAGTTGCCATTAAAACTGAATTCTCGCCACATTTTCTCTTTAAGCGTTCTATTGAACCGTTCAACAATTGAAGCTTTCAATATACTATACGTCGAATAATGATTAATTTTATGCGTCTTCATTAGAACCTGGAAGATTTTATTGAAAAACTCCTTGCCATCGTCAGTTTGTAGATTTTTTGGTATTCGACGGGAACTACTGAAAATTGATTTCATAGCTTCTGTTATGGATGATGCACTTTTATTCTTCAAAGGAACTGCCCACGCATACTTTGAAAAAGTATCAATTACAGTTAGTAAAAAGTTATGTCCATTGTTTTCCTTGCTATAAGGTATCATTTCTACCAAATCCGCTTGCCATGTGTCATCAAACCCCTTGATTATAACTCGCCGCCTGATAAAATGTCTTCGTGCAGGTTTATGCAATTCCTCAACAACAGTTCGTTTACTCATCGTCCACACAATAATGAATAAAAAAGCGAAATTTGTTATCTTTTATAATTTTTTTAATTTTATTTTATTAATCTTTCATACAGTAACATCAGTTTTTTAATTTTAACCATTTTATGTTCATTCATAAAGCAAGCGCAAGTGTCTGGTTTATTTTTGCAAAGATTTTCCTGAAAATGGCACGTGTTGCAGGATAAGTTCCTTAAAAATGAAATGTAATCCAGTATCTCATTGTAGTGCTCATCAAGTAGAATGTGTTGTTTGGTTTTTAAAAATTTCAAAATCTCATTAAGAATCGCAGTAGCATTTACATTGGACATGTTTTCAAATCGAATCACAAAAGCATACTAGGGGTTTTTTGTTCTTATAAAATGCTAATAAAGTATTTATTCGGTTCAACACCCTTTCAATTCTATGACATGAACAAGTATCGGGACCCGCTTTACATGTATTGGAAGACCAAGGGCAATTGGTGTAATGGTGTCCGTGAATAGTCTCGACGGAAGGAACGTTTTCAAATTTCCTTAGAAATCCGATACAATTTAAGATCTCTTTGTAATGTTCCTCAAGTATAGTGTTGGGTTGATTGTTTAGTAAAAAATTTAAAATTTCATCCGAGATTAAAGATGACATGGTTTCCAATTGAATTTCTAATACGTACTAGTATAGCAATTCTTAAATTGGAGGATACTTCTTTGTTTTATGATTATATTCTGGGGTGGGCTCTTCGAGTTTCTTATCATTGCTCTTTTTAAATTTCTCAAGTATATCGAGGAAATAGTCTTTAAACTTTCTCAATAAATCAAGTGTATTAAAATTTTGATCATCAATGTACGTGCGTAATATTTCATCATTTTTTTCCAATTTTTCAATCATGACACGAAGATAATTTTCTAATAGTTCATCAACATACTTTTTTGTTGTAGCATCATCAGCATCAGCTGGTTCTTTGATATTCTTCAAAGCTTTATGATCACCATCAAAGTACCCATTTAAGTGTAGTTTTAAGGTTTTTGCATTGATTACCTCTGTAAGAGCGTTGAAATTACTCTCAACATATTCTTGAAGTATAGATATGGATTTATTTTGAAAATCTATGGTATCGTCTATGTAGCCTTTGTTGACAGCTTGGTGTACGGCTTTAGGTATTCCGACAATATTCAAACATTTTCCTTTCATATCAAAATCACCATTAGGTAATAGTTTAAATCCTTCTCCAGGTGGTCCTCGAGGTCCAATAATTGAATTATGAGAGCGCTTGAAGCTCCTTCCGAACTTGTCAACACTCATCTTGCTTATAAGTATTTACTTGTCATGTACTGATGTTAATATATAATATTTGCTTCGCGAAGTTCTTCAACAATTGAGTTTATTTCATTTTGGAGATTATTATTTCCCGCTCTTTGAGATGCAATTAAAAGTCTTAGTCTATCAACGAGCTCATTAGCATTATCCCAATAGATATAATCAACAGGGTTATTAGAATATGAATTATCGTTGTATGCTTTTCCAATTGTCTTCTTCTTCTTAGACATTTGAAGTAAAGGTCGGATAATATGCTTATATTTGTGTCCTCTGTTACCTTTAACTTGTGAGGTACCATCGTGATTTTTCAAGTGTGCATTTGTTTTTTGCAAAATCTTAAAATATTGTTCCAAATCTTCATTGTCATATCGAGCTTTTCTAGGAATTTTCCTAAAAATTAATTCATAAAGACCATCTGTTCCATGGAAGATTTCACCATCAATAACGAAATCCTTTTGGTCATTAATTACAAAACTTGATGTACCTAATTTCGTTGAATTTGATTGTAGGTCGAAATACGGACCATAGATCTTATCACGATTCTGATCTGATGGCGAAGCTCGGTTATATGATGTACTTTGGTTAAGATCATTGGAATTAGCAGGTGTTCTAAATGAAAGATCCTCGTCAGATGGTTAAAAGGAGACTGATTCTGGAGACCCTTGGATTGTTTCTGGAGAACTTTGGATTGTTTCTGGAGAGTCTTGGAATTGTAGTCGGGGTCGTTTGAGTTGTTGATGCTTTACTTTATCAATTATATCAGTTTCGGCATCGGCAGCAGCAGTATTACCACTTTTAACATTTTTCACGAGTTCTTTTAAGGGTTCGACTATAGGCTTAAAAGTATTTTCAAATTCCATTTCCTTCGTAGTTTTTCCAGCTTTGAGAAGCATATATTTTCTTTTCAGAGCTTTTTTAGTTTGTATGAGATCCTTAAGTAAATTTTCATTAACGTCCATATTTGTATATAAAAAACAGGGCGATTCCAAACAGGGCGATTCCAAACAGGGCTGTTTCTTCAAGCAGGGCGGTTTCTTTAAACAGGGCGATTCCAAACAGGGCGATTACAAACAGGGCTGTTTCTTCAAGCAGGGCGGTTTCTTTAAACAGGGCGATTCCAAACAGGCGGGTTTTTCAAACAGGGCGATTCCAAACAGGCTGTCTCTTCAAACAGGGAGATTCCAAACAGGCGGGTTTTTCAAACAGGGCGATTCCAAACAGGCTGTCTCTTCAAACAGGGAGATTCCAAACAGGCGGGTTTTTCAAACAGGGCGATTCCAAACAGGCTGTCTCTTCAAACAGGGCGATTCCAAACAGGCGGTTTCTTCAAACAGAGCGGGTTCTTCAAACAGGCGGTTTCTTCAAACAGAGCGGTTAAAACAGAGGACCGTTCCAATGTTATCGTATAAACAGCTGATTAATGACTGATCAGTTTGATATAGATACAATTTCTTTAAAAGATTTATTATATCGTCCCTTATCTATACTAGAATCTTTATTGATAACCAAGAAACCAAATACATCTTTCCAGCATTTTGCGCATAATTCTTTGAATTGATTGAATGTCATATCGGAATTTATATGATCATTGTATATGTGCTTCAGTTTAAGTTCGTCTTGTTTAAATATAACTATATAGTTTGCATTGTCTCGAATCAAATGTTTTGGTATATGCGTATACGATTGACACAAGTAGAAACTACCCACATCGTTATGTCGTCCCATGCAGAAATATTCTCGAATGTTGTTTTGTTTATCGCATGCAACATCATCAAATATAAATACTGAATTTCGTTTTGCTTCAGAAGGTGCCATAATTTCACAATTATTTGAAAATTCATTGTACTCCATACCCTTGATAGACTTTATTAACCTTCTCAAGTATGCATACTTTGGTTGGTGCAAAGACTTTGAGTATATGTATAGGTTTTCAAATTTTAACCCATTGGGATCGACAATAATGCTCAGCATGACATTAGTCTTTCCACAGCTTGATGGTCCGACAATTATTCCTCGAACACTATTTGGGAAAAATGCTCCATGTTTCCTATGTTCCTGAATTTCAGTATCAAAATTTTTAACTTTAATAATATTTTGTTGTTGTTGTTTTATGAATCGCATTTTACAACTGAATGAAACTAATCAATATAAAAGACAGTGTTTTTATAGGTGGACATTTAATCATTGATCAGCACATATACTAATAAAGTGCTATTAAAATGATAGACTACCGAGTGTATCCAGTCAGTCGAAAACAATCATTCCAAGGACACGGATTAGTGAATTCCCTAATTAATAAACTACCGATTGAGTTAGATCTTCCGTCATATAATTTCTGTGGACCTGGAACTAAATTAGAAGAACGTCTTGCTAGAGGAGATCGTGGAATTAATCAATTGGATGAAGCTTGTCGCGAACACGATATTGCATACAATAATAACAAAAACTTGTTCGATCGACATATTGCTGATAAAATTCTAACGGAAAAAGCCTGGCAGAGGGTAAAGGCGAAAGACTCTTCTATATTAGAGAAATTAAATAGCCTATTGGTTACGAACGTGATGAAGGCTAAAACAACACTCGGCATGGGCTGTCAATCTAAAACATTGAAAAGACGTTCACGTTGCAAGCGAAGCGATTTATTCAAAAAAGCTATAACAGAGGCTAGAACCGCTATTAGGGAGCCAAGAGCCGAGGATCCAGACACAATCGCAGTTACAGCTTTACAAGCAGCTAAAAAGATTATCAAAAATAAAAGAAGAAACATTACAATTCCCAGAGTTATACCGTTACCGAAACGGGGAGGTTTCTTACCACTGTTACCCATCTTAGCTGCATTATCAGCGGTTGGATCTTTATCTGGAGGAGCTGCAGGAGTAGTTAAAGCAATAAAAGAATCAAAAGTAGCCAAAGAACAGCTGGAAGAGAACAAACGGCACAATCAAGCTATGGAAGGAATAAAAATTAATCAAGGCAAAGGGCTTTATCTACAACCCTATAAAAAGGGATTTGGTCTTTTCCTAAAACCTCAAGATTCAAAAAACTTTTAAATTTGCTACCCAATCGTCCTCTCACCAATAATGATATTGCTAAATTTGGAAAAATCAATATACCCAATTTTCGTGGTGTTTACATGAGAGATAAATTGCCGATTAAATCACTTGACATAGAATGTGGTGTAATTAATTTAGACAATGAGAGTGGACCAGGAACCCATTGGGTAGCATATAGTAAACATAAAAATATCGTGAAATATTTCGACAGTTTCGGCAATTTAAGACCGCCTAAAGAGGTTGTAAGATATCTGGGTGAAAATATCCATTATAATTATAACAAATATCAAAATTACAATACATTTATATGTGGCCATCTCTGTTTGAAGTTTCTAATTGAAGAAAAATATAAATAAGTAGAGGAAAACTAGAATTTGTGTTTTATTTCATTCGAAACAGTAATGTCGTTAACACTAACGTTAAGCGGAAACAAATCTACTCTCACCGCAGAGTACTTTCCTCCAATAATCCTAAATTCTGATTATGTATGCGGTTTAGTTGACTTCCAGACCTACAATTCTATACCTAATGTTGATGTATTTAATAATTTATTTCATTTTGGTGATGACGTAATAGAATTTCCTATCGGATCATATGAGATTGAAGATATAGATGACATTATTCAAGAAATTATCGAAATGCATAATGAGAACCACGATAATAAAATATCAATCAAAATACAAGCAAATAATAATACTTTACAATGTGTAATTTATAGTACTGTAGAAATTGATTTTTCCCAACCTAACTCTATTGGATCGCTTCTGGGGTTCAGCAAGAAAAAGCTAGAAGCAAATAAAGTGCATGAATCAGATCTTTACGTTGATATAAATAGAGTAAACATTGTGCGAATTGAATGTAATTTAATTGATGAATCATATATCAATAATCGACCTGCTCATATACTACACGAATTTTCGGTTAACGTTAGTCCGGGGTATAAAATAGTTGAAGTTCCTCGCAATGTTATCTATTTACCAGTGAACGCTAAGAGGATAAGTTCTATAACATTGAATCTCTTAGATCAAAACGGAAATTTTATAAACTTTCGAGGTGAAACGGTAACAGCTCGATTACACCTTAAACGCCAGCAATGATAATATATGACAGCTCATCTCATCCCTCATATAATAAAAGGACAGGTGCTACTATTAACACTACCAATATACTCTCAACTTCCGCTAAGAGAACATCAAAACTTACTCTACAAAATCAACAACTTCTGCTATCATTGGGATACAGATTGAAAAATTAAATTAAATCTAACAAAAGACATGCTGAATATTTTCGAAGAACCAGAATTTGAGGAGAGTATCTCAAAATTGGAATATCATACATACTCGCTATACTTGAATAATTTCGAGAAAAATGACATCATTCAAATCTGTGTCCAACATCAAAATCTTAATATCTTGCCGTCAGAAAGTTACATTTATATTGAAGGTACTGTATCGAAAACTGATGGATCGGCAGTTGAGAAAACAAAACTTGTGAATAATGGAGTGGCTTTCTTATTCGACGAAATTCGTTATGAATTAAATGGTGTGGAAATTGATAGCAATCGTAATGCCGGCATCATATCAACTATTAAAAATTATATTTCTTTAAATAAAAATGAAAGTGATATGCTGTTTAATGCATCTTGGTCTCCTGATTCCTCAATCAATGTCAATGGTTTCTACTTTAATTTTTGCATACCCCTAAATAAATTATTGGGATTTGCTGAAGACTACAAAAGAGTAATTCCAAACGGACGCCATGATTTAATTCTAACACGCTCCCGTACAGATGACAATTCATTAATTTCTGACGCAGATGAAAAAGCAAAGATAAACTTGTTGAAAATACAATGGAAAATTCCTCACATTACATTGTCTGATTCTTTCAAATTAAAGCTATACAAACCTATTAATGATGGACAATCTATGAAAATTGCTTTCCGGAACTGGGATCTGTATGAATATCCTGCCTTACCTAGTACTAATCATCATATTTGGAATGTGAAGACAACCTCTCAAATGGAAAAGCCGCGCTATATTATCCTTGCTCTGCAAACCAACAAACGTAATTTACTTAAAGAAAATCCAGCTAATTTTGATCATTGTAACATTACTAATGTGAAAGCCTATTTAAATTCCGATGCTTATCCATGTGAAGATTTAAATCTATCATTTGATAAAAATAACTACAGTTTACTATACAATATGTACTGTAACTTTCAAAAAACCTTCTATAATCGCCTAGTTGCTGAACCTTTATTGTCAAGAGAAGCATTCAAATCACAAGCGACAATTTTCGTAATAGATTGCAGACATCAAAGTGAAATAATAAAAAACGGACCAGTTGATATTCGTATTGAAATTAAAACATCAAAAATAATTCCTCCTAATACGTCTGCATACTGTTTGATGTTACACGATCGCATTATAAACTATAATCCATTGAGTCAAATAGTTTCTCGAGAAATGTAATCGTTACTTGTATGTTAGCTCTCGCTGAAGAAACACATATACGCACACACAATATAAAATGTATTTTATTTTCGGCGTTCAAGGATTCAGAGGATCAAATAATAAGTTTATTCCAAAGGAAATAGCTGTACTGCGCAATGGACATCATCAGCATTTCATCTTAAAACCACCATACAAGTTTAATCAGCTATCACCATCGCTAAGAAGGCAAGCTCAATGGCTTTATCACAATCATCATGGTTTATCCTGGAATGGAGGAGTCACAACATTTTCAGAAGTTAGAAAATATCTTCAAGATAATATACAAGATTCTATTGTTTACGTTAAAGGAATGGAAAAAACTCAATGGATGAAGGAATTACTACAGAATTAAAATGTTGAAGTAACGGATATTGAAGAAGTTGGATGTCCTAATTTAAGAGAATTGAAGCGTCTCTATCCCAATGAAATGAAATGTACAAACCACAATAAATGCTGTGCACTACAAAATGTTTTTCTGTTGGAAAAGTTCCTAAATGGAAGACGATAAAAATAAAACATGTTATTTCTTTAAAATATGAATTTGTTTTTATTTCATTTATGATTATCAAGAAATCTAGGTTTTTTCTGCACTGGGTTTGTATGTTGTTTTTATTTCCGCCACAATTAACAGCTTACAACCGAGACAAAAGCCAAAAGCACAACCCATTCATCAACATCATAGAGCAAAAAGCCCCCGCCCCCGCCTTGTTATTGTTCGTTTGAATACTGGTTTAGGTCTGCGTCTTAGGTGAAGTCAGTTTTAAGTTCCAGCAAAAACAACCCATTTCCCATACAAATCCACAAACAACAAAATTCCCGTATATATTACTCAGTTTAATGACAATAAGATTAAAAAGTACAACAAAGACAACGTTTTTTTATTTCTACCACAATTAACAGCTTGCAACCGAGACAAAAGCCTAAAGCACAACCCATTCATCATCATGGTTTAGGTCTGCGTCTTAGGTGAAGTCAACTAGCTTAGCTCTGCGTCTTAGGTGAATTCAACTAGCTTAGCTCTGCGTCTTAGGTGAAGTCAACTAGCTTAGCAACCCTATAGCAAGCAAAACCATTCACCTCCTAAGCACAAATCCATTATCAAAAAGCCCCAATACTCACCACCACCTACAAAAAGCCCAATAGCCAACAAAAGCATTCACCACCTAAGCACAAATCCATTATCAAAAAGCCCCAATACTCACCACCACCTACAAAAAGCCCAATAGCCAACAAAAGCATTCACCACCACCACCACCTGCAAAAACCTCGATATCATCACCTAAACACAAAATCCAACAACTACATACCCATTCGATTACGACATCAACCAACAACCAGCGATAAGAATACTACAAACTATACCCAATTAATACCAATACTACTATTTCCATCTCAGATAAGACACACCACCCATGAATCACATCCACAAAATATCACAATTAATACCAAACTCATAAGAAATACACTAAATACTACTATTTCCACCTCACATAAGAACCCACCACCCATGAATCACATACCACTATCAACACTCACCACACAACACACACCTTCACCTTCACGTAGAGCTTTGAGACAGAAAAGAGCTTTTGAGCCAGAAAATAGGGGCAGAACACCCCAAACCATACTGGCGTGTACGTTTATAAATACATAATTGTACCATGAGCCCTGTATTTTTAGCACAGACATTCGGTCTTTAATAAATTTAACATATTTTACATGGGGCGTAATCTTCTTGCTTATGATGAAGCCGGTTCCGAGGTTATGTGTATCGATACCTACACACGCCAGTGTAAACCCGTTGGTTTCGATTACTTGATGTGGGAGGCCGGCTTCCGTAAGCGCGCTGATGTCAATTTTATATTGTTTCGCGTTTTCTACGATCGTCTGTATCGCGCCTGGTTTACATAACGTTCGAACATTCCACGTGCCGGCGCGTATCGGCCTGTGTGGACTAAAGTTTCACGTGCCAAGTAGAATTTTTTTTTTTTTATTTGGTTTATGGTATATTTTACAACAAGTATTTCAGAGATTTAGGATAGCAATTCCTTTACAACTATAATCTTAAATCTATATAATGACAATAGCACAATTTTAATGAATAACAAATAATAAATTAAGGGAAAACTACAAGAAAAAACCCTTATTTGAATCTTAAGACTAATATTGCACGGGCTTCCAGGTATTTTATATAGTAATGACCTCGATATAATTTTCATAGACAGAGTACATATGTAGTGATTTAGGATAACGCAAGACGGGAAACGAGAACATTGTCAGAAAAAAAACAATTGACGAAGAAGTTTCGATTGATTTTGTCAATAACGAACTCTACCGGTTTAACGTTAGCGTTTTCATGTAGTTCATGTGTCGAATAATGCCATGGCAAATTCAGCAACATTTTCAATATTTTATTTTGACACCTTTGCAATTTTATTTTGTGTGTGCGAGCACAATTACACCAAACAGGAGCCCCGTACAGGAGTATAGCTTGGAAAATGGTTTTAAATATTGTAGCGAGCTTAGGGTTCGCTGGATTAATTATTTGTAAATAAATAAGAGCCGTTAAATCGATTTTTGAATTAATGTGACACTTTATTAGTCCGTTAATAACAACCGTTACTTTTTACCGTACACAACGACTTCTTCACTTATCGCTTCCGTACTTATCGCGTATTTTACTTCTTACTCCATAGCAATCGCTTGCTTCGCTTCCTACTTCATACTCATCCTCCATGGTTTTTTTTTTTTTTTTTATATAACGCTGTCTTTATTGACCATTATAAGTTTAGTTACATAAGTTTACAGCTAACTTAACTAAGTTGTGACAATTTTACTTACAATGTCTAGAACATTTTTTCAAGTAATATTTAATTGGAGGTCTTACGTCTATAGAGATTTATTCAAGATACAATTTACTAGTAGGACTCCTGGATCCTCCATGGTCTGTGTGCGACGTATTTATACCGTTCCCTCATTCTGATTCGGCGTTTCGTTTCCGTCTGTTCCATAATCTCGACTTTTCTATTCCAGTTTTCCAGTACTTCCTAAAATAATCTAGTACTTTGTTTCGGACTTTCTCGAAGATTCCAGTACTGATTGTCATATGCGTCACAATATTATAATTTTATTTTCGATGCTAAGCTTTGACTTTCTACACACTAATGGATACATAACTCTTACGACTTTGTTTATTTTGTCAATTGTGGTAGTGATGTGTTTTTGAAAGATAAGTTTTTTATCTAGAATAACTGCACACATACTGAGTTTAGTGCCATTTGGTAGGTAGCAGCGTTTCCTACATCTCGAAAACCAGACAGCTTGTGTTTTATTACCATTTATTTTTATTTTCCATTTCCTATAATACAGTGCTAGTTTGTCAAGAGCTGCTTGCAAAGAGTTGTAGACATTAGTGAATAAGGCACCCGAAGAGAAAATGGCCGTATCATCGGCAAACATAGCTACCTGAATGTTTTCACCTAGACATGGTAAATCTGCGACAAACAATGTGAATAATATGGGACCAAGGACCGAGCCTTGGGGTACACCATAGTGGATTTGGTGAGTAGAGGATATGTCGGTTCCGATACTCACAACATATGTTCTCGAACGAAGAAAGCTCTGGGCCAGAAGCCCAGGTGGATGAAGGAGGTGAAGGTTGACGCACAGATTGGGGTAGTGGAGGAAAATTATCAATGGATAATCGGTCGGGCAGTGGCTGCTGTTTGTCACTCGGAGGCTGTAGGAACGTTGTATTTCCTGTACCATGTCCACGTGGGGATAATTTGCGGCGAATGTCTATGTACTGCTTTCGGCTTATGCATTCTGGATCGGTGGATTTATGTGGCCCACTACAATTTGCACACTTGATGACCTCATTCGTTTTGCAGTCGGAAGTTTTATGGTTTCCCGAACAGATTGTACAGAAGCTATTTATGTGACAATGCATCGAGCCGTGACCATAAAGCTGGCAGTTGTGACATTGTGTGACCTTACCTGGATGATGTTTTTTAAAATCCCAGCGAACGATGGTTTTGATCAAGGTAGAGTAGTTCCGTTTTAGTTCGTTTAATTTAACAGTACCGCGTTGAATGTAGACAATGTACAAGTAGTGTTTGTACAGGGCTTTTGTTGACGAATTTAATGTGATGGTTTTAACATCTATCACTTAATCCCATGTGCAATTAGTTAATTTTTCACTATATCGTTGCTAATCAAGTTTAATCCGGATAACACTACCTTTAATGGACGATTTTCCTTACGTGAGTGGGTAAAAAACTCACATTTTAACCGTAAGAGTTCGGTTCTGATTTTGTTATATATGTCCATTGTTGGGGCACATATTTTTTGTTCAAGCGATATGTTTTTAATTATGTTAGGTATTTGTCTATCTTAATGTTGCTCAAAATATCACGCACTTTAGCACTAATTGATTTTAACACCACAATTGGCGGAACGGTTTCTTTAGGAAGTTCTGCAGACTTTGAAGTGGTTGAAAAAAGTTAGTGTTTGAACACATTTTAGATTTTTCTAGCGCTTTATTATTCACTTTTGAAAATGTATTGAGAGGAGTTTGGCCTCCAACAACGGGGTCGTAATGCAACCGTTTGCGCTTAATTTTGTTTAACCCACGTGTCCCAGGGGCCATAACTTAACGGTTTTCACACTTGATCAACTTATGAGTTTACGGTAGCGAGGCAAAGAAAAAAAGATAGCAAGATAATGGCTTGTGATAAATATTGTTAATATAACGGTTAATGTAATTAAGAAAAATAGCACGAGCAAAACTGTGAGACAGGTTGTCTGTTTGAAAGTCAGCCAGGTACTGAGCCAAGTAGAATCGTTTCTGTCAATGTGTCAGATTCAATATCGCTATTAAGGAAAAGTAAAGACCAATTTAACTTCACAAAAAAGTCGTCCAAACCTTCCCAGTTGGCTTTCTCGTAGAAATAAAATGAGGGTCCTACCCTCACTTCATTCATTCATTTACTCAGAATCATACTGTCCTTTTGGGATTTTCTTGATAACGTTGCTATTGGTTAGAGCAAATTTATCTGACGGGACACAGTAGTCTGAAGTGCCTAAGAGTGAAGAAACTTCAATTATATATTTGTTCGGTTGGACGGCGAGAAACAGGTCCAGTGTGTTGGCGAACTGACCATCTATGTCTGGTACCCGTGTTGGCTCATTGCTGAGTTGACTTAGACTATTTGAATCAGGAAATTGCTGGACATATTGGGTTTAAAGTGTTGTGTGTGGCGAGTTGAGTTAAGCTATTTGAATCAGCACAATTAAACTGAAATCTCGCTTGCCAGTTCCGGGCAACGAAGAACAATCGAGTCGGTTAAGATTCGTATTCATGACTCTAGTACTACCTTTTGGTGTGTGTGAACTCGAAAGTTCTTTACCTCACTACCTTTGCTACGCCACCGTTCCCTGTCCTGTACACTTTCCCTTCACGTTTCGCTACCTGATCTCATTTCTTCAAGGTCAAGCTAGACATTATCTTTGCATCTCCATCACAGGTTCCCCACCGGCCTCCTTTCCGTTGATTTACCGTCAATAATTCTACGATTGTGTACTTTGCTCCATTGTCGCGTGTGGTCATCATATTTAGCGCCAAAGATACTCCTTAAAACGTTGTTCTTGAATACTTTTAATTTGCTCTCCTCCTATTTTGTAAGCGCCCATGTCTTACATCAATATAAAACAATCGGCTTGATTATTGTTTTGAATATTTATTATGCGGAGGTTTATATTATATTACATGATTCCAGCTAAGTTTCAAAATCATATATTTATTTTTCGACATAATCACCGTTGGGGCCAATATAAAGTGTAAGACGTTTTTTTATTCCGTCACTGAAAAATTCCTTAGAATATTTTCGAATCCAGGACTTGATAGCGGTCCTCATCTCATCGTCTGAGGTATAAGTGGAGGAAAAAAATAAAAATCGCGTGCCGTGAGATCAAGGGAGTAAGTTTCGTTTTGTAAGTGAAAGAATGTAAAGATTAGATTTATATTTAAATAAAAGCAGATTCTAAATAAAGTTATTCTTAAGTTTCTCAACTGTCTTTGACTTCGAAAAAGTTATTCGATACAATTTATATTAAGATAAATTAAGGTGAAATAAGTGAGTTAATTTAGGTTTATTGTAGACTGTCGTTATGATACTTGTAGAATTCGCCAAGCTTCGCCTTACCTAGCCAAATTTTGAGGATATTTTGCGAACTAATAAATTGGCTCCTCGATAGTATAGTGGTTAGTATACCCGCCTGTCACACAGGAGACCGGCGTTCGATTCCCCGTCGGGGAGCCTCTGGGGCAAGACTAATGACCTTGCCCGGAAAATACAAATCATTATGGAAAATTTATCAAGCCTCAGGACTTGCTAAATAAGGCCAAGACCAGTTCCCGGTTGTAGTGCCGATGAAGATGATGAATAAATGTAAGACCGTTTGTAGGTTAAAAAAGATGTTATTTGGGGCAGATATTTCCTCATATACTAGGACTTTGATGGGTGCACACATAGTACGTAAACAACTCGTTTTCAAAATCTTTGCACAAATGTATGCCAGTACCCATTTCAATTCCAGTCATTCTAGACACTAGAGGCACGTGTTTTGTGGGATTCCAGCCACATAAAAAACCTGACAGGTGAGTGCCCGTCCTCGAATTCACACTATATTGCACGACGACCTAATATTCTACAACTGACAACGATCCAAGTGAATCAAAATGAGTAGAAAACTCGTTTTTTTTTTTTAATTGTAATAGTTTATTTTAGTAAACAAGTCGATTTAGATCACATCTTTAAAATACAACAGCAGACGTAATCTCCGAAATGAATACAAATCGGTGGAACAGTGTTGTCACCAAAATTATGACATTGATCTTAGAAGACGTAAAAGCTATCAGGCTCTTCAATGACTAAACACTAGCACATTCATGTCAATAACTTGTGAATACCTTAAACACCTGCTAAGCTTCCTAACAGCATGATAATCAGATAGACTGCCGAGTGTTGATAAGAAAGCTTACTGATTCCGTTTTCCATGAGAACCTCTAAATCCAGGTGAGTCAATTATTTTGTGAATTCACCTCTGTATGAAAGCTTTTCCGCGGCTATCACTTCTACATGTACTTTCGTTGAATAAGGTCAGACAATTCGTAGTTAGAACGCTGACACACAACACTTTATTATTTATCTGTGTTTAATCTAGTCGCTTCAGATAGTTCATTTTCATGTTTATATAACCCATTACAATTAGTGAGATTCGACGTTATTTACTTTTACTCTCATCTCCCGGAATTAACTTTGAACTGTGGTAAGTTTGGAAATTGAAAGTGAAAGGTAACATCTTGTGTGTTCTAGAGTTAAGGTAAACTAAGATTATCATGTGATACAAAACAGAGTGGAAAATTTGTTTCGAAACGTGGCTAACGTGCTAAAAAAACCGGCAAATCGGCCAAAAAAATATTGTGGCAGAGAAGGGGATCCCAGTAACAGGAAAAGGAAGACAAACATTCATTGAATTGAAATCACAAAGATAAAAATGAATCCATTAATCATTGATTATCATAAATTACGATCGATTTTGGACATATCAACAAATGAGTTTCGCTTCAACTGGTAGAAAAGTTACGAACTTATTGGCCGCGTAATATAATGCAGAATATCCATCTTTTATAAGATCTAATACCAAGTGCTTACAAATTTGGCAGCTTATCTGTGTATTTCAAAAGTACTGTTATCGGTAAATTATCTTCTGATAACAGACTAAAGTGCGATTTTCGGAGAATACAATACAAAGGTCTGGTGAGTTTATTTCACAACACTGCACCTATGTGAAAGAAAGCAAATAAACAAACAAAGAAACACTCAAGTGTCCTTGTGCTGATAAATGTGAATACATGTTACGGAGGCGGGTGGAAAGCATCTCTTAATTGGTACTTGATTAATTGTTAGGGAAGACCACAACCGGTTTTAAATAATGAAATGCCCAACGACATATTTCTCGATCGTACGATCGTCAATCGAGCACATGACCGGCTACGTGTAGTTCAATGAAGCTCATCACTGCGCCGCATCGGGAAGTTGATAGTGGAAGTGTTCAGGTACATTTTACGCGAAAGGAATGATCATCGTTCTAATATTATTTAACAATACAGTAACGTGTTTGGGTTTATTGGGTTAGTTGTGTGGTTCACCTCAACTCTAGGGCTTAACTAGTGTGGCTAACATTCAAGTTTGTTTTGATTTCAATTGCGAGATTAAGATCAACTGTAAAGCAGAAAGCTCTTAAAGGTCCTGGTGTGTTTGGTTGGACTGTAAAATATAAAAGGGATACTCTGAAATTGGACCGAAACCTTCGGAACTTAAAATGTCTTCGAAATTGTACATGGACATGCGTCCTTTTATTGTGTCTCAACTTCTGGTTGTCGCAAGAGAAATTGTTCGTGAGAATGGTTTGGGGTTTATCTACTGATAATCTCAATCAATAAAATAGAAGGGGTTTATCTATTGACAATCTCTACAGGGTTAATGCACATGGTCTTATGGTGAGGGGAGGGGGGGGGGGGGTGTAGTGTGCAGGCGTACTGCACTGGTTCTACTCCCCATCCATTAAGATACCCCATTGGATGATCGTTAATGTGGGGTACGAACTCCGGTTTCGGCTTAGTTATTAAGGGCGCCGCCGATGACTTTGGGGTAGTCAACTGCCGAGGATGACATTTGGTTTTACCGGGTATCTCGTCGCTGGCTTCTACATAGCACTATTTACGGGTCTCTCGTAATGCAATGGAACGACACATCATCGCTGAATGCGGGTCACTTGGCGGAAAGGTAGCACAAGGATAAACGGCAAGGGATGCACCTTCCGATTAGGTCACTTCTCAAGCCGGTCGAATGAAATTAAAACATATTCTTCATCTCCTTTAATATTACACCTTGATTTAATATAGTTTCATGGTTCATTATTTACAATCATTAATAAATTCAGAATAAAGATACAAAAAATAAGAATGTTCATCAACGTTATCGATGCCAAACACTCGCGTCGCCACACCACTCTCGACTCGCGTTTTAAATGTTGCAAAGTAAAAACTATAATATAATAGAATATTGTGTATTTAATTAAGAAAAAAAATATTGTCTTTTTATCCTTCGCGACGAAAGAAAAGATTCCACCCCGGCACACTTTATTTGTTTAACGTGGAGGCCCGACATGCCTCCACGGAATCTATAATAGAACGCGATTGATTATTTCCATCGAAGCGATAGAATACCAAATATTCCTGCATCGCTTCGATGACCATATTTGGTAATAATCCCTTGTATATGGATCAGGCAGAAAGGGTTGAAAAACACACACACACAGATGTGGTTGCTTCGCATGCTCATGCGAGCAAACGGACCGCGGACATAGAAACTCCATAAAAGGAAATGCTATACATCGAGTTCCCAGCCGGGCAAACATCATGAAGGAGATGCTTGGGTGATGCATTGATCAGCGACGCCATACGATCGACCGATACATCCATGAATGTGCCTTGCCATGCACGTGTCTGGAAAAATTCTTTCCTCATGTGTGCATGGACAAGATCAAGGGTTTGCATCGATACGTAATATCGTAGCCGAGTCGTAATTCAGAGCATGCCCACTGGTGCCAATGAATTTGTTTGCCGATCGGTTGTTGTTGTTGTTGAATAACGCATTTATTGTACAATAATTTAACAAATGTTGACTTAGGACTAAAATGCTAAATCCTATTTTACAATCTTTTCTTATTGTTAAAATAATTTACTGGCTCTACACGAGCACTCTAAATTACACGATACAACTCTGTGTAATGCCTTTCGGCGTACAATAATATTTTCATATTTTTATATATTTCTTATTACCCGAATATTTTAGAAGAAGTTCTCTCTCTGTATTTATTAATTTTTTTTTTTTTTTTCATTAAAAAAAAATAAAATAATAACAAACATATTAACAAAAATGTTAACATAAAGAAATTTTAAAACGAAGGGAATCTAAATGAAAAATGGAAATGAAAAGGAAGAATAAATAAATATGAAAAGGGAAATGAGGAATGGGAAGGAAAGGCGTAGCGTCTGAAGATCTTACTATATTTGGGGAAGGTAAATCCTTTCTTCATTGTCAATCCACCACCAGTTGAGACGGGATCGGTCATTTATAGATTTATCTCGATCGCCTCTTGCCATGCTAAATCGCAAGTGAACTGCAGCATTTGATATATCACTGTTATAAAGAATCCGTTTGTCCCTGGCACCACGAAAAGCGTGGTAAATAATAGGGACTCCCTGCTTGTTTTGGATAAGACCCTTTCTATCCAAGAGAGGGAACGCTTCTGGTGGGATAAACCCATTTATTCATGTATTCTCCAGGTACATGTCACTGGGGTAGTATGATCCCGAGATAAGATTATTTTCGCTGCACATTGCCCTTGCAATGTGACTACGAATAATTTTGAAAAAGAAATTGTCTATCCTATTCAGTCCTGATTTGTCATACAGTGTCTTATTAGGATAGAATTTCCAGTATTGAGACTCAAGTGTTCTATGTAATCCGAGGCAGGAACGCGAGCACTGCCTCTCGAACATGCGAAACTTTTCCATGTAGGATGGGGAAACGTTAAACCATACTGGGCAACCATACACTAATATTGGACGAATAAATGCTGAGTACGAAATTATATTAACTTTGTGATCTAGGAGACTATTTCGAAACAGACTTCTTGTCCATGCATATGTTCTGTTCTTGTAGGGGCTTGGTTTCAGGAAGCGTGTCTCCTAGTCCTTATAAGCAGAAGGTGATCTCTTAAAATAGACCGCTCCTGAAAACTCGTCCTACAAAGGGGTCGTCACCGTGCTTCCTTTGATCCAGAGGGAAGAGCAACGTCCTTGATTAGGCCTCAGTCCTGTGTTCCGTGGGGGCCAGGTGATATTCCAGATCTGCAAAATATTCTCTTTGTTGGAGATACCACGGCTGTACTTACCCAGTGGTTAGCCAAGGAATAAAAACAGGGTTTGCTTTGTTTTCTTACGCATATAGAAGTGTTTATTTCCATAAAATGGTTCTCCTGGGGTACTTCCTTCACGGACGATGAATAATATTATATTGCGGCCCGGAGATCACTTAACTGTTCCTTTATAAAGGAAAAGAAATCGAGATTTGTATCTCAAATATGTACAATTTCGTACAAAAATCCCGATTTTAGTATCCTGAGTGGGGTGCTCAGTGTTTACTTTAGATAAGAATTCAATTTCTTGAATTCATACGAAACTATTGCGCAGATGTGGATGTGTAGAAAGGGATTCGGGTTTGTTTGTTCTGTTTGATGGAATTTTCCCGATTGAGATAACGTATCTCTGGGTTTTGAATTTTCATGATGTCGTGGAACAAATGTAGAACAATAAACGGATATTAGATTCGTTTATTGTGAATTTTAATTTTAATTTAGGTTTTTGGTTATAATTATGCCGTGGGGGCAAATGTTAAGCGATAAACGAATGTTTGATTCGTTTATTGCGAATTTTGGATCATGTTTGGGTTTTTTCGGGTTTCTGGGATTAGGATGTATGGAAGGGGAAAAAGGTGGTAGGGCTTTTTAGAGCACTACACATATGCACTTTTAGCTGCGGAGAGGGCAGCTGCTATGTGCTTATCAAAGTACTATGTGCTATACCAACGTACCTGACAACAGTTTTCATTTGGAGCGGAAGATTATTGCTTCCCACAATGGAAAAGTTTTTCCAATTATTCCTTGTATCTCCTGAAGCTGTAGAAAGAGGTGTTCTGAAAAGGATGGTTTCTGTTTTTTGGAAGTTAATTTTCAATTTCCAATCGTCGCAAAAGCGTTTGATTTTATTGAAGTCTTCTTGAAGAAGTCTGTTAATGGCATCGATTTTTTGTTTCTGATCTGTACACTACAATATCGTCAGCATATGCAATAGCACGATTAAGAGACCCAACTAGATCACTAGTATAAATATTGAAGAGAATGGGAGAATTCACGGCTCTCTGCTGTAAGCCATTTTTAATACGGAAAGTTTTATTGGAGATTTTGTCCCCACATTTTACCACAAATTGCTTATCCATTATCATGTCGTAAATGATGTGTAACAGATATTCGGGCAAAACTAGATTTGATAACTTATATACAAGTCCTTCTAACCATACGGTATCGAAGGCCTTTTCAAAGTTAACCAAACATACGCCTGTGCATTGTCGTTTTGCCTTGTTCCACTATATATCGGAAAGAAGTTTTGTAGCTGCATGAACTGTGTCGTGCCCCGCTCTAAAGCCAAACTGGTGTTCTGCTGCGCCGTGCTTCCTCTGAACTCGAGGGAAGAGCGTAGCATTCGTAGCCGTTTATATGAATCAAAATAATAACTTTCCGATTCTAATGTAAAATAGTTTTATTATATTTTTATTGGCTTTAAATCTTTAGTTGCCTGCTCGGCAGTGGTATGTACACAAAATGAAATGACAATGGTCGAATGATCATGGTCGACTGGCAAAATTGAGAGCTACCTGAAAACATATTAGTTTTCCTTTTTATACCTGAACCCTGAAACACATGAAAGTTGGTTTGGCCAATCATATTCGAGCAGATGCCACTGTTGCTCGATATGGATTTTGCTGATTGTATCAATCTGCTGCTAGAGTTTTGCGTGAAATGTACAATAGTCAAATGAGAACAAAACTTACCAAAAATATTAAGTTGAATACAAACAAGGTATATTTTATGCAATTAGCACTGCCCGTTAGTAACGACATCGTTGCCCCTTTTTGATCTGGAAAAAGAAAATAATAATAATACATTTTCCATTTTTCATTTTTAAAACATTTTTTTATTTTTCTTTTTATATTCTTAATTTCTAAATTAAAGGCTAGACAAAAAATGCTTAAATTCTAGCTTAATTATCTTATATAATAACTTACTGGTCCTTCGCAGACGCTCTAAGCTAAACATTACTTAACATTTGTATAATTTGCCTTTCGGTGATAATAATAATACATAATCGTACACATATACGAGGGTTGCATCTTATGTTTCGGGATTTGGCAACCCTAGCGTTGCAATCCGGCAATTGACAGCTCTGTCGTAAAGTTGGACATTTTTGAGGTTATACGCACTCAGAACGTTTTGACATACGAGCGCTATTTGTGTTGTTTACAGTAACTTAAAAGATTCATCTCGGCCCAAAAATGGAATTAAATCGTCAACATTTTCGTGCGATTATATTTTACAACTTTCGGCGTGGATTAACTCAGGAACAGTGCATGGACGAACTTAATTCAATTTTTGGCGATGAAGCTCCATCAAGGACCAGTGTTTATCGATGGTATGGCGAATTCAATCGTGGTCGTAGTTCACTCCAAGATGAATTTCGTGAAGGCCGTCCAAAATCAGTTGTTGTTCCGAAAACCAATGATGCTGTGCGCGAACTGATATTGGAAGATCGTCATATCACCTATCGTGAGATTGAGACAACCTTAGGCGTTAGTGGGAGCAGCATACATTCAATATTGCATAAACATTTGACTGTCAAAAAAATTTGTTCGGGTTGGATCCCACACAATTTGTCAATCGCCCAAAAAAAGGCTCGTGTCAATTGGTCGAAAGAAATGTTCAAAAAATACGGTCGCGGTGCTTCGAAACACGTCTATGACATCGTGACAGGTGATGAATCGTGGATTTACGCGTATGAGCCCAAAAGTAAACAGCAGTCGACTGTCTGGGTGTTTCAAGATGAGCCAAATCCAACAAAAGTTGTTCGCGCACGAAGCACTTCCAAGCAAATGGTCGCCTGTTTTTTCGGAAAAACTGGACATGTCGCAACCGTACCACTAGAACAACGCAGAACAGTCAATTCTGAGTGGTACACAACCATTTGTTTGCCAGTTGTCTTCCAAGAGATCAGGAAAACCAACCGCCGAAGACGGATCACTCTTCATCACGACAATGCGAGCTCTCACACATCGGCTGCGACAACTGCATTTTTGAGCACCCAAAACATCGATTTGATGGGTCATCCGCCGTATAGTCCTGACTTGGCACCGAATGACTTCTTTTTATTCCTGTACGTAAAAAACAAACTGAGAGGTCAACGTTTTTCGACACCTGAAGAAGCGTTTGCTGCATTCAGAATGCATGTGTTGGAGATACCTCAATCAGAGTGGCAAAAGTGCTTCGACAATCGGTTCAAACGCATGCAAAAGTGTATAGATCTTCATGGGGAATATTTTGAAAAACAATAAAATGATTTTCGATGATCAATATTTGTTTTTTTCTCTAATCCCGAAATACAAAAGGCAACCCTCGTATGTTATATCGAGCAGCTGCTATGGTTGCTCGATATTGGTTATGGAATTGTTTAGGATCCATGGGATTTAAATGAATAAAATTAGGATGATGGGATATGTATGTAGGGGGGAGGATATTAATGGTAGGGCTTTCTGGAGCACTACACTAGTTGTTCGGAATGATGTCGTTTTCATCACACCGGTTTATCAATGCCTTATTTATGATTTTCTCGAATATTTTGCTAATGTTTGGAAGTAGACTAATCGAGCGAAGGTTTCGCGGGATTGCTCCTGTCCTTGCCCTCTTTGGGGATGGGATGGACTACTGCTATTTTCCAATGTCTTGGAAAGTATGCATTATTTAGAGCGTTATTGAACAAGGTAGTGTAAATGTTCACCGCTTCCGGAGGCAGATGTTTAAGAACTGTATTCGGAATACCATCTGTTCCAGAGGATTTCTTGTTTTTAATGGATCTAAGGATGTCCACGAGTTCATTCTTATTCACAAATATATTTGTGTGCACATTTCTAAGCGGCGCATCCGCTCTTTTGTTTTCGGAATGCCAACTTTGCCGTTCATTGTGCAGCGAAATATGGTTTTGGATAGCTCTGTTTTCGATATCGAGGTTAGAATGAATGGATTCATTCACTTTGTGTACTGCCTCGAAACAGGCGCCAATGCAGTTCGCTTTTTCTTGCGGATCCTCGACTACTATTAGTTCTTCGTTGGAGTTGATATGTTCCGGGGTGAGTCCTGCGTTCAGCAATATTTGACAATTCTCGGGAGTCCTCGGGACTCGAAGGCAGGGAATGTCATTACGATCTTTTCTTCTAAATACTTTATTTATTTGCGGAAACATATTCCCACCACTGGTTTTAATGGAGAGAATTTTAATTAATTACTGATCTGTAGTTGTCACGGATCAGCTTTCGAACGTTTTTAATCAATGACTTAATTGTCTTTATTTCTTGGCTATAAGGATCGTTGAACTGTCTGTAGAGCAGTTTGAGCTGGGAGAGCAGAGCGCTTTTTTGTCTATACAGGGCATCAATAGTTGAGTTTCTGTATCTATAAAAATGCTCCTCCGTGTGCGCCGCTTTTGGAATGGAACGGTGCATTGTTTTGGTGACAATGTTGTCCATTGTTGAGAGATAATGATCTATTTCCTCATTTCGAAGGTTTCTATTAGTCGGAGGATCTACGCCATTGGAGCGTTCGTTTTTTCATTTCATTTTTTAAACATTTTTTTATTTTCTTTTTATCTTCTTAGTTTCTAAATTAAAGGCTAGACAAAAAATGCTTAAATTCTAGCTTAATTATCTTATATAATAACTTACTGGTCCTTCGCATACGCTCTAAGCTAAACATTACTTAATATTTGTATAATTTGCCTTTCGGCGACAGAACTTTGTGGCAGTACTTATAATAATTTGAAAGACAAAGAAAAATTTGAAAAACGTTGTCAATTTTTTTTTGTTTTTTTTTCTTAAAATTTAGCTTTTTAATTTTTAATTTTATGTAAAAGCACTTAACTTAACTTAACTTAAATCTTATACTACCCTAATTCTAGAAAAGCTAAGTCTATGTAAGCTAGCTGATGATAGTGTGATTCTATACCGACTTTGGTATCCAGGTCTTTTTTGCCATTCAACCACCAGAACTGTTGACGCTTTGTACGCCGAAAGGCATAGGAGGCATAATAGTGTACAATTTAGAGTGCTTGCGAAGAGCCAGTAAGTTAATGTAAGAGTAATATTTGTAAAATAGAAATTATCATTTAGTCTTAAGTAAAATTTGTAATTGGTTTGTTAAATAAATGTGGATATAAAACTAAAAAACTAAAAAAAACTGTTGACGCTGTCTAATACTATCGTCCCGGTCTCTGTGGGAGATAGCCCAACTGAAGCGCATGAGCTCTACTTCGGTGCGCGTTACTTCCCGGTCGTAGCACAATCGCCCGTCTACGGATGATCTACTTACATGATAGATCAGCGGAATTCCGGATCTATGCTGTATAGGCCCTTTCATGTCCAAATCAAGGAACGCCTCTGGTGGAACAAAACCGTTGCGACGCACGTTCTCATAGTACAGGGTATTTGAATTATAAGCCCCGAAAATTAGGTCATTGGACGAGCTTATTGCTCTCGCAATATGTCCTCTGATTAATTTAATCATAAAATTATCCACCCTATTTATGCAGGCTTCATTATATGAAGTCTCATTTGAGTAATACTTTTTATAGTCCGATTCCGGTGTCCGATATAATCTGAGACAACTTCTGAGACACTTTCTTTCGAACACCCGAATCTTTTCCATCAAATTTGGACCTATGTTAAACCATACTGGACAACCATATATGAGCATTGGCCTGATTACCGTCATGTAGCATATGACTTTTACCCTGCTGTCAAGTTGGCTACTGTGAAATAGCCTCCTTGTCATAGCAAACGTTTTTCTAGCCTTGGCCAAAGCAGCCTCTACATGTCTGTTGAAATACAGATATTGGTCTAGCCAGATGCCCAGGTATTTAACTAAACTCTTGGTTTCCAGTTTATCTCCATGCGGTCCCACGATAACTAGCTTTCGCCAGTTTTTTCTTGTGCCGTTCGTGGCTTTATATAATGGAGTTCTAAATAGGATGGCTTCACATTTCTGGAAGTTGATCTTAAGTTTCCAGTCATCGCAATAGCGCTGCACGTTGTTGAAGTCTCGCTGTATTAAACTATTTATGATCTCAACTTTCGGAGCTGTTCTGTAAATTATGAGATCGTCTGCGTACGCAATAGCCTGCGGAAGTGCATCTAATAAGCCGCTAATATAAATGTTAAAAAGAATCGGAGAGAGTACCGCGCCCTGTTGCAAGCCATTCTTGATATTATACGTTTTATTAGAGGTCGCATTACCACTTTTGACCACGAACCTCCTGTCCTTTAACATATCGTAAAGTACATATAGTAAAGGCTTATGTATGCCATGTCTGACCAGTTTGTAATACAACCCTTCGATCCAGACGGTATCAAAGGCTTTCTCCAAGTCGATCAGACAGGCACCTGTGCGTTGGTTCCTACATTTATTCCATTGTATGTCGGAGACCAGTTTAGCTGCGGCATGTGTGGTTTCATGACCCGCCCTAAAGCCAAACTGGTTATTTGGAATAATGCTGTTGTCGTCTACCCATTTTACCAGAGCTTTGTTAATGATTTTTTCAAATACTTTACTGATGCTTGGGAGTAAACTTATCGAACGCATGTTCATTGGGTTTGTGCAGTCTTTGCCCTTTTTTGCGATGGGCTGAATGATAGTCGTTTTCCAACGCGCGGGATCATCGTCATCATCATCATCATCATCATCATTATCGGCACTACAACCGGGAACCGGTCTTGGCCTTATTTAGCAAGTCCTGAGGCTTGTTAAATTTTCCATAATGATTTGTTTTTTTCCGGGCAAGGTCATTGGTCTTGCGCCGGAAACGCGCGGAATAATATGCATTATTCAACGCGTTGTTAAACAGGACCGTGTATATATCTATTGCCTTTGGGGGCAGGTTCTTGAGTACGATGTTAGGTACTCCATCTATTCCCACTGACTTTTTGCTTCTTAATGAGTCGAAGATACTCTGGATTCCTTCCCTTGTGATTAAAAGGCTATTATGCCCACCATTGGCATTAATGTCAATTGACAGATTATCGTCACTGAATTCGGTAAAACCCGGATTCTCCGATTGCCAAATTGAAATTTCATTTCGGAGGTGCAGGTGATTCAGTAGAATTCTGTCCTCCAGGTCATGATTTCGGTGAATGCTTTCATTCACCTTGTACATTTGCTGAAAGACAGCTCCCACAGCGTTCACCTTCTCCAAAGGATCTTCGATCACGAAGAGCTCACTATTGAGGATAGCGTTCTCTGTATCTATGCCAATGTTAGTTAGCAGCTGCTTGTTTACTTCAGTACGTGGAATTTGGAGACACTGAATCTCGTTTTCATTATTTCTCCTGAATATTTTATTTATTTGTAGGAACATATTCGGGTTATTAGTTTTTATAGCTCGAATTCTGTTGTTCCAATACAAATTTGTTGCTAATCTATAATTAGTTTAAGTAATTGTTGGAAGTTTTTTAATTGAGATTTCAGTGATATTATCTCCTGGTCTTGTCTGTCTGTAAACTGTCTGTGTAATTGTTTTGATTTCGATAGCAGTCTGCTCTTTTTCTTGTGAAGTGCGTTTATTGTTCCGTTTCTGTACATGTTAATGTGATCTGTAACTGTTGTTTTGGGAATTGTTTTGTCCATTGTTCGTTTTACGGTTTCGTCCATTTGTTGAATGCATTTGTCGATTTCGTCATTTGTCAGGTTTCTATTTACTGGCAGATTAAAGCCATTCGAACAAAGTTCTGCTGTTAATGATCTGGTGAACCGCGGCCATCGCATTGCCCCGTAGTTATAGCGTTGCGGGATCACGAATGCCTCCAGATCTGCGAGCTCGTTTGGAAGCTCTGTGGTAGTTTTTTACGTAGGCATCGACAAGGATGCGGGTTCTATAAAAAAACACACACTGGAATTGTTCACAAACTCTGGTATAACAGGACTCCGTACTATCATCGACGAGGAAGGAAATATGATATAAAAACGCAGTCTGGTTCTATTGTTAACACTTCTTTATTGTAATCAGTGGAGAGGACAACAGTTTGGTTCCAGGTCATATTTCTAATGTTAGCAAACTTCGCGACATAAGTTCACTCTGTATTTAATTTAATGAAAACGGGCACGAACTTCACTTTGATGCCTGAATGTACAATATATTTTGTGTTTATTTAATTTAATCTCTACACCGACACGAACTCCAATTAGATGGTAGAATGTACAATATGTTTTGCGTTTTATTTAATTTACTCTCTACACTGACACGAACTCCGCTTCGATGCTCGACGTACAATATATTTTGGTGATCGCGACGACCTTTAAACTTCTGCCCCGTTGGAAGGTGAAAATCTGACTGGATATTGGATGTCTCTTTACAGACATCCAACGAAAACGAACCTAAAGGATTCGCCGCCAATGGCGAAGGTCCAAACAAAAGGAAAAGGGAAAAACTCATGTAGCAGATCGAATCGGCTGCTACATGTTTGGGCAAGATAAACTGCCGCCATACGCAAGGGATAGATTCTTGATTGACGTGAGTGAATAAAACCCCTGCCGAAGGCAGAAATCTATCTTGGAAAAATGTATCGGACATTGGGCATGGCCGTTGTTAGATCATCTAGCATAAACAAATTTCGGTCGTATGACTCGATGCATGTTATGTTAGGGATGTGTTAATCCCGTTGAAAGGCACTGTCAGGCGAAAGTATCCGCTTGAATGTTTACTTTGTGTAAACTAAAATTGGTGGCCATGACCGATGCTGGTGATAGTTCCAAGAAACGGCAACGGATCATAAAATCGGTCATGCTTAGATCCAAGCAAAATATGCGCGCCTGAAAGGCCAATGTTTGATTTGATCTTCTTTACTTAAGGAAAGATAGATCGTAGACATGCCGTTGGAAATCTGGCTTGCAGCTGTGCAAGCAACCCGAAATAATGCCAGGTCAATAAATGGGTACGAAAATAACACACGGAAAGATCAGCGTGTGTGGGTGGATATGTGCCATCCATTGTTCGGTCGCGGAAGCTCGGTTAATGAATTGATGTCATGGCAAGATGATAATCTTGCCGTGAATTATGCTTTTAGGAATGACCGTGGGGAAGAGGTTTGGAAAAGCACCCAAAAAAGGTAAGCTGCCTAATATATATTTATGTCGGTTATCCTTGGGGATAACCGAATTAATTCCAGCGAATTGGTTGGCGGTTAATGCCGTAACAAGGTTGCGTAACCTTGCTGAAGATTTGACTTCAAGGTAAGTCGCATCGCTGGGAATGGTGGGGATCGAGCGATGCATGGCTCTTCGGGCCCTGAAAAGCCCCACAACTCTATTACTGCCGTGAATGCACAGTGGTCACTGTCGTGTTCAATTGTCCGTAAACAGTTTGTGTTTCGTCTGTTGGTGTTAAGTAATATCAGTCGTGAGTCGATTAGCAAGATATCTAAGAACGATCTACCTCTGGGGAACGATGGATATTTCGTAGCTAGCAGGTCAGTTCTATATTCAATATGAAACTGATCTAACCAACCAGCCAACTGATTTCCTTTGGCATTAGATATATAATTTCCCCAATTTCTATGCTTGGCGTTCATATCTCCCCCTAGGATAAAGTAGTTTTTGCCCAGGTGCAATTGTAGGCATCGAAAGAGTATCTCGAGCTCCGCTATAAATAGGTTTTGTTGGTGCTCCTCAGGTGCGTAGACCGCAATCGCATACAAACGCCTTCCTTGCTGAAGGGGCATGCGCACGATACAGGCTTCCAGCACCCGGAACCTGCACACTTCTCCACTATATATTACTTTATGATTGATCCCTTTTCTAATAAAGATTGCGAAACCCCCCTCTTGAGAGCAGTTATGTCGATCTCTTAGTATAATATCGTAGTTTTTCTGTCCTATCTTATGTCTCTGGTTTAACTTTGTTTCCCCCGCCAGAAGTACATCAGGTTGTTCCTCTTGCAACAGGTTAAAAAGATTGGCTCTTCTCTCAGTTCTTATTAGTGAATTTACATTCACGACAAGAGCTTTTATTGATGTTGTGGTTAGAGGGTTTATATCGACTTGTTATTTAGACTGGGCAAATGCGAGTAGATCTCGTTTATTTGTAGCTGTGTCATCTATCCCTGCAGATTGAGCAGGATTGCGAACACGTCTGCTTGCGGTGTTGTTTCAGTCCGTGTGGGAGTATTTGTGGCTACCTGTGATGTAGCCTGATTTGGTGTTCTCCCACCCGACGCAACTTGTGCGTACGACCGCTGTGATGTTACGGGTGTTGTTGTTGTACCAGCTGGCTCTGTGTTTTTTTGCCGATTCACACTTCTTGCCATTATTTCTCGGAATTTAGGACAATCTCGATAATTAGCGGGATGTCCCTCATTCCGACACACTACGCACTTTATAAGGGCTTTGTCTTCTACCCTTTCTTTTCCCAGAGGGCATTCTTCTGCCTTATGGTCTTTTCCGCATTTTACGCAACGGCGCTGCATTTCACAGTTAGCCGCCGCGTGACCAAACCTTTGGCAACGGACACATTGCAGGATGTCTCTGCCTTTTTTTAATTTGTCCCATGTGACCATTTGATGATCCAAGTCTGTAATTTTTCTAAGACCACCAATTCTACTGCTGGGTGTTAATTGAACCAAAAAGAAGGGTAGCTTGTGGTTTTCCCTTCTTGCCTTGGGTGTGATGAATGGTTTTACTGCGGGAACTCGAGATCTTCGTGCTTCAGGTTTTGGAGCATTTCAGGGTTGACACCCTTTAATAGAACCGTTACGCTCTTCATTTGTTTCGGCGTGAACGAGTAAAAGTCTGCGGTAGCTCTTTTTAAGACCTCTTTAATTTTGTCGTGGTCTGCCACCGTATATGTTTGAATGGCATGCCTGTTACCCGTCAGTCTTTTAACTGCAAAATTGTTTCCTATGGCTAGCTTACAAAGACACCAATTCCTTACAGTCAACATCTATTGTGTTGATTCTTTGGCATCTTTGTTTTTCCGCTGTTATTGTTGCTTTGCTGCTGCCGTGTTGCTTGCTGGTTCGTTGATCGCTTTTGTGTTGATAGTTGCTGTTGATGTTGCTGTTGATGCTGCTGATGTTGAAGTTGATGTTGCTGTTGATGGTGAAATTGTTGCTATTGGCCGACTTTTGGCTTTAGCTTTTGTAGTTGTTGCGGGTTTTGTTCGTGTTCGAGCGCCGCTATTTTTTTCTTTCGGCGTCTCTCTTGTAATCGGGCTCTTGCCATCGCAAGTTTCGCCTCCAATTCACTTATCTCTTCCTCTTCATCCTCAGACTCTGAGGATGCAAGAGAAGCGAATGAATTATTTGCCTCATATGTGTTAAAGTTGGAGGGGTAGGGGAGGTCACTGTCGTCCGCCAATTGTTGATCTCCTTTATCCATTGTCAATTTCGCGGTTTTGCGTCGCGTCACAATGGAGTTTTTCGGTGTACCTTTTCGTCTGTGCGTTGTCGCGTTTTTATCGTCCTCCGTGTTCATTCTGGTTCTGTCTAGTTTGTTTTCATTAAAAAAAAACAAAGGCGACCTGTTGAACCGCGGCAACTCGATTTCTCCCGCGGGCTGAGTTGAACTCGCCTACCGCCGGCTAAGAGGCAGTAAGCTTGCACTCGGGCCGAACGCTGATTTAAAAATTGCTTTCTTAACAAGCAATATATTGTTTGTTTTAATTTTCGCGTTTGCGACCGAAGTGTTGTCTTTTTATTGCTTTTGTTTTTATTGTCTCGAACACTTTTTGCGCCTCACTCAACTGTTTTTATATGCACTTCTTTTTGATTTTATTTAATGCACTGCGAGATACTGATTTGTCACTTTTAACTTTCGTTTTTGTTGTTTTATTGATTTATTGTACTCTATGTTTATTGTAATTTGTGTTTATATTTGTCTTTAAAACTCATTACAGACATTCACTGAGTACATAATTGTGGACGAAACTGTTTCTTGATTTATTAAAATAACTTTTATTTAATGTGTTCTATTTGTTAACACTGGGCGATCTCGTCTAATGACTTTATAGTTTTTGTAGCCCAATTTATGCCTCTGGTTTAGCTTGGTTTCGCTAGCTAGAAGCACATCGGGGCATTCGGCTTCAAGCAGGTTACCGAAATTATCCCTCCTTTCCACGTGGTTTAGTGAATTCACATTCACAGCAATAATTTTTAGTGTTAAATTAGTTGGATAGTTCATTGTGGTATGTTGGGTTGTCTGAGAACAAGGACGAATAAATAATACCTATTCGGGCCGCTTGTTCAGTCAGTTTTTTTTTCAAATCCAGCAATCTCTCCTTGTATGGCTAACAGGATTGCTCTTATATCTGAATTTACCTCTGGAGCGGGCGCTTTTATGACGTTGCGTGAAAGTTCCGCCGCCGTTGTATTAATTGGATTACTAGCCATTTGAGAAAATGATAGCTAGGTGCGGAAGATTTTGTGACATTACTTCCCTGTACCGCGAAGTTTGAGTTTAATGGACTACCGGCAATTTGAGCGAATGATACACTAGGTGCAACGAAGTTATTATAAGAACGAACACTCATTCGACATGCACTGCAACACATAGTCAACTTCCCTTATTTTTTCCCAAATTATTGTTTGGTGGAAAATAACTTTAATATTCCTAAGTGCATCGACTGCTGTTGGGACTTAGGGAGACAATGAAGAACGGCAACTTGCGGTTGCGACTTCGGGAGAGAGAAGTGGAGAATGGCTTCATATCAATGAATTTTAAACTGTCATTTTCGACAGTTTGTAGTTCCGAGGGGAGTTCTTCGGAGGAAAAAGAAGTATCAACACCTTTAAGTAACATGGAGATAGTTTTCTCCGATTTAGGTGTGTACGTGAAGTACTCACTACTTGCTTCCCTTAGAGCAGATTTAATTCTATGATAGTCATCTAAACTATCACATAAAAAAAAAAAACGTATTTTATTATTACTTAAATTTTTCGTCTTGACATTTCTGCATGTTGACTTACCCAATTTAATTAGATCCTTAGCATCCATAAAGCTAACTATGATGGGAGGCACTTTCTCCTTCTTGTTGGCTGCTGTTTGTTGTTTTCCCAACAGTCGTTGCTGCTCCTGATGCTGTTGCTGTTGGTGTTGTTTCTGCTGCTGTTGTTGTTTCTACTCTTGCTGTTGAGTGTTGCTTCCCGATAGGGCTTCTTTAATTTGTCGCTACAAATCGTTCTTCTTTTTGGAGAGCTCCTCTTTCTTTTTATATTGCTCCGCAATAAATTGACCATTCATTTCATTTTTAAACATTTTTTTATTTTCTTTCTATATTCTTAGTTTCTAAATTAAAGGCTAGACAAAAAATGCTTAAATTCTAGCTTAATTATCTTATATAATAACTTACTGGTCCTTCGCAGACGCTCTAAGCTAAACATTACTTAATATTTGTATAATTTGCCTTTCCGCGACAGAACTTTGTGGCAATACATATAATTATTTGAAAGACAAAGAAAAATTTGAAAAACTTTGTCAATTTTTTTTGTTTTTTTTTTCTTAAAATTTAACTTACTTACTTAATTTTTTTTTTTTTTTTTTTTTTAAATTTTATGTAAAATCACTTAGCTTAACTTAACTTAAATCTTATACTACCCTAATTCTAGAAAAGCTAAGTCAATGCAAGCTAGCTGATGATAGTGTGATTCTATACCGACTTTGGTATCCAGGTCTTTATATGCCATTCAACCACCAGAACTGTTGACGCTGTCTAATACTATCGTCACGGTCTCTGTGGGAGATAGCCCTACTGAAGCGCAGGAGCTCTTCTTCGGTGCGCGTTACTTCCCGCTCGTAGCACAATCGCCTGTCTACGGATGATCTACTTACATGATCAATAAATTGACCACGTTCGACATCTATGTCACTCATTTCTCTATTGCTGGTTTGGTGGTCTTCTGTTGCCAGATCTTTGAATTTATTCCCTTCTCCGAAATAATGTGGTTTATCAGGAGTGGTCATTCCTTCTATGAGAGTTTTTAGCTTAGAGTTGGCTTTATGCCGTTTGGCTGGGCTTTGGGCCTCCTCTTTGAAATCACTTTTAGCACAGCTTTTATTTTTTCCATTATTAATTGTCATCGTTAGATCTAATGTTTTATTTGTGAAGAAACATGCAGGGACATCTGCTTTCACACGCATACACATTAACTCACACACAGTTTTTTTTATTGATCGTTCGGTATGTACACGGCGCTAGACACGTCAGCACACACTTTTGTTTCCTCTTTGTGGGAGACACACACACACACGTGTACGCGACGAGTATAAATGAACTGAAGTAAGTATGACACTGTAGATCAGTTTTGGATTTTGATTTTTTTTTCGCACTTCACTGGACTGTTTTCACATTTATTATACGTTTTCTTTGTTTGATTTTCAGTTTCTTTGTTTTGACTGGCTTGTCTTTTTTTTATTTTATTTTGGTCGACTAAATCAAATAATATATATTCATTTTGCTTTGACTGTTTTATCGATGGCATTTATTTATAAATAGTCTTTGTGTTTTAAATACTCCCGGACTCACAAAAACAACTTTTTAATTTCACTCAATATGCGAATTGCAAATACGTCCGAACTCGGTCACTGTGTCACTCATACTGTGATCGTAGGATGAGTCCGTGGAATTCGGAGACAGGGAATGTCATTGTGATATTTTCTTCGACATATTTTCTTGATTTGTGAGAACTTGTTCGGTCCATTTGCTTGAACAGCTCGAATTCTGTTGCTCCACTCCTCATTTATTACTGCTCGGTAATTATCCCGGATCAGTTTTTGAAGATTTTTAATCAAGGACTTGATTGTTTGGATTTCACTGCTATTTGGGTCACTGAACTGCCTATACAACAATTTCAGCTTTGAGAGCAGGGTGCTCTTTTGCCTATACAAAGCATCGATAGTTGCATTTCTGTATCGGTGGATAAAGCCATCCATATGGGCTACTTTGGGGATGGAACGATTCATTGTGTTAATAACAATATCGTCCAAAGTTAGGAGGTAATGATCGATTTCATCATTACGAAGGTTTCTATTAGTCGGTGGGTCTATGCCAATGTTGCGCATTTCTCTTTTTACTATGCGATCGAAAGAGTGTATCTGGTCGTACTGCTCAAGTAGATATTGCTAGTTTGGAACGTGTATTACGGCACCGAGTCCGTAATGATCGCTTTCGTACTCAATTGTGCGAAGACAATTTCGAGTAGTTACCTCGGTATCTTGTAATTGAATTCGATCATCTGTCATAAGTAAATCCAGGAAGGAGTTACCTCTTGAATAAGATGGTGTAGATGGTGCGTACAATTCTAGTTTAAGCTCGATTGCATTTGTTTGCCTCTTGTGTTCGAGGTCAGATTGCCCCAAGCACTGTGCTTGGCGTTAAAATCACCCGCCATTAAAAAGTAATTGTTTTCCGAATCTAATTTGAAACTTCGGAAAAGCGTATCGATTTCACTGATAAATTGGGTACACTGAACAGATTCAGGAGCGTAAGCAGCGACTGTATATAGATGCCTTTGACTTTTTAGAGGAGTGTCTATAATGCTAGAGACAGCGCCTGGAATTCGTGTACTTTCGTGCTGTAAACGACCTTGTGGTGAAGACCTTTTTTAACTAAGACCCCGTCGAGTAGAGTGCGGTCGATCTCGTCTAATTATGTTATAATTTTTGTAGCCCGTTTTGTGCCATTGGTTTAGCTTAGGTTCGCTAGCCAAGAGCACATCTGGGCATTCGGCTTGGAGCAGATTGCCTAAATTATCCTTTCTTTCAATGTGGATTAGTGAATTTACAAACACAGCAATAATTTTTAGGTTTAGTTCAGGCGGAGGGTTGAAGATTTTGATGTGGAGAGTTATTTGAGAACAGGATTGAATAGAGAGTATTTATTCGTGCCCTTTGCTCAGTCAGTGTTTTTTGAAATTCGGCAAATTGTCCTTGCATGGTTAATAACATTGTTATTATTTCTGAATGTGCCTCTGGTGCAGACATTTTCCCATTACTATATGTATGTTCCATGTCATATGGATGTGCATATGACACACAAGGAGCCACGAAATTGTTGTAAGAACGAGTTTTCATTTTTTTCTCTTCTTCAACTTGTTTCTTTTTGGATTCCAATTTTAATTTCATTTGTTGAAATTTAGGACATCCTCTAAAATTAGAAGTGCGACCTGTATTTTTACAGAGGACACAGGACAGTGTTTTCCTATCTGGAAGCTGTTCCTTGGCCAAGGGGCATTCATCAATGATATGGTCGGAGAGGCACTTTACGCACCTGAATTGCATGTGCCAGTTCGATGCCGCGTGCCCGAAGCGTTGACAACGCATGCACTGCAATACGCGATCGGTTTTTCTTATTTTTTCCCACTTATTGTTTGGTGATTGAGGTGTTTGATGAATAGGAGATCATCAACTTTGCTGTTGGGACTCAGTGATACAATAAAAAAAGGCAATTTGCAATTGCGTTTTTTCAAGTTGGCGGTAGAGAAGGGTTTCACACCTGAGAATTTTAAATTGTCGGTTTCGACATTTTTTAATTCTTCGAATACCTCTTCAGGGGAAAAACATGGGTCAACTCCTTTTAGGAGCATGGAGATTATTTTCTCCGATTTCGGGGTGTACGTGTAGTACTCGCTTTTTGTCCTACCCAAAGCAGCCATTTCTTTGCGATAACCTTCAATACCATCTGACATTAATGTTATTTTAGAATTATTTATTTTTTTCGTTTTAAAATTTTTGCATGTTAGCTCACCTTTTATAATGTCCTATGTTTCCATGGACGTGATCATTATAGACGACGCCTTTTCCTTTCTGTTGGTTACGTTTTGCTGGTTCTTTTGCTGCTGCTGCATGTGCTTTGTGTGCTGCCTTTTGTGTGCTTCCTGATGTTGTTATTCATAATTTTTCCGTTGTGTTGTTGCATTTTTTTGGCTTTGCTTTTGCTGCACCAGGTCTTTTAATTTGAGGATTGCTTCTTTTTGTTTATTTGGTTCCTCTTTTTTGGTGTCGATATCCGCAAGGAGTTTTTCTAATTCCGCCGGATCTGTTTCAGTACCTGTAAAATTGTTTCCTTCATCAGCAGGTAATTCAATTTCACTGGGGTCAAGCTCAACCAAATCGTTGAATTAGTTGCCTGCTCCTGTGTATTCACTTTTCTTTGCTTTTACATTTTTTTCGCTATCTGTATTTGGCTTGCCCCGCTTTGTTATAAGACTCGGCTATCGCTCGAATCGTGTCCGTGTCATCGTTTTAAAATTTGTCTGGTCCCTTTTCATGAAAGGTGATGAACCCTTTAACGCTTTATATTTGTTTCCACCATTTTTCAAAACAACCACTCTCAGTGGCGGCCACACTGTGTAATTTACACTTGTACACTTAAACTCACTATCCTCGATCGCGCGAAAAAGAAAGAGAGAACATCTTCCGGGAAATACTATACATAAAAATATAAAAATATAAAAATATAAAAATATAAAAATATAAAAATATAAAAATATAAAAATATAAAAATATAAAAATATAAAAATATAAAAATATAAAAATATAAAAATATAAAAATATAAAAATATAAAAATATAAAAATATAAAAATATAAAAATATAAAAATATAAAAATATAAAAATATAAAAATATAAAAATATAAAAATATAAAAATATAAAAATATAAAAATATAAAAATATAAAAATATAAAAATATAAAAATATAAAAATATAAAAATATAAAAATATAAAAATATAAAAATATAAAAATATAAAAATATAAAAATATAAAAATATAAAAATATAAAAATATAAAAATATAAAAATATAAAAATATAAAAATATAAAAATATATAATATATTATATATATTACGCTGAAAGGCATTACACAAACTTGTATCGTGTAATTTAGATTGCTCGTCTAGAGCCAGTAACTTATTTTATGAATAAGAAAAGTTTGTAAAATAGGATTTAGCATTTAGTCCTAAGTCAAGATTTGTTAAATTATTGTACAATAATGCGTTATTCATCATCATCGCGCGACGTTTTTTTTTTCTTTTGTTGCCAACCGTACATCTTTCCTCTTCGACGTGCCGATGATGACTGAAAAGAGTGGTGGTGCGTAAAGACAAATTCCCAATCAAATAAATCGCTGTCAAGGCCTAGTGAAGAATTTTGCACAACTCGGTATTGAAAATTACGGTCTGGGAAGCGATCTGTGACACAAAATAAAGTTTCGTCGCAAGTAAATCGAGCAGCTTTATGTAAAATCTCCACAACTAGAGCTTTTTCGTCCCAAATGGTTTGAAGTTTTAATTTGTTACTTATTCCAAGAAAAGCGGAAAATTTACATTTGGGCTTATAATTTTTCACAGCATTGTATATGTGTACGATTATGTATTATTATTATTTTCTTTTTCCAGATAAAAAAGGGGTAACGATGTCGTTACTAACGGGCAGTGCTAATTGCATAAAATATACGTTGTTTGTATTCAACTTAATATTTTTGGTAAGTTTTGTTCTCATTTGACTATTGTACATTTCACGTTTCGAATTTTGGTTCATCTTATATTTTTTTTATAATAAATTTAATATGTTTCCAATTAGCATTTACATGATGAAGCTGTGGAGGTTCTCTATACCACATGGAGAACCAACCCACAATGCCAACCAATCTTGGCCGCTAACAGCGCGTCACCTCAACCCAACTCCCCATTCAAACCCGAAATATACACACATTCGCAACCATGCAAAACCTGCAAGCGCACCCAATTCCCCAATAGCATAAATCCCAAACCTTGCAATTAAACATATCCCAAAACTCCCAACAGAATACAATTCAACAGAATATATTCTAATCATCCCCGCATACATTTTCCTAAAATCGCTTCGGTCAATTCTCTACTTAAATTATACTCCCTCCTTGCGACCAAGCAATCCTAATTTCCCCGAAATTCGTATGCCGTAATAAAACGCATATTCAAATCTACAATGAACATTAACCATATCCCTAAATTACATCACCCCACATACATTTTCCCAAAATTGCTTCGGTCAAGTCTCTATTTAATTCATATTCCCTCTTTGCGACCAAGCAATCTTAATTTCCCCGAAATTCATATGCTGTAACAAAACGCATATTCAAATCCACAACGGAACATTAACCATGGCCACCAACTATACCAAGCCGCATACATTTCTCCGAAATTACTTCGGTTAATATCTTATCTAAACGACATCCCTTGCCTGCACCCAAGCAATTCCAATTTCCCGGTATACACAACTAACGATTCCAACTCAGCTTGTACGGCGAGGATTCGCTGGAACTGAATTCTTATGCGAGCATAGCAACTCTTCTCCTCTTCCTAGTAAGTGGCAGTGAGCTTACTTCGCCATGACTCAACTACCACGACACCCTGAATAGATTCTGGCCTTCATCATTATTAGTCGCTTCGCAACCACCGCCGCTGCCACACGCACCCAGCGTCGTCCCGCCGCAGCCGCGGTCGGCCGCGCCGCGGTGCGCCACGCGAGGTGCCTGCCCGTTCAGTTAGCGTAATGCCCATGGTCCAATGTTGCAAAGGGTGATTGCATTTAAACGGGATTAGAGAGAAATAGAAGAGAAAACATTCGGACGAGGTTCGTGAATAGAAACTAAACACCTTACGGAAAATCCTAATCTTATTCAAAAACCAGTATTCGGTACAATCGTGTCAGTTGAGTGCTTGTCAGTGGAATGGATAACTCATGTGATGGTTCAGATCCTTGCCACCATCAATAGCGAGCAAAACGAAAGAAGAACATAATAAAACGACTGTAATCCTGGATATTAATGAAATTAAAGATTCCCTTGAACAGCAACCGGTTATTGTAGGCTGTGCAAACAAAGATGTTTTAGTGTAATAAACAAACAAAAGTGACCCCGTATATGGTATGAGTGCGTTTTATTTCTCGGCCCGTCACCCGCCCATTTTGCTCGCTTCTTGTGGACGTGCCGTCGGCGGAATGAATTGATGGGGGTCCAAGTGAAGCGGTGTCATACGTTGACACATTTACTTCGCACCCCACAAAGTCCTTTTTGTTTGTTTATTTGTTTGTTTTAGTTTTTGAAAGCATGAAATAGATCGGTATATATTTGATAGAGGACAGATTTGGCTCTATTTAGAACGACTTGGGTTAAGTGGTCAGAAAAACATCTCTGCTGTAAAAACTCATATTGGTGGTATGAGCTCATGTGTTTCCAGATATTTGGAAAATTGATGGTTTTTCAGTAACTACGTAGCCTTCGACGAAATACAAATTAGTGTTCTGTGTCGATATGAAGAGGTCAACGATGATTAGCTGAGAATTCCCCTGGATGCCGTTTATGTAGGAATTGATCAGTTGATTAGCACAGATGGAAAGCTTTCGCAAATCTTTAGCAATTAAGGAAGAATATTTCTTTAAAAGTGTTGGGGGAATACTATCTGGATGATGAGTCATCCTTTCTATGAATTAATATTATGAATATCTAAGAAACAGATCACGTGGTAATAGCTGTTAAAAAGAGAAAGGTCCGCCATGCGCCTTCGATATGGCAGTGACTGTAGCCTTAATGTTAATGTTCCTTTTTCAATTAGGCAGATTGCTCACCTTTGAATGCTGTTGATTAAGCTGAGGGTATATTTAGGTGCATAGCCCCAAACGTGTGAAAAGTACCGTTCGGGATGCGCAGCATACTTTTAATGGTGCCAGCCTATGTGCTGAGTTCACTCCCCTCATGTACGACTTACCAGGTGTACCGGTATGAAGTGAGAGTTTTTTGTAAAGTAAAAGTAAAAAAAAAGGAAAAACCATTTTATTCGAAGTATTGGGCATTGCTTTCTACACATTTCAACCACCTTTCTGGCAATTTGTGAATACCACGCCAATAAAATCGGTCGTCTTTTGAGGCAAACCATTCGGAGACCCACTTTTCGACTTCTTCGTAGGAATTAAAATGCTGCTCAGCCAATGCGTGCCCCATCGATGAAAAGAAATGGTAGTCGGAAGGAGCCAAGTCTGGTGAATACGGCGGGTGGGGTAACACTTCACAGCCAAGAGCTTTTATTGTTTCTTTGACGGGTTTTGCTGTATGACTCGGAGCATTATCATGCAACAAAATTACCTTTCCGTGTCTTCTGGTCCATTCTGGTCATTTTTCGACCAATACATTGTTCAAATTGATCATTTGTTGTCGGTAGCGTTGCGCATCAACAGTTTCGCCAGGATTTAGAAGTTCATGATACACGGTGGGGAGGAAGTATTGTACCTGCGTGGGTACTCCGTTCTACTTCCTCCTCCATCATGAATTGTTCGCCGCGCAAATCACCGAACCGAAAGAACGAAACAAAACAAAACCTACGCCACACAAAAACACTGGAGGAAAAGTTAATGTTCTTTTATTGTATTGGATGTATTTTAACTGTATTGTATTCTAATTATGTCTTGTTAACATTTTACAAACATACATGTCATGCGCTCTGGAGATTTCGACTCAGTGTACACTATAATTTTGTTTTATTAGAGACCACAAACTTCAAGCTCACGACCGCGGAGGAAAAACGACTCATAGATAACCCGCCGTACCGGCGCCGGCACGGTGGATGGCAGGCGACCCGACCGCCTTGCTGGTTAAATCACGACTCCATGATCGTCATCTCATGCAGAGATGATTCCGCTAAGGAAAAAAGGAAGGGAGAGAAAAACTTTTCTCTTAAGGGTGTGACCACTAAGAAAATGCGATCTTTTTGGTGCAGTGGTATATCTGCGCGATCGAACAGATTCGATGTTGTTGCACGTGTTCAAAAGTAGGCAGGCGGCAAGGACAATAGGGAAAAACGACCAAATGCGCCGTTGGTAATGCGGGTCATTGTTTACACGATGCCTCGTCGCTATTTTCGACGTTGGGAGAAAAAGGTGCTAAAAGCAAATTGGATGTTTATGGCATCTCTGGCTGCAGTAGAAACCGGGTTCATATTTGCATTAGGAAAAGCTGGAGAATTTGATTTCGGCGTCTATTGCGCTAATTATATGCAGCTGCTTGGGTTGTTTATTGATAAGACAAACAAAAAAGGTTGCCAGGCAATATGTATGAAAAGGTACATGATGCGGCTGGGAAAATAGACGGCGCAGTATTTATGGTCCCTGTCATGAAGGTTACAAATGTATGTAAATCTAATTATTTGTTTACCGGAATTCCTCTAAGGAAATTTGACTGGCGACGTAGATGCCGAAATTGATTGGAAATTCCTGGTAAGTTAATAAAGAAATCTTAAGGGGCAATGATATGCGAAGAGAATGCATGAAGGTAAGTTTTCTTTACAGGGACTTAAAGATCATCGATTTGATCTTGTTAGTTCGCCAGTTGTGGTTCGCCAACTGGGAATAGTCAATTTAGATCCAGAATGTTACTTTGCCAGTTGTGGTTCGCCAACTGGGAATATCCAATTGAGATCCGGAATGTTACCTTGCCAGTTGTGGTTCGCCAACTGGGAATAGTCAATTTAGATCCAGAATGTTACTTTGCCAGTTGTGGTTCGCCAACTGGGAATATCCAATTGAGATCCGGAATGTTACCTTGCCAGTTGTGGTTCGCCAACTGGGAATATCCAATGGAGATCTGGATTCGCTTCTCTCTCGGACCAGAAATTGTGTTGCCAAAACGCCAGCAACAGAATTACACAAATCAAAGATGGCAAAGATGTTCTTGCCAAACCGCCAGCAACAGACTTTTTACATAAATCAAAAGATGGCAAAGTTAAGGTATTTTGGTTCTTTATTCTTTCACTGCACAATTTAAACAATAATTCAATTACGTTTCAACTGCTACTTGGCATTGCTATCACTAGCTGAAAATCTAAACAAGAAGCTTTACCACATTCCTGCGCCTTCTTATATGCTGTCTTGCATTTACTTTGAACGGTTTTCTTCTTTAGCCGTTGGGATCATCAGATCTCGACCAACAAAAGCACCGTATCACAAAAGGGCATTACCGTAGAACAAAATAAACTGTTCTATGTAACCAGCGCTTTTGGCAGTCACCGTTGATCCAGAGATCACACCACCTTGAGTGTACTGGAATGTGAGTGCAAAGCATTTAGCACAAATGACAACCTATGATGCGATTTCTCGTGCATACCTTTAGGTCATAATCTACATATTTCGTGGTGGATTTTGTCTATTCTGAGGTTAGGTGGATTGAATTTATGAATCTTCGCCTGATTCGTTCTCCTTTGTTGTATTGCTGAGAGCTCGATTTATTCCTTGTTTTTTTAAATGTTGCTGCTTGTGCTGCAACAGATCTCTTAAATGCGTGCAACATTTTTAGGTACTAATACTGTTGCATTAGCAAACTAAAGGGAGTTGGGTACTAGTTATGGGGGTTTTTCAGGTAAATAAACCGTAGGGTTTGGCGGAACCGCTACAACACCAAACACAGAGCATTGTCTTTTTTCCGAACCGATCGGGCTTTGCAGTCGATGTTGATGCTTCTCCTGGATGTACCAATGATTTTTTGTGTTTAGGATTTTTAAAAAAAAATCCGCTTTTCATCACCAGTCACAATTCGATGCCTGTCATTCAATTCATGTGGCACCCAGTTTCCACACTTTTGGATCTTTCCCATAGCTTTTAAACGGTCAGAAATTGTTTATTGTGCAACATTTAACATTTGTGCCATTTGTTTTTGACTTAAAGTGTCATCTTGATCCAATATTGCATGCAATTCGGCGTCTTCAAACTTTTTTGGTGGTCTTCCACGTTCTTCATTTCGCACAACAAAATCATTATCTTTGGACCGCTTAAACCATCTTTTGCATGTTGCTTCCGATAGGTGATGATCACCATAAGCCTCCACAAGCATTCGATGCGACTCTGCAGCACTTTTCTTCAAATGAAAACAAACAATTAATGCTTTCCGCAAATCACCATTTTCTGGTACAAAATTCGACATTTTTAACAGGATTAAAAAAAATGATGTTGTATAATGACTTGATGCATGCATACTAAATATGTTTGACAGATGTCATAGCAACCAAATAAAAAAAATATAAGGGCCCGTTCACAACATACGTTCTCTATCGATACATTTGTATCTTGACGCTCACTACACACCGGTACACCTGGTATACTGTGCGACGCCTGCCGTTATGTGAGGGTTTTTTTTTTTTTTTTTTTGGTTTCGGTAGGAAGGTCGATTTTTACCGACTAAAACCACCTCCCGCCAGGCACATATTTCCTTTGATCTCCGCGGAACTTTCTTTTAGATATTCCATCGCGTGTGTGAGGGTGAGGGTGTAGTTTTGGATTTGTAGAGAAGAAGAATTTGGACCTCACTTTCTTGGAGGCAGACTTGGTAATATTCGACATGTCTGCATGCCATAGTACATTTCCACTAACCGTGACCCCAAGCAATTTTATACCATCCGCAGATGTAATGACGTGGATGTTTTTCTTTCGGTTCCGGGTATGAAGGTGTGGCGATTCCGCCAGATCCCACGGCTCGCCTTCCTGAAAAAAAACCCCCATAACCATAACCCGGGTCTGCACCAGCTTTCGCTAATGCAATTCGCATTAGCATCTTAGATGCTTCACGCATCAAACAGACCCAATTATTTTAACCCTAAAATCCCTATAAAGAAAACTTACCTTCATGCATCCCTTCGCATACAATTTTTCATAAGATTTCTTTGTTTGCTTATTTGGTATTCTGAACCAATTCGGTACCAGACAAATACCATAAATATCGCGCCGTCTATTCTCCCAGCCGCGCCATATACCTTTTCATATACATTGCCTGGCAACCTTTTTTGTTTGTCTTACCAACAAACAACCCAAGCAGCTGCATATAATTAGCGCAATAGGCGCTGAAACCAAATTCTCCAGCATTTCCTAATGCAAATAAGAACCCGGTTTCTATTGCAGCCAGAGATGCCATAAACATCCAATTTGCTTTTAGCACCTTTTTCTCCTAACGTCGAAAATAGCGACGAGGCATTGTATAAACATGACCCTCATTAAAGAGCGAACCATTTGGTCGCATTTTCTTTTGTCCTTGCCTGTTTCGCTGCTCCACTGCACGTGTGAATAGCATTGATCTCAACGATCCCACCTATACCACCATGAGAGACTTTACGTTTCCCTGGTGGTAGGTAAAAAACGATATCCTTATTGGAGAGGATATCGTTTGAGTCTCATTCCATCACCAGACCAAGTCGGTCGGGTCTCCACTACGCCGCCTGTGCGCTCGGTACGCGTAAATACGATGGGCCACCCTTTTACCATCGAGGGGTGCGTCGGAGTTCGCACCCCCGTGAGTCGTGTGTGTTTTATTTTTCAACTCTAGGAAGTTTTAGTTTATTTTTCTTCCACGTAAATTTATCCGTGAATCTATGAAATAACGTAAATTTATTGATCCCAAATTGTTTATTATCGAAAACATATAAATTTTAAATAAAAACAAACTTTGTGCAACAAATCCATAGCCGTGTGTTTTGCTTTCGTTGATGTTTCCACTGCTTCCTCGTAATCGTTTAGTGTTCGGTGGCATAATTAGTGAATGATGGAGGAGGAAGTTAATCAGCGCCGTACGCCGGTGCACTTACTTCTCCCCACAAAGGTCACAAATCTTCACAAGATATCTCTGGACGGATCCAGAGGAATTTTTTACCGACTAAAACCTCTTCCCTCCAGCACATATTTGGGTGGGGCGGAACTTAACAGCTACTCCGATAGTCGCGTCGTAATTGCTGCATTATGTCGCATATAATATCATTTGTACGGACCATGCTTTTTTGGAACTTAGCATGTATTCTGTTACTCCTGTCGGAGTAACTGTACGTCTATATGAGACGTATATGACCTCTCCAAAATCGTTCGTGCGGTCTCAAATCTCACGCACTTTGTAAGTTCGTGTTCCGCATTTTCTATTTTGCCTTCGCAGTACAAGCAATGTGGGTGATTGTCATGGTTATGCTTGTCCAAGTACTGTCGAAAGAACCTATCTTCTGATATCAGCTGAGTCAGGTGGTAGCTCAGCTCGCCATGTTTCCTTTTCACCCGTGTTCTTATATCAGGTATTATGGTATGGGTCCGTCTTCCTTTGTTGGAAGAATCCCACCTTTACTGCCATCCTCTAAGGCTTGAGAGCTCTAATTGTGAACACAGTCGCCGGCGTTTCTCTGGTGAAACCTTCTGCAAAGCGGCGGTTTTGTTAGATGCAATGTCAAGTGGTTTCCTCCCGGCCAAGACATTTACGGCATCTTTGGATACCGTTCGGAATGCGCAGCATGCTCTTCATGGTGCTTCATATGTGTTGAGTTTACTCCTCTTATATAGGAGTTATACTGTGCGGCTATTGTCCATATGTAAGCTACATACATTATAATGGAGGTGTTGACGCCGGTTATCAATTGCCTTACGTGGGACTGGATTTTTCCAACATTGGATGGGAGTCCCGCCAAAGCTTTACATAGCCTTGCCATTTTTTTCATTGGTTTTCTGCACGTATTCCTTGAAGACAACTTGTTGTCGAGGTTAAAATCAAGGTGTTTAATATCGGGAGTGGATCTGAGTGCTTGTCATTCTACTTTCAAATCAAGGTGTTCAACTTTCTTCCGGCTGCTTATTAAACCCGCCTTCGTTTTATGTGCGGCCACTCCAGCCATATCTAACCAGCATTTAATACTCTGGATTGTAAGGCAACAAATATGCTCCTAGTCACCTAGATGTTTAGCTACGGCCACTATCGCCAAATTATCTGACCCCAATGATTCTTACTCCTTCTGGTACATTGACCCTGTGCAAACCATAATACATGATATTCCAGAACAGTGGACCCAATACAGATCCCCGGGGTACCCCCGCTGTTATTTTATACTCCTGTGGTCATCCATTGGTATCAAAGTGCAATCTTCTATCAGAGGTATAGTTTGCTAGTATACGCACCAAGTAAGGCGAGGCCTGTAGATCCCCCAACGCTTCTAGAATCCCATTCCAGTTCACCGAGTTAAATGGATTTTCAACGTCTAGTGTCATCACGGCAAAATATATATGGCTCATAGCCATCGTGCTGCAGTTATCGCATTGCGGGCGATATCGTACGCCATAGATAGTGCCTTACCTGTTGATCTACCTTTCCGGAATCCATACTACCATTCAGGGAGCCCCGATGTCCCCTCAGTGAATTGTTCCAGGCGACTGGCAATTACTTGACCAAGCAATTTCCCTGTTGTGCCCAGCATACACAACGGCCGCTACGACGACGGCGCTTCTGGATTCTTGACTTCTTTTGGTATAAGCACAAGTCACTGTTTTTCCATGAAAGTTTTTGTTTGGAGTCAGGTCGTGAATGGGCTGCTGAAGACCTCCGACCTTTTCGTTAAAGCAGTTTTTTTTTTTTTTCAGTCGTTACCAACACGTCAAAGAGATAAGACGTATACCTGACAACAGGAGAAAGCAAAAGAAAGGAAAAATAAAATAATAAATAAATAAATTCGTCGCGCGAGTGTAAGTGAACAAGTGTGGATTACACAGTGTGGCCGCCACTGAGAGCGGTTGTTTAAAAAATAAAAAAAAATAAAAAAATAAAAAATTATGGAAACAAACAAAGTGCTAAAGAGCTCGTCGCCTTTCATGAAAAGGGGCCAGGCAGACCTGAACGCGATGACACGGAGCCGACTCGAGCGACAGCCGAGTATTATAACAAAGCGGCACAAGCCAAATTCAGACGGCGAAAAAAATGCAATAGGAAAGAAGAACGAATACACAGGCGCACGTAACCAATTCAACGAATTGGTTGACCTTGACCCAATTGAAAACTCCTTGCGGATATTGACACAAAAAAAAGAGGAACTCAATAAACAAAGAGAAGCAATCCTCAAATTAAAAGACCTGGTGCAGCAACAACAAAGCCAAGAAAATACAACAGCACAACGGAAAAATCAGGAACAACATCAGGAAGCAAACAAAGGAGATGCAGAAGCAGCAAACAAACCAGCACATCGTAACCAACAAAAAGGAAAAGGCGCCTCCTATAATACTTACGTCCATGGAAACAAAGGACGTTATAAAATTAGGTGAGTTAACTTGCAAAAATTTCAAAACAAAAAAAATTAATAATTCTAAAATAAAATGAATGTGCGATGATATGGAAGGTTATCGCAAAGTAATGACTGCTCTGGGTAGGACAAAAAGCGAGTACTACACGTACACCCCGAAATCGGAGAAAATAATCTCCATGCTCCTAAAAGGCGTTGATCCATGTTTTTCCCCTGAGGACGTATTAGAGGAATTAAAAAATGTCGAAACCGACAATTTAAAATTCTCAGGTGTGAAACCCTTCTCTACCGCCAACTCCAGAAAACGCAATTGCAAATTGCCTTTCTTTATTGTATCACTGAGTCCCAACACTAAAGTTGATGCTCTCCGATAGATCAAACACCTCAGCCACCAAACAATAAGTTGGGAAAAAATTAGAAAAATCGATCGCGTATTGCAGTGTATGCGCTGTCAACGCTTCGGGCACGCGGCATCAAACTGCCACGTGCAATTCAGGTGCGTAAAGTGCCTCTCCGACCATATCATTGGTGAATGCCCCTTGGCCAAGGAACAGCTTCCAGATAGGAAAACACTGTCCTGTGTCCTCTGTAAAAATACAGGTCACACTGCTAATTTTAGAGGATGTCCTAAATTTCAACAAAAGATATTAAAATTGGAATCCAAAACGAAACAAGTTGAAGAAGAGAACAAAATGAAAACTCGTTCTTACAACAATTTCGTGGCTCCTTATGTGTCATATGCACAAATGGCCGGTGCTCCTAAGCAACCAGCATCCATGGAACATACATATAGTAATGGGAAAATGCCTGCACCAGAGGCACATTCAGAAATAATAACAATGTTATTAACCATGCAAGGACAATTTGCCGATTTTCAAAGAACACTGACTGAACAAAGAGCACGAATAGATACTCTCTATTCAACCCTGCTCTCAAATAACTCTCCACATCAAAATCTTCAACCCTCCGTCTGAACTTAACCTAAAAATTATAGCTGTGAATGTAAATTCACTAATCCACATCGAAAGAAGGGATAATTTAGGCAATCTACTCCAAGCCGAATGCCCAGATGTGCTCTTGGCTAGCGAAACAAAGCTAAACCAAAGGCACAAAACGGGCTACAAAAATTATAACATAATTAGACGAGATCGACCACACTCTACTCGAGGGGGTGAGGTCGCTATCTTAGTTATCAAAGGTCTTCACCATAAGGTCGTTTACAGCACGGAAGTACACAAATTCTAGGTGCTAGAGGCATGCATTATAGACATTCCACTAAAAAGTCAAAGACATCTATATATAGTCGCTGCTTACGCTCCTGAATCTGTTCAAGGTACCCAATTTATCAGTGAAATCGATACGCTTTTCCGAAATCTCAAGTTAGATTCGGAAAACAGTTACTTTTTAATGGCAGGTGATTTTAACGCCAAGCACAGCGCCCTGGGGCAATCTGACCTCGAACACCAGAGGCAATGCCTTGTTTGATTGGTGGCAAACAAATGCGATCGAGCATAAACTAGAATTGTACGCTACAAGTACACCGTCTTATCCAAGAGGTAACTCCTTCCTGGATTTACTTATGACAGATGATCGATCTCAGTTACCAGATACCGAGGTAACTACTCGAAATTGTCTTCGCACAATTGAGTACGATAGCGATCATTACGTACTTGGAGCCGTAATACACGTGCCAAACGAGTACCATCTACTTGAGCAGTACGACCAGGTACACTCTTTCGATTTCCGAAGAGCACATTGGTCGCATTTCTATCGCGTAGTAAAAAGAGAAATACGCAACATTGGCATAGACCCACCGACTAATAGAAACCTCCGTAATGATGAAATCGATCATTACCTCCTAACTATGAACGACATTGTTATTAACACAATGAATCGTTCCATCCCCAAAGTAGCTCATATGGATGGCTATACCCACCGATACAGAAATGCAACTATCGATGCTTTGTATAAGCAAAAGAGCACCCTGCTTTCAAAGCTGAAATTGGCTAAAGGCAGTTCAGTGACCCAAATAGCAATGAAATCACAACAATCAAGTCCTTGATTAAAAATCTTCAAAAACTGATACGGGATAATTACCGAGCAGTAATAAACGAGGAGTGGAGCAACAGAATTCGAGCTGTCCAAGCAAATGGACCGAACATGTTTTCACAAATCAAGAAAATGTGTCGAAGAAAAGATCACAATGACATTCCCTGTCTCCGAATTCCACGGATTCCCGAGAATTGTCAGATAATGCTGAACGCAGGACTCACCTTTGAGCACATCAACTCCAATGATGAAGTAATGGTAGTCGAAGATCCGCAAAAGAAAGCGAATTCAATTGGAGCCTGTTTCGAAGCAGTGTACAGAGTTAACAAATCAGTTCATGCTAACACTGAAATTGAAAGCAATGCCCGTCAAAGACATTGCTCGCTGTGCAATCAACTTCACAACTGGCGATCCGAAAACCGCAGTTTCATCACATTCGGCGAAAATAATAGGGCGGATTCTCCCGTCAGAAATGAAAATACAAATATGTTTGTGCGCAAGGATGAACTTAGAAACATACTTAGCTCAATAAAAAATAAGAAATCATCTGGAATAGATAGCATTCCAAATGTGGTTCTAAGGCACTTGCCTCGCGAAGCAGTGAACATATACACTACTTTGTTCAACAACGCTCTAAACAATGCACACTATCCAACCCACTGGAAGACTGCAGTAGTCCACCCTATCCCCAAAAAGGGTAAGGATAAGAGCAACCCAGCTAATCTGCGCTCGATCAGCCTGCTTCCCAACATCAGCAAGTTATTCGAAAAAATTATAAACTGTTGTATTCCAGAATACTACCCTTATTAAATTTAACACTGAATCTCCTAACACATCCTTAAAAACTTCACTTAACATATATTACATTCTCACTTAATACATACCATTCATAAACATTCACAATATTACCAGTTACAGCACACTTAATAACCTGCACCTTTTTATTTATTCAAAAACATAGTAACTTGGATTTTCGTCCAAATTGATTCATGTGAAAAGTCACACAAGAAAAAATAGAAATAGAAAAAAATTCAGTTCATAAAGTTCGTTCGGATTAAGTTGAACGTTTTAAACAAATCTTAGAAATGTATAAGAAATCAATATACATATATATAAAGTATACTTCGTCTTGACCTGTGAAAATAAATGGGGTTTCCAGTTAGTAAATTTCTGGTTGCAACCATCGAAAAAACATACGTATGAAAAAGAGAAGAAAGAGAAACAGAAAAAGTTCAGTTCCGAACGAGAGGAGTTCGGAAAAAAGAGTTTAGAGTTGACTTTAAGTTTGTTTTATCAGTTAATTTGAGTTGAGAATTTATAAAAGTAATTCGAAGAATAAAAGAATTTAAAATGAAATTTGATCAAGAAAATGAAATAAAATTATTTTAATTTAATTAACCTCCACGCTCTTCCCTCAACCGAGGAAGCACGGCGCCGGACATACAACAAAACAAAGCACTGATAGGTTGGTGTGATGAAAACGATATCATCCCCAACCAGTTTGGCTTTCGAGCGCAACATGATACAGTTCATGCAGCGACGAAACTTGTTTCCGATATACAGTGGAACAAGGTAAAGCGACAATGTACAGGCGCCTGCTTGGTTGACTATGAAAAGGCTTTCGACACCGTATGGTTAGAAGGGCTTGTCTATAAGTTAACATTATAATATTATAATGGACAAACATTTGTGGTGAAATGCGGGGACATACTCTCCAACAAGACCTTCCATATTAAAAATGGCTTACAGCAGGGAGCTGTGAATTCTCCCATTCTATTCAATATTTACACTAGTGATCTAGTGAGTTCTCTCGAAAACGCCATTGCGTACGCCGATGACGTAGTGGTGTACAGAACAGGAGGAAAAATAGACGACATCAATAGGAACCTTCAAGATGACTTCAACAAAATAAAACAATTTTGCGACGACTGGAAATTAAAGATTAATTTCCAGAAAACCGAGACTATTCTTTTCAGAACGCCCATATCCAGGGCCTCGAGGGATACAAAATACAACTGGAAACACTTTTCTATTGTAGGTAACAATAACCTTTCACTGCAAGTGAAAACTGTAGTTAGATACCTTGGTATCTGGCTAGACCAGTATTTATATTTTGACAAGCACGTAGCAGCGACCCTCTCCTATGACAAGAAGTCTATTCTGGAGTAGTCTTCTTGACCCCAGAGTCAAAATAATTTCGTACTCGGCATTCATCCGACCAGTTTTGATTTATGGCTGTCCAGTATGGTATAATATATCTCCACTTTATATGGAGAAGTTTCGTGTGTTCGAACGGCAGTGTTTGCGTTCCTGCCTCGGACTTTATAGAACGCCAGAGTCGCAATACAAAAAATTCTATCCCAACAAAATCCTGTATAACAAATCAGGGTTAAATAGGATAGACAATTTCATAATTAAAATTATTCGTGGTCACACAGCAAGGGCAATGTGCAGTGACAATAATCTTATCGCGGGAGCATTCTATCCCAATGATATGTATCTAGAGAATACCCTCCAGAATGGGTTTATTCCCCCAGAAGCGTTCCCTTTCTTGGTTCAAAAAGGCCTTATCCAAGACGTGCATGGAGTCCCGATTATTTACTACGCTTTCCGTGGTGCCAGGGAGAAACGAATTCTCCATGATAGTGATATCTCCAATGCCCCAGACCGCATGCGTTTTAGCACGGCGATCAGTGAAAGAGATAAATCAGCCAAAGATCGAACATCTCCCAAATGGTGGTGGCTTCTCAACGAGGAGAGGACTTCACTTCCTCAGATATAGTATGCCTCTCAAGAGCAACGCTCTCCTTCCTCTTGTCCTCCCTCCCCCTGTCCACCTTTCCCCATTACTTTTATTTTTATTTTATTTTTTGTTTCTCATTTTATGTTTTATTCGTTTTGTTTTGAAGTTTTTGTTTGTTATAATTAAAAAAAAAATTGTAATAATAATGTATACATATAGATGTAAACGAGGAGTCCATCTAATATATGACTTATTTCATATATATATATATATATATATATATATATATATATATATATATATATATATATATATATATATATATATATATATATATATATGTATAAGAAACAAAAAAAAAAAAGATGTACGTCGAAAGGCATATATAAAAATCAAGTTGTAATGTGTAATTTAGAGAGCTCGCATAGAGCCAGTAAGTTAATTTAAGGACTGTGATTGTAGAAAAGGGTTTAACATTTACCCCTAATATTATACATCTAAAAAGAATTAGGAAAATAAATGTGGTTTAAAAACTAAAAAAAAAAAAAAAAAAAAAAAAAAAAAAACCGACTTTTTCGTTAAAGCAGTCCTCATCCCGACGGTACGAATTCCTTGACTTCTTTAGGCATAAGCACAATTCGTTGTTTTTCCAAAGTGTCTTGTTTGGAGGCAGGTTGTGAAACGGCTGCTGAAGACTTCCGGATTTTTTGTTAAAGCAGTCTTCACCGCGCCGTTAGGAATTCCATCAAATCCGAGGATCTTGTTTTTAACAACCCTCTGTACCCAGGACCACCTCGTTGGTGGTCACTGGAGGTACGAGTATTTCTCTTTCAGTGATGTTCCACTCCTTCTGCGCACTCATCACCTCATCGCATTGAGGGAAGAGGACAGCGACGATTCCGGCCATGTCACTTTCACTCTTTTGCTTTTGACTTCTGTTGTTATGTGGTCTTTTCATTACTATCCTGTAGGCGCTGCCCTATGGGTTGTTATTTCATTACTGGTTGCATTTTATCTGGTGCGATGATGATGTGGTTATTTAATTACTGGTTGCATTTTCTCTGGTGCGATGATGATGTGGTATACGGCAGATTATTCCAAAATGAAGACCTTTGCGTTTATTTAGGGAGCAGACCGCGTCATATGTACTCTAGTGGATCACATTTCTTAACTCTGTCCGTTTGTTCGATTTGGTCGTCCTGTATAAAATCGAGCAGTTCCCATTGAGGTCCTTATCTCTCCACCCATTTTTCTGAGCTTTCTTCGCCAATCTGTCAGCGATGAATCCCCTGTGCGGGAGTATTTGGTACGTCACGGCTTGGTGGTCACTATGGGTGTAGATCTCTAAAACTCACCACTTCACATTTCTTGCCAACATGGAGCTGGAAAATGTGTAGTGTCCCACTACATAAGCCCCATTTCACGTACTATTCACGTTAAACCAATTAACATAATATTCATATCGCACACGATGCGATTCCTCGCCTGTGACGTGTGGGGAAGGAAGTATTGTGCCAGGCACGGGCACTCGGTTCACTTCCTTCCACCAGCATCTATAAGACAAAGTTCCAACGCGCACCAAAGAAAAGCACCAACAGGAGAAATAAAACTGGTCGCCAAGACATCGCGGAAAAAATTAAACACAGGATTCCTTTTGTTTAGTTTTATTTATTTTACGGTAGCACTGCGTGAAAGTTACATTGTGAAGTCAATAAAAACAAAATCTTCGAAGACTGCAGCAAATATAATATTCGACATGACGGTTGCAAACACTGCACTGTAGACACCCGACTTCTGCGCCTCTAAAACTTTATCACATTAAAACTCGACTTAGGGAATACTCGCGTGTCTGCAGCGCTACAGACAGCGGGAGCGGCAACGACCATGGCGGCCGGCGGATGGAAATGGACTCACCGATAATCATCTTGTGCAGAGATGATTCGCTTATGGGGTGAGTTTGTGGTGTCGTGGTAGATATCCTCTCCACTAAAGATATCGTTTTTACCTACCACCAGAGAAACGTAAAGTCTCTCTTGGTGGAATAAGAAACCAGATCTTGTAATGAAGATCATGGTGGTATGTGTGCGATCGTTCAGATCTGAGTTGTTTACATATGCGCGGAGGCAGTGGCAAAACAAAGCAGACAGCCGGCAAAGACAAAAGGGAGAAATGACCAAATTCGCCGCTGGTAATGGGGGTCAATGTTTACGCAACGCGTCGTCGCTATTATCGACGATGGGAAAAAAAGGTGCTAATGGGATTGGTGGCCGAACGAATCCCTTGCATGCCTTTGTATATGCCGGGTAATTAGTTGTGGCAGGGAAAGAAATTGAAGATTGTTTCTTAGTGGGAAAACAAACGACGATGGTGAATCCTATGCATGTTTACATGCGTAGAAATATGGTTTATGGCATCTGTAAAAGCAAGTTGTCCGACATCGGATTTTAACACAGACAAAGTGTGCCGACTGCCTTGGGATTCATGATGCCATATGCATTTTAAAGAATTATTTCCAGGAACCTAATCTAACGTTGTATGCGTTGTATGCATTAAATGTCCTTGCAAGAGGAAATATTTCAGGTACGCTGGGGGGAGAATGCGGTGCAGGTGTGGGAAATCTGAAAAGGGAAATCTGAAAAGGGAGAAAAGAAATCTTACGGGAAATTATATGCGAAGAGATGCATGAAGGTAAGTTTTCTTTTACAGGGACTTTTTAGTAATACCTTAGATAATCCTAGATGCGTAAAGCATTTAAGGTGCTAATGCTGTTGCATTAGCGAAATTATATGGTTGGAAGCAAGATATGGGGGTTTGTAAGGAAAGCGAACCGTGGGGTTTGGCGGAACCGCCACGACGCACATTCATTACCCAAGCTACAGGCTCTCCAATTACGAGTACATTTTTTGCACCGTATCGCATATCCAAAATCAAGCGCCACACTTGGCGTGAGTTAACGCTACATGATGCATCCTCGTTAGTTAACATAATTCATTATATCTCGTAAGCTAACATGTACATGATGCATCTTCGTTATCGTTAGGTAACATAACTCATCATACGAGTATCTCATATGATTAATCTATGTTATCATCGAAGCTGGGTTGAGTTAACGTTACTCATGACCAAATTGTATTAACATTAACGCATGCTGATAAAGTTATCTGTAGTAACGACTGTTTGATAATATAAATATAAGAGTAAAGATCATAATTAAGAAGAGTATTGGTTCCGGAGGGGTGTTGAGTAGTCTGTAAGATAGTCTTAACAACGTTGAAAATAAACGGCCAGAAGCTAAACAAAAGAACTGAGTTTTTTTGCCAGTTCACCAACTATAAACGTTAATTCGTGGTACACTGCCGCCGCCTACAAAAATGCAACGTAATGGCGATTGCCGTACGCCAGGTGTCATGATTACGTTTAACGAAATTCCTATCAAAATGCTTACGCCTACGAAAGATAGAGACATGGATAATAACGAAACGCCACCGACAATATCAATTAAGTGACAATCTCAATTAAGTAAAGCAATTGGCTCAAGCCGGGCAATAGCATTCAATATGGTCAAACCCGAATGAGTGAAATTGCGGCAGGGTAAACGACTCGCGCTTGAAGTCTTGTCGAATGGGGAAGAATTGGATGCATCATTTGCGTTCCTTCCCCAATGATTTTCGTACAAAAGGAGTGCTTGCAAAAGGAATTAGGCAGAGCTAATCGATCGACCAGAGTAAAAGGTTGCACCCCTCCATTAGAACTGTGGGGCTTTCACTCTGAATAAATAAAGTAACCAAAGTAGAAAGGTTATGTGGCGGGGAGGTAGGTACCTAGCACGGGCACTCCGTTCACTTCCTCCGCCTACATCCACTTACAGTCGCCCATTGCGCCACCGTAAACTGTCCGCAGGAAATTGTCACCACTGAATGAAGCAAAACGCACCGATGGTAGTCTCCGGAATAAAACGCACTGATTTGGTTAATGTAAATTCTTTATTCGTTACGAGGTTACTTTCACTTAGATTTTTCCTTTAACATTAATCTGATTTTTCTGAATTTAATTTAAACACCCACACGACGGACTTGTTTAATTACTCCTTTCGTTACTACGCACTAGAGTCTAGTTATTATCGTTCCCGTCCGCGGAACGGGAGCGGAAGTCCGCACGACTATTGTCGTCTGGTGATGGAAAAGGACTTGTGCTGGCATCCAATCGGCTGCTCCCGGTGATGTTTCGCCAGGTGCTGTTGTTAGGCTGGCGTTGGGGCGATGTTATTTTGCCCATTGGTTGGTATTTTTGTTCCAACTCGGAGTCACCAATGTGGGGAGGAAGTCGTGGTACCGGCATGGGTGCGAGTTCTACTTCCTCCTCCATCATAATTATTAATTGCCGATCGAGGGAGGACCGGTACATTGGGTTACTAGATGCGCGCTCCGAACGTAGTAATGCACCTGGTATGTGAGGCGGCGTGGAGGGGCGTATATTGCCTTTAGTTGCCGCTAAAGGTGAGCCATGGTGGCTAAAGATTAGGGTACCTGCATGAAGTGGTCAGGTATATCGTCTCAGTCCGGTGGTATCGATTTGATTTGTCGACCGGTGTTGCTGAGGCATTTGGGAGACGTTCAGAGACCTAAGGACGAAGGTCCTGAAATCTCTGTAATGAGGCGAAACCAGGTGTCCTGCTGAATGCTGCTACGCGTAGTAGCTGTGGTAACGAGGGTGCTGGCTTGCTCGAATAGGGTGGTAAGGTCGAGCATTGGTGCACGGAGTCGCGTGAAGACTGTGGTTGGCGAGCATGAGCGCCAACCTCCAGAAAAGGGACAGAAAAAATTGATTTATGACAAAACCGGGCGTCCTATTGATTGTTGCTACTCGTAGTAGCCGTTGTTAATTAAGGAGCCGGTTTGTGGAAGATGGGTGTTGAGCAATGGCGAGCGTGTGCGCCAATATTTGTAAAAGGGCCTTAAAAAATGGTGGGCAGAGGCGAATTTTGCCTTTATTAAGGAACACCAGAAAGGGGTTGAAATGTTCGAGCGAGACGGAACCGGGCGTCCAGTTGATTATGTGTCACGCGGAGTAGCTAAGGTGTGATGAGGAGCCGGTTTGAAGGAGTTAAATTGAGAGGGTTACGAAGAGCCGAGGAAAGGCGAGCTGGGTCGCGTAGAGTCCGTTGATGATGGGCATTGTTGCGCCAAAATAATGAGAAGGGTCGAGATTGTGTTGAGGCTTGTGGAGTCTAGTCGAGTCAGCAATGTGTGGCGGTATTGTGCGCCAATATCTTGGGAAGACTGTAGAAATGGTGTCTAAAAAGGGTCGCGTAATGTTAAGTCGAAACGAAGTAGAGAGAAGTTAAGCAGTGTGCCTGCAGGAAAGGGTTAAAAGGCGCTGTAACGTTGAGCGATGTCGACGGAGTCGGAAAGGTTGTATGGAGTTGCGTGAAGTCGAGTGGAGTTGTGCGAAGTCGTGTGGTTGTTTAAATTAAATTCAAAAAAATCAGATTAATGTTAAAGGATAAATCTAAGTGAAAGCAACCTCGTAATGAATAAAGAATTTACATTAACCAAATCAGTGCGTTTTATTCCGGAGACTACCATTGGTGCGTTTTGCTTCATTCAGTGGTGACAATTTCCTGCGGACAGTTTGCGGTGGCGCAATGGGTGACTGTAAGTGGATGTAGGCGGAGGAAGTGAACGGAGTGCCCGTGCTAGGCACATAACTCCCCGCCACAATTGCACATTGACACTGCGCTTCGGAAGCACTCGGTTGTGGAAGATTGTCACTGTTCTGACTCCATTAGTAGGTCGCGAGTTCGCTTTTTTTTATACATTATAAAAAACCCGTCGCGGGTCACCAATGTGGGGAGGAAGTCGTGGTACCGGCATGGGTGCGAGTTCTACTTCCTCCTCCATCATAATTAATAATTCCACCGAACACTAAACGATTACGAGGAAGCAGTGGAAACACCGACGAAAGCAAAACACACGGCTATTGAATACGATTTTTATTGTTCGGCTATTAAGTTCTTTTACAGCTTGTTCTTATTACATATTTATAAAACATTTACGGACACGTACAACAATAAGAAAAAAACACTTAGCCAGAAAAACAAAAGAAACTCGACTCGCGTAAGGGAGTTTAAGATGGATTCTGGGGTGTGAACATCCCCCGTACGTACGTTACGGGGGATGATCGCGACTTCGTGCGCTCGACTCGACGGTTGTAATTAGACTCAGCGATAATTATCTCGTGCAGAGATCACTCGCTAATCCTAATCATGGTTGTATGTGTGCATGGTCCTTTCATGGTTGAAAAACGAACCTAGAACAAGGAAAGGGAATAAAGAGCATTCATGGGATACGATTTCGGTAAAGCAGACAAAACCGAAATCGTCGGATGCATGTGCGTCACAACTAAACAAAGAAACAACGATGCGATGTGGAAATGTGCTAATTGGTTTTAGCTAGGTTACTGGGAAATGGTGTTAATGGCATCGCTAGTAAGGGCACGTATTGAATTCCTATTTGCATTTGTTTATGCTGTAGGATTTAATTGATGCCAAGAGACGTGGAATGCGTATTTGCTTTGGTTTGCACATTGTGCGAGTCAGAGAATGTTATTGCTGGGAGAAAAGGGTATTTGTTGTACACATGACGCGGCTGGGAAAATAGACGGCGCAATATTTATGATGCCTGTCATGACAGTTACATTGAATGCAATCCGAATCATTTTGCTTACAGGAATTTGTCTGGTACCGAATTGGTTTAGAATACCAGATAAGCAAAGAAAGAAATCTTACGGAAAATTGTATGCGAAGTGATGCATGAAAAGGTAAGTTCTCTTTACAGGGATTTTAAGATTATAGATTTGATCTATATAATGCGTGAAGCATTTACGGGTAATAATGTTGTTGTCGCGAACTTAAGGAAGTTGGGTAGTAGTTATGAGGGTTTTTTTTAGGTAAGTGGGCCGTGGGGTTTGGCGGAACTGCCACAGTTACTTTAGCAAATATATATATATATATATATATATATATATATATATATATATATATATATATATATATATATATATATATATTGGCGGAGCATAACTAACGTAGAAATGAATTGCTTTAATCTTAACATAGGCAAATACTTCCTGGCGCTGGACACTTCTGTATTCTATGGGGGAATTTCCAGTTGTCCAGATGCCCGCTGTTGTCTCCTTCCCATGTAGTTGTGTCTGTGCCAGGCATCCTGTACTGCTCATTGATGAGCACTACATCGGCATTATATTCCTTAACCGTTTAGGTAAGGGGATCTTGTGCGGCTCCACAATAGTTTATGTTAATTTGAATGCACTCTAGCCTGTCCAGTTTTATTTAAAAAATTGGCTATGGTGTTTCTTAATACTCAGCATTTGTAACTCCCTCCTGAGTGCTCGTTACCGCTTTCACGCCCCGATTCGTAGAACATGCATTTGTGTTGAACTTTACATCCCATCGCTTTTCGGCCTTTTCCTCCGCATTTCCGACAGTTGTCCGAACGATATTCATTGGATTCGCAGGATTTCGCCACATGTCCGCATTGCCAGTATCTGAAACATTGTGTGGGTGTGATGTGTTCTCGTAGTCTGCATCTCACCCATCTGCCCCGTAGGGAATCGGTAGCTGGGAGGATACTAGCCTTTTCTCTTGGTAGGCGGATCATGGTAGACTTGTAACTATGTGTAACATTCAACTACACACTTAACACTTTACACACACAAATGTTCATAAAAACTACGAATTTTATAATTAATCACACTACCGCACACACACACAAATATGTTTCACATGACAACAAACTAACTGCGCGACACGACATACAACAACGCCGACTCGTTATTTTTCGACTTTACATCCTTATTAACGGGTAAGACTCGACTCTGATTTTTGAAGCGCGATCGGATTGTTTTTTAATATCCGACTCGGATCACAATTGCGCACATACTCCAAACAATCAAATTTAAAGCGCGGCGGGCTTTATAAATAACGTCCGTTTTGGACAATGGTTGCGTACAGACTCTTTTTTAAAGTATCCAAACCGGGCGACGTTGGCACACGGACGCCTTATTATCTCCCCTTCGATCGTGCAGACCGAAGGATGCATCCATTGTTGACACGCACAATAGATCTTTTTCCCACACAACAGATGTATGCTTCGCAATACATTTTTTTGTTTATCTAACATTGAAAATGTTTACGATCTGCGAGACCTGATTGTGTGGATGCGTGTGATACAATTCTTAGAACCTTGTGTTTACACAAGTGTTCATTTATGGTCAACGATGGCAAAGATATTTTGTATACCTTATTGCTTCGTTACCATGGAATTGTTCTCTGTTTTGAGTAGCACATTATTTTCATTGTGCCGTCATAGATGTTTCCCAGATGTGGTATCTGGATTCCATGATTCGCCCATGTATGCATTTTGTATCTAATGCACTTTTACAGGTACTCGTTGAATTGGATATGTTGATGCGGATTAATCAACATATGGCGTTTCACATGAAGGTGAGTCCTGTTAATGGTAGGGGGTGGCCCCAAAAGGGTGAGTATAAGGGGAGGGTAGGCGTTGCGTGTAACAGCCTGTGTGCCATCTGGTTTGCAGAGTGCAGAGAACTCTATAGCGACCGCTATCAGGATTTGCTCTACAGTGGCAACCTCATCTAGATCACGACACCCGTGTGGAGGTATAATTCGGGATTTGTAGAAAAGAAGAAGTTGAGCCGAAATAAGGTATCATTTAACATTAAAATAAAACTCGATTTCTTGGAGGCAAACTTGGTGATATTCGACAGGTCTTCATGCCATGATACATTTACACTGATCTTGACACCGAGCAACTTCATACTTTATGTAGATTTAATGGCATGGCTGTTCGTCATAAGCTGAGGCATGGACGATCTGTTTTGATTCGTAAATGTTGTATTTATACTGATTTTTGGTGGCATTGAACTCGATGAGGTTTGCCCTATTCCATTGTAGAATTTTGTCCTTGACCTGTTTTTTTTTTACACAAACGCGCACACAAGAGGCGATTTTTGAGTATCCTTAAATGTCAGAGCACAGTGCGGGCGGAAGGATAGGAAAGTGTATAAGGAAATGCGGTACCAAAGTACAATGGTTTTGAATGTCTGGACATCACAACGGTCAGGAAACACATTATCAGGCAGAACATTCCACATTCGTGTGGTTCGGCTAAAGAATGACTCTCTGTGTTTATTTGTGGGCCTGAAGTTTAACGTGAAATGATGCGCATTCACAGATTGACGGGTATCGCGGGAAAATGTCTGAGGAGGCGAGTTCTGTTGGGCAACGACCTTGATAATACTTATAGAAAAGAGATAGGCATGATACGTGGCGCCTATGTTCTAACGACGGAATTGATTGACTGACAGCTGGGTCCCCAATAAGTTTCACTGCTCATTTTTGCATCCTCTCGAGCACATGTAGTTTTGGATGCGCCTGACCAAATATAGGAGTTGTACTCCATTTTGGGGCGAATATACGCCTTGTAAATAGTGGCCAGATTGGATGGAGTGAAATATCGTTTGCATCTCTTAAGGAACCCGATGCATTTGGCGGCACTTTTCGCAGCTTCAAAAATGTGGTCGATCCAATTAGGAGTCGAATTAATTCGAGTGCCGAGGATTGATAGTTACTTGGCTTCGTCGATGGAAGTGTCGTTCATAGACAGTATATTTACTTTGGGGTTTAGCTTTGTCGACAGGAGACAACACTGAATTTTTTTGGCATTGAATTCTACTCGGTTAGATAATCCTCATTGATATATCGTGTTGAGATCGGAATTCAGAGTATTAAACATAATCTGCTGATTTGTATTGACTGTCGAAGAGTGTTCGGGAATGCTCGTATGAGTATGAGAAACTTGTGGGGCAGGAGAAGTAAGTTGCACGGGCGTACGTCGCTGATTCACTTCACTCCCCCCCACTAATCGAAAGTTCAGCCGCAGCAATAGTGTCCAGTGGAGATATACGACAAGGAAAAACAACTTCATGACAAACCGTCCACCAGGACGAAAGTAAATAAAACTCACTGTTTTAATGTTATTGATGTGTTTATTTATTTAAAACGATTGGTAACAAAACAAACGATAAAGGTACATTTGCACTTTGGATTGTAAACTATTATGAGCTTTTGCTTTCTTCTCGATTAGTTTTTTTTATTATATTATAAATGACGCGAATGGCATAGAACAGAGCAGCTCTTTATACACACATTTCGCGACTGGATGCTAAATGTTAATCACGCGACTCGCGGTTGACTTTCGCGTCCCCGTGCGCTCCGGGGAGCGGGAGACACGACCGGATGTAATTAGACTCTCCGAGGATAGAACTCTGACTTGAATTACATCCTCGGTTAGGGTTAAGGAACAAAAGACAGAGAGAAAATTTGTCTCTTAAGAGTGTGGCCACCAAGGAAATGCGATCTTTTGGTGCAGTGGTGTGTATGTGTGTTCGTACGCATCACCGTGTTTATCGATGCATTTCAGCAAGGATAAACAAAAGCTGCAGCGAGGGAAAAAGAACAAAGGAGAAGCGACTTAATGCATCGGTCTGTGATTAGGGTCGGCTAAATAAATAAGCTGGAACTCGTTAAATGAGAAATGCGGATACCACAAACGATATGGATTGTGTATGGTATCGCCAGAAGGCCTTTGAAGGACAGCGTTCTTTTGTTTGCACATGGTGTGAGTTAGGGAATTAGTCTCAACGTCTATTGCGCTAATTACATGCAGCTGCGTTCGACTGTTTATCGTTGGGTATTAGGGTCGCCAGCCGATGTGTATGTAGGTAGTTTTTATTGTACACATGTTGAGGCTGGGATTAGCCAACTCAAGGGTAAGATTCCCTGATTATGCGGTTGTATTATATGTGAACGATGAATTTTCTTTCAGGGAATTTATGATGAGTTTGGAGAGAATTCTTATAGGGGATTTTAAATGCGAAGTTATCCATGCAGGTAAAAATTCTCTTCTAGGGGCTTTTAGCTAAATAAACTTGATCAATTTGATGCGTGAAGCATTTAAGGTGCTAATGCGATTGCGTGATGGGGGTTCTTTAGGTAAGTAGCCAGTGGGGTTTGGCGGAACCGCCACAAACTCAATGTGCTATCATCGGCAAACGGGTATATTGGTTTGTGGGTAATTGACAAGAGATCATTTATAACGATGAGGAAGAGAGTGGTTGAGAGTACAGAACCTTGGGGAACATCTGCATTAATTTGGTGGGAGGTAGATTTGACACCATCAAGAACCACTTAGATTGACCGGCCAGAAAGATAGTCTCTTATCCATTGGATCAGGGAATTGTCTACTCCATATGAATGTAATTTTGATAAAACGGCTGGATTCCAAACACTGTCAACCGCTTTCGAGATATCCAGTGCAACACCATCTATTCGGAAAACGGCCAGTAGAGTAAGACAAATGGAAGAGTTTCCGTAGTGGTTTAGAGAGCGAAAGGGAACATTTCTTCAAGAGAATTGGGGGAATGCCATCAGGACCAGCGGATTTGTGTGTCTTTAGGTCCTTGAGTGCCCGGGCAACAGTACGTGTTCGGATGTGAATCTGGCTCATCGTGTGCTGCTTATGCTCAAGTTGAGGTGGAACTGATGTGGTATCAGGCATCGTTGAGTTGGCTGCAAAATGTGCAGGAAGTAGATTCGCCTTTCTTATTGCAGTAGTGATTGGTCTGCCATCGACTATTAGCGAAGGAATGGATTAGCAGACCGAGTTTTGGATGTTCTTCACAAATGCCCAAAAGTTTCTACTACCTGCGGGAGAGTGTAGTCTTTTTTGTCTCACTCTCTGGTCATGCAAGAACTTTGCGCGTTGAATATATGCATTGCAGTCATTTCTAGCTCTCTTTAATCATCTTCTGTTTTCCTCAGTAGTGCTTGATTTATACAACTGTCCTACTATGGTATCATCGGCAAAACTGAATATTTACTTGTTGATACTAGCAAATCATTAAAATGAAGCTGAAATAGGGTTGGCCCAGAGATAGAATCCTGGGGATCCTTGGAAATAATGCAAAGATTTACAACAACCCGAATCGATTGATTTTCGAGGAAACTTTTCATCATATTACATCGTTCTTACTCATTTTTATTCACTAACGACAAAAGAGCCTTAATGTTTGAGGAAGGTGTGGGGTTTCTCTATTCTACATGAGAACCTACCCGCAATTTCAACCACAATTTCCACATTATTTCGACCGCCTTCAGCGCGTCATACATACCCATTTCCCTTATATGCTATTCACCTGAAATAATATGTTTTCCCCAAGGACGCATAGCTAAACTCATTATCCTATGCAGATAATGCCTAATTGAGTTTAGCTACTATCTTCGCCATACAGAAATACTATTGCTCTAACCATGGGATTTCCACCGGAAATTCCATTCCTATTGGTTAGCAACAACCAAGTTAAATCAAGCGACGCGGCTGCAGCATCATCCATTGGCTTGGGTATTTACCAACATTCCATAGAGTTTTTCCCACGGTATTATTTCCCTAGCCGACGCGGCGTCTTATTGACTTTTCCCAGATCACCCATTCGCTTGGGATCAATGATCTCTTTTTGCAGGTGAATAGCACCAACTAGGTTTTCCTCTCCTTCGCAGTTCTGTCTTTCCATGGTTCAATGCTCTCTGACTACACCATAGCCGTAACACAGGGTCAGTAGGTCATGTCAGTAACAGCAGTTGATACCAACACACACAACCATAGCTACCTCGAGATCACAGTACATCGAGTTTCTGTTCTCTCATTCTACCACGTTCATCGATTATCAATTAACCGAAGTTACCACACTTCGGCGAGCATGACAATGAGAGAGCAGAGGCGTGGTCTCTTTTGGTTGTCCTGTGTGTAAAATGAAATACAGAATTTCACCCCTAATTCAACCAGTCGCATCTCAACCACTGACGCTGTAAGTCACCACGTTCGAGGCCCAAATCAATTTCGCGATTATTTAACTGAGTCGTTTAACATACACCAAACGGCGTACATGAGTAGAGTTTCTAATAACGTGAGCGCGCACACTCAAAGTCAAGAGTTAATCCTAAATTTGTTTAAAATCATTTACATAACTGAACATGTCCTTGGAGAAAGTTTAGTGAATAATAATTCTTCTTATTGTATAACGTATTAAACTTGTTTTAAAAAGAATAAAAATAAAAACAACATCAAGAACCACCAGTGCATTTTAACTTTTATTACCCTTGGATTTACGGTGAATAATTTTCTACGGATCATCTTTGGGGATTACAGTGAATCCTGTGCCATACGTTGGCAACAATACTTTACCCCCACAGGGGTACGAAGTCGCGACCCTAGCATGGGAGAGAGTTCTACCACGTCCCCACAAATCACTAAGGTATTCGACAAGTACAACACCGAGGGAAAAGCACAAACACCGGTTTTATTTCTAAATCAAGGAAAAACACTACTATTGGAATAACTTTTTGAATTCATGGATTATTGTTTCCGTTTCATTTTCTTATTGCATACTAACATTTTACGGTAGCACTGCGTGAGGGTTACATTGTAAAGTCAATAAAAAAGCACAATCTTCGAAGACTGCAGCGAATATAATATTCGACACGGCGGTTGCAAACACTACACTGTACGAGGGAAATGCGAGTTATGTCTATGAGGCACATGATTTTTACTTATTTTATTGTTGTTTTTTTGTTCCTAAATTATTACCCACACGCGACTCGGTGATTTTTCGCATCTCCGTGTGCACCGGAGAGTGGGAGTCGGCATGACCGTGGCGGTCAGCGGATGGTAAAGGACTCGGCGATAATCATCTCGTGCAGAGATGATTCGCTTGTGGGGTGAGTTTGTGGTGTCATGGTAGATATCCTCTCCACAAAGGATATCGTTTTTACCTACCACCAGAGAAACGTAAAGTCTCTCTTGGTGGAATAGGAAACCAGATCTTGTAATGAAGATCATGGTGGTATGTGTGAGATCGTTCAAATCTGATGTTGTTTACACGTGCTCGAAGGCAATGTAACAACGACGCAGACAGTCGGCAAAGACAAAGGAAGAAGCGACCAAATGCTTCGTCCGGTAATGAGGGTCATGTTTACGCTGTGTATCGTCGCTATAATAGACGTTAGAAAAAAAAGGTGCTAATGGGATTGGTGGCAGAAACGAATCCCTTGCCTGCATTTGTATATGCAGGGAAATTATTTTGTGGCGACGTACGAAATTGATGATTGTTTGTCTATTGAACAACGAATCGCTGGTCGGCTTACTGCAGCTGTAAAAACAAGCCGTCCGTCGTTGCATTTCATTTGATAACAAATAACGGGTGCCGAATGTTTTGTATTTATGGTGCATATGCACATTAAGGAACTGTTTTTAGGAATTTTATCTAGCGCGTTGAAAGCATTAAATGTCCTTGTGAAAGGAAATGTTTCAGGTATGCGGTGAATATTGCGGTGCAGGTGTGGGAAATTGAAATTTGCCTGGGAACCGATGGTACCGAATAGGTTTTGGGATTCCTGAAAAGTTTTTTTTTTTTTTTTACATTTCTATATTTATTGACCATAAATGATTTGTTACAATAAGTAATACAGATAACTTATAATTAGCTTAGCTTTAATCGTTTACACATACTTGCTAGTACATTTTTCAAACATTATTATAAAGTTACATATTTCATGGGTGGACAAGATAGGGGCTTCCTGGAAAAGGTCAGAAAACCAGGATATAATTATTTACTTAACCTATAACTAATTTGCTTAGCTCCTCAATAGTATACTGGTTAGTATACCCGCCTGTCATGCGGGAGACCGGGGTTCGATTCCCCGTCGGGGAGCCTCTGGCGCAAGACTAATGACCTTGCCCGGAAAAAACAAATCATTATGGAAAATTTAACAAGCGCTCAGGACTTGCTAAATAAGGCCAAGACCGGTTCCAGGTTGTAGTGCCGATGATGATGATGATAACTAATTTGCTTAACTTAACTTAACTTAGCTTAGCCTAGCTTATCTAATTATTAAATCTATTATTATTACAATAAGTTAGAGTAGGGTGGGGCGGGAGGTATAGTGGTCGATGGGTAGGATTTGGGTTAGGGTGGGTACTATCAGTCGGCGATATGGGTTGGGGGAACACTTTCCGATTGGTCGTTGAAACGCAAGATATTAGAGAAGGGTTGTATATTACAATATTTAAACTGGTGAGGTGGGAGTTCAGTGTTGTGGTATACAATCTCATTGGAGTTGTTGACCAACCTGCCAGAGGTGAAGAGGGTTCTGGTGTGGAGACAGTTCGGGTAGGCAGTTCGGTTGTCTGACGGAGTCGATGTGAGCGCATTTATTATCGGATTGGGGTTATTGGGAAGATTTTCGATAAATTTGATGGACAGCTCGAGGAAGCGTCGATCTATACGTTCAATATTAGCGGCATAGTAGAGCGAACTACTGTTGTAATATTTGTGGGAGTTAGGATGTCGGTTGAGGCCAGTGATAAGTCTGAAGCATTTCCTTTCGAAAATGCGTAGCTTCTCCATTTGGGCGGGTGTGATATGGTACCATATCGGGCATGCATATGTGAGAGTGGATCTGATTATTTGTTTGTAGATAAGTGATTTAACTTTGGGAGAGAGACCATTCGGTTTGTACATGACTTTTCTGCAGAGGTTCAGATGGGTTGTGGCTTTACGAATCGTATTTTTAATGTGGGGGGAAAATTACAGATTGTTGGTAAAGGTTATACCTAGATACTTTAAGGTTTTGGAGGGTTTAATTATATTGTTATTTATTTTAATTCTGATTTTATTATGGCAGCGAATAGTGTTGTTTGTACAACTCGCGTTTCTGCCTTTAAAAACAATGAGCTGAGCTTTGGTTGGATTTAGTTGAATTATCCACTTGGTAAAGTAGGCTGATAGGATTGGGAGATATCTGTTAATACAGTTTCTTGCCTCCTTGACAAGCTTGTTGCTTGAATAAATTAAGGTGTCGTCGGCATAGTTGAGCATTGTTGTATTGGGTAACAGTGGCTGCGGTGCGTCTGATGTATAAAGAAGGTATAGTAGTGGGTCGACGATGGATCCTTGAGGAACTCCTGCGGTTATGCTATAAGGTGTCGAGAGAGTTGAGTTTATTTTCACCATGAACTTTCTATCAGAGAGGTAAGAAGCGAGAAGTTTTGGGGAGTGGATGTTTAATCTATACATTGAATGAAGTTTGTATAACAGTCCTGCGATCCAGACACAGTCGAATGCTTTAGCTATGTCTAGGGAGACACATACCGTTGGGGATTGGTTTTGGAAGTGGGTCGTCACATCATGTGTCAGTTTTAAGAGAGCATGACAAGTGGAGTGTTGTGAGCGGAAGCCAAATTGAGAGTTCGGAATGAGGTAGTTATCCCTGGCAAATGAGAGAAGATTTTTGTAGATTTTACATTCAAGAATCTTGCTAAGCGAGTTTAGCTGCGATATCGAACGGAAGTTATCCGGGTACTTGGAGGGCCCAGATTTGCTAATAGGGACGATCACCGCTGTTTTCCAACTTTTAGGGAAATGAGAAGCGTTTATTATGTGGTTGAGAAGAACGAGAATCGGGAGCAAGTTGCCTGGGTGGAGTCTTTTGAATAGGAGGTTAGGGATTCCATCTAGGCCAGTCGATTTTTTTATTGTTACGTGAAGTAATGACTTCGGATAGTTCTTCAAGGCTTAGGAATGTGTCGATTCCTACGGGGTGTGATGCTTTATTGGTTTCGGTGAATTCAGTAATAAATGGTGTGAGAGATGACTCCAGTGAGCGTGGAATGTAATCGTTCACGGTATCGTGGAAATTTGTTACTGAAAGGGTATCATTTTGCTTATGGACTTTGCAGAAATGTTCAGCGAGACAGTTTGCTATATCAGTGTCCGACTGGACGATGTTATTATTAGTTGGGTGAATAAGATAATCTGTTCGAGGCTTGAGTTTGCGACCCGTTAGTCTGTTTATGTTTTTAAATAGATCGCGGTTTGGTTTGATACTGTTTAGGGTGGATGTGTAGGTCTGATTAGTGAAAACTTTTAGTTGTCCATTTATCAGGGAGGTCAATAGCTGGATCTGTTGTTTAATAAAAGGTGAGTAGCTAGTGTGCAATTTTCGCCGGAGTTGTTTTTTTATACGTAATAATTTTGTGAGTAGGTTGGGTAGGGGTTTTCCTAAGTGATTATGAGGGACGATAGTGGGAGTATGGCTGAAGAGAGCATTTCCCAGTATTTGCTCTTGGAGTGCTCCAAAAAGCCCTACTACCTCTTTCCCCCATTCCTACATACAAATCCTAGCAATTTAAACCAAAAAACCCATCAAAAACCCAAACATAATCCAAAATTCGCAATAAACGAATCAAAGATTCGTTTATCGCATAACATTTGCCCCCACTGCGAAGTTTAATCCAAAATCCGAATTAAAATTAAAATTCACAATAAACGAATCTAATATTCGTTTATTGTTCAAATTTGCTCCACGGCATCATGAAAATTCAAAATTCAGAGATCGTTATCTCTCTCTGAAAATTTTCCATTCAGGAAAACAAACAAAAACCAAAAGCAGATACATTCACACATCTGCGTAATAGTTTCGTAAGAATTCATTCTTATCTTGTGTAAATACAACATCTCGCTCGAAATACCCAACAAATCGAGATTGTTGTACGAAAATGTGTATCTTTGGGATACAATTTTCGAAGTGTTTTCCTTTATAAAGGGATAGCAAAACGATCTCGAGGCCGCAGTATCTAGATCCTCCTGCCACAGAGCAGTTATTTTCAAATTCAAATTAAATCAATAAAACTAAATCCAAAATAAAAAAAACTTCTTTCACTACTTTGGAAATTTTGTGCTGGCACCCAACGTTGGATGATTCTTTTTTATATATATACCGGGACGACTCCAAAGAAATCGGTACAGGAACCGGTACTAAGGTTGCAGGGTATAAGGACACTATCCCCTAGGTTACGTCCCCCAAACAATCAGGACTTTGCTCTTCCCTCTGGGTCAAAGGAAGCATGGCAACGACCCCTTGCTGAAGTGTGTTGTTCCAAGAGCAATCAATAAAGAGATCCAACGTCCTTTTCAGGACAAGAAAACGCGCTTCCTGAGGAACAACCCCCACAACGGCAAAACACTCTATTTGGGCCGCTGCTTGGTCAATTTGTGTAGGGGCAGGTTAGAAGATTCCGGTAAAGAAAAATTTGAAAAGCTAGCAACAATATCATTGACTTTTTTCCAGTTTGTTTTGGTGAAATTTGGAATAGGATTCAGAGTGTAGAGTGGTTCAAGCGAGGGGATTTGAACCGAGGTGTGGACAGAGCCGTGATCCGAAGGGAATGTGAAGGACACTGTGGGAGGATTAGATGTATAGCTATCTGTAGACTTTAGGAAGAAATCGATTGTTGACTTGGTTGAGCTGCAAATTCGAGTAGGTTGCAACGGGCAGTCTGCGTAGACATATGGATGAAGTCGGAGGAGATCAAGGAGTTGGCAGCCGTATTTGTTGCATTTGATGTCATTAAATGCAGTATGTCGTGCGTTCCAGTCTCCCCCTATTATGAAAGGTGCTGGCAGAGACTGTTGGATTATTTGTGAGATGTCTGCACTAGGGAAGTTTGGTTCACGAGAAGGGTGAATGTATATGGAGGACAGGACCAGTACTTTATTATTTCGGCATAAAAGTTTAACAGCCGTGTATTCGACACTAGTTATATTAGCAAATCTAGTCTCAGTAAATTGGAATTTTTTATGTACTAGGATTCCATGAGGGCCAGAGGTTCGTGGGTTGGACACAAGTGTGTAATTAGGTATGTAGACTCGAGAAGTGGATTTCAGCCAAGTTTCTGAAAGCAGAAGAACCTGAAAAGGTAGAAAAGAAATCTTACATGAAATTATATGCTAAGAGATGGATGAAGGTAAGTTTTCCTTTACAGGGACTTTTTCGATTATACCTTAGACAATCCTAGATGCGTAAAGCATTTAAGGTGCTAATGCGATTGCATTAGCGAAATTATATGATTGGATGGGAGTTATGATAACCTTGCCCAGAAAAACAAATTATTATGGAAAATTTAACAAGCCTCAGACTTGTTAAATAAGGCCATGACCGGATCCCGGTTGTAGTGCCGATGATAATGATGGGAGTTATGGGGGTTTTTAGGTAAGTGAACCGTGGGGTTTGGCGGAACCGCCACAAAGGTAATAGAGGTAAAAACAGACGAAAAAAATCCAATGTAATAAAAAATATTTATATAGTAATATATGGTATTCTCTCTGCGCTGCATTGCATTTACGTCTCTATTTTTCCTGCACAATATTTAGTACATTTTTACGGATAGAACATTGATAAAAAAGATTTAAAGCAAAACAATTAAAATGACGACTATGATTGCACCTTGACTCCGGCTAATAACCTCTTTTTAACATTTATGTTTGCAGATAACCGGGATGATCCTGATAGCCGTGGGTGTCGGTGTTGCATCTAAATACAATGAATACGACATTTTCTTAGTCTCTAAATTCTTCTCCATCCCCACCTTCCTTATTGTTATCGGCTCTTTCATTTTTATTATATCTTTCTTTGGTTGCTGGGGCGCTTTGAAGGAGAATTATTTCCTAATCCTCATTTTCTCTGTACTATTGGGCATTATCTTTGTCCTTGAACTAGCAGCTGGAATTAGTGGTTACGTTCTTCGTAATGATGCTGAAAATCTGATAAATAAAACTCTCCAGAAGACTGTAAGTGAATACAATAGCGAAGGATACAATAGTACGACAAGTCTATGGGACTACACTCAGCGGCAGGTAAGCAAACCCAAGCTTATCTATATTTTCTTCATCTAATATTCCTGTTTCAATAGTTTGAATGCTGTGGAATCGAAAACTATACTGACTGGAGTGTTACAGTGAATAATACTAAATATCTTCCATTGTCATGCTGTTCAATTCCGGATGGCATTGTTGGAGAATTTGCTTGTACCACAACTATAGAGGACAAAAATCGTCATTCACCCGGATGTCTTCGAAAATTCTCGAACCTTATTGAGGAGCATGCTATTAGTCTCGGTGCGGCAGGAGTTGTAATTGCAGTTCTTCAGGTTAGAATGAAAATAATATCGAATAGGTTTATGAATGTTCAAGACCAAATGCATTTATTATTATTTTTTTTCAGTTCTTTGGAGTCTTATTTGCGTGTTATATTGCCCGGGAAGTGAAGATAAAGAATGGAGTCACAGGTTTTCCCTGAAGACAGTAGATGCTTAGTTTAATTGTTAATGACAGACATTTTTGATTAATGTTGTATTATTTAATATTTTAAACAGATATGTTTCAATGCGCAGACAATAAGTTTATTTTGAAAAATACAAAAAACGGATTTTTATTGAAGCTTACTAAAATTACTTTTACAAATAATCCTTTAGCAACTGTATTATTTGACAAGTGGCAATCCTGTCAATGTTTTGACCTTTTTTCAATTTCCAACAACTGTGAATAGTGATATAATGTAAACTTGACTTGAATATTGATTTAATGTAAGCTTGACTAGTTTACTTTTGTTTGTCATCAGTAAATCCCAGTCGGCCATATTTTTTTATGCAAGTGTGTTATCTGCCAAAGGCTGCCTGGCTACTATTCATAGCTCATTAAAAAGTATTCGAGGATAACAAAAATCATAACAAAATACTTAAAGGAAGATGCAAAAGTCTTCATTATTGATCAAGAATATTTAGAAGCAATTAAGACCCTTACAACTTTATTAATAAACGACAGTATTTTAGCTGACTCTTTTTAATGGACCCTCACACTTACCATAAAAATACTTGAAATACTTCAAGAAAGTCATCCTCATCCTACGCTGGTCGTGTTCTACACAAATCTGAAATAAATTACATTGCAACAGAAAAAGAATTACTAGGGATAGCTTTGATAAAAAAATACTACTGATTTTATTTATTTGGTAGCAAATCATCATCATCATCATCATCGGCACTACAACCGGGATCTGGTCTTGGCCTTATTTAGCAAGTCTCTCCACCGGTATCCGGTCCTTAGCCGATACTTGTTAAATTGTCCATAATAATTTGTTTTTCCGGTCAAGGTTATTAGCCTTGCCCCAAATTATAGCTTTGGTAGCAAATATATTGTTTAAATCCACCAATCACTTCGTTACTTTTCTTGAAGGTTCTTCGCTCCAAGCTTGTGAGATGGAAACTAAATATCTGAATCCACTTTGACATAAAAAATTAAAAATTGGGCGATGCAAATCTGAGATTGTTTTATCAGGTTCATCGCCTTATAAAAATAAAAATCCAACTGAATCTTAAAAGGTATCGCATGACTCTGCATACCTCACTGGGGCGTATTGCATCAACAGATTGATGTTATTGCAGAACGCTTGTGAACTACGTCCACGTCTAGCTGCAGTTCCACTGAGCTGTAGAACTTCGTTAGGTCCTATAACTTCTTCTTGGAGGCGAAGTTCTTATTCTATTCTATTCAATTTTTTCCTTCAGAATACGCTTGTCGCGCTGTATCTCCTCGTCCTCCAGCAGCTAGAAAAACTTGCCTATGTTAATGCGCAATAGTATAGAAAGCTCAGATACTTTGAAACATTTTTTGCGGGTTTACGGGTACCTCCATAGTCATCGGGACGCCTTTGAAGATCGAGCCCATCAACTTCACCTCGGCGCCGAGCTTTTCAGCCATACTCCATCCTGAAGGCCGGCTTCTAGCCGGCCTCTTGCTCGTGCTAGAAGTATAGCATGCGCTTACCCTTGTTATGCTACTTTTGATTGCGGTTTTTGGTCTTATCTTAATTGGTTGGCAGGTCTGCCCTAGCTAGTTCCGGTGGCTAGAGGCCTGTTAGATCCTACCAGCATCGGTTGTTGTTCGCCGTTGATTGTCAGCGGTGGTATCTGGGCAGAGGAAGTCGATATCCCTCCGTCACTCAACCTGTATAGTGAAGGGCGATAGTGAAACAACGGAGTATATGTTTTAGTAGTCTTTATTCGAAGGAACTTAAAGATTTATAACTTAGTTTTGTTATAGGTTATTTTAAATCACTGGCGTCCATAACCAACGGACGCCAATCTAAAGACTCATGATGAAACAAAACAAATAAAAGGTGTGGTGGGAGGTTGATTTAAATAAGACAAAGGACAAATGTGCCCTTCATTTTGTCCCTGACTTCTGGTCACCTTGCGAAAACCAGAGTCACCTACATCCATAAGGATGTTGGGCACGGTCTCAAGATATCTGAAAGACAGAAAGCGGGGGCATGTATCTAAGGATAGTGTGTACAGGGTCAGTTCAGAGGTTTCTAACTACTTGGATGGGGGATGGTGGGATAGAAATCATACAAGACCAGTAGGCCTTGAGTGCGGTAGTAAACCCAAGTTACGTCTTTGGCGGCTGATAATCTGCGCTTTGGTCGGTGTTAGCAGTTGACCCTATGGAATAGGTCTAGGAATCCCCTATTATAGAGGGGGATGTTGTTGAGAAGGGAGCTTTCTTCAGTTTTGTACTGAAGAAGAAATTGTGGTGGTCGGATCTGAAGAGATCGTGATAGAGAGAAGGGTCAAGAATGCAAGACCCCGTACAAGTAGGTTCTCGCTGTTCTGAGTGCTTTCGAGGTACTTCTATCCTAATTGCAGCAAATACTCGTAGATAGGGTAATGAAGGCACCTTGGTATAGACGAGAGTTGGGGTAATGGCGACCGACAGGCCTTCTAGAGTGGTTGGTGCATCTTCTGAGTAGTTTCTTTTCGAAAACTCGAAGTCTTTCCATTTGGGTCAAAATTATACAGTGCCATATGGGAACAGCATATGCCCTCTCGCGTGCGAGGTAAGCTTAAGAAAATAAGCCTCATAAACGTTCACGGACCTACAGAGGAGTCCCCTGACGACGAAACAGAAGAATTCCACGTGAACGTCGGGCGGGCCCTCAATGCCTGCCCAAGATACGATGTAATAATCGTTCTTGGTTATTTGAATGCAAAAATAGATCTGGAGCCGGTTTTCAGGCACGACGCCGGATCCCATAGTTTTCATGAGAACACCAATGACAATGGACTACGAGTCATCGAATTGGCAGCATCGAAAAACTTGGTCGTTGCAAGTTCCAGGTTTCCGCGTAAAGATATCTACAAAGCCACCTGGGTATCACCTGATGGAGCCACTCGCAACCAAATTGACCACTCCTCGAGCCTGATGACGGTACGAACGTACCGAGGTGCCAACGTCGACTCGGATCACTATCTTGTTGGTACAGTTTTCCGAACGCGGATTGCCTTACGCAGACTATTGCATCCGCGGATCAGGTTCGAATCAACATGGCTGCCTTACGCAATGAGAATACCAGTAACACATTTGGTCATGCGTTAAGACTCTCCCTCGAAGAGCTTGACGGAGGGAGAGTAAGTGCTGGGGCCAGAATGCCGGGCATGGAAGAGAAATGGACACGCCTTAAGAATACTGTCATTAGTACTGCCGTACTCCATCTTAGGCAGTAGTCGTAGACATCGAAGTGACTAGTTTGATGATGAGTGCAAACTAGCGACTGAATGTAAGAATGCTGCATACGGCGCAATGCAGCAGTCTCATAGGACGCGGGTACGCGAGGAGAAATACAAAGAGCTCAGAAGATCTGAAAAAAGGTTTCATAGACAAAAGAAAAATGCCTGGGAAAAAACCTTGTCTGTGAAATAGAGAAAAGTGAGAGCGATGTCCGCACCAGGCGTGAAAGTTCTACCAAATAATCCGCAGTATGACGCGGTACACACCACGCTGCGCTTACTGCAGAGATAAAGAGGGTAATCCGATTACCGATCCCGAAGTCATTCTGGAGGGATGGGAAGTGCACTTCAATGAATTGCTAAATGATCAGCTCAAGGAAGAATTGGAGGCTCCACCAATGCAAGATAAAGACCAAATGTTGCCGCCATCAAGCATTGAGGAAACATTAAAAGCCATTAGACAGCTCAAATCAAATGAAGCCCGGGTGTTGATGGCATACCAGCTGAGCTGATCAAACAAGGAGGGACAGCGTTACATCACGCAATTCAGGAGATCGTGGTGCACGTATGGCAGCAAGACGAGATGCCGGAAGATTGGCGTCGTGGTATAATTTGCCCCATACATAAGAAGGGAGATAGGCTGAGTACCGCCTATAAGATACTCTCCACTATCCTAGAAGATCGGATAGTCCCTTACGCTAAAGTCATCATTGGTCAATATCAGTTTGGCTTCATCCCAAGCAAATCAGTGATTGATCAGATATTCACCCTAAGGCAGGCGATGGAAAAATGTCAGGAATTTAAGATTCCATTATATCATCTATTTATTGACTTTAAGGCCACCTACGACAGCATAGCCAGGGTAGAACTATATAATGCCATGAGAGAGTTCGGCATTCCAAACAAATTGATATGACTTTGTAGGTTGACCATGACCAACGTTGCTAGTTAAGTAAAAATAGCGGGATTGCTGTCCAAACCAATAAACATCTTTAATGGACTCCGACAAGGAGACGGTCTGGCCTGTCTCCTCTTCAACCTGGCGTTGAAGAATGCAATCCGTGACTCTGTCGTTACAACTAGCGGGATTATTGTCACCAAGTCCAGCCAGATACTTACCTACGCAGATGACATCGACATCATCGGTAGAACCGAATCGGCGGTACAGGAATCCTTCACCCAGATCGAGCAGGTGGCACAAAACCTAGGACTGCACATTAATGAGGGGAAAACTAAGTACATGGTGGCAACTTCTGCGAAGAGAAGACCTAACGTTGGTCAAACTATCAGGGTAGTGGTGCACGAATTTGTATAGTGCAATCCTTTGACTACCTTGCGTCAATAGTATCAGCCGAAAACAATATGGAACGGCTGATCAAATCCAACAAAGCCTACTATGGTCTATCAAGACTCTTTAAATCCCGAAATTTACCCACAACATCCAAGCTACTACTGTACAAGACCATGGTGTTACCAGTACTTATGTATGGATCCGAGACCTGGGTGCTCAATAAAATGCACTCTGATCTCTTAGCTGCGTTCGAGAGGAAGGTCTTAAGGAGAATTGTTGGCCCCGTATGTGAGGAAGGACGATTCCGGAGACGCTACAACCATGAATTGTACGCAATCTACCTTGAAGCCAATGCTGTAAGAAAAATCAAGCTCGGTAGACTCCGGTGGGCGGGACACGTAGCTCGAATGAGCGAAGAGGAGCCTGCCCGGAAAGTCATTTGTGGCAGGATGTTTGGAAGGAGACTGCGCGGCAGACCTTGTCTCCGATGGAGGGATGACGTATACCAGAACGCCCAGAGCCTGGGAGTGCCAAACTGGATGACATCGGCTCGAAATCGGGACCGTTGGAGAGATTTGTTAAATAAGGCCAAGACCGGATCCCGGTTGTAGTGACGATGAAGATGATGATATGGGAAAGGCGTACGATATTCCCGATCGGATTAGCTGCTTATAGCAGAGAAGCTTAACTTTGGTGTCAGCTTTGTTGCTCTACTTTAAAATGTTGTATAGTTGCTTAGAGCGGTCGAGGGCCGTGTAAGGAATGTAGGTCACATGTTTGATGAAATTCATATTTGGCATATAATTGACGGTTGAGTCTAATTGTTGCGAGTTCAGGGTTTTTGGATGATGTGTACACTAGGACGTCACCCTAGGACGTTGTGGGGGGCGAGGTCGGGGCGCCAGCACGGGCGCTAGATTCTACCACGTCCCCACGAATTGTTCAATGTCACCCATCGATTGTTCCGTCGAAAACACACTATTTTTGTAATTTGTTCCTTTTTTATTGTCATTTAATTTAGTTACGCTCTCCAGGCATTTATGTTTAGTGAGGACAGATCGTTTTACGTTAATAACTAGGTAGAACACACGAGCACTGATTATTGTTTTTAGGTTTATACAACAACGCATTTGAATACACGGAGAATTCAACACAAGTCTCATTCCATTTAGTCATCAATAAACTAGATGTATCAAAATAAAGTCAAAGGTACCAACGGAATCACGCCAGTTGAAAATAATTGAAGTTGGGTAAACAATATTACTGATTCATCAGCGTCCGACTTTGACTCTGGGGTGCACTCCGATGCGCACCCCATACGCACTCTATTAAGGGAGAAACGCGACCGACTCCTTCGATGGATGAATTACGACTCAATGATACAACCCTCGTTTGGGGTTAGTTTGGTGGTGAGGTGAGAAACACAATGAAATTTTCCTGCTGGCTCGACCAATAGGAGTGGATCTCCGATACATAGATCCTAACGAGGGTGTGTCCACTTACGCGTGGATCACTTTCTTTGCTCGTGACGCGAGCTCTTGGGTGTAAGAACCGTGGGATTGAAAATTCACATGCAAGAGCATCTTTGGAGAACGTGTTTGCAGCTGTTTAAATATGGGGCTGGTGATTAGGATGCGTTTGGGATACTTACACAATGACGGTTGTGTTTACATCCACGTCGATTGTGTATTGCATCCAAAGCAAGTTAAGGATCGAATTCCAGTGTGAATATTTACACTGGCAAATAATTCGGTTCTTGACAGCTAGGCGCGAGTTGCGCTATGCTTGTTGGTTGAATAAAAGCCGCCCTGGGTGCGGATACACTCTAAAAATCTCTCGCGCACGTGTGGGACAGCAAACACAGGCAGACAGGAGCTCTGCTGATTGTTTCTATAATCCATTTCGGTTATCTAGTAACAACAACCGAAATGTTTTCGTTTTAGAACTATGCTGAGATGCATTGATGTATGCGGTACTGGCGTACCTATATCTTCCAGGAAAAACGATATAACGCATTAATTGCGTGAATGTCCTTGATGGGAAAATGCTTGAGGGTGTTGGATGCGATTGTATAATTGAAGAACTATGGGGTCGGTGGGATAATGCTTGAGGGTGTTAATGCGCTTGCATAAGCGAAAAACAATGAGATATCTAGAGCTTTAGGGCAGGAAGATTTGGATGTAAGTGGAAAAGGTAGCAGTGGCGTCAGTAGAACCGCCACAACGTCATCCACAGAGCGAGGAGAAGTTTCGATAGCGAAACAAAGGAATTGACATGTGGCGTTTCTAACAGATACACACACAATACATAAGCAAATAGTGAAGAACAACACAGAAAGAAAGTCGAATAAGCAAAAGCATCAGCCATATACCAAGCAATAACATAGCAATTTCACATCAGTTAACTATACCTGAGTGTAGAAATCGAATTCGTACACGCGGTAGTGGCCTGATGTGTTCAGTATCGGTTCGATTCTTAGTGATTCTAACGGGGATAGCGATAACTGACCTCGAGGTGATCTGTACAACAACACAGCTCTTCCATACGAACATAGAATTTTACTACTACAGACCTATAGTTTGCTCTTATCTTCTTTTGCACTGATTCCATCGATTCACTTCATCCTCTTGAACGCTGATGATTCCATCATTTGCTTTCATCTTCTTGGACGCTGATTTTACCGTTTGACTTCATCTTCTTGGACGCTGATTCTATCGTTTCACTTCATCTTCTTTAACGTTGCTGATTCTATCGATTGTTTTCCTTTTCTTGCACGCTTTATTCTCCTGGACACAATCTCACCACAAAGGCCGTATCCCCGAACATTAACACTACATATATCCAAAATGGCGAGCGAAATGGATGCGGTCAAGTATGTTTTTAATGCACCACCATCAGAGCCGGGCTTCTACTTACACACCTATTAAATAAATACTTCTCCTCGAACCATTGTCCAAATTATAATTGGCATTTAAAACAACTGCTTTGCAATTTCTTAAAAATTAAGTTTTATTAATTCAAGTACATAGTGGAATGCTACAAATTATGAGTATCTTCTTGTGTTAATTGTAGTATAGTATCCCTTTATAAAGACATCAAAAAATACATGTTAATTTATAAATATTAATTAAAAAATATTAATAATAAGAAGGACGCAAGTAGTAAAATGCGATGTAGCACATATGTCCTCTTTACGCAGGATCATAACATACACTGTTGGTGTGTACAATTCATTTATTTCGTTAATTATATGATTACAATTTGTGAGTGTAAGGAACTGAAATGTATCCAATCGTTGTTTCGTTTTTATTTTATTTATTTCTGGTTAACACTCAATCACATGTCTTTTGTTTTCGGAGTTCGTCATTTTATATAAGTTTGTTAGTTTCGTTATTAATTTTATTCCTCATGGAAAATTATTAATTAATTAATTAATTCTTAATGTGTGGCCCCAGTGGAACGTCTGACTGAAGTTTTTAACGATGAAGTCGACGTTGAATGCATAGTTTTTGAACCATGGGAATTCCTGCCGTTGGAGCTGGAGAAAAGAGATATCATATAAATATTAGGTTAAACAAAAGTTTCGTAATTAATTATAGTTAAGATCTACAATTACTAATTTAAATAGGCTTTAAGAATATTTTCGCATTCAAAAGAGATCGAGTTATAATAAGGGACTAAGTATTTAGTTGGTCGAAAATTGTATCTGTGATGATCTATGATCTATTCGGTAAGTTAGGTCCATAGATGAGGAGCTAAAGTGTCCAAAAAAAGAAAAGAACATGTTCACAGCCAGGAAGCTAAAGGAAACAAAAGAATTAAAAGTCTCTATATATTGTCTTAATGAAAATCAGTTTAATGGAGTAGTGCGTTGATTGTTAGTTTGAAATTGTGTATGAGGATGAAGTTTGTTAGTAATTCGATAGGGATGTTAATTGTTATTCGCTTTTATGTTTATTACTGTTATTTTTTTTTTTTTTTTTTTAGTTTTAATGTTTACAAATGTTGCTGTTCTGGGCAAAGAAATATACTAACTAATAACCAAAAAATGTATAATATACTTTTCATTAGAACACACGGGTATAACAGTTTGGTGTTTTTTTGTAATAAAACTTAAGGACTAATTATTTTGATTACGAAAATCTCAAAACATACACGAAAGCCGCCCTATCAACAGCTGTGCAGTGTAAAATATTTTCTTTCTATTGCCGTTGTTTCTCGTATGTGTAGACATTTTTTTCTGGTTGTGGCCTTTGTTACACCTCGCTTTACATCCCCTCTTAAACAATTAAGATTCAAGCATCCCCACATCCAATAATCATTCAGCACAGAATGCAATACCCACCTTTTACCCACAGGCAATTAAAATTTGCATATGATTACTCATTGATTTCAAAACAAAGCGCTGCCGCTTTTTCCACAGGCAATTAATTCATATCGCATACGTTGCGATAATTACCCATTCATACCCACCTACCAAAGCTAAAACAATAATCATATATCAATGTAATCAAACGCTTGACCCACTCCCCAGGGTCACTCGCTAACTGCATTCTGCTTCACATTTCAAAAACCAAGCGAGCATCTGTCCGCGGACCTACACGGTCTCATATATCGAATGCATAATTTTTGCTTCATGCCCAAAGACAAGTGTCATACAAGTTATATGATACGACCGGTGCTTTTCAAAGGCTATTAACGACGATATAATTGAGCGTCAGTCAAAATGCTGAGTTCTGCGAAAGAACAGACACAGCAACGAAAGAACAGACACAGCAATCAATCGGATGATACGATTTGAACGATACAATTTGTACGTAGAGCAATGTACTATAATTGGTTCGGTCATTGCCACTACAAATTGAATGCATGCTTAAGCCGATGCCGTTGCACCCAAGTGAACGTTAATGATTATTAAGAAATGCGAATGACATGTGCCAGGCGATTAGCCTTGAACTGGGAATACGTTCTGGAACAAAGTCCAGGTTGAGGAAAATGCATCATCTGCATTTCCTTACCAATAATTTCGATATAAAAGAGTGGTTGCGATTGGGCAGAACTCGCAGTGTAGAACTAATCAATCAAGCAAAAGATTGCGGCCTTAGCGTTTGTACAGCGGGTCTTTTGTCTTGATCAGGTTAGAGTACTAAGTGAATAAAACTAATTCTAGATATCTAAATAAAAGTAAACAAGTAAATGTAAACCTAGTTAAACAAATAAAAGTAAACAAGTAAGAGTGTTCAAATAAAAGCAAACCTAGAGACAAGTGTTTTGGTTTTCTCATCGCATGGAACATCAACTTACTTGCCATAGTAGATACCGAAGCTAATAACTCACCTACCGGGAAACCTGCCGAAGCCAACAACCTACTCAGAAGGAAACCTACCAGAGCCAACAGGTAACCATTTATTGTTATTCTCTAAAAGCTACCCACAGGGGGACGAACTACAAAAGGAAAGCGGCTCTAACTAATACGTGAATATGATTAACTTAACCTCGGAGGCGCATTCCCCGAGAGATAACTAACTTCATATCACGATAACCTAAAATATTCAATGCTAATATCGGAGATTACCACTCTGATGTTAAATTTTGGCGCCCAACGTAGGGCATAATAGAAGAAAATAGTAATAACATATACAAGCACATTCATGATAACGAAATATTAAATGTTAATGTCAGAGGTTTGAACTCTGATGTTACACCTTCGTTATTATAAGAAACTTTTTTTTTGTTTTTTTGGGAAAATGATATTCAAAGGTTGAAAAGCCTAGAGTGAATAAAATATGCAACTCCGTGCAAGAAAAAATATATTTTAACTAATCTTGTAGAGGCTAGACACTTTTAATTCGATTGTAAACCTAAATACTTAGCACATATAAATGTTGATAAAAACACAAAAAAGGTAAATAACTAAACGTTTCAAAAATGTTATTGTAAAAAAAATGTATTTTGGTTTTTTCAGGAAAAAACACGCTTTTCAGGCGATTATTTTTAGTACATATATTTATGAATTAATAGTAATACGTTTGCCCCAGAGATTTCAAAAATGTTGGATCAGTCGAAAACGTTACGTTACTTGTCGTGGCAAAGAGTATTCACATTGGAGAAATCGTAATAGTCGAAGCTACTAAGTTTTACCTCAGAAATCAAGGTGACTAGCCACATGGGGACAGATTATAGTAGTACTAATCGAAAATATGTGGAATGTTAAAACTCTCAGATGTACACCTTGTCCATAGTGTATTGTGATGGACATTAGTATAAAAGAGTAATCGCGCCAATAAAAGTAGGTACAAGGCATGTTCAAAAATCGAACGACCTTTTTTTAAAAGGCTTTATTCATTAGTTACTCTTTAAAAACTAACTATTTTTATACCTTTCAAAATTTGCCTTCATCATATATAACACCCAAATGACAAGGTTTTTTTTCCAGCCTTGGAGGGACTTCTGGATCTCAGTTGATGTAATCATTCAGACCCTTTGTTTTTATTTCATCATCATCATCATCATCATCGGCACTACAAGCAGGATCCAGTCTTGGCCTTATTTAAAATTGTCCATAATAATTTGCTTTTCCGGGCAAGGTTATTAGTCTTGCGCCAAGTTTTTATCTCATCAATGGCCACAAAAGAATGGCGAATACGGCACTAGGCATAACACGGTCATCCATAAAATGTATAAAATATAAAATGGAAAAAATTGGTCATCGTTGTTTTGTTTTCTTATCTTTTCTTTACACAAACGCGCGCACAAAAGGGGATTTTGAAGTACCCTTAAATGTCAGACCACAGTGCGAGCGGAAAGAGAGGAAGTGGATAAGGAAAGGAGGTGATTCCATACTTTCATTTTAAAGGACCCAGTACAACCAATATCAAAGCCGAGCTAGATTCTCCTTTGCCGATTGATCAATTGATCTTTGGGGGAGTCTATACCCTAGTTTTCAACAGTGAGGTGTTGGGCGGCAGACTTTAAACAAGGCCATAAGGGCCATAGGGTATACCCGCCTGTCACCCGGGAGACCGGGGTTCGATTCCCCGTCGGGGAGCCTCTGGCGCAAGACTAATGACCTTGCCCAGAAAAAAAAAAAAAAATCATTATGGAAAATTTAACAAGCCTCAGGACTTGCTAAATAAGGCCAAGACCGGTTCCCGGTTGTAGTGCCGATGATGATGATGATAAGGGCTACAAAGACGAACATGGCAGTGGTCGAACAACTGAGGTGACGGCAGTCGTTACCAACACGTCAAAGCGATAAGACGTATACCTGACAACAGGAGAAAGCAAAAGAAAAGAAAAAAAAATAAATAAATAAATTCGTCCCGCGAGTGTAAGTGAACAAGTGTGGATTACACAGTGTGGCCGCCACTGAGAGCGGTTGTTTAAAAAAAATAAAAAAATAAAAAATTATGGAAACAAACAAAGTGCTAAGGAGCTCGTCGCCTTTCATGAAAAGGGGCCAGGCAGACCTGAAAGCGATGACACGGAGCCGACTCGAGCGACAGCCGAGTATTATAACAAAGCGGCACAAGCCAAATTCAGACGGCGAAAAAAATGCAAAAGGAAAGAAGAACGAATACACAGGCGCAGGCAACCAATTCAACGAATTGGTTGACCTCGACCCAAGTGAAATCGAATTACCTGCTGAGGAAGAAAACAATATCACAGGTACTGCAACAGATCCGGCGGAATTAGAAAAACTCCTTGCGGATATTGACACAAAAAAAGAGGAACTCAATAAACAAAGAGAAGCAATCCTCAAATTAAAAGACCTGCTGCAGCAACAACAAAGCCAAGAAAATACAACAGCACAACGGAAAAATCAGGAACAACATCAGGAAGCAAACAAAAGGCAGCAAACAAAGGAGATGCAGAAGCAGCAAACAAACCAGCACATCGTAACCAACAAAAAGGAAAAGGCGCCGCCTATAATACTTACGTCCATGGAAACAAAGGACGTTATAAAATTAGGTGAGTTAACTTGCAAAAATTTCAAAACAAAAAAAATTAATAATTCTAAAATAAAATTAATGTGCGATGATATGGAAGGTTATCGCAAAGTAATGACTGCTTTGGGTAGGACAAAAAGCGAGTACTACACGTACACCCCGAAATCGGAGAAATTAATCTCCATGCTCCTAAAAGGCGTTGATCCATGTTTTTCCCCTGAGGAGGTATTAGAGGAATTAAAAAATGTCGAAACCGACAATTTAAAATTTACAGGTGTGAAACCCTTCTCTACCGCCAACTCCAGAAAACGCAATTGCAAATTGCCTTTCTTTATTGTATCACTGAGTCCCAACAGTAAAGTTGATGCTCTCCGATACATCAAACACCTCAACCACCAAACAATAAGTTGGGAAAAAATTAGAAAAATCGATCGCGTATTGCAAGGTATGCGTTGTCAACGCTTCGGGCACGCGGCATCAAACTGCAATATGCAATTCAGGTGCGTAAAGTGCCTCTCCGGCCATATCATTGGTGAATGCCCCTTGGCCAAGGAACGGCTTCCAGATAGGAAAACACTGTCCTGTGTCCTCTGTAAAAATACAGGTCACACTGCTAATTTTAGAGGATGTCCTAAATTTCAACAAATGAAATTAAAATTGGAATCCAAAAAGAAACAAGTTGAAGAAGAGAACAAAATGAAAACTCGTTCTTACAACAATTTCGTGGCTCCTTGTGTGTCATATGCACAAATGGCCGGTGCCCATAAGCAACCAGCATCCATGGAACATACATATAGTAATGAGAAAATGCCTGCACCAGAGGCACATTCAGAAATAATAACGATGTTATTAACCATGCAAGGACAATTTGCCGAATTTCAAAGAACACTGACTGAACAAAGAGCACGAATAGATACTCTCTATTCAACCCTGTTCTCAAATAACTCTCCACATCAAAATCTTCAACCCTCCGTCTGAACTTAACCTAAAAATTATAGCTGCGAATATAAATTCACTAATCCACATCGAAAGAAGGGATAATATAGGCAATCTGCTCCAAGTCGAATGCCCAGATGTGCTCTTGGCTAGCGAAGCTAAGCTAAACCAAAGGCACAAAATGGGCTACAAAAATTATAACATAATTAGACGAGATCGACCACACTTTACTCGAGGGGGTGGGGTCGCTATTTTAGTTAGGAAAGGTCTTCACCATAAGGTCGTTTACAGCACGGAAGTACACAAATTCCAGGCATGCTTTATAGACATTCCGCTAAAAAGTCAAAGGCATCTATATATAGTCGCTGCTTACGCTCCTGAATCTGTTCAAGGTACCCAATTTATCAGTGAAATCGATACGCTTTTCCAAAGTCTCCAGTTAGATTCGGAAAACAATTACTTTTTAATGGCAGGTGATTTTAACGCCAAGCACAGTGCCTGGGGCAATCTGACCTCGAACACCAGAGGCAATGCCTTGTTTGATTGGTGGCAAACAAATGCGATCGAGCATAAACTAGAATTGTACGCTACAAGTACACCGTCTTATCCAAGAGGTAACTCCTTCCTGGATTTACTTATGACAGATGATCGAATTCAGTTACCAGATACCGAGGTAACTACTCGAAATTGTCTTCGCACAATTGAGTACGATAGCGATCATTACGGGCTTGGAACCGTAATACACGTGCCAAACGAGTACCATCTACTTGAGCAGTACGACCAGGTACACTCTTTCGATTTCCGAAAAGTACATTGGTCGCGTTTCGATCGCATAGTAAAAAGAGAAATACGCAACATTGGCATAGACCCACCGACTAATAGAAACCTCCGTAATGATGAAATCGATCATTACCTCCTAACTATGAACGACATTGTTATTAACACAATGAATCGTTCCATCCCCAAAGTAGCTCATATGGATGGCTATACCCACCGATACAAAAATGCAACTATCGATGCTTTGTATAGGCAAAAGAGCACCCTGCTCTCGAAGCTGAAATTGTGCTATAGGCAGTTCAGTGACCCAAATAGCAATGAAATCAAAACAATCAAGTCCTTGATTAAAAATCTTCAAAAACTGATCCGGGATAATTACCGAGCAGTAATAAATGAGGAGTGGAGCAACAGAATTCGAGCTGTCCAAGCAAACGGACCGAACATGTTTTCACAAATCAAGAAAATATGTCGAAGAAAAGATCACAATGACATTCCCTGTCTCCGAATTCCACGGACTCCCGAGAATTGTCAGATAATGCTGAACGCAGGACTCACCTTAGAGCACATCAACTCCAATGATGAAGTAATAGTAGTCGAAGATCCGCAAAAGAAAGCGAATTCAATTGGAGCCTGTTTCGAAGCAGTGTACAGAGTTAACGAATCAGTTCATGCTAACACTGAAATTGAAAGCAATGCCCGTCAAAGACATTGCTCGCTGCGCAACCAACTTCACAACTGGCGATCCGAAAACCATAGTTTCATCAAATTCGGCGAAAATAATAGGGTGGATTCTCCCGTCAGAAATGAAAATACAAATATGTTTGTGCGCAAGGATGAACTTAGAAACATACTTAGCTCAATAAAAAATAAGAAATCATCTGGAATAGATAGCATTCCAAATGTGGTTCTAAGGCATTTGCCTCGCGAAGCAGTGAACATATACACTACTTTGTTTAACAACGCTCTAAACAATGCACACTATCCAACCCATTGGAAGACTGCAGTAGTCCACCCTATCCCCAAAAAGGGTAAGGAGAAGAGCAATCCAGCTAATCTGCGCTCGATCAGCCTGCTTCCCAACATCAGCAAGGTATTCGAAAAACTTCTAAACAAAGCACTGATAGATTGGTGTGATGAAAACGATATCATCCCCAACAACCAGTTTGGCTTTCGAGCGCGACATGATACAGTTCATGCAGCGACGAAACTTGTTTCCGATATACAGTGGAACAAGGCAAAGCGACAATGCTTGGTTGACTTTGAAAAGGCTTTCGACACCGTCGGGTTAGAAGCACTTGTCTATAAGTTAACAAACCTGGGTATGCCGCAATATCTGCTATACATTATTTATGATATGATAATGGACAAACATTTTGTGGTGAAATGCGGGGACATACTCTCCAACAAGACCTTCCAAATTAAAAATGGCTTACAGCAGGGAGCTGTGAATTCTCCCATTCTATTCAATATATACACTAGTGATCTAGTGAGTTCTCTCGAAAACGCCATTGCGTACGCCGATGACATAGTGGTGTACAGAGCAGGAGGAAAAATAGACGACATCAATAGGCACCTTCAAGATGACTTCAACAAAATAAAAAAATTTTGCGACGACTGGAAATTAAAAATTAATTTCCAGAAAACCGAGACTATTCTTTTCAGAACGCCCATATCCAGGGCCTCGAGGGATACAAAATACAACTGGAAACACTTTTCTATTGTAGGTAACAATAACCTTTCACTGCAAGTGAAAACTGTAGTTAGATACCTTGGTATCTGGCTAGACCAGTATTTATATTTTGACAAGCACGTAGCAGCGTCCCTCTCCGCAGCTAAAAGCGCATATTCTATAACAAGAAGTCTATTCCGGAGTAGTCTTCTTGACCCCAGAGTCAAAATAATTTCGTACTCGGCATTCATCCGACCAATTTTGATTTATGGCTGTCCAGTATGGTATAATATATCTCCACTTTATATGGAGAAGTTCCGTGTGTTCGAACGGCAGTGTTTGCGTTCCTGCCTCGGACTTTATAGAACACCAGAGTCGCAATACAAAAAATTCTATCCCAACAAAATCCTGTATAACAAATCAGGGTTAAAAAGGACAGACAATTTCATAATTAAAATTATTCGTGGTCACACAGCAAGGGCAATGTGTAGTGACAATAATTTTATCTCGGAACATTCTATCCCAATGATATGTATCTAGAGAATACCCTCCAGAATGGGTTTATTCCCCCAGAAGCGTTCCCTTTCTTGAATCAAAAAGGCCTTATCCAAGACGTGCATGGAGTCCCGATTATTTACCACGCTTTCCGTGGTGCCAGGGAGAAACGAATTCTCCATGATAGTGATATCTCCAATGCCCCAGACCGCATGCGTTTTAGCACGGCGATCAGTGAAAGAGATAAATCAGCCAAAGATCGAACATCTCCCAAATGGTGGTGGCTTCTCAACGAGGAGAGGACTTCACTTCCTCAGATATAGTATGCCTCTCAAGAGCAACGCTCTCCTTCCCCTTGCCCCCCCCCCCCTGTCCTCCTTTCCCCTTTACTTTTATTTTTATTTTATTTTTTATTTCTTATTTTATGTTTTATTCGTTTTGTTTTGAAGTTTTTGTTTGTTATAATTAAAAAAAAAAAAAAAAAAAAAAAAAAAATTGTAATAATAATGTATACATATAGATGTAAACGAGGAGTCCCTCTAATATATGACTTATTTCATATATACATATATATATATATATATATATATAAATAAGAAACAGGAAAAAAAAAGATGTACGCCGAAAGGCATATATAAAAATCAAGTTGTAATGTGTAATTTAGAAAGCTCGCATAGAGCCAGTAAGTAAATTTAAGGACTGTGATTGTAAAAAAGGGTTTAACATTTACCCCTAATATTATACATGTAAAAAGAATTAGGAAAATAAATGTGGTTTAAAAACTAAAAAAAAAAAAAAAAACAACTGAGGTGACTGTTCTAGAAATAATTTAAAAAATCCACAAAATGGTATTGACGTCGACTAAAAGTACGGTAGTTAGCAGAAATGGTAGGTATTGCAAAAGGTGCTGTACATCGCATACTGACGGAACATTTGGACATGAGAAACCTGTGTGCAAAATGGGTGCCGCATTTGCTCACAATCGAACAGAAACAGCATGGTGAGGATGTTTCAATCGGGTGTTTGGCCATGTTCCGCCACAACGAATACGAGTTTTGGCGTCGATTCAGAACTATGGCTGAGGCATGGGTTTATCACTATCCACCCGAGACGAAGGATTCATTCAAAACAATGGACTGAAGGGGGAGAATCGGCTTTAAAAAAGGCAACGACGGTTTCATCTGCAAGCAATGTTATGGCTTCAGGTTTTTAGAACGCGTGCGGTATAATTGTCATTGTTTATCTTGAAAAAACTAAAAATCATCAACGGCGAGTATCATGCAAACTTATTGTAGCATTTTAATGATGAAAAAGGCCACGTTTGGCGAAAAAGAAGGGTTGTTCCATTACGACAATGCGGTTGTAAGTTGCACCGCTACGGAAACACATACGCCGGAATGGAAGGGAATTCCATACTTTTCCCCTTATCTAAAGAAACTAATTTTGGTACAGAAATGTACGTGTCATCGAGTGATGAACGGCAAATTGATGGAATTCGTTTGTCTTTCCGTACGCAATTTAAGGGGGTATTCTGGTCTAGACGCACGAATTTAACGCAATTTTTGAAGTGCTGTAAAAAAAAGCAGTCAATATTTTTACTATTCTTTTCTTTTTAGGATGTTTATTCATATTTCAAGAATACAGTAAAAAAATTGAAAGTAAAAAATTCAAAATTCAAAAGTAGCAGCTGATGAAGTGGGGGATCTCAAAAAGTTGGCACGCGACCATACACACGATTCAACCCTCCTAGCAATCTGAAAAAAAAGATTATTAATTTACAGAAATGCCTCTATCGTTGGAACTAAAAAAAATTGAAAAAAAAAAAAAATTTAACAAAATGGCGACTGCTTGAAAAAAAAAATTATTTTTGTACCACTCTTTTATAGTTTTTCGAATTTTTTAAAAATAGTTAACATTGAAATTTGGGGATGAGTATAGTTCATGCAATAGAAAAGCCTATAACGAAGACATATATTAAATTTGAGGTAAATCGGTTCGGTAGAACTTGAAAAATCGTGGGTATTGTTTTAAATAAAAGGCAGTTTCGAGAAAAACGCTTTTAAAGTTTCACGGAAAGGCTGAGCCGGTTTAGACGGCGCATCAGCAAAACAGCCATACCTCCGAAAATAATTTGAATTTTCTAAAATCCTCTTAAAGACATATTCTTAGAGGGTTAAGCTTTGAAAATATGAAAAAAAAAAATGATTTTTTCAAATTTCTAGACCAGAATACCCCCTTAAGCAAATTCCCTAGAATGTTATGAATTTCCGAGAATGCTATGGGTACGGCACTGATGCCTTTATTATTCGATCTCCCTTCGGTGTTTCCTTACTGTTTGTGTATTGTGTGTGCATCTGCAACGTCACATACTCCCTGTGATCATATCTGCGAAACAATCCGTCATGCGCATTTAGTGACTGTAGTTCTGATGTCAGCGCTACGATTTCCATCAGGGAGATTGCTTTGGGAGCAGAACATCAAAAATGTGAGCAGTTTTCGAGTCCGTGCTTAATTTACGATTTGTAGAGAAGAAGTTGGGACGGTGTAAAATCATTTTCGGCTTTGAAATGATGATACACATTTTTGGAGGCGGATTTAGGAGTGTTATAAAATTCTGTGTATAGATCACTCTACACACACACACACACACACACAGGAGAACGACAACGGTCTTGTTGTCAATAATTATGCCAATAAAGCAAACATCATCGGAGAGACTTTTTAAAATAATCACAAGCTCACTCTCGAGGATGGCGACCCGGCTACTAATGCGATAATTACTTCAGAGGTTCACAATAATTTAGACAACTTTAACGAGCCAATAGTTGTCTTTAACTCAGCTAACAGTGCATACTTCGACGTCACACGTGATAATAGTCACGGCTTCGTCACACTAAATACCCTACAGAACATAGTTAAATCTCGAAACCCCAAGAAGTCACCCGGTATCGACAATATGTCCTACCACTCGTTGCGAAGGCTTTCTGCTTTATTCTTTATAAAGCTCTCCATTCTGCTCAACCATGCCTACAACATGGGGTACTTTCCACAAGCTTGGAAGCATGCTGTTGTCTGCCCAATAGCAAAAGCTGGGAAACCAAATTATCACCCCTCAAGCTTTCGTCCTATTTCGCTCCTCACCTGCATCAGAAAAATATATGAACAGTTCATACACCAGAAGCTAAACAAATTTATCAGTGCCAGGAACCTAATACCTGATATCCAATTCGGATTTAGAGAAGCGCACAGCACCACCATGGCTCTCAACATATTTCAAAACCACGTTTGCGTGCGCCTCTTTAATAAGGAACCCACCATTGCGGTGAGCCTGGACATCGAACAGGCTTTTGACACAACCTGGATCGAACGTCTCGTTTTTAAATTACTGAATACTGGCCTCAGTAAAACGCTGTGTAGTATCATATACCAGTTCGTTCTAAACAGAACCTTTCAAGTTCGAGTGAATGGAAAGCTTTCCCGAACTTTCAACGCCGCTGCAGGCGTACCACAGGGCTCCATTCTAGCCCCCATCTTATTTAATATCTACACCTCAGATATTCCTCACCCTGTGGATGGTAGAGTAAATCATATATATTATATATGCTACCGCATTCAGCTTATGCTCCAGCTTTACCCCCCTCCGACTATTTCCTTTTGCCAAACCTGGGGGTCGAATGAAGAGCTCATCACGGACAGAAGAGGTCATCACAGACAGAAGAGGTCATCACAGACACTAGAGCCTATTTTGAGGGCTTTAAGGAAACCTGTTATTTGAAAGAAATAAAAAATTGGAAAACCTCTGGACTAAATGCAGCGAGCTGAAAGTAGACTATGTTGAGAAATAAAATGCTCATTTGCCGGAAAAAATATCTTTTATTGAAAAAGTTGCTGACTTATTAAACTGCCCTCATATAAAACACAATTAACTTTAAATCTTTTTAATATCCAAGAACTATCTACATCCAAATCATATTTATTCTGCTACCCAGAAACACTGGCAAAGATCTGATGAAGTGTGTTGATTCCTCCATAACTTTGTATTTAATATGCTCGATAAAAATATTCAGAATCTAGTGATATTCTGTTATTCCTGTGGTGGACAGAATAAGAGTTACACTACGTTTCGTTTTATGCACTATGTTGTACACAGTGCAAAATGCTTGTATGCCGTCAAAATCATATTACCCATTCGCGGACACTCATATTTGGAATGGGACAGAAATATGAGTTGCATAAACCAGAAGTTAGTCGTGAAACTCCTGATGAGTAGGTAAAATTGATTCATGAGCCTAGACACAAGCCATGCCACTTTCATGTCATTGAAGTTGAACAATCACTTGTCAGAAAATGGACAACCTTCTATCACCAATGTGTCAGAAGACATGTCCTTTTTATATCGACCCGTAACAAAAATAACAGTTGAAAGGGATCATTCAAGATTAATTTTTCACAGAGAATATTACAATCCTTCTGCACGTCATCTCACAGCACCTTGTTATGTGGTTTTCTTAAACACCACTATTGTACTGTGGCGTCTCTAACAGATACACACACAATTCAGAAGCAAAATAGTAAAGAACAGCGAACGAAAATCGAATAAGAAAATACATCAGAGCCGTATACCATAGCGATAACATAACAATTCACATCAGTGGAGTATAGTCGAGTTTAAAAATCAAATTCTAAACACTGCCAGTAGCCTGATGGAAAACGCTTAAGTTCAATTTTTGGTGATTCTAACTGTCATAGCGTCAGTTCGAATCACACGTTCTTCTTCACTATTATTCCAAACGCTATAGTACAGTAAAAACACTTTTGTTCATAGTCACCTCTAGTTAACATTCACTTTATTAATTAATGACACTCGATCCTAATCAACCTTATTTAGCATTCATTTTATTGTTACAATATTAATTAAATTATTGTTTCTCACCCCCTCAACTTATCCTCTCCAACCATTAACGCACCGTTCCGGTCAAATCTCTAGAACCAACTCTTCGAATGAAGACTTTTTCTTCCATCCTGCAGATCGAAGGATATGTCCTTTTTTCTTCCTGGCTCTTTGCCAGCCGCTATTTCCTTTCTTTATCTTTTCCGACTTAGGATCAAAAGAGGAGACCCAAAGGAAAAATCAACAGAGGATCATGCTAATGCACATTTATGATCCTCTATGTTGGTGGGCGCTAAAACGAACGTACGATTCGTTTTATGGCGCAAGTTGTTTGTTTTAGGAGAATGGAAAAAGAAGTTCCCTGTGGGAAATGGTAAGAAAACACAAAGGAAAAATCAACAGAGGATCGTGCTAATGCACATTTATGATCCTTTATGTTGGTGGGCGCTAAAACGCACGTGCGGTTCGTTTTATGGCGCAAGTTATTTGTTTTAGGAGAATGGACAAAGATGTTCCCTGTGGGAAATGATGAGGAAACACAAAGGAAAAATCAACAGAGCATCGTTCTAATGCACATTCATGATCCTTTACGTTGCTGAGCGCTAAAACGAACGTGTGGTTCGTTTATGGCGCAAGTTATTTGTTTTAGGAAAATGGACAAAGATATGTGGTGGTTCCGCCAAACCCCACGGCCCACTTACCTGAAAAACCCCCATAACTACATCCCAATCGGCATAGGTTTTCGCTTATGCAATCGCATTAGCACCTTAAATGCTTCACGCATCTAATAGATCAAATTTATATAACCTAAAACTCCCTGTAAAAGAATTCTTACCTTTCATGCATTTCTTCGTATACAAATTCCCTACAAGAATTCTTTCCATTATCATCATCATCATCGGCACTACAACCGGGAACCGGTCTTGGCCTTATTAAGCAAGTCCTGAAGCTTGTTAAATTTTCCATAATGATTTGTTTTTTCCGGGCAAGGTCATTAGTCTTTCTCTCTTTCCATTATACAGGTGCATAAAACCAAAACCTATTTGGTACCTTCGGTTGTCAGGCAAATTCCAACCCTCCCGCACCTGCACCGCAATCTTCCTGCAGCAAAAACATTTCCTTCCCAAGGATAATTAATGCTTTCAATGCATTACCTGGAAATGCCTGAAAGGAATTTTTCCTACAAGGGCATTGTACATATATCAATACATATCTGCATAAGCGACCAAAACCCGAATTTCCAATTAGTGTAAATTTTCACACTAGAGTTCGACACTTGCGTCGCCATAGATGCCATGTACCATTGACACAGATGGTATATACAAACCGTCATTGTACAACCATCTAATCTGCCTTGCAATGACTTGCAACTATCGATACATCTGCAAGCACTTTACCCAGAAATACTTCTTTGTTTGAATCTTCAAACAATCACCAACGGCGCGCTTAGCCGCCGGATTGGATTCAATAGCATAAACATATTCAAACAAAAGAATCCGATTTTCCCAGTCGGCAGAGAGACGATATACGATCTCTATTGTATAAATTATCACAATCTCTTTTGGGATCTAATGAGTGGCTGCTATTTAGACAGGTGACCCTCATTACCGAACGATGCCTTAAGTCGTTTCCCCTTTGTTCTTTTTCCCTCGTTGTAGGTTCCGTTTATCCTTGACTAAACGCATTGGTAAACACGGTGATGTGTACGAACACACACGTACACCACCGGTCACTGGTCAAAGCAGATTTCATTTCCTTTTCACCACACCACCAAACTCACCCCAAACGAGGGTTGAATCTTGGAGTCTAATTCCATCCGCCGACCACAACCATCGGTGCCGCTCCCGCTCTCCTTAGCGCCGCGGAGATGCGTTAAATTCGAAGTCGCGAGTGTCTGAGCGTTTGGTTATTTTGTTGTGTCGCGTTTTAAAAATACAATGTCATTTAAAGAAACCCGATCGTGGACAATTACTAATGTAACTTTAAGTCAACTAAACGTGCTGTAAGAGACTAATGTGTAAAACCCTTCCAACTCTCCAACCAATAAAAGAACCTTTAATAATAAAAGAAAAGCGAGTTTCAATTATTTACTTCTGGTGGTGCCGGTCGTTTAATGTGGACAACAAATCTGGCGTTTCGTTCTTTTGTTCGCGGCGTAACATTTGGTGAACATTTAGTGGAAGTAGTGGGTGAATGGTTAATTCTGCGTCCATGCCGACGCACAGACCACCGAGCCTTTCATTCCAGACCAATCATATAATAAGGGACCCTGCAGTTTCAAAGGCAACATTAATGGATATCCAGGCCCTGTCAAAGTTTTGTGGACCAATACAATACTTTGCGCGGATAAATTATAATGATGTTTAAAGTATACCTGTTTCATAGACACTGCGTATTTTTTGTCTGTATTATCTGACTTTGTTCCGTTTTTTTTTTTTTCGTTAACGAAATAATTGTGTAAAAGAAAGAAAAAAGTTTTGCAAACACACCCAAAATATATACACTCCTAATCACTAGGATGAGGCCACAAATTTTGGAATTGATTTTCGCTCTTTATACCTGTTGGAAATTTTGTAACCGGAAACATATACTACCTATGAATAGGTACGTATTTTCCGAAAAGAAATTCATAAAACTAAAAGGTAATTAAGAAACGACCGTTAGAATATCATCATCATGATCATCATCGGCACTACAACCAGGAAGCGGTCTTGGCCTTATTTAGCAAGTCCTGAGACTTGTTAAATTTTCCATAATGATTCGTTTTTTCCGGGCAAGGTCATTAAGTCTTGCCCCAGAGGCTCCCCGACAGGGAATCGAACCGCGGTCTCCCGCGTGACAGGCGGGTATACTAACCACTATATTATCGAGGAGCCACCGTTACAATATCCCAAGATCAAATAATAAACTACTTAAAAGGGGTATAAAAAGTACGTCACTTGGAAGAGGCCACATGCAAAATTTTAGAAAAGAAGGAAAAACTTAATGAAATGTTTACATTTTATGGTTTTAAAACATTTATTTATAACGTTTTTCTACATTAATAATGAGTATGCCCGCCGGTTTTGGATATGACCTCTATAAGAGGGTTTGGAATAGAATCATAGAGTTTTATTAAATAGTCTAGGGAAATTTGGTCCCAGGAATCACGAATAGCTTCGATTAAGGTGTCCTTGCCTTCAAATTGTCTGTTGCCTTCATACTCTTTACAAAATAGCCATTACCACACGTTTTCGATTGTGTTTAAGTCCGGCGAATAGGGCGACCATGACAAAGGTTCCACGTCTTCTGATTGAATCCAACTTCTAACAACCTTGAAAGTGTGGATGAGGCCATTGCCTAGTTGGAAAATCCAAGACAGGGGTCCGAAAATGTTTTTAATTTTGGAAATGACCGTTCCAGCAAACATTTGTAGTTGTTTCCGTTCATTGTTGTGGACAAAAACTCCAACTCGATTGTGCCGTAGTAGGTAATAGCTCCCCATACAATGATACCCTATGTACGGCTGTGATGTCTTGCCAAAATAAGGTCCTCTTTTCTCAGATCATTGAAATAAAAGTTGAAACCATCGGGACCGTCAAGGTTAACGTTTTTTTCATCCAAAAAGGCAACGCGTTTCCATTCACTGGTTCAAGCGACATGTTCTCTTGCAAAATGCATTCGATGCTCCTTGTGTACTTGCCTCAAAACAGGTTTCTTTTTCAATTTTTTTCTCTTGATAGTATCACTTTTTGTTATTATCCTTCGGACCGTTGCTATGCTGGCTGATACTCCGTTTTTGGCACATACTTTAGTCGCTAGTGGAGTAGAATTTGAGACAAGCCGTAGAATCAACCGCTTTTCCCGTGATATTGTTGCATCAGATGTGCGTCCTTTTTGATTTTTCCCAAATTTTTGTGGATCCCCAAGATAACTGTTTACAACACTCTTACTTCTGTTAAGCCTCCTTGCAATTTCTCGGCCTGAGAGTCCTAAATCCTTGAAAGCATCTATTTGTCATCTTTCCGGAACCCATTTGTGTTTCAATTAAATAAAAACAGTTCTTCTCTGCATTTTTTTTTAATATTCTAAACAAACGTTTTAAAAAAATCGCTCATGTGCACTCCTGCAACGAAATATTCGCAATGGCCTCACCCAAGGAACGCACTTTTTTATACCCCTTTTAAGTTGTTTGTTATTTGATCTTGGGAAATTCCAACGGTCGTTTCTTAATTACCCTTTAATTTAATGAATTTCCTTTGGGAAGATACGTACCTATTCACAGGTAGTATATGTTTCCGGGTACAAAATTTCCAACAGGAATAAAGAGGGAAAATCAATTCCAAAATTTGTGGCCTCATCCTAGTGATTGGGAGTGTATATAAAATGAGTAAACTGTTTCCAGCAAACTATTGCCAACTACTCCATGCTTGTCTGATAGAACGTTCAAGGTTACACACGAAGGAGGTCACTCTAGCTTCTATCCAATAGATACAAGTGCACCACAAGGAAATGTCCTGGGACCTTTCCTCTACTTACTATACACAGCAGACATCCCAACAACCAAGAACACATTCATAGGCATCTTTGCAGATGATACAGTAATAATATCAGCTGACGATAATATCAAGAAAGTCTACAGAACAATTGCAACATGCACTCAACGAAATTAGCCAACGGAGCGATGGTTGGAAAATTAAACTCAACGAGATGACATTTATTCACGTAACATTTACATTGCGACGATCAGATAGCAATATTCTTACATATCTCAACGGAATACCAGTTCCAAAAGCAGATCGAAATATTTCGGTATACGCCCGGACAGCAGACTAAACTGGAGACATCATGTGAAACAAGAAGCTAAACAAATAAAGCTGAACCGTAGACAGATGTTTTGGTTAATCAGGCTTCTGTAGTGCTCCAGAAACCCGCACCATAAATATCCTCCCCCCTCTACATACATCATCCTAATTTGATTCAATTAAATAACATGAATCTAAACGATTCCAAAACCAATATCGAGCAACCATAGCAGCTGCTCGAAATAACAAACATCCAAAAAATCTAAACGATTTCCGAATCGCTATCGAGCAACCAGCAGCTGCTCAAAATAACAAACGCCAAAAACCCTGGCAGCCGATTTAATACCATCAGCAAAATCAATATGGAGCAACCCTGGGATCTGCTTGGACATGATTGGCCAAACAAACTTTCATGTGTTTCAGGTTTCAAGTATAAAAAGGAAAACGAACATGTTTTCAGGTCTCTTTTCTTTTTAGGTCATTCAATCATGAAGATTCGTGGACGAACTATTAAATAATTTTTTTGTTAAAAAGGAAAACAGTTTTTAATTTAAAGCAAAAACCCCGAATACTACGCTCTTCCCTCGGTCATAGAGGAAGCACGGCGCAGCATAACACATCGCTCTCAAGTTAATCCATACTGTAAGTGATTGATTTATCAACCTATCATCAAACCGATCTAGATGAACGGAATCCAATTATGGGGCTGTATAAAGCAATGCCATAGAGAAGTAAATCAACGAAGCCACAATAAATTCCTTCGCATTAACACCAATGGTATGCATTGTTTGTGACAAATTAGGAAATACATGATGGCCTAGAAATCAAATGGATTTATGAAGTTATCCATGAATATGCTGCCATACACGAAAAACGCCTACACAATCACTCCAACGTAGCAGCTATTTAAATCTTGGATATTACCCACGAACTGAGACGGGTAAATCGGACGAATCCCCATGAATTCATATGCTAAAATCGAACATACTAAAATCGACCTGGGAGCTGAACACTGGTCCAGTAAACTCTCACACTTTTTACTTAATTAAACTAAATTAACATAAGTATAATTCAAACATAGTATTAAATCGAGTGGTAGGTGGGGTCCCAACGTCCTGTTTTCCGGTGAAATACCGTCCCATTAAGCGATAGGCTCCATGAAATGGTCGGGAGAAATCCCTGGCTATCTTTCGGAGCTTGGCTGATGGATCGGTTCGAGAAAAGGTTCGTTTAGGTGGTAGTCGGTCCTAAGGTAAGATACCACTCCGTCATCCTGTACATTCCGCGATATCATCTGGAGAAATCTTCGACTATGTTTCGGATGTATGGCCGATGGCCCGGACTGACATGGAGATAAGTCATGATGGAACCTTTGAGGTAAAGAATTCCAGAGGTAAATTAATTTTCCATTCGAATTTCCGAAGGGAACTATGTCTGAGGGAACACCATGCAAATGTCCTAATGAATAACCGAACTTAAGAAATTCGTCATCACATAATCGCGCTCGTTCTCTAGGCTCTGTCGACGTTCGACTGATAACCGCATTTAGTTCTATCAGGGGAATGGGTTTCACAAATACGAATGTAAATGCCGTCCACCAATATTTGCAAACAGCGAAGCCTGATATCGTTCCCCTAACTGAGACCCAGGTCGATTCGTCAGCTGTTTCAAGATATTTTCGTTCCTCAGGATACGACTTACATTCGAGATTCCGTTTTAAGGGCAGAGTCTGCGTGTTCACGCGGTCCGATCGACCCAGTAACATGCACATCATGTGGCTGACGGTCGTGCTAAGGAATTCTGTTAAATTTCTTTGTTGTCTTTACCGCTCCCCGAATGACGATCGACCAGCGATATTTTTCGAACATCGTTCACGTACCGTCGACTGGATACAGATCAACCACCCGGCTTTTGAAATTATAGTCCTTGGCGATTTTAATGTGCACAATTCCGGCTGGTTGGTGACTTCGAACAGAACCGACGAGGCTGCGAGTCTGACCGAGATGTTCGCTGTTACCCACAACTTGACTCAACTCGTGGAGGAATCTATGCGATTGTCGGATGTCCGAGGTGATTACGCGAACATCCTGCTGCTGTTTTTGATACCCGAGCCGAGCACTTATACCGTGGAGGTTGCTGCGTCACTGGGATACTCAGATCGCTGCTTGGTATCGGTTGTGCAACCACTTGCATTTCACAATCAGCTCTCCCCTGGACTCCTCACTCGTCCAATTGGATCTTGAGAGCTTCTCGGCCTGGTGCCAAAATAACTGCATAGAAATGAATATCGCCAAATGACACACAATCACCTTCTCTCGGAAGAGTTCCCCCACCCACCCACGCTCCTACCTCTTACTGAACCAACCAATAACATCGGTTGAATTGATTCGCGATCTGGACGACCTATGCGTCAAGGAGCTCTAATTTACCGCACATATTGATCACATAATCCTCAAGGCCAACGCCGCCCTTGGGTTTGTCAAACGCTGGTCGAAGGAATTCCTTAACCCCTGTCACCCGATCACTCAACACAACTTTTGTCCGGCCCCTACTAAAATACGCTAGTCAGATCTGGTCCCCGTATCAAGTGACTCACATTCGCAGGATTGAGGGTGTTCAACGTCGTTTCTTGCGCCTTGCCCTCCGCGGACTAAACTGGGAAAAACCGCTGATTCTACCACCCTACACAAGCCGGCTCCCCCTAATCAATTTAAACACACTTGAAGAGCGCAGAGTCCATGCCGACATCACCTTTGTCCATCGCCTTCTGCCTGGCTCAATCAAATGCCCAAGCTTGCTCTCCACTTTAACATTGCATACAAACCCCCGTAACGTACGTAACTCTTACGGCGGTAACGAACCCATCTCGCGTATGCTACGACAGGCCAACTCTTTCTCCACCTCCTTCGATTTCAACATCTCCACTCCCGCTCTTAAACGACGTCTCAGAATAAACCCGTCCTAAATCCGCCCCCTCCATTCAATAACCGCTCTATCCTGCAATCCTCTCCTCACCCTCCATCAAACTAGTTCTCCCCTACACCTTCACACCCCCCCCCCCCCCCGCCCCCCCCCCTACGTATCCATGCCCTCCACTGTCGCACAAAGGCTGCGTTTACCACCCCCACATACATTCGCTCTTCCCTGGCCTCCTACCTCCCCCATCGCCCAGTAATCTTCAACCTCCTGGTTTTCTTCTCCTTTTTTTCCGATTGAAAAATTGAATAAGGTGTTAACCACTACTCTAGATTTTAAGATAGTCTATAAGGTTTTATGTTAAGTTAATTTTAAGCTTGCAGTAATCTAAATAAAAATGGGGTTCCGCCTGCAATCAATCAAACGAATAACCGACCTCAACCGTTTCGCCATATATGGAGGTATTGGTCTGCCAACTGGAACGATTTAGAAGATTTCTTCGCATCCTTTCCATGGTCGTAGATGTGCTTTGGAGACACCGGCGTTAACGCATGCGCGGAGTCGGTCACGGAGATTATTCTTCTCGAGATGGAGATGTACGTTCCACATCCCATCAAACGAACTTTATGTGATAAACCTTGGTTTGATAAGAAATGCGAGCAGAGTACCGCGGCAAAAAATAGAGCTTTTAAACAATGACGCTACAATCCCACCGAGGTTAACAGAACGAATTTTGTTAGAATCAAGAACGCGTGCAACCAGGCGATTGATACCGCGAAGAAGGCCTACTACGACAGAGTGACCTATAAACTCCTTCAGCGCCCAACTGGTTCACGTCCCTTCTGGTCAATGTCAAGAGCTGTCAGCAGTAACTTCGCTTTCTCCTCTTTTCCTCTGTTGGTGACAGACAGCGGGATGTTAGTCACAAATTCAAAACATAAAGCTAATGTGTTCGCGAATTTATTTTCCGCGAATTCAAACCTCGATGCCGGTCATTTGGAGCCATCTGTGATCGCGCCGGTACGGTCTTCGATGTGGGAAGTGGGGTTTCGCCCGCGCACTATTCAACGCACTCTACGTGGACTGGACTATAGGGAGGCAACGGGTCCGGACGGAATACCAGCAATAGTCCTTAAGAACTGTGCTCCAGAACTATCGCCGGTTCTTGGCAGATTATTTTGCTTATCTTATGCACGGAGGACCTTTCCTGTCTGCTGGAAAATCGTTCAAGTTCAGCCAGTCCCAAAGTGGGGAAAAAAGTTTCTCCCATCAAATTATTGGCTGATAGCCATTATCTACGGTAATGGAAAAGGTCATCAATACCGAGTTAATTAATTATTTGGAGTGCAACGAACTTCTGAATGATCGTCAATACGGATTCCGTGGCAGGCGGTCCACGGGGGATCTTTTGACTCTAATAACCGATATATGGACAGCTGCGATTGAGGGGCATAATGAGTCAAGGGCGACCGCATTGGACATCTCGACGGCTTTTGACCGCCTCTGGCACGGGGCATTGCTGAGTAAACTTCGTTCATATGGACTTTCCCAGTAGCTTTGCGATTAGACGAGCAGCTTCCTCGAAAATTGTTGGAACCTGGTGGTTGTGGGCGGCGAGGGTTCCGATTTATATCCTGTTATTTCGGTATACCTCAAGATTCTATTTTGGCACTTACCTTGTTTTCGATGCACATAAATGATGTGTTGGAGCCAACGGATAACAAAGTGTTCAGTTTTGCGGGTGATAGTGTGGCGTTTCTAACGGATACTCACACAATACACAGCAAATAGTGGAGAACATCGAACGAATATCGAATAAGAAAATGCATCAGAGCCGTATACCATAGCGATAACATAACAATTCCACATCAGTTGAGTGTACTTGAGTTTAGAAATCGAATTCGTACGCGCGGCAGTGGCCTGATGTGTTGAGCATTGGTTACATATTTAGTGATTCTAACCGCCATAGCGTCAGTTCGAGTCACACGTTCTTTACTTTCGTCGCAAACGCTATAGTAGGCTTGTTTCCACTTTTTCGAGTGATCGACCGATTACTGCATTAACGTCGCATCAGCTGAGATGGACCCAGACCGACTCTCTGAATCGGGAACTGGGTAAGGCCCTGCAGTGGGGAAAGGCCAATCTCGTTGACTTCAATGCAACGAAGACACAGTATACAACATTCACAAGGAAAGGTGAATCAGCGATTCCGCAGCTGATGATGAATGGCGAGGCCCTGGAATCCGGGGAACGCTTGAAATTGCTCGGCATGGCGGTCTGTAGGCGTGTATCGCGGCATAAATAAGTATCGAGCGTCGCCAGGTCAGCCTCTGGAAAACTGAGTTATCTGTTTAGAGCCAAGATATTGTGGCGCATATGACAATTAGTACTAGAATATTCTAGAGAGTCCGAAAGAGAGTTCTAAAATATTCTATAAAGTAATGGAAAACTGGAGACCGTGAACAGTAGAACATTCAAGACTTTGGAACGGATGGAAACGAAACGCCGAATCAGGATAAGGAAACGGTATAAATACGTCGCACACAGATCATGGAGATGAGTAAGAAGTAGAAAGTGAAGCAAGCGATAAGTGCGGAAGTAATAAGTAATGAGTAAAAAGTAGAAAGTAATAAGTAAGAAAGTGAAGCAAGCGAAAAGTAAGAAGTAAAAGACGGGATAAGTACGGAAGCGATAAGTCAAGAAATCGTTGTGTACGGTAACAGTAACGGTTGTGATTAACGGACTAATAAAGTGTTATATTAATTCAAAATCGATTTAACGGCTCTTATTTATTTTATATAATTAATCCAGCGAACCCTAAGCTCGCTACAATATATTTTATTCCGACCCAACTTCTTTTTCTGTACAAACACCGAATTAGACCCGCCCTCGAATATTGGTCTCATGTTTGGGGCTCTTCTCCTAAACATACTCTCGACCTACTTGACAGCATACAGAGACGAGTGATCCGCCTGATCGGGGACTCAGCGCTGACGCAGGGACTACAGTCGCTATCACATCGAAGACGCATAGCCGACCTCTGACTGTTTTACCGATTTTATCATGGGTACTGTTCTTCAGAGATTCGTGGTATGGTTCCGCACAATTCGGTTTATATGCGCTCCATAAGACAAACCGGATCGCATCAATTTGCGGTTAATTTCCCGACGGTGCGAACATCAGACCTCATTCAGAGTGGGGAAGTTGTGAACCCCCCCCCCCCCCCCCCGCGCAGAAAGAGACACTAAATGCAATAGTTATTTGGTGGCTTCTCAGAGCGCCGCGTCGACGCTATGTGTTCGCCTCTCCCGAGAGAAGTGGATTAAAAAAAAATTAATTTGATAAGATTGTACTATTCATATCCAATACAGGGTGTTATTTAAAAAAAGTACACTTGGTAAGATACCTAAATGGTCATTGAATTATTGGTGTCCCAAAACAACCCCTTCAAATCCGTCTCCCCAAAAATGCAAGCAATACTTCACCCCATCCAACCTAGCCAGCATTTTATAGACCCGTCGGTGTGTATTTGAGAAATTGAATGCAAACATAAACAGTGACGTTCATCAGGCATCCAGGCGTCGGCCGATACCACCATTTACGGATACATATGCGACGTATCCTGTCTATTAATTTCAGTAGTCATATTATCACGACAGTTGCTGAACATATGTGGAACGTATCCTTCCTATTACTTTTCTGTGTGTACTATCCAGATTTTTGTTCAACTGGACTTGGTGAAAGCATTCCATCATAAATATTTTTATGCGATACCCGCTAATCGGGGAGAATGCGATTTACGTTGAAAGTCTACTTCAGATGTACGGAAGAATCCAAGGAATCATTCTTCAGCCGAACCGCACGAATGAGGAATGCCTGATCAAATGCTTCTTCGCCATTGTAATCTCCGGACATTCAAGACTAGTGTCTTTTGATATCGTCTTTCTTTATGACTCTTCTTTTGTTCGCATAATTTTTTTGATATGTAAGGATATTTCAAAACGGTTTTTGTGCGACTGCATTTTTGTAAGAAAATTTATAAATAGGAACGAAAATTTGTTTGGTTATGTAGGATAACCATATCTGATCGTAGATTTATTGTAAGAGCCGGGCTTACATTGAAAATCTTTAGACCTAGGAGTATTTAAAAATCAGCTGCCCACGAGTGGAGCTATAGTTCGAGTTGCATGAACTGATAATTCTAATTTATTATAAAAAGTCATGAAAAAAAATGAACCACGAAGAAGAACTAACACAAATCTTGTTTTAAATGTAAAACATGTTGGTGTTTACTCCTCAAATATTTGCTTACTATTAAGACTTTAGATCTCCTTAAATCTGTAAAAAAAACTTAATAAATAATTAGAAACGGAAAGGAAAAGTGGATCACTCTTTACTTAAAAACATTATTATAAATTTGTTTATGTTTTTCTTAATGTATCTCAATACGTTACAACCTGTCTTCATTGACACTCCTTATTATATTCTAAAGAAAGGACGAGAACACTCCCAAATTTTTGATTCCATCTATTGGTTGCCCTTGGATAGGTCCGTAAGATCCGTGGGTTCAAGTGACAATTGTATCATTGATAACATTATTTCATACCAACTTATTACTATATATGGTATTTATATAAAGTGGCATTTTAAACAAAAGGATTCCTGTAAAATGTTGGCAAGTTACCATTCCTGAAATTAACTTCCAGGGGCTGTGGAATTATTCTGGGTTCTTTATACGCTTTGTTTTTATGTTTTGCGGTCATTAGGTCCTGTGGGTAAATCTGAAAGCGATTAGTAAATAATAAAACTAAAATATCATTAATGAGATTAATGTGATGCATAGAAAGGATGAAGGAGTAACTAGCGAATGCGTACTACTCGAAATACCAAGCAACTACGTCCTTGTTTAGCTTTATGTAGATTCAAGACTCTAGGCACTTGTTATCTAGTCGGTCATTAGCCGCGAAGCTTTAAATGAAAGATAAAGAATTTAGATCGGAAAAGAAGGCATAACGTTTAAAATGGCGATCCTTACGCAAGGAAAATCTTTAGAACGGTTTTCCATTTGACGCGGTGGGATATGAAACTTATTTCGGTTCGGAACCAAAATGTCAATGTTTCTTTGGTTTTTGTTTTGTTTTTTGTTTGTTTGTTTTGTTTTGCATTTGCTTGTGTATTTGTGCATATTTTTATACTTTGCTTTTTACAAGGATAGATGGAGAAATGTAGAACAGGAGTGTGGTGGTGGTGGTGGTGATAGTGTGCTCTAATGGTTTTATGCTAAGGTGCATTTAAGCCGGGTTAGAGTGCGCTCCTCACTGGCTATGAACATGCACATATAGCAAATGGATTTGTAACTCGTTGTACGCGGCGTGCCAATGAGGGTCGTTTCGCCTGTTCCGAGTCCTCGTCTGGTTGATGGTTTTTCTTTGAGTTGGTTATGCTTGGCGACGCGTATAACAGGTAATTGTCATAAATATTACTAATGTCCGAATTGCGCTTGGTGGGTGTATAATATTTGGGTGGTAGAAATGTAAAGGATGATGTTGAGTTGGTGAGAGATAGCCTCTTCTTTGTACTTGGCTGATTGTTTGCCTTTAATCGTTTTCTACGCGGCGGCGGTATGATATGTGTGACTAGAGGTTGTTCTAATACGTACATCAGGATATTAGAATTATTGCCTGACGATGATACTGTTGCTGATTTGCTGCCTGTCGCAGAGCGGCGTGATTTGCTCGGATGTTGATCCGACTGGGAGTGGCTTGTATGACCTGTTAAGATGAATTCTTTTAAAGATATACCAGATTTTAAATGATGTCAGTTACAAACTACCTTTCGATTTAGAAACTCGGTCTTTTGACGGTTTTCTAGATAATTCGTTTTCTGTTCGGTTGCGGTGACTGTTGCTGTGTTGCTTAGAACTATTCTTGGAGTCCACAGTGGCAGTGTAAGAGCTACGTTTATGGTCGGTTTCGTTTTTAACGGCTTCCTGTGAAGTCCGATGAGAATGACTCCGCTTATGATGGTCATGCCTCTCGGCACGATCTCTTGTTGATGATCGTGGGATGACCTTTTGCCGATCATGATTTTCGATATGTTCTCGTGATAAACGTTGCTGCTGATTTTGAATTTGTTTTACCAGCAGTGGTTCATCTTTTGAGGTAGATCGTTTCGATATATTTTTCGAGTCAGCCCTGATGTTGATGTCTTCGGTAGAACTAATTAGGGAATGATGAGATTCTCCGCTACTCGATCGGTGTTTTACTGAGCGACTGATGGATCCCGGCTTTACGTTAACATATTCTGTCTTTTCTTGGGAACGTGATCGTGATCTACGATGTTTTGTTGTATGTGGCAAACTGTCACAGGACGAAGCCGACGATGTTCGCATCATACATTCACGAACTATACGGTTTGTTGTTGTTTTCAGTTTACTGGATCGTTTCAATCGTGAATTCGTGTACTTTTCGTCGATTGTTTCGAGAGGTTTTGACGAACGACGCGAGATGGAATGGTGTTGAGAGTCTCTACGAGCGGCCCCATCATCTCCAACCGCCTACAATGTTAAATATTATACAATGTCATATGGATAATATGTAATCTCTGATACTCACCTTCAGAGTTTGATCGGCGGTTCTGGTCATCTCATTGAGGATCATTTCGTCCTTTTGTAAGTCCTTTTGCCGACAGTATACCTTAGAGTTGGGTAAGGGTTTAATGTTCTCATAGATGCCGTCAGTTTGATCGTCCGAGCTGTATATTGGGCTCTTGCTTCGGCGACGTTGTATGGCAACAGATGGCGCAACAATCGCTGTTTTCGTTACGACCTGTGGTTCAACTAATATTGGGCTATGGCGGAGTAGATCAGGTTTATCTCCCCACTGTTTAGAAGATGATAAACCCTCATCTGGGGTTAGTTTTCGACTGGGAAGAGATCGCTTAGATGCTGTTGAGAGTTTCGGTTTTGATGTTATCAGTGTTGTTTCTCGGGGTCCCATATTATCGGCTGAAGATGTTTTGACACCAAAATATACCAATTCATGGTCTCGAAGTTTACGAGCACCTCGAGCCTCTTTTACGATCTTAAGTTGTTCTGGTGACTTGACGTTTTGAGTTACAACAACAGGATTTGACAATGTCTTATTGGATTGTTCATTATCAGTTTTTCGGTAAATTGTGCTTTGTTTCACTGTAAATAAACCTTGCAATGTTAGTATTTTGGGACTATAATTAGTTAGCTGATGTTTAATTATACCTGTGACCGTAGTTCGAGGTTTTGCTACTGGTGGCTGAATGCGAATCGTTTCTGGTTTCTTGATTGTTGTTGCCAAAGGTGAATGTAGTTCAATGTTAACAATATTCGACGGCGGAATTTCTATATAAAGGTCGTTTCAAAGAAAAAGTAGTTAGTGTGTCGCCAAGGCGTAATGAGTATTATTTCTTGCGAGTCGACCAGAATAAAAATAGTAAGGTTTGGTATGGTATGTACTAAGCGAGGAATTAGAAGATTTTCTCAGGTTTTGTCAGCTTAAAAACATTGTGAAGATTATCAGATGTATGTTGAACTTTTGTTTTTTGGCGGTTACGTGTGACGTGTACCAATTAGCAATGTTTCAGAGGAGTTAGATTAGAGGAGTTAAGGTAATTATGATGAAGCGTTTAGATTTGAATTTAAGTGACTAGCACGAATTAGATTTTGTTTTAAATTGTGGTTGTTTTGGACTTTCAAACTCTTTATACCTTCAGGAATCATCTTCTAATATTTTTTTGAGATCCTCTCTAAATTCCCCCGGGACTCAGAAGTCACACGTCGGCAGCCATTTAGCTTTTCTGCACAAAATAACAGAGTCTTGTATAGGGTGGGCCAGACATTTTTGCAAATGGCAACACTTGCTGTCTTAAAAACCGTTAAGGCGCGGGGGAGGGGGGGGGGGGGGGTGACGAGCCGTAATAAACGTACAAAAAATTCCAACAACAACGTAGTCCCCACTCGCGATCCACTACCTCTAACGGTTTTTAAGAAATCAAGTGTTGCCATTTGAAAAAATGGATGGCCCACCCTATACATACACTGTATGTGTATATACATCCTCAGCGACATTTCGGTCATTAATAAAAGGTTTATACATAAGATAGTAAAGTCTTAAGGGGTGATATCTTAAATATCTTAAAAACCGTTAGAGGGGGTGGCGAGGCGTAATAAACGTATAAATAATTCCAACAACTACGCAGTAAACAATTCCCCGCCACTCGCGAGCCACTACCTCTAACGGTTTTTAAGAAAGCAGGTGTTGCCATTTGAAAAAATGTAGGGCCACCCTATACGTATATACACTGTATGTGTATATACGTCCTCAGTGACATTTCGGTCATTAATAGAAGGTTTATACATAAGATAGTAAAGTCTTAAGGGGTAATATCATCTTGCGACTTTTTAAAGGTTTTTCATTTTGGTTTAAATACTTTTTAAAGTATCCAAGAATGATAAAAAATGTTAATTATGAGGGGGACAAACCTGTAAGCGGTTCAAGAAGTAGTTTTTCCGAGCGTGGCCGTGAAACAAATTTGGCGATTTTTTTGAGTGCGCGGAGTCTTTATTATTCTTTATATTAATTCTTCCGACACATATCAGTTTCCGTAGTTTAATTTTGACTAATAGATATCTCTCCTGCCCCAATTTTAAAGCTAAGCAAACATCTGTTTGTAGAAAGTCCGTTAAAACTACAAAACTATTCAAAACTTTTGTTGCGGATTCGCCCTGGACACAACCAGCGAATTCGCAACTGAATACTACTCGCGGCACCAACCTTACAAATGTCAACAATCAGCTGACATTAAAATTAAATCGTCTGCTATCATGGCTGACATTTCGCTTCTTCGTTAACTTCTCAAGATGATCGGATGTCCAATCATCCCAAGCCTCGACTAGTCTTTTGTAAATGCAAAAGAATTTTATTCATCCTATAAATAAAAACACTAAGTACTAAGAAATCGATCAGCCACGAGTTTCTTTTATCAAGAGGGACGACTATTTCAAGAATTGCTGCTGATCTTTAGGTAATCTTTCCCTTTAGCAACATTTATTGTTATTGTTTCAGCCGCAGACAACGGCCAACATCCTTCGGCCAACATCCTTCGGCCAACATCATTGCGCGCCAGAAGACAACATTGTTCTTGGGATCATCCCCACGGCCTACCAAACTACATTGTTGTTGGAAGTTGCGTTCAACGCCTGTTGCTCGCAAACAGTTTAGTTGGTCGGCGAAATCCAGACACGTGTCGCCCCTGCCCAACCAAAGTGCACGTCAGGAGACATCACTGTTCCTGACGCCAGGCCCACAACAAAACAAAAACCATTGTTCGTGGAAGGTGTGTTCAACGCTTGTTGGACATACAACTTTAATATCAAATATCTCGTCTCTATGTTTTTCAAACTGGGCGCACCAGTAACTCCCTCAGTTCTTATCCGATTGATGTAAAAAATCGATTATGAAGGGGAGAAACTTGTAAGTGGGTTAAAAAGTCGTTTTTCCGAGAGTAGTCGTCAAGCAAAATTAGCGGTTTCTTGGGTACGCGGAGTCTTTATTATTCTTCATATGAGTTATTCCGATAGATATCAATTTCCAGATTTTAATTTGGGCCAATAGATATTTCTCCTGCTCCAATTTTAAGGCAGAGAAAGCAGCTGTTTATTGAAAGTCCGTTAAAACTTCTAAGCTTTAACTTTAAATATCTCGAGTCCATGTTTTTCAAACTGAGCACAACAGTAGCTCATTTTATCTAATTGAGTTGAAATTTTAGGTTAGCTAGACGCATTAGATATTTCAAAAGCCTTCCTGGCATCCAGCCCTTTTGTCAAAATTGCATGCATATAGAGTGGACAATTCCCTGATCCAATGGATAAGAGACTATATATCTGGCCGTTTAATCCAAGTGGTTCTTGATGGTGTCAAATCTGTCTCCCCTCAAATTAATGCGGGTGTTCCCCAAGGTTCGGTACTCTCACCCACTCTCTTCCTGATATTTGTAAATGATCTCTTGTCAATTACTCACAACCCAATTCACTCGTTTGCTGACGTTAACACGTTGAGTTTCTCATACTCATACAAACACTTCCGTCCAAACCGTTCGAAGGTCACTACCAACCAACAACTTCTGCTTGATACATTGAATTCCGACCTCAACAAGATATATCAGTGGAGATTATCTAACCGAGTAGAATTCAATGCCCAAAAAACTCAGTGCTGCCTCTTGTAGTCAAATGCGACCCCCAAAGTAAATATACTGTCTATGAACGGCACTTGCATCACGAAGCCAAGGAACTATCAATCCTCGGCACTCGAATAAATTCGACTCTTAACTGAAATGACCACATATTTGAAGCTGCGAAGAGTGCAGCCAAATGTATCGAGTTCCATAAGAGATGCAAAAGATACTTCACTCCATCCAACCTGGCCAATATTTACAAGCGTATATTCTTCCCAAAACGGAATTCAACTGCCATATTTGGTCGGGTGCATCAAAAACTGCACTACACGTTCCCGACAGGGTACAAAAACGAGCAGTGAAATTTATTGTGGACTTAGTCGTAAGTCGATCATTTCCGTTGTTAGAACACAGACGCAAGGTATCATGCCTATATCTTTTCTATAGGTATTACCATGGTCGTTCCCCAACTGAAATTGCTGAATGTGTTCCGCCCCTTAATTCATTTTCCCGCAATATTTGTCAATATGTAAATGCGCATCAGTTCACGATGAAAATGGACTTTAGGCGCACAAATAAACATAGAGAGTCATTCTTTAGCCGACCCACACGAATGTGGAATGTTCTGCCTGATCATGTATTTTCTGGCCGTTGTGATGTCTAGATTTTCAAGACCAATGTACATCGACACCTCCTTTCCTTATCCGCTTCCTCTCCATCCGCTCACACTGTGCTCTGACATTTAAGGGTACTTCAAAATCCCGTTTTGTGCGCACGTTAGTGTAAAAAAAAAAAAAAAACAGATCACTGCAAACTTCGATAATGTATCATGAAGAAACTATGTGTCTCATTGCTCTAGGCATCGTTCATCTTGACTCAAGAACACGCATCAGGAAAGTTTTGTGGAGCATCCGCAGCAGAGTTGACTTATGGCATCAAATTTGCTAGGTTGTTATAAGAGTCGTACAACTGGAAACGTGCTGAACGCTACCACCGATCGCTGCAAACTTCGATAATGTATCCTAAAGAAAGTATACGGTTCATTGTCCTAGCCATCTCTCATCTTTACTGAAGAACAAGCTTCAGGAAAGTTTCGTGGAGCAATCGCAGCAGAGTTAACTTACGGCGTTAACTTGCTTCCTGCGCGGAAATTCTTCGTGGATAATTATCCCACATCACAATGTTTGGTTGACCTAATGCGTAAGACATGACAGTAAGAAGTCATTCGTCTACCCGCGTTTGAGTAGCTCCTTACATGTTTCCGTTCGGGGAGACAAGACTAAGAGATCCCTTGAACAGCTATATAACAGTCCGTACAAAGTTTTCGACCGCACCAACGAGTTTATTGATAAATGTGGTGTGTGAAAAACCGATGTTGGAAACCAGGTTTTTTTTTTTTTGTTTTTTTTTTTTTTGAGAATGAGGCAAAAGTAACACCAAACTCCTCGCACGCGAAAGTGTTTAGGCAAAGATCGCATCCGAAGGCTTTCCATCAAGACCTTACCACCATTGGCCATGTCGAAAACAGTGACTCACCGACACTCCAAACCTGTCCCGTCGAATTCGTTGCCAAAAACAGAACTCCTACACGGGCAGACGACACGACATTGGGGTCTTAAACGCCAAAAATAGAGGGACGCGATGTCAATCCCCAACCCGCAATAATCATCCATCTCAAAAACGGTATTAGTGGTATCAACTACCGACATCAAACGACGGCTTTCGCTCATTGAACTGTATTGGTCATGTGGGAATGTGTGTGTGTGTGCGTGCGCGCGGGGGGGGGGGGGGGGGGGGCATACAGGGCAAAGTCTCTGATTGCTTTCAACTCGGCGGCCAGGGCGATCCCTGTCCTTGTTCAATCCAAGGTGGCATGCTGTCTCCACGTGACACCCCTGGATAGCTACTTTGGCACCCGCCAAGTAGTGAACCAATACATGCAGCGACACCCTGAGAAAGGTTGGGGCAAGGCTAACAACCTTGCCCGGAAAAACAAATTATTATGGAAAATTTAACAAGCCTCGGGACTTGCTAAATAAGGCCAAATCCGGATCCCGGTTGTAGTGCCGATGATGATGATGATAGTTCAATGGGGTAGTATTTCATCGCGGCTGAGCTTTGGGACCCTACCTACCACTCAGTAATTGTGCCGAACTGCACAATAGCAAGAGTCGTCAGTTGAACCCAGGTTTGCACAATCAAACTCACGACACAACATCCTTACCAACTCAGTCATTGAGGCGACAGTTGAGAATTGTGTTAAATAAGGGAGAATATAAATTAGATCGACTAAAAAATCAGTTGTCGTACTAAACGCTCGTGAAACTTGCGAAACAGAATTCGACCTCCTTTTATGTTTTTCCGACGATTTTCGAAAGTGTCTTTTACAGCGCGCAGCAGGTATACTGGACGGAGAAAGGGACCCCTTCACTATTGTATCTTTATCCAGATATTCAAAAGCATATATTACCAGTTTATGAGGTTTTATCAAAGGATGAGATACTGCAACGCTGCTTGTGTGGTCACGCGCAAAATGAGAATGAGAGCTTTAATAGTTCTATTTGACGCTTGACTCCAAAAACACCTTTACTGCGGTATTAAAATCGTTGAGATTTCGGGGTTCATCGCAACTGGAGTATTCAATGAAGGATTCTCATCGATTTTAAGAGTAATAAATGCCATGGACATCTGCGATTGAAAGATTCGAGTCGGATACAGAGGCAAGAGACTAAGACCTCTTTAAGCAGCAGAGAAGCTCACAAAGAGCTTCAACAACAACAATAATGAGCTCTACGAACAAGTTGAAGGTCTTTTGTATGGTCCCGGGAACCGTGCGTAGAATTCTTGACGGTAAGCCAACGGGAAAGAGACCGACAAGGCGGCCGCGACGGAGATGGGACGACGATGTTAGATTGGACCTCGAGGAGATCGGATCGGATGGTCGAACGTGGAAGGACGAGTCGGTGAGGTCATGAATTTTCGGGTTCCTACAGGCCAATAATTAGCAATAGTAATAGTAATCATGCGGTTGAGGGTCGTGCTGAGGAATTCTGTTAAATTTCTTTGTTGTCTTTACCGCTCCTCGAATGACGATCAGCAACATTTTTCGAACATCTTTCGCGTACCGTCGATTGGATACAGATCAATCATCCGGCTCTGAAATTGTTTTAAAGTTCGAACAGAACCGACGAGGCTGGGAAGCTTACGGAGATGTTCGTTGTTGGCCACAACTTGACTCAAGTCGTGGAGGAATCTACGCGAGTGCCGGATGTCCGAGGTGATTATGCGAACACCCTGGATATATTTTTGACATCCAAACCGAGTATTTATACCGTAGAGGTTTACGGGCCATCGGGAAACTCAGATCACTGATTGGTATCGCTTGCATTTCAAGCGAATGACCGGCGTAAGCATTTTTGGAATGTATGGAGGTATTGTGCTTCTAACTTGGACGATTGCGAGATTTCTTCGCATCCTTTCCGTGGTCGTAGGTGTGCTTTGGAGACACCGACGTTAACGCATGCGCGGAGTCGGTCACGGAGATTATTCTTCACGAGTTGGAGTTGTACATTCCGCATCCCATCAAACAAACTTTATGTGATAAACCTTGGTTTGATAAGAAATGCGAGCAGAATACAGCGGAAAAAATAGAGCTTTTAAACAACGGCGCTACAATCCCACCGAGGTTAACAGAACGAATTTTGTTAGAATCAGAAACGCGTGCAACCAGGTGATTGATACCGCGAAGAAGGCCTATTACTATAGAGTGTCCTATAAACTCCTTCAGTGCCCAACTGGTTCACGTCCCTTCTGGTCAATGGCAAGAGCTGTCAGCAGTAACTCCGCTTCTTCCTCTTTTCCCCTGTTGGTGACAGACAGCGGGAAGTTAGTCACAAATTCAAAAGATAAAGCTAATGTGTTCGCGAATTTAAACCTCGATGCCGGTCATTTGGAGCCATCTGTGATCGCGCCGGTACGGTCTTCGATGTGGGATGTGAGGTTTCACCCGCGCACTATCCAACGCCTTCTACGTGGACTGGACTATAGAAAGGCAACGGGTCCGGACGGAATACCAGCAATAGTCCTTAAGAACTGTGCTCCAGAACTATCGCCGGTTCTATCGCTTATCTTATGCATCGAGGACCTTTCCTGCCTGCTTGAAATTCGCTCGAGTTCAGCCAATCCTAAAGAGGGGAAAAAAGCGTCTCCCACAAAATTACCGACCGATACTATTACTGTCTATGTTATTTAAGGTGATAGAAAATGTCACCAATACCGAGTTAATTAAGTATTTGGAGTGCAACGGGCTTCTGAATGATCGTCAATACGGATTCCGTGGCATGCGGTCCACGGGAGATCTTTTGACCCTTATAACCGGTATATGGACATCTGCGATTGAGTGGCATAGTAAGTCAAGGGCGGTCGCATTGAATATCTCCGAGGCATTTTTCCGCATCTGGCACGGGGCATTGCTGAGCAAACTTCGTTCATATGGACTTTCCCAGCAGCTTTGCGATTGTACGTAGAGCTTCCTCGAAAATCGATCGATCTGGGTTGTTGTGGACGGCGAGTTTTCGGATCTGTATCCTGTTAATTCGGCGGTGCCTCCAGGTTCTATTTTGGCGCTAACCTTGTTTTTGCCTCACATAAATGATTTATTGGAGACAACGGACAACAAAGTGTTCAGGTGTTTCCTCTTTTTCGAATGATCGGCCGATTAGTGCACCAATGTCGCATCAGCTGATATGTAGCCAGCTGGACTCTCTGAATCGGTATCTGGATAGGGTTCTGCAGTGGGGAAAGGCCAATCTCATTGACTTCAATGCAACGAAGACACAGTATAAAACATTCACAAAGAAACGTGGATCATCGGTTTCAGAGCTGATGATGAATGGCCAGACCCTGAAATCGGGGGAAAGCTTGAAATTGCTCGGCACCATGGTTTTTGGGAATATGACGACTCTCTGAATCGGGATATGGATAAGGTCCTGCAGTGGGGAAGGCCAGTCTCATTGACTTCAATGCAACGAAGACACAGTATACAACATTCATAAGAAAAGGTGGATCAGCGGTTCCGCAGCTGATGATGAATGGCGAGGCCCTGGAATCTGGGGAATGCTTGAAATTGCTCGGCGTGACGGGCTGTAGGCGTGTATCGCGGCATAAATAAGTGTCGAACATCGCCAGGTCAGCCTCTGGAAAACTGAGTTATCTTTTGTAGTACTCCGCGCCGTGCTTTAACGGTAAACCTGAGAGAAGAGCGCGAAGTGTTGTGTGTGTAAAATGAAAGAGACCGAAAGGGTTTGGTTGATGTAAAAATACGCTAGTTTTATTGGGTTTCGAATCAGAGGTTCAGATATGGTTTTACATGCGGGTAAAAGTGGACACTTTGGTGCACGCGGCCAGCGATTCGGCCTCTGTACTTCTACTGATCCCGAAATTGAAAACTACTGCCCTTTTATAGTTTCTGTAGTTGACTTTTGTCAACTATTTTATTGTCGAAATCCCCAGAAGCACACATAATGACTTAGTGCGTTTCAATTTGAGTTGTGTTCTGGGAATTTGTCAGAGGTTTTAGTTGGATGGGTTCTGGGAAGGGAAATCATGAAATGCGTTTTGAATTAAGCATTTCATGATGTCAAGGTTTTGGGAATTGAGTCAATGTACGATGAATTAACTTTTGGTTAAATTCGTTGTACATGTGACTCAATATGGGATTTGGGTGTATTATGGGGAATTGAATCAATGCGCGACAAATTGACTTTTGGTTTAATTTATCGCTCATTGATTCAATATGGAATTGGGATTTGCGTTATGGGATTATTTGATGATATTGGTGATTTGGATAGGGGTAGCGATTTAGGACCGCTACACTTTTTAGAGCCAAGAAATATTTTACTCCAGCCCAACTTTTTCTCCTGTATAAATCCCAAATTAGACCAGCGCTCGAATATTGCCCTCATGTTTGAAGCTGTGCTCCTAAGCATACCCTCAACCTACTTGAGAGCATATAGAGATGAGTGATCCGCCTAATCGGGGACTCGGCCCTGACGCCGGGACTAGAGTCGCTATCACATCGAAGGCGCGTAGCTGATCTCTGTCTGTTTTACAGATAGTATCATGGGTACTGTTCTTCGGAGATTCGTGGTATTGTTCCACGTAATTCGGTTTATATTCGCTCCACAAGAAAATACAACGCATCGCACTCATTTGCGATTCAACTCCCAACGGCACGAACATCCCGGCATCAGAAGTCGTTCCGTTACAGAGCGGGAAAGTTGTGGAACTCCCCTCCCACGCGAGTGTTCCCGGAGCGTTACAACCTGCAGCTGTTCAAGAGGAACTGCAACAGTTATTTGGTGACATCCCGGGGTGCCGTGTCGACGATATAGGTTCGCCTCTGCCGAGAGAAGTGTAATAAAAACGAAAATAAATAAATAAATAAATTGGATTAATTAAGTATACGCGGTGATTTAGTTTGATATTATTTTAGATAAACGTGGTTTTGAGATGTTACAATTGCATCTTACTCCTTTACACCGATAGGGTGTATTCACGATCACCACTGCCTGGCGGAAGATGGGATAAGGATGGTGTTGAGTTTTCACATTTTGGTGTTGTCGGTTTCTAACTACAATTTTCCGCTGTGCGATTTATTAACCGGAATGGCCTTGCTTCGAATGAGTGCTGGTTGTGTGGAAAGATAAACTGTGATTATGTGTGAGGAACTGCATTAATTTGTTCTTAATGGTTTTTTAACAAAGTGGGGGCGTTCTTGTTTTATGCCGCTAGCCAATTTTTAATTTTTTAGCATTGCATTTGGACACATCACAACGCTTTGCACAATAGTGTGTGGCCGCCCTTGTAGTTGCACAATTGTTTTTCGTTTCCCAATCAAGTTTTACTCATGAGAGGAGAATTTCTTGTCGAGTCAGCTTAGACTTGTAAAATGTATGAGGGAGTACTTCTGTGATTTCTGCTTGTAACGATATAGGGACACCTTTTCTTTTTTAAGCATAATTGCTTTTCTATGTTGAAGTGTTACGCAGTAGTGCATTCCTTAAATATTGTGAAAATATTAATCTGTGTCTGCAAAACTTCAACAAAACCTGCACACAGTTCTTATCGACAAAATTTCGGTGAAGGACGACCCAAACGGGGCGATGCTCAAATGAGAGTTGTAAAATTTGTGTTCATTTGATGGACTTTTTATTGCATTTTTAACGCGGGATCATAGGCAGGATCTGGGGATGTTGGGTGTTCAGAGAAGAGCTTTTTTGTTCTGGGCCATTGATTAATTTATTGTACTTCGTATAGAGAATAGCTATCTCGCTTTTTTATTTCAACTTCAACAGAGAAAAGAGAATACGAGTGCCGATTAAACGACTTTTTTCTAACGAAGTGAGGCACACATGCGTGAACGAGCAACTGCACGAGCGGAGACAGTAAGGAAAAGTCCAAAAAAATGACAGTGTTTTGTTCCTAAGTGAAGTGGTGATAATTTATTGGTTAAATGCGATCGAAAATTTATCGAACGTCCGCGACCAAAGGGCGCTATCGAAAAGGCGACAAAGTTCTGGGAGTTTTGAACATTTGGCCAATTTTTGCTACACATCGTTTGGGTTGCAGAGCTATTTTGGTTAAACAATCATGAGTCATGAGATGGCTGTGCAGGTGAGGGACATATAGGGTATGATTCATGTGTCCCAAGGTATCCGAGTGGACACAAGTTGGTATGGACCCTTTTCTGGGGTGAGAGACATATGGATTTCTGAAAAGAAAAAAGTATGGAGCGACGTAAGCTCAACGAAATAGGAAACGGTTGAATTATTTAAATAAGAAAGTGTGTATAGTAAATATTCCAGTACTTTGATCTGATAAGAAATCGAAAGTCTTTCCTTAATAACGAATTAAATGTTTTCCATTGTATGGATCATTAGGATAAATTCAAGGTTTTCGGATAAATTCAATGTTTTCGGTTAACCACATCTGCGGATTCGTGGAGCCGCTGCAAGCCAAAATTGTCCTTACGAAATATGCTTAAGACAACTGAACTCGACTTTGATGTTGTTTGGGACAAAACCCCCTTTTATTAGGCCTAATAGACAAGCTAGAATTGTCTTAGAATCTATTTCAGAACTGTGATACCTTTAGCTTGTATGTGTAAGTAAATGGCATAAAGCTAGGAGAAATGATTTAGGAGACAGAGTTTTAGAGTGAAAGTTTTGAGGTTAAAGTCGGATGTAGGTTGATATCCCATAACATTCGAGAGATAAGTTTGTTAGATCCCAAAGAGCTGCGGTGGGCGAGTATTCCGTTAATTGTGGGGGTTAGTTGTTAGGGAGTTCAGAAGATTTGCGTTGTCAACCGAACTTAAGAGAAATCGATAGATGCAAAAATGTCTGTTCGATTTCTGGGGTCTTCTAGGATCACACTTGAGATCAGTTTACTTTGTGGTGTTTTGTTTATATAATCATATTTAAGGCATGTATGCGATTGTACGTGGCGCAAGGCTACTAACCTTGTCCGTAAAAATAAATTATTATGGAAAATTTAACAAGCCTCGAGATTTGATAAATAAGGCCAAGACCGGTTCTCGGTTGTAGTGCCGATCATGATGATGATGCGATTGTACACGGATAGATTCATTGAAAAATGTATGTCGTTAACGCGACACTGATTCTTGTAAAATGATTGACAAGTTACAGTTGAACGAATATAAGAAAGTTTTGGGTTTAAGAGTGTCATTGGTATTGACCACTTGTTTCTTTTGTTATTTAAAAACGTCAGAACCTTATAGCTAATAGAAAAACTTCAGCCAAGCTTTGGAAAACCCTACAAACTAGATCTGTAGCGCTAAGGAGGTTCGAATCAAAGCATCGACGCATCCGATTACGATGGCGTGAACACGAGAATATCTTAACTTGTTATGTAAGCTGTGGATTGCTACGTTAATACCTCGGAAAACGGCTCTGATGATTTTTTCGATTCTCTTTTAGTGTGGTGTCCTATTTGAATTAAGACAGATCCATTTTCGAGACCATTTGACCCCGTGATGGAGACTGTTTGACATGTTGATCAGAAATCAGATTAAGTGGATACTAGAGTTTTAACCACTCAGTTCAGAATATTTGTCATTGAAATTAAATTTTAGTCACCCCATTACATACTCAATTAAGAAGATTCCTATGAAGTTGGACCACGAATTCCTTCGTAGTTTTTCATAGAACTCGTGTAAGTTGCGATCGAAAACTATGGAACTGAAATCGGTCTCCAATACCTGCATCGTTATAATAGATACCACGTACAACTTTTCATTCCTTGGGATGATCTACTTGTTTGTTTTCTTTGTAACTCTTCTCTACTTGTCTACTTCGAGGATCTTACCTTTATGAGATCTGAGTTCAGTGTGGATCTTTGTAGTATTGTGTTTGGCCTCCACACGTCGCCAACTACCTGAAACTTCACTAGCACCAAAATATTCCTCATCATTTTCATCATCGTCATCCAAGTGGGGACCGAAATATCCTTTCACCTCTTCATCAGCTCGAGCACTGTCATCACTTTCCAATTCAGCATAGTCGTATATCCTTCTCAGCTGGGTGAGCTGCTGACTGACAGTGTTCTTCGATGAACCGACAACCTTTAACCTCGGAGGTGTAATGGGTCTAATTATAGGGTTTTGATAGGTTTGCAAATTTGATACAATGACATTTTTGGCAGAGGATTTTATTGTTTGGGGATCCGTTGTGCTTGTCGATTCTGCGGTAATTTGGTGATTTATCGATTGGCAGGTTGAAGACGCAATAGATGTTTTGGATTCAGGTACACTTGAGGCAGTCGATGACAGACTCAATCGTCTCATGGTCTCATCGAATTGATTAGCCAATCGGAGAGTTTTTATGATAAGTGGTGTTGATTTTAGGTATTCATCATTGATTCGATTCAGAGCTGTCATCTGTGTGCCGAAAAAGTCGTTTTCCAGTTGTTGATCGTAATTGGATTTGTGAATACCTGAAAATTGTTGAACATCTTTCTATGGTATGTGTTTTTGCTATTTGAAAAACAAAAATGTGCTAAAGTGTATTTAGTGAAAAAGACTCGTTAATTACGTGAAGCAATATATTAGTGATCAGCAGAACTAGAGAAGAAAATCATGCAGCAATTGTAAAAGAGGGATTAGTCTTACAGTAAGGTTGTAGATCATCCCAAAGAATCAAAACACACACTACGAAAATATCACAGAGTTAAAGAAATGAGCTTCTAAATGCAGGCAATGTAAAATAACGACAACTACGACTACTAGAAGATACACTAATAAGATGAGGTAGATGTGCGACTTACCTGTTTCGTTCCACTCATAAGAGGGCTCAGGAATGTTTAGATTAATCTTCGTTGAGTATCCTGCCAGTTCTTTGGATTTTTCAACGAATTTAACTCTCTCCGCTACTGATTTGATGTCTAGAGGAAAGTTGGGTAAATTTTGTTTGACATACTTGAGTATGGACTTACCGTCCTCGGATTGATTACGTTCACTAAAGAGCGCTGCAGATGCAACCGGCTTCAATTGGACACCCCACAGAGCTTCGGCACTCTCAATGTTTTCTCCTAAATGGTATGGTTTCGGTTTAATAGGCTTGTTCTTCAATATCCCGCGGATTGATACTTCGTCTTGGTGCTCCTCCTCATCCCGGTTATCCGAGTCAATGGTTTTTTCCACAGTTATAGGAATCGACACGGTTACGTTACTAGATGGCAATTTGTCTTCGTTTGACTCGTTATCTCGGCTTGGGTGGGCAAGGTTGGCTTTTCGATCGTCCCCAAAGTGTGTCACTGGAAGAGCAGGGTTCTTTCGTTGTTCTGAAGGTATTGCGTTGTTGCCACTCAAGCGCCTCCTTCGTCGGAAGTTATTTGAAGGTGGTGGCTTACCATCAGTCTCGACGATGTTGACACGACCCGATTCGGCAGCAAAATGTACTTCGGTTTTACAGAATTCGACGCGCTTCGGTCGACGTGAGTTGTCATCACTCAAAGCAGAACTTTGAGGAGATCCGTCTTTCGAACTGAATCCGTTGAGGTGTATTGATGTCTTTTTGACACTATCACGCGAGTAGTGACTGTCTTCGAACGCAATTGAATGTCGTTTCATTTCGGCCGATTCAGCTTCGGATTGAGGTTGAGTTCGGTTTCGTAGACGTCTCTGAGCTACTGGTCGGACTCGGTTTTGTGAGGTAGAAACTTTGACTTGATCCCCGAAGGTAATCACCGTACTTCTAGGTGGCGAGCTAGTTGAATCTGTCGTGGGAGACCATGCACCTAAGTCGCTCGACCTACCCAAACCACTGTCAGTGGAGTTTTCAAAACGGAACATACTTTTGTCATCAGGGGGTGACATTTTTTCGAAGCCATACGATTTTCTTCGGAGGTGCCACTCGGCCGATGACGTATCCTTGTATTTCACCGGACGAGATTCAAGGCTATTACTGTGCGTCGCGGGATTTAGTCGCTCGTTATATGGTTGTGTGTCCTGCTCGGCAGCAGGAGAACTTCTGTCGGCTGCGTCGTCCTTAGTAATAAAGTCGTCTTTGTACAACGATTCATCGCTGAGCTTTTTTAACCTGCCGCGAATCTCCTTAAGTGACTCGGCTGTTAGGAATGATGTTGTTTTCTTTTTTGTTACCAACGGTGACATTTGTCCATTTCCAGTTCTATCTGATGAGTTAAGTATAGTATCCAGTGCCAATAAATCGACATGATTGTTTCTCATGGCGGTGTATAATCTTCGACCGTTTTCCAACTCAGCCTTGATTTCCGATACTTTTACGGAATGCTCGGGTAAATCTAATGGACGAGAACGTGGAACTTGTGTGACTGTTGCCTTAGATGATTCTACAGAGACTGACGACGGAAATTGAAATGAACGGCGGATCTTGCTAACACGAAGCCATTCATTCGGATTGTCATCATCATTAGCACTACCACTGTTGTCGATATTTAGCTGTGTGCCGGTAGCGTTCCTGTTGGAAGTCAGATCTTCAGTTGAAGCAGAACGCCCTCGTTGGCTTAAACTCCCCATTGATTGCCTGTTTGTGGAGAAATTTATAAGTATAAATGTATCATGAAATTATAAGAGAGCGAAAGTAAAGTGGGTTACTCACCAGGCAGTTTCTTTTTGACAATGCGACGTTGGCCAATTAAGATTATCATCATCATTTTTGAATTCGTCACCTCCTACATCGTCCAGTGGTTGACTGCAGTTGTCGATTATTCTAGCACTGTTGCCTACATTAGTTTCGATCGTAGGCCGATCATAATGATTGTCGTTGTCGTAATTGAGTGAACTCAAGTTGGCGGTGTAGCGACTTTGATTTGAATAAGGTGTCGTAAATGTCGATGGGGTTGACGACGGCTCAGACGGCTCAGCTTTTGTTTGACGGAGTGATGAAGCAAAAAATTGATGACGTCCATGGAGTCGTGGCGATGCTGGTGGAATTACTTTCATTCTACGTAGGATTGCCTTCTTTTGACTGTCACTAGATCCATTCAGTTCCGCGGGACTACTTTTCTGTAAAGTAGAATTCGATTTTAATCTTTGAGTATCTCTTACTCTACTATAGTCTTTATAGGCTATAGTAGCTGTTTGGTTTGCATGCACATAAAAGTAAAGCCCCGGAAAATCCTCTTCCCGGAAATATAAGTAAAATAAATGCCAGCCGATATATATGGGGTAAAGGTCATTTCAGTTTTTATTTAGGTTTAACTCTTAGAGGTACGAGTTATAGTGTACTTAAAAGCGATGCATTTTGGCTACGATAGGAAAAAACTAGGTTAATGCAAAATGTAGTTTTGTCACCTCCTAGTAGTTTATAACTCTAATAATTTGGATTGTATTTGGCCATAATATGGTAAATAACCTTGGGAAGCTATTGGTCTTTGTGGTAGTTGTAGTTATATATGGAAAAAGAAGGTCAACAAAACAAAAATAAAATAAGCTATAAATAAGTAAATAAATGAATAAGCAGAAACGCATTGTAAAGGGCCACCACATAGATTCTGCAAGTTGATTATTGAAAACTTTTAATGGTAGCAATCTGGCTGTGTGTAGGGGGAACTAGGCCTATTGCTGAATTTGTTCAACTCCCAGATCTCCATGGAAGTTTTATGCTTACATTGATATTGAGCTCAGACTTGACGTAAACTTATAAGAAAAAAAAATCGGCGTGGTTCTGTTAGCTTCACTTTAAACTGTGATAATTTTCAACGGTTGGTTGGATTTGGCAACCCTTCTTTTGACAGATATTAGATCAGCTGATTATTGTCAGATTGGCGGATCGTGTTAAAAATTGGATGAGTGAAATTTTGATAATAATGCTATATTTTACAATTTTACTACCATACAAGGATGAATAAGGCACTGACGTATGAAAACATTTGTCAAGGCTTTTTGGTGGTTTCAAATTACAGCGCGCCACAAGTGTTACACTGTAGAACTTGTTTACTGCAACACATGTGGGTGGAATTCTCAACGCTGTGGTGAAGACGGCCTTAACTAAAAAGGCGAAAGTCTCCAGCAGCCGCTTTAGCACCTGCCTCCAAACAGGACATTTTCCCCAACGATGGAAAAAACAACAGCGACTTGTGCTTAGACCAAAGGGAGTCATGGAACCAGAGGCACCGTCGTTCTATTGCCGGTTATGCATGCTGGACACAACAGGAAAAGTGCTTGAGTCAGTAATTGTCAATCCCTGGAATCATTCACAGAGATCACATCGGGATGTTTTGAATGGCGCGGTATAGGTGCCGGGAAGGTAGATCAAGCGGTATGCGACATCGCCCGCAATACGATAATTTAATTTAATTTAGTGAGGGCAAAACCCTCGTTTATTTCATTTAGTACAAGCGGTGAAAAGATTTAAAAGTAAAAACTTATGAACTAATTTAAAAACTAGGGATTAAAAAAATTCAATTTAGATAATCAAGATTTAGGGATTAAAAAAATTAATTTGGAATAAATATGAAGGTAATATGGTGGGAAGGTGGCGGTGTACGTGGTGGGGTGGCGAAAACCGGGTAGTAGGACAAAGGAGCGGGATGTTTGGAATGTGTACGGGTTGGAGTGTTGACGGTGGGTGGGGCAAGGTCAGGCGGGGAACGAGAGGAGACGACGTTTGAGTGCAGTAGGGGTGAGGTAGAAATCGAAGGAGGTAGGGTAAAAGTTTGCCCGCCTTAGCATTTGTGAAATGGGTCCATTACAGCCGTAAGAAGTGTGGTGGGAGGGCAAATAGAGGAGGCGAGGGTTTCGTAGGTTACGGGGGTTGGTGTGGGGTGCGATGATGGAGAGCAAGCTTAGGCAGTTGATTGTACCGGAGAGGAGACGGTGGATGAAGAGGATATCGGCAAGAATTCTGCGCTCCCCAAGTGTATTGAGGTTAATCAGATGAAGCCGGCTTGTGTATGGTGGGAGAATCCGAGTACACTCCACGGAGGCAAAACGCAGAAAACGACGTTGCACGCTCACGATCCTGTGGATATGGGACGAGCAGTGTGGAATCCAGACCTGACTGGCGTATTCAAGCGGACGTAGGCTATGTAGAGGGAACGCGAAACGTAGGGATTAGAGAATTCCTTAGACCAGCGTTTCACAAACCCAAGGGTGGAGTTGGCCTTAAGAATGATATCATCGATATGTGGGATGAAGCTGACCTCCGTGTCGAATAAGATTCCGACGTCACGTATTGAGGATACGTATGAAATCTGCTGGTTTAGGAAGTAGGAGCGTTGGGGTGGGGGGGGGGGGGGGGGGGGGGGGGCGTTTGTGGTAGAAGGTAATGGAGTAACATTTGACCACGTTGAGTTCCAGGCAGTTATTACGGCACCAAGTTGAGAAGTTGTCGTGGTCCTATTGGAGAAGTGAGGAGTAGAGAGGAGAGGTGATTGTTTTGTAGAGTTTGGCGTCGTTCGCATAGAGGGAGATGGATGAGTGTTTCATAATGAAGTCGACATCATTGAGGGTAAGGATAAAAAGGAGGGGGCCTAGATGACTACTTTGCGGAACCCCTGACGTGGGAAAAAAAGGATCGGAAAGGGAGGATCTGAATTTGACATGGTAGAATCAGTCTTTCAGATAAGAAGATAGCCACTTGATCAATAGGGGTTCGAAGCCTAGGGAGGATAGATTGAAAAGGATGAGATTTTGGGAGATTTTGTCAAATGCCTTGTTGAAATCGGTGGTGATAACACCAACTTCGTTGCCATTCTCTAAGGCACGGAGAGTATGGGATGCGAACTCGATCAGATTGGTTGTGGTCGACCTACCCGAAAGGAAACCGTGCTGGTTGGGTGAGATGATGGATTAACAACTGAAAGATAACGCATTGTAAAGAAGCCCTTCGAACAGTTTACGGATATGAGACAGTTTGGCAATGGGACGGTAGTTGCTGATATCATTTTACGTACCTTTTTATGTATGGGGGTGACATAGAAGGATTTCCAGATACTTGGAAAAGTCCCTTAAGAAAGGGGTAGGTTGAAAATCTTTGATATCGGGAGAGAAAGAGAAGAGAAACAGTTCTTTACAAATACAGACGGGAATCCATCAGGTCCAGGGCTGAACTCGTCTTTGATTAAGTTTAATTCCTCCTCAACTACGTGACGCTGAATAAGTTGAGGGGTGAAGGGGCCGAGGGAGAATTCGTGCAAGTCATTGAAATCCGACGCATTGGGTTCGAAGGAGATATCTATGAAGGATTTATTGAAAAACGAAGCGAACAGGTTGACAATAGTTAGGGGGTCGGTTGAAGTAGTCGCGCCATAATAGAGGGAGTTAGGATAGGCGTCGGATTTTCGATTATAATTTATAAAGTGGAAGAAGGATTTGAGGTCATTGATCAAATTGGATTGCGGCGAAGAAACCGATGACCTGTGGCGTGAATAGTGGACGTATAAGGCGACGGCATAGTAAATCTCCTTATAGAGAGTGGCCGTAGCTTCTTCTACACCCAAATGATCAAAGCGAAACGCTGTTTTGCTAAGATGCTGATTTCATCATCATCATCATCGGCACTACAACCGGGAACCGGTCTTGGCCTTATTTAGCAAGTCCTGAGGCTTGTTAAATTTTCCATAATGATTTGTTTATTGATTTAAAGATGCTCATTTAGGAGGCGGAAACTAGCCTTGTGGAAGTTGTAGGAAAAACAGTCAAGAGGTAGAGAGGGCTGGGTTTCATGGTCGAGATATAAGGATAAGAGCAGTGCGGGGTGATAATTATCAATGGTGGGGAGGGCGTGCGGGCTAGGGGCAACTGAGAACATGAGTGGGTCGATTGTGATCATGAGGTCCAGCTGTCTCTCCATATGATTTGGGACATTGCTAATTTGATGGAGGCATGAATCGGTGAGGCCGTTTATAAAAATACGTTAATTGGAACTAGTGGGGTTAGAGACGTAGAAGGCTTGTTCGTCAGCTCATGTCCATTGTAGATGGGGGAGGTTAAAATCGCCAAGAACGACGATATCGTCTATTGCGGTGCTTAACTCTGTAAGGTTATATACCGCCTCTATTGTGAGTTCGTATGACGCGATGGGTCGAGAGGGAGGAATATAGAAGCAGATAATGCAAAGATACTTAGGGCGCTTGTCAATTTTAATTGCGACGTAGTCAAGATCCGGAGAAGAAGAGATGGCAATTAGAGACGAAGCTAGTCTGTTATGAGTGGCAAGCAGCACTCCACGGCATGGGTAGTTGGGACCTTCACGATGAGCGTCATCATCGCGAAAAATATTGAAGGAGGGGGGGAATAGTTCAAGACTACTGATACTAGGGATAAGGTTGGTCTCCGTCAGAGCGTATATGTCGAAGGGGGGGGGGGGGGGGGGGAATGTGCCTTTTCCAGAGTCGAATGTGTTTTGGAGCGGAGACCTCTAACATTTTGATAGTAGACGGTTAGGGGGAGCGTATTGATATGATAAGGGGGACCAGAGAGCGGCTGAATAGGGTCAAAAGTACTTTTTATTATTGGGATAGGTAATTTTGTTGTCGATATATTGGCGAAATGCCGAGAGATCTCTTAGCACCTTGTTAGAAGGCATGTGGGGAGGAAATATGTACCAGACACGGGCACTAGATTCACTTCCTCCTCCATCATAATTAGTTGTTCCCTCGAACACTACACGATTGCGACGAAGCGAAGAAAACGCCAAACACCGGACAAGTAAAAAATATAAACACTGAATTTCTATTGTTTATTTTTATTTATTTTTTTGGTAGCACTACGTGAAAATTACAATGTGAAGTCAATAAAAACGCAATCTTCGAAGACTGCAGCGAATATAATATTCGACACGGCGGTTGCAAACACTACACTCCGGGTATTATCGCTCCCGTCTGCGAAACGGGAGCGGAAGTCCGCACGACTATTGTCGCTGGCAGATGGAAAAGGACTTAGCAATAGTCATCCCGTGCAGCGATGATTCGCTTCTTGGAGTGAGTTTTATGATGTCGTGGTAGATATCCTCTCCAATAAGGATATCGTTTTTACCTACCACCAGAGAAACGTAAAGTCTCTCTTGGAGGTATGTGTGCGATCGTTCAGATCTGTGTGGTTTACACGTGCTCGAGGGCAATGGGTAATCGAAGCAGACAGGCGGTAAAGACAAAAGGGAGAAATGACCAAATGCGCCGTTGGTAATGCGGGTCATTGTTTACGCGATGCGTCGTCGCTATTATCGACGTTGAGAGAAAAAAGGTGCTAAAAGCAAATTGGATGTTTATGGCATCTCTGGCTGCAGTAGAAACCGGGTTCGTGTTTGCATTAGGAAGTGCTGGAGAATTTGGTTTCAACGTCTATTGCGTTAATTATATGCAGCTGCTAGGGTTGTTTATTGTGGTGAGAGAAGGTCGTTACAGGGACTTTTTAAGATTATAGATTTGTTCTATATAATGCGTGAAGCATTTAAGATGCTAATGCGAATTGCATTAGCGAAAGCTCATGCAGACTGGGTTGTGGTTATGGGGGTTTTTCAGGAAAGCGAACCGTGGGATTTGGCGGAACCGCCACAGGATTATCGAGATTTTTATGGAAGTTAATGAACAGGCTGCGAAGGCTAGGAACGTCAGTAGGTAGACTTCCCTGCTGAATGGAGGCCATTACGCTGGTTTTCGTTCTCCCTTCGTAACAGACAGAGTCGGCTTTGTCGTGGAGGAAAGCAAGATAGAGGCGTACATTCTCATAGGTCAATTTGTTCCTAAATTTAGACAGGGCATATCGGTTGTCAGAAGAATTAATGGTTTGCTAAGTGAATTTGATAGATGGTGGCAATACAGGGTCGATTGAGGGTCCGGGAGGGGGGGGGGGGGGGGGGTGGTTCAAGTTCAGTTGAGCAACGACCGTGGTAATACCTATAGAAAAGATAGAGATAGGCATGATACGTTGCGCCTGTGTTCTAACGACGGAATTGATCGACTAACGGCTGGGTCCACAATAAGTTTCACTGCTCTTTTTTGCATCCTGTCGAGCATGTATAGTGCAGTTTTGGATGCGCCCGACCAAATATGGGAGTTGAATTCCGTTTTGGGACGAATATACGCCTTGTAAATACTGGCCAGGTTGGATGGAGTGAAGTGTCCTTTGCATCTCTTAAGGAACCCCATACATTTGGCAACACTTTTCGCAGCTTCAAATATGTGGTCATTCCAGTTTAGAGTCGAATTTATTCGAGTGCCGAGGATTGATAGTTCCTTGGCTCCGTCGATGCAAGCGCCCTTCATAGACAGTATATTTGCTTTGGCGACAAGAGACAGCACTGAGATTTTTGGGCATTGGATTCTACTCGGTTAGATAATCCCCACTGATATATCTTGTTGATGTCTGAATTCAATGTATCAAGCATAAGTTGCTGGTTGGTAGTGACCTTCGAACGGTTTGAACGGGAGTGTTCGTATGAGTATGAGAAACTCAACGTGTATCATCACCAAACGAGTGAATTGGGTTGTGAGTAATTGACAAGAGATCATTTATAAAGATGAGGAACAGAGTGGGTGAGAGTCGGGAACCCTGGGCATTAATTTGGTGGAAGACAGATTTGACACCGTCAAGAACCATTTGGATTGAACGGCCAGAAAGATAGTCTCTTATCCATGGAATCATGGAATTGTCCACTCCATGTGAATGTAATTTTCACAAAAGGGTTGAATGCCAAACCCCGTCGAAGGATTTTGAAATATCCAGTGCGACTATCTTGCTTTCACCGAGGTAGTGGATGGAATGGCTCCACTTTTCGGTAAGGTATGCCATCAGATGTCTTGGGACCCGTTTCTACGAAAACCATATTGTCGCTCATTGAGGAGGTCGTTTGATTCCAGATATTTCGAAAGTTGACGGCCAATGAGTGATTCCATTACATTCGAGAGAATATAAGTTAGTGCAATGGGCCCATAAGAAGAAAGGGATGATTTGTCACCCTTTTTGGGAATTGGCTGAATGGTCGTTTACTTCCATCTATTTGGGAAACGGCCAGTAGAATAAGATAAATGGAAGAGTTTCCGCAGTGGTTTAGAGAGTTAAGAGGAACATCTCTTCAAGAGGATTGGGGGAATGCCATCGGGTCCAGCGGATTTGTGTGCGTTTAGCTCCTTGAGTGCGCGGCCAACAGTACGTGTTCGGAAGTGAATCTGGCTCATGGTGTGCTGCTTATGATCAAGTTGAGGTGGAACTGATATGGTATCAGGCAGCGTTGAGTTGGCTGCAAAATGTGCAACAAGTAGATTCGCATTCTCTCTTGGAGTGGTGACTGGTTTGTCGTGGACTATAAGCGATGGAATGGATGAAAAGACTGAGTTTTGAATGTTTTTCACGAATGCCCAGAAGTTTCTACTACCTGTGGGTGAGTGTCGTTTTTTTTTTTTTATCTCTCTTTCTGGTCATGCAAGAACTTGGCGCATTGAATGTACGCATTGCAGTCATTTCTATCTCTCTTAAATCGTTTCCGGTTTTCCTCAGTATTGATTGATTTATGCAACCGGAAGCTCAACTCTTTGGCCTTAATGGCTTCTCTGCAGCCGGAATCGAACCACATATTTCTCTTGGGTTTCATACTCTTTACTCTGTGTGGAATAAAAGTCCGCATGCCAAGTAGAATCGTGTCTGTCAATGTGTCCGCTACAGAGTCAACATCATTTTTGAGGAAAAATAACTACCAATTTAACCTCCTAAAAAATCGTTTAGACTTACCCAGTTGGCTTTCTCGTGGAACCATACTGTTCTTTTCAGAGCTTTCCCATTAACGTTATTGTTGGTTAGAGGAAAATTAGCTGACACGACGCAGTGGTCTTAAGTGCTCAAGGGCGAAGAAACTTCAATTGTGTATTTGTGTCGGTGGGAGGTGAGAAATAGGTCAGGCGTATTTACGGAATGACCATCTATATCTGGTACCCGTGTTGGCTCATTGACAAGTTGAGTTAAACTATTTGAATCAGAAAAAAGCTGGACATATTGGCCTTCAGTTGTTGTGTGTCCGGAGTGACGAAGCCACTGAGAGTAATTCACATAACCATTTCAGTGTGCGAATATAGGGTCAATATCGTATCGATAGAATCGGACAGAGCATCAAATTCGTTTCTATCCAAGTTTGGGCTTCTGTAAAGAAGGCAGTAATGTATGATATGCTTACGAGTGTGAAGTTTTAGCCAAGAGAAATAAAATTGATAGAAAGAGAGCAGACGTCAGTGTAATTTTCATTTTAATATTCATTCGGCTTCGAATTATGCTTGAATCATCATCATATGATTATGTATGAAAGTAATTAGTATGAATTAATGATATAAGTGTAAAATACTACACTATTGTTAAAACAAAACGAACAATTGAAGTGCTTGATATCTTAGGCACCTATTGGCCATTCTTGGCTCCAAACTTTACTACTAAGTCAACTGGTTAGTACAATATATACATGATATTTATACATATATATATATACATATATTGTTTTGAGTCTTTACGAATCGTATTCCTTTATACCATATCAACCGTTTGGTTCTACTATGCCTTCTGTACCAATCTTTTTGGGATTGATGAATGGTAGGTAGTGGATCTTTTGTCAAGCAGAGGCTCTATAGTTGGTTTGAGATGATTGCCGCATCAATGGCTGAGTTGATGAGGATGTTGTGTCTTGCGTTTGATGTGCAAAACTAGGTTCAACTGACGACTCTTGCAGTTCGGCACAATTACTGAGTGGTAGGTAGGCTGGCAAAGTCCAACCGGTCGGTGAAATACCGCCCTGTTAAGCTATAGGTTTCGTTAAATGGTTGGGAGAAATCCGCGAGCATCTTTCGGACCTTGGCTGATGGACCTGCCTGAGAAAAAAAAAGCATCTCAGTGCGCTGACCCAGCGCTATTGGTTCTCCTTTTCGGGGAGAAGTAAAATAAAAAAGAAATCAACAATCAATACAAGCATCATTTTTAATACACCTCCCCCCTGCTGATGATGTATACTACACATTTGGCTCCTTTGATTTGAGTTTTAATCGAAGCTTGCTCTGGTGTCGCCTACTTTCTTTTCCTTTCGCGGTGGTTGATAGATACTCGTTAGCGCGGAGGACGGTGTGATAATTTTAAGGCGGCCTTAAAATACGCCTCCCGCAAATTTCAAAGCATTATTCAACAAATGCGCGCTACCGTAAACGCTGCCGCTCATGGTTTCTAGGCGTTAGAATATACTCACAGCTAGGCCGGCTTGTCGTAAGAGGCGACTAAACCCCGAGTGGTAGCCGGGGTCCCAACGACCTGTGCACCCGGTGAAATACCACCCCATCAACATTTAGGCTCCGTGAAATGGTCGGGAGAAATTCCTGGCCATCTTTCAGAGCTTGGCTGATGGACCGGTTCGAGAAAACGTTGGTTAGGTGGTAGTCGGCCCGAAGGTGAGATACCACCCCGTCACGCTGTACATTCCGCGATATCGCCGAGAGAAATCTTCGACGGTGTTTCGGATGTGTGGCTGATGGCCCGGACTGACACGGAGATAAGTCATGATGGTACCTTCTGATATAAAGAATTCCGGAGCTAAACTAGTCTCCCATTCGGATCTCCGGGGGAGACTATGTCAGGGGGAACATCATGCAGATATCATGATAAATAATGGAACCTTAAGAGGTTCGTCATCGCATAACCGGGATCGCTCTCGAAGCTGTGCCCACGCTCGACTGGTGACGGCATTTTGTAAAATCAGGGGCACCGGTTTCAACAATCGAACGTAAACGCCGCCCACCAATACTTGCAAACCACGAAACCTGATATCCTTGCCCTAACTGAGACCCAGGTCGATTCATCAACTGATTCGACATATCTTCGTTGCTCAGGATACGACTTACATTCAAGATTCCGTTTTAAAGGCGGCGTCTGCGTCTTCGTGCGGTCCAATCTGGCTTGCCAGAGGATGGAGGCGTTGGAACCCAATAATATGGACATCATTTGGTTGAGGGTCGTGCTGAGGAATTCCGTTAAATTTCTTTGTTGTCTTTACCGCTCCCCGAATGACGATCGACCGGCGACATTTTTCGAACATCTTTCATATACCGTCGACTGGATACAGATCAACCACCCAGCTTCTGAAATTGTTGTCCTTGGCGATTTTAATGTGCACAATTCCGGCTGGTTGTTAAATTCTAACAGAACCGACGAGGGTGGGAGACTGGCGGAGATGGTTGCTGTAAGCCACAACTTGACTCAACTCGTGGGGGAACCAACGCGAGTGCCGGATGCCCGAGGCGATTATACGAACACCCTGGATCTGTTTTTGACATCCGAACCGAGCATTTATACCGTAGAGGTTTCTGCGCCACTGGGAAACTCAGATCACTGCTTGGTGTCTGTCGCGCAAGCACTTGCATATCAAGCGAATAACCGGCCTAGGCAGCTTCGCCATGTATGGAAGTATGGGGCTGCTAACTGGGACGATTTGCGGGATTTCTTCGCATCCTTTCCATTGTCCGAGATGTGCTTCGGAAACTCCGATGTTAACGCTTGCGCGGACTCGGTATCAGAGATTATTCTTCTGGGGATGGAGATGTATATTCCACATTCCATCAAACGAAGTTCGTATGATAAACCTTGGTTTGTTAAAAAATGCGAGCAAATTACAGCGGTAAAAAATAGAGCTTTTAAGCAATGGCGCTCCAATCCCACCGATGTTAACAGAACGAAATTTGTTAGAATCAAAAACGCGTGCAACCAGACGATTGATACTGCGAAGAAAGCTCACAACGACAGGTGATCAATAAGCTCCTTCGGTACCCAACTGGTTCGCGCTCCTTCTGGTCAATGGCAAAAGCTGTCAGCGGTAACTTCGCGTCCTCCTCTTTCCCTCCGTTGGTGATAGATAGCGTGACGTTAGTCACGAATGCAAAGGATAAACCTAATGTGTTCGCGAATTGATTTTCCGCGAATTCAAACCTCGATCCCGGCCTTTTGGAGCCACCTGTGAACGCCCCGGTACAGTCTTCAATGCGGGATGTCAGATTTCGTCCGCGCACTATTCAACGCATTCTACGTGAACTGGATTGTAGGAAGGCAACCGGCCCGGACGGAATACCAGCAATAGTCCTTAAGAACTGTGCTCCAGAACTATCGCCGGTTCTTAACAAACTCTGCCGCTTGTCTTATGCACGGAGGACCTTTCCTACCTGTTGGAAAATCGCTCGAGTTCAGCCAATCCCAAAGACGGGAAAAAAGTGTCTCCCACAAAATTACCGTCCGATAGCATTACTGTCTATTTATCTAAGGTAATAGAAAAAGTCATCAATACAGAGTTAGTTAAGTATTTGGAGTGCAACGGACTTCTGAATGATCGTCAATACGGATTCCGTGGCAGCCGGTCCACGGAAGACCTTTTGACACTTATAACCGATATATGGACATCTGCGATTGAACGGCATGGCGAATCAAGGGCGGTCGCATTGGATATCTCCAAGGCTTTTGACCGCGTCTGGCTCGGGGCATTGCTTAGCAAACTTCGTTCATATGGACTTTCCCAACAGCTTTGTGACTGGACGAGGAGCTTCCTCGAGAATCCGGCGAATGTTCGGATCTGTATCCTGTTAATTCAGGAGTGCCCAGGGTTCTATTCTAGCTCCAACCTTGTTTTTGCTTTACATAAATGATTTGTTGGAGGCAACGGATAACAAAGTGTTCAGTTTTGCGGATGATAGTACACTTGTTTCCTCTTTTTCAAGTGTTCGGCCGATTGGTGCATCTGCGTCGCATCAGCTGAGATGCAGACAGATTGACTCTCTGAATCAGGAATCCTGCAGTGGGGAAAAGCTTATCTCGCCGACTTCAATGCAGCGAAGACACAATACACAACATTCACAAAGATAAGTGGATCATCGGTTCCACAGCTGATGATGAATGGCCAGACCCTGGAATCGGGGGAAAGTTTGAAATTGCTCGGCGTCATGGTCTGTGGGAATGTATCGAGGCATAAACACGTGTCGAGTATCGCCAGGTCAGCCTCAGGAAAACTGAGCTATCTTTTTAAAGCCAAGAAATATTTTACTCTGACCCAACTTCTTCTCTTATATAAATCCCAAACTAGACCCGCGCTCGAATATTGCTCTCATGTTTGGAGCTCGGCTCCTAAACATACCCTCGACCTACTTGAGAGCATACAGAGACGAGCGATCTGCCTGATCGGGGACTCGGTGCTGAAGTCGGGACTACAGCTATCACATCGAAGGCGCGTAGCCGACCTCTGTCTGTTTTACAGATATTATCACGGGTGCTGTTCTTCGGAGATTCATGGTATTGTTCCACGCGATTCGGCTCATATGCGCTCCACAAGACAATCCGACGGATCGCACCAGCTTGCGGTTCATTTTCTACAGAGCGGGGAAGCTGTGGAACTCCCTTCCCGCGCGAGTGTTCCCGGAGCTTTACAACCTGCAACTGTTCAAAAAGAACTTCAACAGTTATTTGATGGCATCTCGGGCGCCCACGCGGCGCTATAGGTTCGCCTCTCTCAAGAGAAGTCTATTAAAAAAAAAAAGGGCGGTTTGAATTTAGGTCAACGAGAGAGATATGGGATGGGCAGTTATTGTAAATGGCTTGCAGGTCAGTGGCCGAAATCTAGGCCAATCTGAAGCTGTTTGGTACGAGACAAAGAGTTGCAGTAAATTCGTCGTCTTGAATTCAACAGTGTTTCCGCAAAGTCTGTTTCAAACTTATTGGTTTATGTTTTGTATAACAAATCTTGGTTGATTCTGTGCAGGAATTCATTTCAAATAGTAAAATAAAATTAATTAAAAGCTAACTCCGAGTTTCTTTCCACACGAATTAGGATTCCAGTAGCGCTAGAAGCTCTGCTTTGGATGTGAGGATGTTTCGGGCGGGGTGAAGTCCACGAAAACACTAAAAACCGTATCATATGGTCGTATCGCGTATTGCGACGATAGTGAAAAATATGTGATTTGAACTGACGCAATGACGGCTAGAATCACTAAAAATGTATACAATGTTTAACACATCAGGCCACTGCCGCGTGTACGAATTAGTTGTCTAAACTCAAGTACACTCAACTGATGTGCAGTTGTTATGCTATCGCTATGGTACTCTTCACTAATTGCTTGCATATTGTGTGTGTATCTGTTAGAAACGCCATAGTCATTCTTCCCCTCTATGACTGGAGTAGTACATGAACCACTTACTTTTCGCGGCTGATAATATCCTGTTGTCTATCGGCTTCACTGGCTTTCTTGAGTTCAATCACTACGCTTTCCTCAGCGCTCTAACGGTAGCTAAAGCCCACACATGGATAACTAATATGCATATATCGACCAGGTTTTCCGGTCAGATTCTTGAGATTTGTCAGTTCTGGCAGGATCTACGTTTTCAGTCTCTCAAACTGTGCCTCTAGTTACCCATTCGCCTTTCTTGGATCCTTGGTGACGTATGGGAGATTTCAAAAGCTTTCTTTTGCTTTCTTCGGGATCGGTTTTGCAAATGAACCAAGGTCGGATGCTGTATAATGGATTACCATTATAAATGTTAGCCATTCTTCAGTGACGCGGGTTGATGTAGAGGAACACGACAACATACCTTGACGTAGATCGTTCTGATCTCTAAGAAAACGTTGCTATCGCTTGGCTAACTGTTGGATGTTGATTTCCTTTCATCTTCACAATCTGATATCACATCCTCCTCGCCGACTGGTTGAGACAAATATCAGTCCAAACCATGACACACTTTTCAAAGGGTCCCATCCTTGTATTGATTCGAGTTCTACTTAGCAATTTACAGTTTACGGCTGACAACTACCAACTTTCTTTTGCTCTCAGGACTGACTCTGCGTCAATTTCCCGTGATACTTTCCTTATCTGGGGAGCAAGGCAGGAATCGAACGTCGACCTCCGCACGGGCGATGCACGGTTCATCTCCTTTGACGACATAGCTCGACGGTTGCACCGGCTTTGTTGTCTGCACGAGTATGGAGGGCGCGTCGAAGTATGGAGGGCGCGTCGAGGTCCTCGGTGACTTTGGTGCCTGCTGTTGGTTGTGGTGTCTTCCCAGGATTTATGGGGTTCTCGTCTTCCGAAGGACTAAATGAGGCATTGCATAAACCAACACTTAGGAAGTAGTCGTTACAAATAGTCAATCCTTCTCCTTCTCGCTTCATCACTCTGGCTCTCTCTTCGTTCCTCCATAATGGGCTTCGACATTCTTTTGTACCCATACAAAAAGGAAAGCGTCAGCCCTTCTATTATATTACTCAAGGCTAATGAGTCGTACAATGTAATAGTGAATGTTACTGAAGAGAGTGGAAAAGGATCCCATGCTGAGCGCCCGGTTTGTATTTGTTTCTAATTCAGCTATTCCGCCACTTAATTTTTACGCTATAAATTGCTATAGAAAAATATATACTCGTTTTCTTCTTAGCTTATTAACCTTAAACCGGTAAACATATTTTTGTCAACTTAAGCCGGTAAACTCGAATTACCCCACTTGCACTTTTAATCTTTACTATTCAAGCATGCGCGAGCAGCTGGAGCTAAAAGTGTCTCCCTACTTTTTAATGATGAACTTTCGGCGGGAGATTTAAAAACGTTTGGGGTGTAAATACCCGCAGTTTACTGGCAGTAACAAATTGATTAATCGTCTGTCAAAAACAAAGAAAACAAGGGACGGATGCAGGTAACCGTTTCAAAATTATGGCATTTGTTACACACAAAAAGTACCACCTCCATTATTTTTCCTTTGGGCCGCGCCCACAAATAACTGGATTTCAGTAATGTGAATTTCCGCCAAATAAACACACCACAATATTTATGAGTACCTGTAAAGCCAACGTAAAGATTTCTTCAGATGTCGGTATCTAAACTCCATGGTTTCATTGCCTGCTTATACATTTTGGGTGTTATGGACTCTTACATGTTCGCCCACAAATATAGCAGGTCAATTGAAAAGTCCCCGGCCTGCCATAGTAAAACACATTTTTTGGCAAAATTCGTTTTTTTTTATTCAACATAATTCCCTTCGAGGGTGATACACTGATTATAGCGACCCTCCAACTTTTCGATACCTTTTTTGTAGTACGATTTGTCCCTTGCTTCAAAATAGGCCTCTGTTTCGGCGATCACCTCTTCATTCGACGAAAATTTCCTCCCAGCGAGCATTCTTTTGAGATCTGAGAACAGGAAATAGTCGCTGGGGGCCAGATCTGGAGAATACGGTGGATACGGAAGCGATTCGAACCCCAATTCATGGATTTTTGCCATCCTTTTCACTGACTTGTGACACGGTGCATTGTCTTGGTGAAGCAGCACTTTCTTTTTCTTCAAATGCGGTCGTTTTTCGGCGATTTCGTCCTTCAAACGGCCCAATAACGCTGTGTAATAGTCGCTGTTGATGGTCCTTCCTTTTTTAAGATAGTCAATGAAAATTATTCCGCGCGCATCCCAAAATACAGACGCCATAACCTTGCCAGCCGACTGTTGCGTTTTTCCACGCTTTGGGGCGGGTTCATCGCGTGCAGTCCACTCGGATGACTGTCGATTGGACTTCGGAGTGAAATGATGGAGCCATGTTTCATCCATTGTCACATATCGACGCAAAAACTCGGGTTTATTACGTTTGATCATCTCCAAACACTGCTCCGAATCATCAACTCGTCGTTGTTTTTGGTCAAAAGTGAGCTTGCGCGGCACCCACTTTGCACAGAGCTTTCTCATACCCAAATAATTGTGAATGATATGATGTACACGTTCAGTTGATATCTTTAGAGTGCCTGCTATTTCATTCAATTTCAATTTACGGTCATTCAAAATCATTTTGTGGATTTTTCTAATGTTTTCGTCGGTAACAACCTCTTTTGGGTGTCCACTGCGTTCACCGTCTTCGGTGCTCATTTCACCACGTCTAAACTTAGCATACCAATCCTTGATGGTTGATTTTCCTGGGGCGGTATCTGGAAACTCGTCATCAAGCCAAGTTTTTGCTTCAACTGTATTTTTTCCCTTCAAAAAGCAATATTTTATCAACACGCGAAATTCCTTTTTATCCATTTTTTTCACAATAACAGAAGTTGCTTCACTCAAAATGCTATAATTCACAAACTAATGATCCGACATCTGTCAAATTTATACACGCGTCTTTTGAAGGTTAGGGCTAACTAAAAATCATATGGATTTAATTCTACATCTATGTGTCAGGCCGGGGACTTTTCAATTGACATGTTATAGGTGAGTTGATTAAACATTCATTAAGAGAATCCAAGTAATAATGTGGGGATCGGCCCCAGGGGTTAGTTATTTAGGGGTGGTTGGCTGTGCGTGTAAGACACTTTAAAATATAAGGGAAAATACTGAATAATTTTTACTCAACCTTAGATATTTGCTGCTTATTGTCTCCTTTGTTGGATAACATAACATATATAAGACTAGTACAATAATTAAAAGAAAGGTGGAAAATTTAACATTTTCCAGAGCATGTTCAAATCTTTGGAGGTGTGTTCTTCTCCTCTCGCACTTCAGGAAACGGCACAAGCAGCTTGCTTACAATCAACTAAATTACTCTACACATTTCCAAGATCGTTTCACAACGTCCTGTCAATCCAACCCAATGGCAAATGACCACCATCATCTGTCGATCTATTACCTTGCCAGATGTACACATCAGTTTACATCTTACGTGTGCGTATCTAATGTCCAGACTTACCATTAGATTGCTCAATTTTAAGCTAGGCGCTGTACTCAAAAGCAATTGGTGCTGTTCCTTTTGTTGTTGGGCTTTTGGACGATGAAAACTGCCTGTCAAATGATCCTCATCCGTTGTTTGGCCATTGCCACATCCATTCTCCGATGCTGATTCATTGGATAGACATAAATTTGCATGAAATTTTTGTGGATAGTTACTAGGGTAACCACTAGTATCGGCAGAGTTTAGTGAAGCCATTAGGGGACTTGATGAGTTTGATGATGACGATGCGGATGATGAGGATGTCGCTGTCCGTCGGGACGATGTAGTTTGTACAGTGTGGGAGCGTATTACTTGAACAGAACCCGAGGAAGTGCAAGCCTGTAAGACTTCCAGTTGTTTACGTTGACTATGTTGGGTACCATTGGGTTGAGATACATTCTGTGAGTCGACCACCTGAAGAGACAGGAAAAACCATAATTTATTAGTTTCATCTAGTCTTTTGTTGTTAAACTAGATGATTGTGACCATTCACCCGTGAAGTCGATGAATCACCAAACTCTTGGTCAAGATAGATCGGGTGTCCAATCTGGGTGTTGTGGCCTTAATCGATATATCATTGTTCCAGCGTCAAATTAAGACAAGAGGGGACCTTTGTGCCATAGAAAAAGACCCGACGTAATTGTTCGACATGGTGCACGGCGACATAATGCTATTCATTGGAAGGTAGTGAGTTGTGGTTGCACATGCTCACTCAACTAGACCATACGCATACATGGGACGCTGAACGCATTCGTATTGCAACACAAAGAAAACCTTTCGAAATGACATTGTTGCAGTTTATTTATACATTTCATTTGGCAATCGCATTCGGTGTACCTCATAGGATTGTACAATTTTGGTGGGAATCAAAGTACAAAGGCCTACAACACTTACACTGCAAGGCTGCTACCAAACACGGTAGGTTAAATTGGGCTAATAGATGGGAAATTACCTGGGAGTCTTTATACGAAAACAGTCGCATTTCCTAACAAATCTTCCTCTCTTCAATTTTGACTTTGAGATACCCTAAATGTCATTGAGACTGTAATAAGAGGTAGATGAAATGTAAAGTTAATGTCTAGGCATGAACGCCTAGATATAACATGCGAGTACTGCACTGCACTGCACATTCATGTGATTCAATTAAGAAACAATTCTCTGAGTTTACCCGCACTTCTAATCTTAATTATTAGCATTGGCTAGTGTGCACTGTCTGATTGACGGTTATTACCGGAAATATTTTGGAAAATTGAATGCATTCATCAAGTTCAATTTATCAACGGCCATGATAATATCTATGATTATAAAAACGAGGGCAGATCAATAAGTCTTTAGAAAAAGAGGACGATTTTCTTTTATTTTCTCATTTAGCTGACCTAATAATGACGCATAATAATGTTCAGTTATCGTCTGTCGCTTTTCCGAACAGTCAATGAAGATAATATCACGTACATTCCAAAACCCAGTAGCCATAACCTTTCCAGCAGACTTCGCCGTCTTTGCCTTCTTTGGAACCCGTACGTCCTTTACAATCCACTGTTTTGACTGTTTTTTCATCTCGGGAGTGTAGTGGTGTATCCATGTTTCATCTACAGTTATTAAATAAAAGTCGATCGTCGAAAACTTTGTACGGACCGTGTAAGCCGGTTCAAGATGCTTCTTAGCTGCATCGTAAACGTATGAACATTTCTTTAAACTAGGGTGAACGAATTATTTCTTGGTACCATATCTATCTACCAGGGCGTTCTGACTTAAGCATGAGATCGTGTGAATCGGTTACACATTGCAGTAACCCACATGGGAACTCATTGTCCAGAAAAAATTCTCCGGCAAAAACAAGTTACCACTATAAGTCAACGCTGCTGTGGAAGCTCCTAAATCTTCTTTGATCCTTATTCTCCAGCCTAAGAGAACAGTGAGCAGACTGTCTAGCCACACGCTGTTGTTATTATTGAGACTTTTAATGACTAGGACCAATGTTCAATCATTACGTGAGATACCGGAAGATATGAGGTATGATGTACGACTTCTACTGGAACCAAGTCAGCTCCTTAATTTTCTGAATATATTCGCTTCGAACGGTGGTCACTTATCAGATGTGAGCGTGTGGGGAGGTAGTATTGTGCCTAACACGGGCGCTCCGTTCACTTCCTCCTCCATCATAAATTGTTCCACCGACGAGCACTAAACAATTCCGCCGAAGCAAAGGGACGAAACGCCGCCACGTTTGTCCACAAGCGGGAGTAAGGGAAAAAGACAGTCCACCGAGGAAATCGAATGAAACTCACTGTTTTAATGGGTTATTATAAAAGGTTCTTTTTATTTAGTTAATTTTAAACAAACACGGTACAAACATTGATTTTAATTACACTACAGATGAACCGTATGCACAAGAAAAATAATAAAAGGCTGGTGTGCACTACTTGTACGACTTTTTACTTTTAGCGCGCTTACTCGACTCGACGGTATTTATTTACGCGTCTCCGCAGTGACGGAGTGCGGGAGAAAAACCTACCGTCGCGAACGGTGGTTCGGATGAGACTCACTAAGGATAGAACTCTGACATGAATGCCATCCTAGGTTAGGGTTAAGAAAAGGGAGGAGAGAGAAAAACGTTTCTCTTAAGGGTGTGGCCGCCACAGAAATGCACTCTTTCAGTGCGGTGGCGAGTGTGTGTGGTTCTTTCATGGATGAGAACGAACCTAGAACAAAGAAAGGGCATAAAGTGCATTCATGGGATACGATTTCGGTAAAGCAAATAAAACCAAATCTCCTTGGATGATAATTGGCTTTCGGTTTGCTCTTGCCGCTGCTGATGAAAAGCAGATCCCGAAATATAAGAAGACAAGGGGATCGGGTAGATCATTGTCTAAGCTATGCATTGTAGGTGTAACGATAGCCGCAATGCCCATGCACATGGTGCTAATTGGTTTTAGCGAGGTTACTGGGAAATGGTGTTTATAGTATCGCTAGTAAGGGTAGGTATTGAATTCCTATTTGCATTTGTTTATGCTGTAGGATTTAATTAAGATACGCGGAATGCGTATTTGCTTTGGTCCCTTGGGTGTAAGTCCCCAGCCAGTGCGTATGTAGGAAACATTTTTGTACACATGGCGCGGCTGGGAAAATAGACGGCGCAATATTTATGGTCCCTGTCATTACGGTTACATTGTATGCAAAACGAATCATTTTGTTTACAGGAATTCGTCTGGTAGCGAAGGTGCCGAATTGGTTTGGAATTCCAGATAAGTAGCAAGAAATCTTACGAAAAATTGTATGTGAAGAGATGCATGAAAAGGTAAGTTTTCTTTACAGGGACTTTAAGATTATAGATTTGATCTATATAATGCGTGAAGCATTTTCAGGTACTAATGCGATTGCATTCGTGAAGTTAGGAAATTGGCTGAATGTTATGGGAGTTTTACGGTAAGTAGAGAGTGGGGTTTGGCGGAACCGCCACAAGCGTTGTTGGAACCCCGAAACGTGCGCACCAATGCCTTTGAGACACTCTTTGCTGTCACAGTTTCACTTTGCTGTTGCCCCCGGTCACTATATGTAAACGGATCCAGGAATATGTAGGACAAAGGGAATTTATGATCTGAGAGTCCAACTGACTAAACAAGTTGCAACTCATTAGATGGTAGATGTATTTGGAATACTTGAATGGTTTGAATTGTTTGCCATATCGCCAGAACGCCTGTTGAAGGACAGCGTTCTTTTGTTTGTACATGGTACTTGCTAGGGAATTAGTATCGGCGCCTATTGCGCTAATTGTATGCAGCTGCGTTGGAGTGTTTATCGTTGGGTAAAAGGGTCGCCAGCCAATGTGTAGTAGGTAAATTTATTGTACACATGTTGAGGCTGGGAATAGGTTAAGATTCCCTGATTATGCGGTTGCATTATATGTGAACCGATGAGTTTTCTTCCAGGGAATTTATGATAAGTTTGGAGAGAATTCCTATAGGGAATTTTGTCAGTACAATCTTCAGTCTAATGAACATCGGTACCTGCTTTGTCTACCCCCTACCGCTTATTACGATTTAACTATTCTTCGACATTGAAGGGTACCCCAAAAGTTCTTTCGTGTGTGTGTGGCGTAAAGCGGCTATTCTCATTGGGAAAATAGGCATGGTATCAAACTCTTTTTTTTTTGCAATTCTTGGGAAAGGAGACTGTAGCGTCACTAACAGATACACACACAATACAGAAGCAAATAGTGAAGAACACCGAATGAAAATCGAATAAGAAAATGCATCAGAGCCGTATAGCACAGCGATAAATTGACAATTCACATCAGTGCGTTTAGAAATCGAATTCTAACCACGGCCAGTAGCCTGATGTGTTACGCATTCGTTCAATTTTTGGTGATTCTAACTGTCTGTCGATCTAGAAGGCTCACCCTGCTTGGTGCGTATACCAGCAAACTATTTCTCGGATAGAAGACTGCTCTACGACACAAATGAGGAACCACCGGGATACAAAATAACAGCGGGTGTATCTCAAAGATCTGTATTAGGTCCGCTGTTATAGAATATCATGTATGATGGTATGATCAGGGTTTATGTACCAGACGGGGCTAGAATCATTGTGTACGGGGATGATTTGGCGATAGTGACCATAGTTAAACATCTAGATGACCTGGCGAATATTTGCTCCCAAGCAATTCACAGCATTAAATGCTGGCTAGATATGGCCAGACTGAAACCAGCCACACATAAGACGGGGCAGTTTTATTAAGCAGCCGCAAGAAAGTTGAACACATTGATGTGGAAATAGAAGGACAAACAATCAGATCCAGTCCCGATAATAAATATCTTGATGTTATATTCGACAATAGGTTGACCTTCAAGGAACACCTGAGGAAAACGAGTGAAAAAACGGCAGGAGTATGCAAAGTTTTGGCGAGACTGCTACACAATGTTGGTGGACCCCGGCCACACATAAGGAAAGTGATAACCAGTGTCAACACCTCCATTATAATGTATGCAGCTCACATATGGGTAGGAGCCGCACAGTGTAAGACGTACATGAACGGAATAAACTCAGCACATAGGCTGGCATCACGAAGAGTATGCTGCGCATTCCGAACGGTATCCGAAGATGTCATAAATGTTATGGCCGAGAGGACAGCACTTGAAATCGCAGCTAAAGAAAATGCTGCATTGCATAAGGTCTCCCAAGAGAATTGTCGGAGAATGCGGTCACAATTAGAGCTCTCAAGCCTAAGATAATGGCAACGAAGGTGGGATTCTTCCACCAAAGGAAGGTGGAGCGTCACCATGATATCTGATATAGAAACATGGGTGAAAAAAAAACATGGCGAGCTGAATTACCACTTGGCTCAGCTGGTATCAGGACATGGATGCTTTCGGCAATACTTGTACAAGTATAAGCATGTGAATTACCCATACTGCTTGTATTGCGAAGGCAAAATAGAAAATGTGGAACACGTACTCACAGATTGCGTGAGATTCGAGACCCCACAACCGATTTTGGAGAGACAGTTACTTCGACAGGAGTAATAGAATACATGCTGAGTTCCAAACAGACATTGTCCATACCAAATGATATTCTATGTGACATGATGCAGCAGTTGCGACGCGACGAGCGAAGTAACAGGTAAACTCCGTCCCGCCCCGCGATGGAATATCTAAAAGAAAGTTCTGCGGGGATCAACGGGAATACGTGGCTAGCGGGAGGTAGTTTTAGTCGGAAAAATCCGGCATGCATCTGGATCGGCCCAGAGGTATCCTTTGAAAATTTCCACGTTCCTACCGAAACCAAGATACAACAAAAAAAAAAAGAAAAAACGTCCTACCAATTCACCCATTGATGTGGCATTGTCAAAGATCTGTCTAAACTATCAACGAAGTAATGGTAAAGAAAAACAAAATCAGGAATAACCAAACCTAAGTAAGGGAAAAAGAAAATTAACGTTCGATATGTATGCAACAACGCTAAGCATTGAAAAACATAATATATTGCGACGAGCTGGCAAGACTCCAAAACAAAGTACTGGAATATTCTGGAAAGTACTAAAAAACTGGACAATATGAGCAAAAAGAAGCGAGAGGGAAAAACGATGTCTCCAGTGACAGAAGTGTCACTTTTGACAGAGGAGCGAAAAAGAAAAGAACGGTTGTCAAGAGCAGAAAAATAAAGATTGAATAGAAAATTGATTTCACGGCTTATTTTGTGTGAATAATTAAACCAGCGAACCCTAAGCTCGCTACAATTGGTGTCAGAAGTGGGATTAAGTGAAGAAATAAGTCTGTGAAAGTGTATTGTGACGATGTCAGATCGACATTTGGAGGATCTTCGCGTTCCTGAGTTGAAGAAGGAACTTGAGGACCGGAATCTGGATAGCAGAGCACAGAAGCTAATTCTTCGACAGCGTCTGCAAGCAGCAATGGAGGAAGAGCGTATTGATGTCGACACATATGTTCTTACGATTGGGCCAGACTGTGCGGATGGAGAAGAAACAGCGAATCAAGTTGGTGCCAATGTAACGGAGAAGAGTTCGCCACAGTTGGACATTTCGGAGATGTTCAGGATGATGATGACAAAAATGGACGCGCAAGCTGCAGATGTTAATGCAAAGTTGGATGCCCAAAATTCAAAATTCGACGCACAGGCTGCAGATCTGAATGCGAAACTGGATGCCCAAATGCAGTGGATGAAACGTAATTTTCAACACTTTGAGGAAGAAATTTAGTCAAAAATTCGAAACGAAGTGGAAAATCTAGATCTAAAAAACGAAGCTGAATTTAAGAAGGTCACCGATGAAATAACGCGAATCGAAAAGAGACTTGAGTGTGTTGAGAGAAATAACACATTGCCTTGTAATCAACATGACTACAAAGATACAAGGATGCAACCGCCAACCTTCGATGGAACGGGACCCTTCTCCGTATTTATACGTCAGTTTGACGCCGCGGCCAATTATAATAAGTGGTCGGATGAGCAAAAGTCAACATCACTAATCTTGTCACTCCGCGGGGCGGCTGCAGAATTGCTACAAACCATACCAGCAGAGAAGCAAACAGATTTCCAAGCGGCAAGAGATGGCCTTGAAGCTAGGTATGGAGACAACCACATGCAGCAGGTCTACCGCATGCAACTGTGGAGCAGAACGCAGAAACCAGGAGAAAATCTTCAACAGTTGCAGGCAGATATTGAGCGATTGGCAAACTTGTCTTATTCAAATATGACTAAGGAATTTCTGAACGAGGTAGCAATGGATGATTTATAAACGCACTCCAAGATCGGGACTTGCAACAGGCCATTCGTTTGGCGGGAAAGAAGACGATTAATGAAATACTGGCGTTCGCATTGGCATATGGATCTGCTAAACTGGCTACCAGGAGTACATATAGAGTCCGAGAAATGTCCGTTCAGGAATGTTCCTGCCAAAAAAATCGGGCATCTACGAGTACAACGGAGAACACCGATACCTGATATGAAGTGTTGGACATGCGGCGAAGTCGGCCACATCTCTGTTGACTGTAGGAAACGTCGACGAATGAATGAAACATCGAGTGAGAATTGTTGTTCATGCGCTAATCATAAGACTATCAACGGACCAACCTGAGCCCAATAGCTCGGGAAAACTTGTAAGGGCAGACTTTATGGGGCGAAAGTCGCCTGGTGGAATGTGCAGTCCTAGCATCGTAATTGTATCACAACTCCAGCGAGATAACCAAAGTTTGGTTATAACTACGATTGTTAATGCAAGGACAACAACAGTGACAATCGACACTGGAGCAACGAGATCCATAATTTGGTCGGGTGTCGTGAGCAAAATAACCCTTAATAAAAATAGAAGATACGCTTTGAAGACTGCCACAGGAGAATGTTCTACAGTCTACGGAGAAGTGGAGAGCATAATAGTGCTGGGCAATATTTCCATCTCCCACGAATGCATTCTTGGAATGGATTTCATGAAGGAGCATCAAGTTGTTCTAGATATCGGTCAAAGAACACTGCGAATTGGTAACTTGCAGTTTGCTATTACACTGCAGGACGAACAATTGCGAAGACTGAAATGTTATGTGGGTGAGGAGGATGAGATCCCAGCTCGTTCAGACTCTGTAATTTGGACCAGTCTCCAGACTGAGCCCGGTAACAATCGATTTTACATCACCGAAGCTGTACAAAATCAGCGTAAGGGGAACATCCTTGTTGGGAAACCCCTCATCGATGCGAAGAAGCACATCGTACCCGTCAGCGTACTAAATGCGTCCAAGGAGCCGATCGCAGTAATAAAAGGAGAGGTAATCGCAGAATGTGCACCCGTGTCAATGATGAGCTCAATTCAGACAAGGGGAGAGGACCACTCAATTGAACAGCCCGCGGGTGCATCCTCTGTGGTTAATAAGTTGATGTCCGAGAAAATCGAACAGACAGAGAAAAGGCAAGCGTTAAGTCATTCCTGAACGATTTTTCTGATACTTTTGTGACGTGAAATGATAAATTCGGACGCACCGGCATAGTTATAGTTCAACATCGCATTGACACGGGTGAGTCAAGACGAGGCAGCAACCTCGTCGACTACCGTTAGCCAAACAATCAGAAGTAGGCAACATGATTCGAGAGATGGAAGAGCAAAGAGTCATCGAAAAATCATCGAGCCCATGGGCTTCGCCGGTAGTGCTCGTCAAGAAGAAGGATGGGACAACTAGATTTTGTGTCGACTACCGCCGGTTAAACGACGTTACGAAGAAAGACAGTTACCCACTTCCTCGAAGCGACGACACATTAGATACCCTTTCTGGAGCTCAGTGCTTTTCAACATGAGACCTAAAAAGCGGTTACTGGCAAGTGGAAGTGAAGGAGGAGGACAAGGAGAACACAGCGTTTACTACCGGAAACGGGCTTTATCAATTCAACGTGATGCCTTTTGGATTATGTAATGCTCCAGCAACGTTTGAACGATTAATGGAAAGTGTTCTACGGGGACTTACATGGAAGACGTGTCTTGTGTACTTGGACGATATCATCGTTGTTGGAAGGAATTTACCAGAACATATCAATAATCTGCGCTCCATCGTCGAACGACTAAGACAGGCCAACTTAAACCTCAATTCGAAGAAATGTGAACTCTTCCAAAGGAGAGTAAAATTCCTGGGACACATCGTTTCATCTGCAGGAGTTCAAACGGAGCCTGATAAGATAGCAGCCGTCCGAGAGTGGCCTACATCAGAAGACAAGCAACAGTTGAGAAGCTTTATGGGATTACATATTACCGACCGTTTGTTAAAAGTTTCGCCAATGTGGCTAAAACCCTACACCAACTAACGGGTAAAGACAAGAAATTCAATTGGACAGAAAAGTATGAGGCAGCATTCCACACATTGAAGGCCGAATTATGTAAGACTCCAACATTGGCATTTCCAAGTTCGGGTACCTATACGGACGTCGATTCCACCTTCGGACGGATCATGCCGCCCTGAAATGGTTGTTAAATTTTAAGAATCCGGAAGGACAAAAAGCTCGATGGATCGAGCGAATTCAAACGTACGGTTTCCAAATTTCCCACCGTCAAGGGAAGGTGCATAATAACGCTGGTGCTCTATCAAGAAGATCATGTAAGCCAGATTGTAAACATTGCCATAGAGCGGAAGAGAGAGAAGACGGGTGGACGAGTGATGCTATATGCGCAGCCCAACTTCAGGATGAAGATATGTCGCCAATCCTTGAACATAAAGAAAAGAACGAGCGGCCAACCTGGAACAATATTTCCGACAAGAGTGGAACATTTTAGCCATATCGGGCACAATGGAATTCCTTGCTGATGGAAGATGGAATTCTAAAGCGTAAATGGGAAGCCGCGGACGGAAAATCCCGTCGAATGCAGATTATAGTCCCACCATCAAAAGTGAAGGATGTACTAACAGAAATGCACCACGGGGCCTCCGGTGGACATCTGGCTTCAAAATTACGATCTCGATTCTACTGGCTTCACATGAGAGATGACGTCGAGTCTTGGTGTAGGAAGTACACAACTTGCAAAGGACCAGCAACAAAACCAAGGAGCGCTATGAAGCAGTACAACGTGGTTGCCCCTTTCGAGCGAATTGCGATTGATATCTCAGGACAATTTCCAAAAACCAATGACAACAACAATTACATGTTGGTCATCATGGATTACGTCAGCAAGTGGGTGGAAGTTCTTCCAATTCCAAACCAAGAAGCAGCAACCATCATTGAGCAGCTTATCAATAATTGGATCAGCAGATATGGAGTTCCCTGTGAGCTGCATTCCGATCAAGGCTGAAACTTCGAATCAGGAAAACTGCAAGGTGAATGAAAGCATTCACCGAAATCACGACCTGGAGGACAGAGTTCTACTCAATCACCTGCACCTCCGGAATGAAATTTCAATTTGGCAATCGGAGAATCCGGGTTTTACCGAATTCAGTGAAGATAATCTGTCAATTGACATTAATGCCAATGGTGTAGTGGCTAATAGCCTTCTAATAACAAGGGAAGGAATCCAGAGTATCTTCGACTCATTAAGAAGCAAAAAGTCAGTGGGAATAGATGGAGTACCTAACATCGTACTCAAGAACCTGCCCCCAAAGGCAATAGATATATACACGGTCCTGTTTAACAACGCGTTGAATAATGCATATTATCCCGCGCGTTGGAAAACGGCTATCATTCAGGCCATCGCAAAAAAGGGCAAAGACTGCACAAACCCAATGAACATGCGTTCGATAAGTTTACTCCCAAGCATCAGTAAAGTATTTGAAAAAACCATTAATAAAGCTCTGGTAAAATGGGTAGACGACAACAGCATTATTCCAAATAACCAGTTTGGCTTTAAGGCGGGTCATGAAACCACACATGCCGAAGCTAAACTGGTCTCCGACATACAATGGAATAAATGTAGGAACCAATGCACAGGTGCCTGTCTGATCGACTTGGAGAAAGCCTTTGATACCGTCTGGATCGAAGGGTTGTATTACAAACTGGTCAGACATGGCATACATAAGCCTTTACTATATGTACTTTACGATATGTTAAAGGACAGGAGGTTCGTGGTCAAAAGTGGTAATGTGACCTCTAATAAAACGTATAATATCAAGAATGGCTTGCAACAGGGCGCGGTACTCTCTCCGATTCTTTTTAACATTTACATTAGCGACTTATTAGAAGCGCTTCCGCAGGCTATTGCGTACGCAGACGATCTCATAATTTACAGAACAGCTCCGAAAGTTGCGATCATTAATAGGTTAATACAGCGAGACTTCAACAAAGTGCAGCGCTATTGCAATGACTGGAAACTTAAGATCAACTTCCAGAAATTTGAAGCCATCCTATTTAGAACTCCATTATATAAAGCCACGTACGACACAAGGAAAAACTGGCGAAAGCTAGTTATCGTGGGACCGCATGGAGATAAACTGGAAACCAAGAGTTTAGTTAAATACCTTGGCATCTGGCTAGACCAATATCTGTATTTCAACAGACATGTAGAGGCTGCTTTGCTCAAAGCGAGGAAAACTTTTGCTATGACAAGGAGGCTATTTCATAGTAGCCAACTTGACAGCAGGGTAAAAGTCATATGCTACATGACGCTAATCAGGCCAATGCTCATATATGGTTGCCCAGTATGGTTCAACATAGGTCCAAATTTGATAGAAAAGATTCGGGTGTTCGAAAGAAAGTGTCTCAGAAGTTGTCTCAGATTATATCGGACACCGGAATCGGACTATAAAAAGTATTACTCAAATGAGACTTTATATAATGAAGCGTACATAAATAGGGTGGATAATTTTATGATTAAATTAATCAGAGGACATATTGCGAGAGCAATAAGCTCGTCAAATGACCGAATTTTCGGGGCCTATTATCCAAACACCTTGTACTATGAGAGCGTGCGTCGCAACGGCTTTGTTCCACCAGAGGCGTTCCTTGACTTGGATATGAAAGGGCTTATACAGGATAGATCCGGAATTCCGCTGATCCATCATGTAAGTAGATCATCTGTAGACGGGTGATTGTGCTACGACCGGGAAGTAACGCGCACCGAAGAAGACCTCCTGCGCTTCAGTAGGGCTATCTCCCACAGAGACCGGGACGATAGTATTAGACAGCGTCAACAGTTCTGGTGGTTGAATGGCATATAAAGACCTGGAGACCAAAGTCGGTATAGAATCATAGTATCATCAGCTAGCTTACATAGACTTAGCTTTTCTAGAATTAAGTGCTTTTACATTAAAAAAAAAAAAAAAAAAAAAAAAGTAAGTTAAGTAAGTTAAATTTTAAGAAAAAAAAACAAAAAAAAATTGACAAAGTTTTTCAAATTTTTCTTTGTATTTCAACTAATTATCAGTACTGCCACAAAGTTCTGTCGCCGAAAGGCAAATTAAACAAATGTTAAGTAATGTTTAGCTTAGAGCGTCTGCGAAGGACCAGTAAGTTATTATATAAGAAAATTAAGCTAGAATTTAAGCATTTTTTGTCTAGCTTTTAATTTAGAAATTAAGAATATAAAAAGAAAAATAAAAAAATGTTTTAAAAATGAAAATGAAACTTCGAATCACAGATATTTCAAGGCATCTGTGGGGCACTGGGCGGAAAGAAAACCAGGACCACACCCGCAGTCAGACGGAATGGTCGAAAGGTTCAACCGAACAATGAAAGAGTATTTATCGAAGGTCGTTAGTGATCACCAACGAGATTGCGACAAATATGTACAAACCTTTCTCGTGAGCTATACATCGGCTAATCACGATACGACGGGCCATTCTCCAGCAAGAATTATATTTGGACGAGAAATACGTTTACCTGCCGATCTGCGATTCGGAGTACCTCCAGACGCCATAGATAAGACCGAAGACTACGTAGCTGAATGGAGAAATCGCATCGATGAGATTCATCATTTGGTTCGAAAGCAAATCAAGGTATCCAGTGACAGGATGAAAACAAGATACGACGTTCGAGCCAACGCATCCGAGTTTAATGCAGGCGACAACGTGTGGCTTTATAACCCTCATCAGCAAAAAGGAAGGTCTCCGAAGTTGCAGCAACATTGGAAAGGGCCGTATAAGCTTCTCACAAGAATTAACGACGTTGTCTATAGGATTCAGCGAAGACCGAACGCCAAGATGAAAGTGGTACATCGTGACCGACTGGCGACTTTTGTTAACCCAGGAGACCAGTGAACTTAGTTCGGGACAAACTAATCTAAGCGGAGGGTAGTGTGACGAGCTGGCAAGACTCCAAAACAAAGTACTGGAATATTCTGGAAGGTACTGGAAAACTGGAGACTATGAGCAAAAAAGAAGCGAGAGAGAAAAACGATGTCTCTAGTGACAGAAGTGTCACTTTTGACGGAGGAGCGAAAAAGGAAAGAACGGTTGTCAAGCAGAAAAATAAAGATTGAATAGAAAATTGATTTCACGGCTTATTTTGTGTGAATAATTAATCCAGCGAACCCTAAGCTCGCTACAATATTATGTACGAGTGTTGCCTTTTATATTTCGGGATTAGAGAACAAAAACAAATATTGATCATCGAAAATCACTTTACTGTTTTTCAAAATATTCCCCATGAAGATCTATACACTTTTGCATGCGTTTAAACCAATTGTCGAAGCACTTTTGCCACTCTGATTGAGGTATCTCCAACACATGCATTCTGAATGCAGCAACCGCTTCTTCAGGTGTCGAAAAACGTTGACCTCTCAGTTTGTTTTTTACATACGGGAATAAAAAGAAGTCATTCGGTGCCAAGTCAGGACTATACGGCGGATGACCCATCAAATCGATATTTTGGGTGCTCAAAAATGCAGTTGTCGCAGCCGATGTGTGAGAGCTCGCATTGTCGTGGTGAAGAGTGATCCGTCTTCGGCGGTTGGTTTTCCTGATTTCTTGGAAGACAACTGGCAAACAAATGGTTGTGTACCACTCAGAATTGACTGTTCTGCGTTGTTCTAGTGGTACGGTTGCGACATGTCCAGTTTTTCCGAAAAAACAGGCGACCATTTGCTTGGAAGTGCTTCGTGCGCGAACAACTTTTGTTGGATTTGGCTCATCTTGAAACACCCAGACAGTCGACTGCTGTTTACTTTCGGGCTCATACGCGTAAATCCGTGTTAGACGTGTTTCGAAGCACCGCGACCGTATTTTTTGAGCATTTCTTTCGACCGATTGACACGAGCCTTTTTTGGGCGATTGACAAATTGTGTGGGATCCAACGCGAACAAATTTTTTTGACAGTCAAATGTTTATGCAATATTGAATGTATGCTGGTCCCACTAACGCCTAAGGTTGTCTCAATCTCACGATAGGTCACATGACGATCTTCCAATATCAGTTCGCGCACAGCATCAATGGTTTTCGGAACAACAACTGATTTTGGACGACCTTCACGAAATTCATCTTGGAGTGAACTACGACCACGATTGAATTCACCATACCATCGATAAACACTGGTCCTTGATGGAGCTTCATCGCCAAAAATTGAATTAAGTTCATCCATGCACTGTTGCTGAGTTAATCCACGCCGAAAGTTGTAAAAAATAATCGCACGAAAATGTTGACGATTTAATTCCATTTTTGGGCCGAGATGAATCTTTTAAGTTACTGTAAACAACACAAATAGCGCTCGTATGTCAAAGTGTTCTGAATGCGAAAGTCCTCAAAAATGTCCAACTTTACGACAGAGCTGTCAATTGCCGGATTGCAACACTAGGGTTGCCAAATCCCGAAACATAATAGGCAACCCTCGTATTATTTATATTATAAACAACCATAATAAATATTGCCACATTATGAATATAAATAACTATAATTCCCTACAGAGATGTGGAATAGTTCGATTATAGAAAATCGTAGTCGTAATCGTTTTGAGCAGTCACAGATTTAGAATGCGGGAAGAAATCATTTGGAAAGATCGTTTTTGTATTTAGGATGGATGTTACTCACCAAATGCATTCCTTTATTTCTTGAGTTATAGCTATGCATATAACACTCTATTAACACACTTCTTAGAATAGGCCTTTTATTATAAAAATGTGGGTTTATGCCTTTAAAAAGAAATAAGTAAGTAATAAGTGTGTAATGGTAATAACTGTGTATATGATTACCTCTTTGTTATATAGAGTACAAATGGAGTATGCAAATCGACAATCGCTCAAAAAATCAAAGCCAATCAAATATCTATCGTGTATACCAATTAACTTCAATGTCGCACAACTATTTACAAGTGAATAATAAAATTGTATCCGAGTTTGGTTATTGCTTCCCGTTCACTTACTACCAATCCAATTAAAAGGAATGACAACAATTCAGAGAGAAAATTAGGCATGTTGTTCGAAATCAACCCACGGTCACTGATTCCCATAAGATTATTATTATGTTTATGATTCCTTTGAGCATACTCACCGAGATGTGCCCACTCGCCTTTTAGTATTCACCGGTCTACTTTCGTTTCGTTTAAAATTAAATTAAGAATGATTTTTAGTACACCTAAGGAGTGCGGATCTGATGGCAGACAAAGTCAATAGCTCGACTTTCTAATCTCCAATTAACTGTGTTCAAGTCGCACTTTTGACCGCTCCTGACTCATTGAGTGAGTGGTCAATAAACAAGTAAATTGGGTGAGTACAACCAACACGACCAAGCACTTCACAATGGTCACTTGTAATTGAAACTCGTTTACCTGTTTTTATTTATTAAAAAATTGTTCGTTAAGCTTCGCTCGTCTGATAGTCTGATCGATGTCTACCCGCCATTGAGATGTAGAGTGAAATTATGTGTTCATTGCTCCACCTGACCTTTCATTTCAAACCTGGTCTTAATTTCGATTATTGGCTTATCTCGGATAATTGGGTTTCAATTCAGTGACAGTGCACGATGATGCAACCGAATAGCCAATTGAGTGAGCATTTTTTGTCGTTTTTGGTAAAATTATCTTAAAAAGGAAACTTTTTCCACGAAATCGTTTTCTAATAGTTTTCCCAATCAATAAATTAGTGAACCATTTTCGAATTGCCGTAGGGCCAAGAGGTCAATACATTTGTTATTATCATGGATATAAAAATGGTTTAAAAACGGTGCGTAGAGAACCTAAGCATCATTTACAATAGGAACACATTACTTTGAACTATTTACTTTACTCAGAATATCACGTGTTCAATAATATATCATGACATTACATTCAATTGGTGTTTGACTTTTCTGGAAAGGGGGGCGCAATGGCTAGAAAATCCTTCCATCAGATTTGTTTTTATAAAATCACCTGCAAAAAGGTTTTTGTGATATCATTAAAGGTGAGTTGACAGTGCTTTGTCACTAGCTGAATAATGAGATTCGAATCTTATGCAGCGATTAGAGTTATAGCAAAAAGTTAGATGGAATGCATGACTACACTAGACCACGGCCGCGTGTAAAGGATGATGACTTTACTCCCGCTACTATTTTAAATGAAAAATTGTTGTACTGTGGAGGTGGAGTATGAATACTGACGATGGCACAGATTCACTTTATGCCCAACGATGTTTCGATGAAAGAAAATTGTTCACCCGAGAAGAATGTTAAATAAAACGAACTGGGGATTTTGTTGTTTTTATATGTTCTTTATTTTCACTAAGGCTGAAGTGTATTCCGTGCTAATTTGCACTTGTTTCAATAATAATTAACGACACTAAGGCAACAATTAGAATACTTGTGTTTCGATAGAAAACGTGTTGGCGGCAACTAAGTAATAGTTCAATTTGAATGGTCAAACCCAGTGCGAATTTGTTAAAAACCGTGAAAACTTTCGCGACAATTTTACACTGAAGCTGCATATACAACAAACAGATGACACTCGAGTCTACTCACTTCTGCACCGTATGGTGGACGATTAGTGACTGCATTAAATAAACGCGAATTTAAATTTGTGCTCGAGCAGCAGCGTAACTGCGCGCGATTGTAGTTAGGGATGGAAATTGGGATTTCTGCCTTTACACATCGATCAACCAATGGTAATCGTGCTCTCTTGTGCATCCTTCAATTCCCCACGCTCATCGAGGTAGATAAGTACTTGTGTATTCCTTCGACGTCGATGGGCCTTCAAAAGGAAAGCACAATAACCCAGGGTTGATCTGACTTAATGTGTGTGTATTAATGGCGCGCCTGAGACTGGTCCAGTGACCTAGAGCGGTGATTGTGGTGATCTCAGAGGGCAGCGAACTATGGTAAGACAGAATTGTGGAGGAGAGGAAAATTTAGCTGGTGCTATTAACCTGCAAAAAGAGATCCTTGATCCCAAGCGAATGGACGATCTGCAGAAAATCGATAGGACGCTACATCGGCTAGGGAAATAATACCGTGGGAAAAACGCAAAGGAATGCGGTAATTACCCAAGCCAATGAATGATGATGCAACCGCGTCGTTTGATTCAACTTGGTTGTTGCTAACCAACACTAATGGAATTTCCGGTGGAAATGCCATGGTTAGAGTAATGGAGTTTGGTTGTGTGTGCCAAGCCAATGAATGATGACGCAACCGCGTCGTTTGATTCAACTTGGTTGTTGCTAACCAACACTAATGGAATTTCCGGTGGAAATCTCATGGTTAGAGTAATGGAGTTGCCTTGTGGCGAAAATGGTAGCTAAACTCAATTATGCATTATCTGCATATAATAATGAGTTTAGTTATGCGTCCTTGGGGAAAACATGTTATTTCAGGTGAATAGGATGAACGGTGGAATAGGGGATAATATGAGACGCTGAAAGCGGTCGAAATAAAACGAACACTGTGGTTGGAATTGTGGGTTGGTTCTCCACGTAATATTGAGAAACCCCACAGTACTACTTATCATGGTTTACGACCCTGATGAAGTATCTTTTAGACTTTTGTTTTGGTGCTGTGTTCTTCACCACGGGTACGGGTTTGTGTGTTTATTTGAATCACCATGTCATCACCAATGTGCACTTTCGTTAAAACACTCGCGAAGCAATTAAAAACTTAAAAACAATAAAAACAAAAACTAATAGAAGAATGGCAGAAACAAATGCGTGTCATTTGAAAACTACTTCAGCAAAACGACGAATAACCGACAATTCATCAGGAAAGGAAAGTGATGCGTGTGAAGTTGACATCACAGAGAATAATTAAGTTCACTACTCGAGGGTAGCAAATAAATACGAAGAATTGGCCACCCAAAAAGCAAACAAAACAGTAAACATCGACAGATACATCACCACCACGTAAAAACGAAAAAAATAAAAAACACAAAAACACACCGATATGGCGGATTATTTGAAACCCGAAGACTCGTGGGAACAAAAATGAATAATCAATATACAAAAAACAGTCACGAAAAACCGGATAGGCGTACGTGTGATGAATCGACACTACCATGAGGGAACAAATCATCAAGAAAACACCAACTCGGCAAAAACAAGCCGTAGGAAAAAACGGAAAAATGGGATATACGCGTCGACACGTGACATGTTCGAACATTATATAAAACAGGCGCGATACAGACGATCATAGAAAAGGCGAAACAATATAAAATGGATTTCGTTGCGCTTCAGGAAGTCCGACTGTGGGGGTTCTCTATACTACATGGAGAACCAACCCACAATTACAGCTTAATTTCGACCGCCTACAGCGCTTCACATTATCCATCGTTCATGCTATTCGCCTGAAAAATCATGTTCTCCAAAGGGACGCATAGCTGAATTCATCCTTCTATGCAGATAATGCATAATTGAATTTAACTACCTTGTTGCCATACGGCAACTCCATTCCTCTAGCCCATGAGATTTCCACCGGAAATTCCAATTCATGTTGGTTAGCAATAACCAAGTCGAATCAAACGACGCGGTTGCATAATCATCCAATGGCTTGGGTAATTACCGCATTCCTTAGCGTTTTTCCCACGGTAATATTTCCCTAGCCGATGTAGCGTCCTATCGATTTTCTGCAGATCATCCATTCGCTTGGGATCAATGATCTCTTTTCGCAGGTGAATAGTACCAGATACATTTCCTCTCCTCCATAATTCTGTTTCCATAAGGTTCAATGCACTCTGAGATCACCACAGCCGTAACACTAGGGCAGTAGGTCATAGAAGAAACTGCATTTGATACCAGCACACATAACCAAACCCGCCCGGAGATCATCGTACACTGTGTTCCTGTTCTCTCATTCTTCCATGTTCGTCGACTATCGAATATACCAATGTATTCACCACACATCGACGGGCGTGGCAATGAAAGAGCAGAAGTATGATCTTTATTGGTTGTCCTGTGCAAAAGTAAAATTACCCACCTGCACCCCTTGTTGATTCAGTCGCTAATCATCACCCAAACGGAGCACACGTCTCCTGAGTCGCTTGTCATTCATCACCGCAGTCGGACACCCCGCCGCGCGAATTTTTAATTTAATTCTTTCACACAAGGCAGTCGCTATCCAACCACTACCGTGGGCAGTCACGCCGCCGCTCAAATCGCTAAATTGTAATTACTGAAGTTGCCAGTTAGTCTTTACTCAATCACCATCGCAGGTGCCCACGCTCGAGCCACAAGTTGTGAAGAAGATCTGATTTACAATTAAAACATTATTTACGAATGGAGACGTACCGTGAAATCAATCATGAGTTAATACTTAATAATCAACAACTTCATAGTGCACTAGCTAAATCGAAACGCGAAATTTGCTATTTAAATTCGTTGCTTATAGATACAAGAAAAACTCAAGTACTAGAGAAGTCGCAGGTCAAGTGAACTTTAGTAAATCAAATTGATACGTTTTTTTTTTTATGTAAATAAATGTGGATACTTATGAAAATAAAAGAAAACATTAACTTCAAATCAACCCCAGTGCGTTCTATTGTTTCATCATCAAATCAACACCAGTGCATTTCATGTCTTTCCTTTTGGTGCTCAATTTCTTGTGGTGATCAATTTTCGCCGGAACAACTTGATTGGGATTCGAGTGTACCGCGTCCCCGTGTTCGATACTTTAACTCGTACCCCACACGACTCCCACATCAAGTAATCGAAACCAACTGGTTTATACTGGTGTGTGGAGGTATCGATACACATAACCTAGGAACCGGCTTTATCATAAGCAAGAAGATTACGCCCCATGTGGAAGATGTGAAATTTATTAATGACCGAATGTCGGTGCTAAAAATACAGGGCCCAGGTACAATTATGTATTTATAAACGTACATGCCCCCACAGAATCTACAAACGAAGAAACGAAGGACACGTTCCACGAGACCCTAGAAGAAGTATTTGATGGGATTTCATCATTCGACGTTAAAATCCTCCTCGGGGCTTCAACGCGAAAATTGGAAAGAAAGATCTCTTCCAACCAACTATAAGTAAAGAAAACCTACACGACGTTTCAAATGATAATGGAATTCGAATTATCACAACAAATATACTACTTCCTCATAGACAAAAGAAACTAGTCGAACATCCTTGACGTAAGATCATATAGAGGAGCAGATTGCGACTCCGATCATCTTCTAGTGATGGGCAAAATCAGGCGTCGGCTCGTAGCAAATCCACATAGGCAGTCACGAGAGACGAGCAAGAAGTTCGACATTGATAAACTAAAAGACCTGCGCAAAAGGGCTGAATATCAAGACAATCTAACGAATAGATTTAGCATCCTTGAGAATGGGAGCAGTAAAGAAGAGAAAGCCAATAATGTGGACGCTAAATGGACATCGATCAGAGACGCAATCAAACAAACAGCCCAAACGGTATTAGGATTTAAGAAAACCATTAAGTCCAAACCTTGGTTTGACGATGAGTGCGGGGCGAAGATCGAAAAACGAAAACGCCTCAGAGTAATCCACTTAGAAGGATGTGATAAAGTCAATGCAGAAAGATACGCGACAATTCGGAAAGAGACAATGAGACTTTTCGAAAGCAAAAAGCGCGAATGGGAGAAGTGTCAGATCAAACCAAATCCTAGAAAATGCCACTGCAAAGAACATCAGAGGTATGTATGCAAGCATAAATTCAATTAGAAATGGCTACCGAGGGAAAGCCAAAATAACAAACGGATGTCTGGTCACAGAAGCAAACAATATTGTAACAAGATGGAAGCAGTACTTTGAAAACCTGCTCAATGTGCGCACCCATCAACCACAATTAAACATACCAGTACAGCCGACCCTTAGATTCAAAACCCCCTTTCAACGAAGGCAAGCAATAAATCGATTGAAAAATAACAAGGCTCCCGGAATCGACTGCATACCGGCAGAACTTGCGAAGCATGGAAGAGAGGCAATCGCTCGAAGGATCCACCAACTCATCAAAACCTAAATAATCGTTCCCATTTTCAAAAAAGGCGACAGATCTGACTGCGAAAATTGCAGAGGAATATAATTGCTCCCAACCACATACAAAATACTAACAAATGTCATACTGGCGAAAATCATACCGTACGCAAAAGAAATACTGGGAGACTGCCAATGCCGATTCCGTAGGAACCGGTCAACAAGCGACCAAATGTTCACAATAGGGCAACTACTGGAAAAGAAGTGGAAATGCGGAGACACGGTTCACCAGTTCTTCGTTGACTTCAAAAAAGCCTACTACTCAGCCGCAAGGCAAAGACTCTACCAGGTTGAGCTGGGAATCCCGAAAAAATATGCCGCCCTCATTCAAATCTGCATGAACGAAAACAAAGGGGGAGTTAGAATAGAAAACCACCTCTCACAACCATTTGAAATCCGCGACGCACTAAATAAAGGAGATGGCCTATCACCATGTCATTTTAACCTTGTGCTCGAGTATATTGCGTTTGAAATAATAGTGAAGAAGATCGTGTGATTCGAACTGACGCTATGACAGCTCGAATCACGAAAAAAATTTTACCTAAGCGTTACACACTGACCGTGTTTAGAGTTTGATTTCCGAATTCGACTATATTCCACTGGTGTGAATTATTTTTTTTTTATTTATCGCTTGGTATACGGTTCTGATGTATCTTTCTTATTCGATTTTTCGTTCGGTGTTCTTCACTATTTTTGCTTGTGAATTGTGTGTGTATCTGTTAGAATCGCTACACCACTCCCGCCGCAGTAACTTTGTTACGATCAGATTCGTATGCGGACGACGGACGAACGAGAGAAACGAGGAAACATCGGAGGCTGTGCTCTATGCGGAAGTCGTGGCCGTGTGTGAAGTTCTGCTTTACTATGGGAAGTGTATGCTGCGTGTGTGTACAGATCGCGTCGGGGTCACCCATTATTGCGTTTGAAATAATAGTGAAGAAGATTGTGTGATTCGAACTGACGCTATGATAACTCGAATCACGAAAAAAATTTTACCTAAGCGTTACACATAAGGCTACTGACCGTGTTTAGAATTTGATTTCCAAACTCGACTATATTCCACTGGTGTGAATTATTTTTTTTTATTTATCGCTTGGTATACGGTTCTGATGTATCTTTCTTATTCGATTTTTCGTTCGGTGTTCTTCACTATTTTTGCTTGTGAATTGTGTGTGTATCTGTTAGAATCGCTACAAATATGTTATCAGAAAGGTACAGGACGACAACATGGCCGGATCGTCCCTGAACGGGGTCACACAAGTGCTCGCATATGCGGATGACATCGCTCTTCTGGGCGATAATCTAGACTCTGTAAGTAAAAACAGTGAAATCATCGTGCAAGCGGCAGAATATTTCTAGAAATAAATGCAGATAAAACAAAATATATGAGCACAGGGAAAACAGGTGGGACTCAGGGAACACACATAAACCCAAGGGGCAAGACATTTGAAAAAGTTAAAGAATTTAAATATCTGGGAACAACACTGACGGCCAGTAACGAAATGTCGAAGTCGAAATAACAAAAGACTACACTCCGATAACGCTAGTTGGCATGCAGTCAGTAAACTGCTGAAATCCAAACTGCTACCACGTAATATAGAGCTCCGTGTCTATAGAACCATAATCGTGCCGATTGTTCTATAAGGATGCGAAACATGGGCTCTCACAAAACAGGAAGAAAACAATTCGCGTATTCGAGAATAAAGTTTTAAGACGTATCTTTGGCTGTATATATGACGAAAAGGCAGGACAATGGAGCAAACTCCACAACTACGAATTGGAAGAGCTATACCGCAAACCTTCAATAGTGAGAATAATCAGGTCGCGAAGATTAAGATGGGCCGGACATGTAGCGGGAACGGGCAACGATAGGACCGTGTGTAGAACTCTTGACGGTAGACCAACGGAAAGGACACCGACAGGACGGCCGCAACGAAGATAGGAGGACAATGTTAGGTTTGACCTTCGGGAGATGTTATCGGATGGTCAATCCTGGAAGAAGAGTGCACAGTACAGGGAATGATGGCGAAGTCGAGTCGGTGAGGTTATGAACTTCCGGGTTCCTACAGGCCAATAAACAGTAATAGTACAGTTTTGTTCCAAAAGAATTTCAAATTCTCGAGTACTTTTTTTACAGCTATATATACCACAGCTATATATAGCCAACCTATCTTACACCTTGTAATCAAATTTTACAGTATTGGATCTCAAGCACTCACGTTCTCAAATATTTCCCTTTTTGCCGCACTCGTGTTGATGATATGAACGACATCACTTAACACATCCTTTTTTACTATTTCTTTTCCTACGATAAAATTTCTAGAGAGTCAATCTGGTACATGCAAATTCTTTCCTGCTACATATTTCATTTAAATGTTGTAGTTTAACAATTTAATTCTTATACGCTTTAATCCACTTCACGGAATATGACAAATCTCCTTATTTATCGCTGGTAACAGCAGTTTGTGATCAGTGTGAATTAAAACCTGGTGTCCGTAAACCTTTATTATAATTATAACTAGTGTGGAAAAGATGTTATACTTAATTCACAATTAAGTTAATTACAATTTAAAAAGCGTTTGTTTTATTATATAAAAATCTGTGTGTGGGCTGGGGGGATGGAAGCGAACATACATGGTAAACTCTGTGCTTTCAACCCGGCGAAGGGCAGGCGATCCTTGTCCCTGTTCAATCCAAATTGACATGCAGTCTCCACGTGACACCCCTGGATAGCTACTTTGGCACCCGCCAAGTAGTGAACCAATGCATTCAGCGACATCCTGAGAAAGGTTGGCGCAAGGCTAATAACCTTGCCCGGAAAAAGAAATTATTATGGACAATTTAAAACTCGGCTAAGGACCGGATAGCGGTGGAGAGACTCAAGACGGGGTCCCGGTTGTAGTGCCGATGATGATGATGATGTCCGTAAACTTATTTGTGAAATTTATTGCATGCCTACACAACCACTAAAATTACCTTTTCAATTTGTGAATAATTAATCTCCGTGGGACTATGATTTTTGGAAGTAAATGAAATGGGTTTACCATTTTGCATCAAACAACATCTCAGTCGTCTGCTAGATAATCAGTTAGTATGCATCATCATCAATATGCATCAGTTAGTATAATTATCTCTCTATTCGGAGAAAAGGAATGCAAAATTGTTCCTTCGCTTGATAGGTTTTTCATTTTGGTTACGGTCTGCGCATGCTAAGGTGACCATTTAAAATGTATATTTTTCTTAAGTAGGACACTTAATGGGAAATTCATTTCAGAAAAGTTTTGTGTAAATAATTCAATGTTCCCAAAACCTTTTCTAGTCCTTTTTATTTTCTGAGTCTGCAATGTCTTGAATAGCTTTGATCTGGTGACATTCCATCACTTGAAAATACGTGACCTAAATACTTATATTGAAATTTTTTAGGGTTAGATTTAACATACATTTCCCTGGCTCTCTCTATAACCCTATTTAAGCTGATTTCATGTTCCTTTTCTGTTTTACCACCTACGATAAAATCATCTGTATAAATAAGCATCCCTCTAGTTAAGCAAAATATTTCGCATTCAACTTCTGGAACTTTTCAGCTTGTTCCGAATCGCTAGAAGAGGTACATGTGCAAACTTATTTAACGATTGCGGCACCAATTTTAAAGGGGTATATAATGAAATCAAAAGAGACAGCGAATTTCTCTCATCCGAGTGGTGTATTGAAGTTGCCAATGAATTGGCTTCATTAAACACAACATGGCATTTTAATCCCGCGTTGTCAACACATTTTGGAGGCCTCTGTGAGAAAGAAGTCAAATCCATCAAACACCACATTAAGAGGACGATAGGCAACTCCAAATTAACATTTGAAGAGAATGCAACATTACTTCCAGGTCACTGTGTCCTATGTTCTTAGATGCTGACGGTTTGACTGTTTTGAACCCCGACCACTTTCTTATCAGAGAATCAATACACACGATGTCATGACGAAACCTAAACGACAAAAACATCACCAGTGGGGATAAATGGAGATACATTCAATGGCTTCTCCAAGAATATTGGAAGTAATGGACCGTATCATATATCCATCTGCTCCAGCAACGACCAAAATGGCTCTGTTACATAATTTGGTTCATTTAATTATCACCCCCGCTATGAATAATTAACATCTCGTGTCTTCACATGCATATCCTTCCCTTCCCTTCAAATCACCAATTTCTCATTACAATAGAATATTCCCAAATACAATAGTTAACTAATTTAAATAAAGTAAAACTCCTATTTAAAAACCTCAAGCCTATTGTACATAGCCATATTCTCTCCATTAGCCATAGTCTCCCTACTAACCATAGGCCAGCCCCCATATTAGCCAATTCCGCTTCCTAGAAATAACAATCGTGGAAGCGGAACACAAAAGGATATGAAAACGAAGGACGCGAGATTTACCTCTTGTTCAATAAGCAGTGAAAGCGTGCGGTTCGGTTGGATTTAAAATAGCGAGCTCCGGAAATGTGCGTTTTTTTCATTTGAAAATTAAAAAAAAACAATGGGAATCGAGCTCCGGAAATGTGCGTAACTTTCGGTAGTGCTCTGAATTTACCTGAAATTCTTATATATCCGATGAACTAAACAAATGCACAGGAAAAAGTGAATACAAATAACTATAAACAAATGCACACGAAGAAGTGATAGATAGATGCCAATGCCTATAAATACATGTGGAGTATTTGTTGTCGATCCAGCATGTAAATAAATTTGGTCTCACATTCGAACTGGAGTATAAGTGGACAGCTACTTTTCCTTCAAGCAAAAACACGAAGGGCCAATCAGGAGAACAGCATCTAGGACATTGTCAAAATAAAAGTGGGGTAAGTTTTGTGCAACAATCATCATCATCATCATCGGCACTACAACCGGGAGCCGGTCTTGGCCTTATTTAGAAAGTCCTGAGGCTTGTTAAATTTTCCATAATGATTTGTTTTTTCCGGGCAAGGTCATTAGTCTTGCGCCAGAGGCTCCCCGACGGGGAATCGAACCCCGGTCTCCAGCGTGGCAGGCGGGTATACTAACCTCTATACTATCGAGGAACAAGTTTTGTGCAACAATACAACCTCCTAAATTAATTGTTAAATTATCCTTAACAGCTCCAGAAACAGCCAAACCTTAACGTAGGAGATATTGTGCTCCTTAATGAGGATAATCTACCGCCCTCGTCCTGGGGACTTGTGCGAGAGATCAAATTACATTCCGGTTTGGCCGTTCTAACATGCGTCGCGACGATAAATACACAAACATCGACACTCAAACGGCCGATCGTAAAATTATCCACCTTACCGGCATCTGAACCCTCGAATTCGTAAAGGATTTCATATTCATATTCAACAATACACAATGCCGCTTACCAGTAATACAACAATAACAATAAAACACATAATACACAATCTGCCCGCGGGAGCATTTTGCTTCCCAAGACAAATGATTGAACACACAATGGAAACCACCAACCACACGAAGGCGATGACTTCTTACACACATGCGAAAGGCCATCGAGTTTCTTTCATCCAGATAATATTATTATAATTACTAATATTATTATAATTATCTAGAAGAAAAGAAATCAATGGTTTTTCGCATGTGTGTAAGAAGTAATCGCCTTCGTGTGGTTGGTGGTTTCCATTGTGTGTTCAATCAATTGTTTGGGGAACCAACAGTATTACTATCCTGTGACTATTCCAATAGATTACGCATACTCAGCATTAGTGAAGAACACTGCATCAAAGTCGTAAAAAATCATCAGCGCTGTAGACCAGAACATTAACGTAGCAATCACAGCATATATAGCGAGTCGCTTACACTTGGTTTCAGTGTTTTTGTTCTAACCTTTTTACAGCGTGGATAGGAATTAGGGACATTATTACCTCGCAAAACACTATAATCCTATTTTCGATCAATAAAAATATTCCTAAAAAATACTTCATTTTAGATTTCTACAATGATATTTCCCCTTAAGTAGGAGGCGCAAAAACCGGTGTAGTGGATGAGTGCCGGTGTATTATCGTAGGTACAGGAGGCAACAAAGTCCGTTATTATACTTCATTTTCAGTTGTACTTAGGTATTTTTATTTATTACCCACTATTAACTAACGTAAATAAATACATCAGAGTATAAAAACCAATCTTCTCGGAATCTATTCTAAATTAATTTCAGGTGCCGTATATATATTTTATTATTTGAAAGTTTTTTTTTATTGAAAAACTTTCCCATTTTGCATCTTTTATCATATTCATATCCCTTCTATTGGCTATCTTCTCCAAGAACGGACATTTTAAGTAGATTTAAGCACCACTGCACATATCTCAACTGCTTTCGGTGCATCGGCTGATTAAGGATGCAAATGAAGACATTCATTATCTCTATAAAGTTAAGCCCAGGAAATTCCTTAGGGAACTGCGTTCCAACTTCAACGTACCACGTTCCTAGATTACTGACATATTCACATTTCTTTAAGCTGATTTATACTGGTATTAATCGCGCCTTATTTTTTACGCGTTCTTGGTTCAGTCAACTCCGTTACACGTCGCCTGTAAGCAATTCTCAATCATACTAATCCCACTACTCTCTTACAGAGTTCTATAAACGTAACACAGGTAGCCCGCAAGGTCAAGGTGCTAAAAGTATCTTGATAAATATAAACGTGTCGCACCCCAATCCCCCTCTTCACAAACATTCAAGGTAATTGCGGCGGTTCCAAAGATATATCACAAGCACCATCAACGTCATCCGCCAATAATCCGTTTGAAGACTGAAGAGACACCAGATAGCAGCTGCCATACCATCGTATGGAGGGAAGGGCAATAATCGATGTCGTTAACAAAATGCATCTCGATTAGATGCCTCCATTCGATGTTGTATCTCCTCATTGGAAATGTCTTAAAGGAGCTTCTTACAGACGGTGTACGAGTACATGGAATCTATTATGATGTGTCCTGCCTATTTGGTCTTTTCTTTTACCTTAGCTCACGTTATTTGGCATCTTCGAGTGAATATGGTGTGCCCACTAAGCAAAAGTCCACTTAACTACTTGGCTTCGCCGAAAGGAGGAGAGATACATCCCACAACAGCCACAGCAACTAGATCGTGACATAAGAAATTTAAGAATTTTAAAATAGTTTTCTCCGTTGATTTACAGTCTTCTCCTACAACCAAGATCTCCCGTCTTCTAGGTTCGCTTACCAGCAGATATCAAGAGATCATCAAGTGCTGTAGTGTCGGCGAACTACGGACAGTGAATGTGAATAGCCCAAAGAGCCTAGGAGGAATATGTACGCTGCGAAGGTATGTGCAGAGAAATAGACGGAATCACATCTTGTGCAGCGATGGGTCTGGAAATAAATCTTGGAATAGTCTTTAAGACGTTCTTCGTCTCTCACTTTGTCTGAGTTTAAAACCAACAAAGTGGTTCAGCTTAAACTTGACTTTGGTCGGTTCGTGGTGTTCCTAACGTCGTCATCATCGCTGTCGCTGATTGTTGTTGCATTCAGTAGTATGATGATGGTGATGATGATGATGGTGATAATGATGATGCAGTTTTGGCTAGGCAGACACCATCGACAGTGGGGTTCAAGTTACACTGAATTCTCCATTTGAGACGCAGATTGAGTGGGTCTCGTTTGAATATAATTTACATGGGAGTTGTGTAGTTGTTATGTTCTTGATATTTTTTTAGATAGTTTGTCAACTTTGTAGAATTATAAAAAAAACTTGTACAGCACATGAAAAGCCAACACCTATCAAAATTCACAGGTTACGCAAATAACATTTATAAAAAGTAAACTTATTGCTAGTTCACTTCATTGGCAATTGAATATACACACAATTACGCGTGTTATCAAATCCACAATTGAGCCAAAAATAATAGAATAAACGGATGTCCACCAGACAATCAACTGCAGCCATTTCACAGTACTTTTTGAAGAGGACTGAACAGATTTACACAAATGAAAAAAGACGTTTCTTTAAATAAGATATAATAAAACTTAGGTTTTGCTGAACCCCTCCTTAATTATTGCAAAATATCATCCAGTGTATTCAGGTAGTTAAAGATCTTAAAGGACCTTACCACATACTGTATGTAGAAATCTAAAACGAGAAACCCAAGACCATACAAATGCGCAACACAATAGTGAAGAACACTGTTCCAAAAGAAATACGAAAAATATTAAGTAACACAGCGATTCTGCAACTTAAAAATTGTGACAAATATACATCCTCGTCCACATGTGGCCATGGTCTAGTATCTTGAGGCCTTAGTTCTAAACATATACTTAACTTTATCGCAAATGTTATAGATCTCTGAACTCAGTTTGTTCGGAGATGCGGAGGTGGTGAGCCCACGTCCACAGACCGAGCTGATAATGAAGAATCCACAGCATGACGGTAAACGACGAGGAAGAATGCTTCCAGGAGAACGGGAACTGACGAAGAGGAATGCTCCCGGGAGAACACCCTGGTGAGCCAGTAACAAATTGACCACCATCCTGTGGACGTATCGACGATCGACAGATGATAGTTGATGAGCCGTTCAACGGAACGGCCTAAAAAGTTAAGTGTATTTAAAATTATTATTAAATTATTGTTACATTATTATTTTTAAACTAAACAGCGTTGCACATCTTAAATGAGTATGGGTTCGCTTGAGACTTCTCTACACCCAAAATAATTAAAAAACAATTAGTGCCGATACGATGTTTGTGTATGTGTACAATTTAATAAATAAACTCTTGAACGTGATTTTCTATCTGTCACGCGCGCAATAAAAAGAAAATAAAAAGAAAAAAAAAGTGATAACAGGTGGTCCTGTGGGGAGCATAGCCGTCGCGCATGCATGGGCGCGGGTTCTACTACCAACCCACGTCACCAGCAACACGAAGGTCGACTGTTTTGCCGAATATCGCAGCAAATGCGAGCACCCAAAATTGTCCACAAACGGTAAAGGATGATAGATAAACACCCACGACACTGCGACACACCAAGGAAACAAAACCGTTGAAATAAAATACCAAGCCTTCACTGCACAGTAAATGCAACACGTTAGATCGTTTATTAATTAAATGTTTTCCTTATTGTTAAATGATAGTTAGTGAAAAAAATCCAACGCACAAAATGTACATTTGCACTTGGGTTGTAAACTATTGGTGAACTTTGCTTTGTTTAGATTTTTGTTCTCGACACTTACACAAATTACTCGAGTAAAGGTTTAATCACAGAACGGCACTCGATTATGACTCCCGAATTGATAGGTACGCGTGCCCGCAGCGCTACGGGCAGCGGGAGGAAAAACGACCGGCTCTTGATTCACCCTCGATTCGATGATGTATGCTGAAGAATTCGGTTTTAGCAGCTTTGTGCTAATTGTATGCAGCTGCGTCCCCAAACTGCTTTGGTGTTGCATTATGTCGTTAGACAAATAAGTCGCCAAGCAATGCGCATGCAGGAAAAATCGACAAGATTACAAGGTTACATTAAATGTGAACCATAATGTATTTGGAGAAACGCAATGATGCGTTTATGCAAGGAATCATGATGGCCTTGGTGTTGGACATGTGGTGCCCACTTGCGTAGCAGGATTGCTTGACATACAAAGGCTGCCAAGGAGGTTTGGGGTTTATGATCCTGTATGGGTGCAAAGAATTCTTGTAGGGAATTCGAAAGCGAATTGATGCAGGGGGGTAAGAATTCTTTTACAGGAACTTTTAGGTTATGCGTTAGATAATATAGAGCTTTTACAGGCGCTAATGCAATTGCATTAGTGAGAAACAATGGAGTTTGAGGAGCTTCAGCACAAGAAGCTTGGGGTAATTGGGCAAGTAGGAACCGCCACAGTCCGTATATATGGATGTAAATCAAATGGATGCTAAAATGGTGCTTCGAAGAAGGCAAAATACAGACCCAAATCTAAAGGCTAAGCGCCTTAGAACCAATGAAAACAAGGATACAGACACGTTGAGTGTCAACAGCGACGACGAAGACAACGCCCATGGTGCCTAGTATTCAGGGACCGGAAACCAATTCCAAGAACTATCTGTCAGCAAAACAAATGCAGACACCAGCAATCAAATCGAGGTCCTCAACAGACTCATTCATGAGATTTGTCTTATAAAACAAAAACTGCATAAACAAATGAAGGAAGTTGTTAAACTAAAAAACAATTTGAGACAGAATGAGCAGAAAACGAATATGGTACAACAACAACAGCAAGAACAAAGACAACAGCAACCCACGAACACAAAGAAAACACGACAAGATAAGAAAACCCAACAGCAGGAATCACGCCAACAACAACAGCAGGAACCACATCAACAGCAGGAACTATCTCAGTAGGTACCAGTAATAAGGAGACAAAGGATCTCATAAGGAGACAAAGGATCTCATAAAATTGGGTGAGTTGACATGCAAACATTTTAAAACCAAACGTATAAATAATTTAGAAGTTATCACAAAATTAAATCGACACGGGAAATCGAAAAGCGAGTACTCCACGTATACGCCTAAATCGGAAAAAACGGTCTCCATGCTCCTCGAAGGAGTTGATCCTGCCTTTATTCGCGAAGAGGTGCTCGAAGAGCTAAAAAGCTTCGAAAACGATAGCCTGACAGTTAGAGGTGTGAAACCCTTTTCTACAGCAAAATCTAGAAATCGCAACCGTAAGTTGCCTTTCTTCATTGTGCCGCTAAGTGCCAATAGTAAAATTGATGGACTTAGATATATTAAATACATTAATCACTAAACAATAAGTTGGGAGAAAATAAAGAGTCCGACCGCGTTTTGCAGTGTATGTGCTGTTAACGCTTCGGCCATGTGGCAGCGAATTATTATTATTATTATTATTTATTGGCCAGTAGGAACCCGGAAGTTCATGACCTCACCGACTCGGCTTCGCCATCGTTCCCTGTCCTGGGCACTCTCCTTCCGCGCTTGACCATTCGATCCGATCTCCTCAAGGTCAAACCTAACATTGTCCTCCCATCTCCGTCGCGGCCGTCCTACCGGTCTCTTTCCCGTTGGTCTACCGTCAAGAATTCTATGCACGGTCCTATCGTTCCCCATTCGCGCCACGTGTCCGGCCCATCTTAATCTTCGCGACTTGATTACTCTCACTATTGTAGGTTTGCGATATAGCTCTTCCAATTCGTGGTTATGGAGTCTCCTCCATTGTCCTGTCTCCTCGTCATATTTACCTCCAAAGATGCCCCTCAAAACTTTATTCTCGAATACGCGGAATTTGTTTTCTTCCCGTTTTGTGAGAGCCCATGTTTCGCATCCATATAGAACAATCGGCATGATTATGGTTCTATAGACACGGAGCTTTATGTTACGTGATAGCAGTCTGGATTTCAGTAGTTTACTGACTGCATGCCAACTCGCGTTGCCGGAATGCAGTCTCTTGTTAATTTCCTCCGACATTTCATTACTGGCCGTCAGCATTGTTCCCAGATATTTAAATTCTTCAACTTTTTCAAATATCTTACCTCTGACGTTTATATGTGTTATCTGAGGTCCTCCTGCTCTCGCCGTAATCATGTATTTTGTTTTGTCTTCATTTATATCTAGGCCCACTTCTTCTGCCGCTTGCATGATGATTTCACAGTTTTTACTAACAGAATCTAGATTATCGCCCAGAACGGCGATGTCATCCGCATATGTGAATACTAGTGTGACCCCGTTCAGGGATGATCCCTCCATGTTGTCGTCTTGTACCTTTCTGATGACATACTCGAGCACAAGGTTAAGGGGGCACGGTGATAGACCATCTCCCTGCTTTAGTCCGTCCCGGATTTCAAATGGTTCTGAGAGGTGGTTTTCTATTCTGACTCGCCCTTTGTTTTCGTTCATGCAAATTTGTATGAGGGCGGCATATTTTTTTGGGACTCCCAGCTCAACTAGAATATGGTAGAGTCTCTGCCTTGCGACTGAGTCGTAGGCTTTTTTGAAGTCAACGAACAGTTGGTGAACCGTCTCCCCGTATTCCCACTTCTTTTCCAGCAGTTGTCTTATTGTGAACATTTGGTCGCTTGTTGACCGGTTCCTACGGAATCCACATTGGTAGTCTCCCAGTATCTCTTCTGCGTACGGTGTGATTCTCGCCAGTATGACATTTGTTAATATTTTGTATGTGATTGGGAGCAATGATATTCCTCTGTAGTTTTCGCAGTGAGAACTGTCGCCTTTTTTGAAAATGGGGATGACTATTGAGGTTTTCCATTCTTCCGGAGTGACTTCCTTATCCCATATTGTTTGGATGAGCAGCGAATTGCAATATGTATTTCAGGTGCGTCAAATGCCTGAATAAGCATATCATTGTAGAATGCCGATTGGGCAAAAACCAGCTCCCGGATGGAAATAAACTATACTGTGTCCTCTGTAACAACGCAGGTCAGCCGGCTAACTTTAGAGATTGCCCTAAGTACCAACAACTAAAATCAAAAAATCTGGAAGCCAGAAAGAAGCAAGTCGATGGAGAGAAACAGATGAAAACTCGCTCTTAGCACCAAGTGTGTCATACGCCCAAACGGCAGGTGTAGTAAAAAATGCACCAATCTTAGAACAATCACGCAATATCATTAAATCACCTGCTAAAGAGGCACAAACCGATATAACAGCTATATTACCATACAAGGTTAGTTTGCTGCGTTTGTTAAAAAATTCGAAATGATAGACAAAAAAACGGACGAAACAAGTGGCTCGAACTGACATTATCTATTCGACCCTGTTCCCAGATGAACCCGCACTTTAATCATAACGTTCACTGCGGCTGAATTAACCCTAAAAATTATTGCTGTGAATGTCAATTCACTAATCCGCATAGAAAGAAGGGATAATCTCAGCAATCTGCTGGAAGCTGAACGCCTAGATGTGCTTTTGGCTAGCGAAACTAAGCTAAATCAAAGGCACAAATTGGACTACCCAAATTATAATGTAATTAGACGAGATCGCCCAAATTCCACTCAGGGGGGCGGGGTCGCTGTTTTAGTTAAAAATGGTCTACAACACAAAGTCCTTTACAGTAGATAGGTATACAAGTTCCAGGTGCTAGAAGTCTGCGTTTAAAAATCCAAAGTCTCAAGTTAGACTCGGAAAATAATAATTTCTTTATGGCGGGAGACCTGTGGCGGTTCCGCCAAACCCCACGGTTCGCTTACCTGAAAAACCCCCATAACTTCGACCCAATCTCATAACTTCACTAATGCAATCGCATTAGCATCTTAAATACTTCACGCATTAAATAGATCAAATCTTTAACCTAAAAGTCCCTGTAAAAGAAAACTTACCTTTCATGCATGTCTTCGCATACAATTCCCCGTATGATTTCTTTTTTAACTTATCAGGAACCCCAAACCAATTTGGCCCCTTCCGCGCCAGGCAAATTCCCCTAGACGAATTCCTAATAACGAAGGATTTGGATTACATACTATGTAACCTTCACCAGGGACCATAAACATTGCGCCGTCTATTTTTCAGCTTCGCCATGGTATGGTAAATCTCTTAACATACACATTGGCCGGTGACCTTTTTCTCCCAGCAATAAAATACCCAAGCAGCTGCATTCAATTAGCGCAATCGACGCTGAAGCCAATTTCCCTAACTCGCACCAAGTGCAAACAAAAGAACACTTTTCCTCCATAGGCTTCCTGGCGATACCACAAACAATCCATATCGTTTGTGGTATTGTGGCAACTCTAACAGATACACACAATTCACAAGCAAAAATAGTGAAGAACACGAACGAAAAATCGAATAAGAAAAAAAAACATCGGAACCGTATACCAAGCGATAACAAAAATAATTCACATCAGTGGAGTATAGTTGAGTTTGGAAATCAAATTCTAAACACGGTCAGTAGCCTGATGTGTAACGCTTAGGTAAAATTTTTTTCGTGATTCAAGCTGTCATAGCGTCAGTTCGAATCATCGATCTTCTTCACTATTATTTAAAAACGCTATAGTATCCTAAATGCATTTTTCATTTAATGAGTGGCTGCTTTTTACCCAGCTGGCCCTCATTACCGAACGATGCATTAGGTCGCTTCTTTCTTTGCCCGTATCCCTTGTCGACGTTTCGTTTCACTTTTGACCGGCAAGCGTTATCTAAACAACACAGATCTGAACGATCACACACATCCCACTATGATCTTCATTACGAGATCTGATTTGCTATTCCATCAAGAGGGACTTTACGTTTCTCTGGTGGTAAGTAAATACACATCCTTAGTGGAGAGGATATCTACCACCACACCACAAACTCACCCCAAACGAGGGTTGTATCACTGAGTCTCTTTACATCCGCGGACCACGCTGGTTGCGCGATCTCCCGCTCTCCGTCGCGCGGCGGAGAAGTGTTGTTTCACCGTGTTTAAAAACTTATAAAAATCAATGTAATATTAATAATAAGTTTAAATGAAGTATAAAAACACTAACATATTTGATAATGGCGGAGAACAAAGTGGTCTTTATTTAGAGAATAAAACGTAACAAATAAAGAATTAACATTGATTAAATCTGTGCGTTATTTTCTAAGTTGTCCGCTTCGTTCGGTTTGTTGGCTTGCGAACGATACGTGTCGGAACTTTAGTGACAGTCGGATGGGGATAGGAGTGAACCGAGTGTCCGTGTTTGGCACAATACTCCTAATCCCCACAGATCTCAATTCTAAGCACAGTGCTTGGGGTAATCTTATCACAAGAAGAGGCAATGTGTTGTTCGACTAGTGGCAAGCACACGCTATCGAACATAAACTAGAATTGTACACTACAAGAACGCCGTCATATCCAAGAGGAAATTCTTTCTTGGATTTACTGTTGATGGACGAGCGAATACAATTATTAGATACGGTTCTCATCATCATCATCGCCCATACAACCGGGATCCGGTCTTGGCCTTATTTAGCAAGTCTCTCCACCGCTATCCGGTCATTATCCAAGACTTGTTAAATTGTCCATAATAATTTGTTTTTCCGGGCATGGTTATTAGCCTTGCGCCAAGATACGGAGCTAACTACTCGAAATAGTCTTTGTACAATCGAGTACGATGGCGATCATTATGGACTTGGTGCCGTAATACATGTCCCAAACGAACACTCACTACTTGGGCAATATAAACAGATACATTCTTTTAATTTCGGAAAAGCACACTGGCCGCGCTTTGATCGGATAATAAAAAAAGAATTACGCTCCAATGGCATAGATCCACCAACTGACAGAAATCTTCATAATGGCGAAATTGATCATTATCTCTCGACGATGAACAACATCGTTACTAATACAATGAATCATTCTATCCCAAAAGTGTCTCACATGGAGAGCCATACAAACCGATACAGAAACGCAACGATCGACGACCTGTATAGGCAAAACAGTATTTTGCTATCTAAGTTAAAACTGCTCTACAGACAGTTCAGCGATCCAAATAGCCAGGAAATAAAAACAATTAAGTCACTAATTAAAAATCTTCAAAAACTGATCCGTGACAACTATAGATCAGTAATTAATGAGGATTGGAACAACAGAACTCAAGCCGTCAAAGCTAGTGGACCGAATATGTCCCCACAAATAAATAAATTCTTTCGAAGGAAAGATTATAATGACATTCCATGTCTGCGAGTTCCGCGAACTCCCGAGAATTGTCAAACTCTGCTGAACCCAGGACTTAACCTGGAACACATTAACTATAACGAAGAGTTCATAATAGTCGAGGATCCTCAACTAACTCAATAGGTGCTTGGTTCGAAGCAGTATATAGATTGAACGAATCGGCTCGTTCTAACCTTGACCTTGAAAATAGGGCTTTGCAGAAACATATTTCGCTACCGAATGAACTTAACAATTGGCGTCTCTTAAGTCGAAGTTTCACTATCTTTCGTGAAAATAATAGAGATTTCCCCACTTAGAAATCTAAACACTAGCATATTTGTACCCAAGGATGAATAGACGGACATTCTTAGATCGATTAAGGCCAAAAATTTTCTGGAATAGATAGTATTCCAAACATTGTTCTAAAACATTCACCTATTTTGTTCAATAACGCTCTAAATAATGCATATTATCCAACACAATGGAAATCTGCAGGAGTCCCGTGGGGGTTCTCTATACTACATGGAGAACCAACACACAATTTCAGCTTAATTTCGACCGCCTATAGCGCGTCACATTATCCCCTATCTCACCGTTCAACTATTTTACCTGTAAAAGAAAGCATAGCTGAATTCATTATTCTATGCAGATAATGCAGAATTGAATTCAGCTCCCTTTTACCATATGGCAACTCCATATCATTAACCCTATGAGATTTCTACCGGAAATCTCAACATCATATTGGTTAGCAACAACTAAATCTAACCAAACGACGCTGTTGCATCATAGCAAAACCGCAGGGGTTATTTCGGCGTCTTAAAGTCTGGTTCTCACGCTGATTGTTTCCCAAGCATCAGCGGCGTCCTATTGACTTTCTCCAGACACCCCATTCGCTGGGGATCAATGATCTCTTTTCACAGGTGAATAGCACCAGCTACATTTTCCTCTCCTCCACAATTCTGTCTCCCTACAGTTCAATGCACTCCGAGATCACCACAGACATCGCACTAGGCCAGTGGAACACCTCGGAGACTGCATAATACACGCACACTAAGCCAGATCAACCCTGTTTTATTGTGCTTTCCGTTGTGATTTCTTTATCCTTTCTACGCCCATCAACGTGGAACGAATACACAAGTACTTATCCACCTCGATGAGCGTGGGGGATTGAATGATGCACAGGAGAGAGCAATTACCATTGGTTGGCCAATGTACTAAATCGGAAAATCCAATTTCAGTCACATCTCAGCCACAAGTGCGTCAGGTCACGGCGCTCGAGCCTAAAGCTTATGTCGCGTTTATTTAACGCAGTGACTATCCAACTACAACCGCGGGCAGTCACGCTACCGCTTGGAGGCAAATTTAATTACGTCAATTTTAACCAGTTGAATATTGTCGTTGCGCGAGTCACATCTCGACATCAAAGTGCTCACCAGCATTTGGTAAAATTTTAATTATGGCGATCACAGTGTAAAGAAAGCAGAGTTCAACTTGTATAATATTTATTACAAAAAAAACAATTAATAATATTAAGAATAAGTTATAAGAGAAATAAAAAAACGGATCATTTGTCAGTTAAAAAAAAAGAAAAACAACACGCCGGCGTTTTCATTATTTCCTGCCACTCTTGGATATTTTAGGAACTTTTATCAACACTATTGGATCAGTGGCAAGTGGGAAGGAAGTGTATCAGTGCCCGTGTATTGGCACACCTACTTAAGCCCTCCCATTGGTCTTTGGTGGTTGTGTTTAGTTTGTCCTAGTGTTCCGCCGAACACTGTTTGTAAGAAGGAGAGAATCGCACTGGAACACGGACATCAATGAAACACTGAGAAGTGGTTTTATTTACAAACGTCTTTTATTAATTTTCTTCTTTTGTTTGTTCTAGGCCACTCAGTTCCATCGGCCTTGATTATAATTTAATATAAATGAAACTCGATACATAACAACACAATGTCTGCCCGCGAATTTTACGTTCGGTTCTGTAGTCCTGACAAACTATTCACGGTTCTAAGTCACATCGCGATCAACAACATACACCCTCGACTGGCACTAACTTTTCGTCATTCAACAATCGCGATTTTGTTGTCGACTCCTCGGATACTCGAAATAGACTGTCTGAACAATACCCCGATACAGATTGTCCATCTGTATCTGCACAGGAGAAAATTTCCCATTTCATCTGCTAAAAGAATTTTCCACAGTATCTGTTAGCAGCGCACCATCTTCCTTTTCATCTCACAAGGATAATTTCCCACAGGATCTGGAAGAAGAAATCTTACCTAATCATCGTCATTATCACCATTCGATGCTGGTGGTCGGTATCTCGCTTCTTCCTTTGTTTACGGATCGGAGGCCGCACATCTGGCATGCGGCAAGGGCTCGCCTGCATTTCGGATGTGTACACGGATTATGGGATGTAAGGCTTTGTTTGCCTTTCCCAGCGTACATCTATCTGGGGTAGTGTTTAGAGTTTACGATTGTTCGCATGGTAATCAGCGGCGCAACGAATTGATTGTTTGCGCAAGTGTGCCTGGTTTAGGCGCTAATTGCATTTAGCTACGAGCGTATGCATCCGTCGTTCGGTCTATTTGCCGAAAATGGTATTTGCTTGGGAAACCTCTCGTTGATGTTTAGGATGGAAGATTTATGGCCTGTATTCTGGGGTTGGGTTTGCATACGATGAATGGATGCGTTGACTCGATATTGAAAGTGTTTGAACGTTAAGTTCCTTGTTTTTTTTTTTATATCGGGTTCACCATTGTTGCAGTTTCCTATGACCCTTGTTACAGGTATGATTAGGAGCTTTTGGACACGTGTCTGTGGGCACGTGTAATGAATAAGGTAAATATGTTCCTTGAAGGGTAGGAACCTTAACTGGGCGGAATTGTACGTTTGTAGAACCCTACAACCCTATAAGGTAATACAAAAAAAAGTCCGGTGAATAGCGTAGTGAAGGTTGGGAGAAGAATCGTGGTGGTGCACAACAACAGGCTGAAACCCTACTACCAATAGAGGAGGCAAAAAACCCGCAAACCACGACAAACAAAGGGAAGTAACGCACCACAGCCGGTGCAAGATTTCATGCTACACCCTATACTTTTGTAGCCGAGCTGCATTCCTCTTCTAAGAATGAAGCTACCACTATTTGCGGGGGGGGGGGGGGGGGTATTGTTACAGACCTCGTGACCATGCCATCGCCCAACACACTATAAGCCACGAATTTCCCCTCTCTACCGGTAAATTGGTAATATCGTCAAGTAGCTAATTTGCATAAACTACTTTATGCAAATTCTACTTGGCAGGAAAAATAATAATAAATGGCTTTGGCGCCGAATCCCCCGCTTGGTAGAAACCTTGACGTGGTGCGGGGGCTTAAAGTACAATGAATCACTCAGGCTATACTGGCGGAAGCATATGCTTCCAGTAGGGTCACCCATGTCAGACAGGCTAGCGAGGAGTAACACACAAAAATCGACCTCCCCTAATCCAGGGTGTTACGCGTCACCGTGCCCATTGGATGGTTTGCCGCCAGGGGTATACCAACTGTATTTTAACGGCGCCTCTCTGACACCGGGTCGAATCAGAGCAATAAGCAGACCTTACCATATCAAAGAGGGGCTCTGATGTGGCGGACTATTTGAAACCCCAAGTCTCGTGGGATCAAAAATGAATAACCAATATACAAAAAACAATCCCACGAAAAACCCGGTAGGCGTAGGTGTGATGAGCCGACACTACCATAAGGGAACAAATCATCTAGAAAACACCGAATCGGCAAAAAGAAGACGTAGGGAAAAACTGAAAAAGTGGGATATACGCGTCGGTACGTGGAATGTTCGAACGTTATATAAACCAGGCGCGATACAGACGGTCGTAGAAAACGCGAAACAATATAAAATGGACATCATCGCGCTTCAGGAAGTTCGACTCCCATATCAAGTAATCGAAACCAATGGGTTTACACTCGTGTGTGGAGGTACCGATTCATATAACCGCGGAACTGGCTTCATCATAAGCCAGAAGATTACGTCCCATGTAAAAGATGTGCAATTTATTAATGACCGAATGTCGGTGCTAAAAATACAGGGCCCATGGTATAATTATGTATTTATAAACGTACACGCCCCAACAGATTCTACCGACGAAGAAACGAAGGACACATTCTACGAGATCCTAGAGGAAGTATTTGATGAGATCTCATCATTCGATGTTAAAATCCTCCTCGGCGACCTCAATGCGAAAATTGGCAAGGAAGATATCTTCCAACCAAGAATAGGTAAAGAAAGCCTACATGACGTCTCAAATGATAATGGTATTCGAATTATCACGTTCGCAGCGTCAAAAGATCTGGTACTGAAGAGCACGATGTTCAAACACAAGCAAATTCATAAACTCACGTGGATATCACCCGACAACGTAACGCGTAACCAAATAGACCACTTCCTCATAGACAAAAGACACCACTCGAATATCCTTGACGTAAGATCATATATAGGAGCAAATTGCGACTCCGATCACCTTCTAGTGATGGGCAAAATTAGAAGTCGGCTTGCAGCAAACCCACATGGACAGTCACGGGAGACGAGCAAAAAGTTTGAGATTGATAAACTAAAAGACCTACGTAAAAGAGCGGAATATCAAGACGAACTAACGAATAAATTTAGAGTCCTAGAGAATGACAGTGGTGAGAAAGAGGAGGCCAATAGTGTGGACACTAAATGGGCATCGATCAGAGACACAATCAAACAAACAGCCCAAGAGGTATTAAGATTTAAGAAAACAACTAAGTCCAAACCTTGGTTTTACGACGAGTGCAGGGCAAAGACCGAAGAACGTAAACGCCTCAGAATGATCCACTTAGAAGCATATGATAAAGTAAACGCAGTAAGATACGCGACAATTCGGAAAGAAACAACTAGACTTTTCAAACGCAAAAAACGCGAATGGGAGAAGACTCGGATCGAAAAAATCATAGAAAATGCCAGAGCAAAGAACAGCAGAGGTGTGTATACCGGCATAAATTCAATTAGAAATGGCTACCGAGGGAGAGCCAAAATAATCCGAGACACAAACGGCTGTCTGGTGACAGAAACAAAAAATATCGTGACAAGATGAAAGCAGTACATTGAAAACCTGCTCAATGTGCGCACCCATCAACCACAAATAAATGCACCAGACGTACATACAGCCGAGCCCCAGATCCCAGGACCCTCTTTCGACGAAGTTGTAGACGCGATAAATCGACTGAAAAACATCTCGGCCCCCGGAATCGATTGCATACCGGCAGAGCTTGTGAAGCATGAAGGAGGGGCAACCGCTCGAAAGATCCACCAACTGGTTAAAATAATATGGGACAAGGAAGTCATTCCGGAAGAATGGAAAACCTCAATAGTCATATCCATTCTCAAAAAAGGCGACAGATCTGACTGCGAAAATTATAGAGGAATATCATTGCTCCCAATCACATACAAAGTATTAACAAATGTCATACTGGCAAGAATCACACTGTACGCAGAAGAAATATTGGGAGACTACCAATGCGGATTCCGTCGGAACCGGTCAACAAGCGACCAGGTGTTCACAATAAGGCAACTGCTGGAAAAGAAGTGGGAATACGGAGAGACGGCTCACCAACTGTTCGTTGACTTCAAAAAAGCCTACGACTCAGTCGCAAGGCAAAGACTCTACCATATTGTAGTTGAGCTGGGGATCTCGAAAAAATATGCCCCCCTCATTCAAATTTGCATGAACGAAAACAAAGGGCGAGTCAGAATAGAAAACCACTTCTCAGAACCATTTGAAATCCGGGACGGACTAAAACAAGGGGATGGCCTCTCACCATGCCTTTTTAATCTTGTCCTCGAGTATGTTATCAGATAGGTACAATACGACAACATGGCCGGATCATCCCTGAACGGGGTTACACAGGTGCTCGCGTATGCGGATGACCACGCCGTTCTGGGCGATAATCTCGAAACTATAAGTAAAAACTGTGAAATCATCATGCAAGCAGCAGCAGAGGTGGGCCTAGAAATAAATGAAGACAAAACAAAAAACATGATTACGGCGAGAGCAGGTGGAACTCAGGGAACACATATAAACGTCAGAGGTAAGATATTTGAAAATGTCAAAGAATTTAAATATCTGGGAACGATACTGACGGCCAGTAACGCATTGTCGAAGGAACTTAACAAAAGACTACACTCCGGCAACGCTAGTTGGCATGCAGTCAGTAAACTATTAAAATCCAAACTGCTATCACGTAATATAAAGCTCCGTGTCTATAGAACCATAATCATGCCGATTGCTCTATACGGTTGCGAAACATGGGCTCTCACAAAACGGGAAGAAAACAAATTCCGCGTATTCGAGAATAAAGTTTTGAGGGGTTTATTTGGAGGTAAATATGACGAGGAGTCCGGACAATGGAGGAAACTCCACAACCACGAATTGGAAGAGCTATACCGCAAACCTACAATAGTAAGAGTGATCAAGTCGCGCAGATTAAGATGGGCCGGACACGTAGCGCGAATGAGCGGTGATAGGACCGTGCATAGAATTCTTGACGGCAAACTAACGGGGAAGAGACCGACAGGGCGGCCGCGACGGAGATGGGAGGACAATGTTAGATTGGACCTCGAGGAGATCGGATCGGATGATCGTACGTGGAAGGAGAGCGCACAGGACATGGAACAATGGCGGGGCCGAGTTGGTGAGGTCATGAACTTCCGGGTTCCTACAGGCCAGTAAATAATAATAATAATTGGCGCCGAATAAAAAAATAAAAACGTCAACGGCAAAATATTAAAAAAAATAAATAAATAGGGAAACAGAATTGATCTAGAACGCACGTGTCAGGAAAACGCTTCGGTGAATACTTGTATCAGATATTACGCTACTGAAAAGAAAGGATATCTCTGTACAACCAAATGGACGAAGTCCCGGAACAACGACCACTGGACCGGATCAGGGGTATCAAGACGCAATACCCCCTGCATCCAGGAACCAGCCACAACGACCAAGGAACGGTCCAACACTTCAAGACGCTGATAAGTAAGTCACCTTCCCTTGTTTACCACTTTACTTATTCTAATTTTTAATAGTTAATATCACATAACAGTTATATTTTTTTTTGGATGCAAGGAATACATTGTAACAAGTTTAAGATGTTCTTTGATATATCGACAGAACTTCAGAATGACTGTACGGTAAAATCTACAAGGAAAACTACAAAATCTATGAAGACGATTTAGACAATTGACCGACCCACAAGTGTCTGATTTTAAGTTTGATGCAATGTACAAAATCAATAACACATAAGAAAAATTACTCGGAAAAACGAGTGCTGCTTGCTAAGAGAAATGAAGGTCGCTTAATGGAAATAAACCGTCGAGAAAGTCGAAATGAGTGTAGTAACTATGTACGACTAAGACTGGCTTCCATTTGCAGATCAGCACAAGCGACCATCAAATTACTTTCTCAGTTTACTTAGTTTGTTTACATAATGTACATTACGATTGCAATGGGTTAATTCCCTACTCTAAACCCCACACATCGATGTATTGGACTGTAGTGTTAACATATAGTAAATGGTTCTCCTGGAAAACTCGCCACACTCCATTGCACCCCACTGTACACTTGACTATTGAAAGAACATAACTACCATCATTATCACCACTTTCATTACCAAGATCGTCGTGCTCGTCGTTGTTTCAACCGTCCAAGTGAATTGCCTATTTATGTCCGTCTGCTTGTCCTGGCTATTGTTACATCTTTTTGTGGTCTTCTAGGTCTTACAGCTTTTCGCTTGGCCTCCGTTTGCGATAGTAGTCCACCAGCTCGGTTGAGACTCCCACTTGCCCAGGCTCACGAACCAGACTCAGGTTACAGCAAATGGATGTAGATTCGAAATTCAATGGTGCAATTGTTCGGTCTTCCATTTCCTTCTTCCCCTCGTTATATGGTGTTTTATATGGAAGCCCGACCGTTTGATGGTCCTAAGCGTTTACTATCGGAAAATTGAAATGGAGACCGTGATCTTGACTCGCAAGTCCATATCATTGTGCGGTTCTTCGATTCGAGAAAACATATTTTACCGATCATCAATCAACGAAACCGAGTGCTTACGCTCGTGCTCAGTCTTCAAACTATTGTTCACGTAATAAGGTACATGGTATAATCGTAGACATAGTTAACTGGCGGTCAACGCTCAACACCTACTTTAAAAGCGGGTACGATGCTCTGATGCCTTTGTCAATGTATCATTGTGGCCATTTTCAGATGAATGTATAGCAATCAATAAACTGATTGTTTTAAGACCTTTCATCTGCTTTCATCCTTTGGCGGCGATGGACTTTGATCTCTCCAGGAGGAAGGCGAACAAATTGTTAAGGTACTTTTATTTGCTGCTCAATGGTACTGATACGACAGGTACAGAATGTGATGGCTATCAAAAGCATAAACCGATTTTTCTGGATGTCGCTTACGGACTTAGATAAAGAGATAAAGTCGAAGATATCTAAGAACCATGTTGTGTGCAATAAAAGACACGGAAAGTTGATGAAAACTCCGTCCGAGAACCTCTCGATAGGACTTACGATGAGGGTATGTGGATGAAGGCGATGATGGCTGCCATGATGGTTTTGAAGATGTAAAATCGTAAATCACTGTGAAGGCTTTGATCTCTACCGAAAGCTACATGACCACAGCCGTAGATATGGTTAAAGAGTACCGAATTTTGGATATATAGGTCTGACATCACTAGGCTTTGCGTGGCCATGGTGACTAATGTCTGTTAAGAAAACAGTCGAATGGAACGAACTGAAAAGGAAATCAAACATTTGTAAAAATCCCACGATTCTGTTATATGTTGACGTCAAACTGAATTTTTAATCGGTACACGTGAACGTTTAGTTTTAATGACATCGTATTTGTTGATAAATTCAGCGTCGAAGCGAAAAAAATCAATCATCAAAAGCAAGGTGATCGGTTATCTGTTGATCTTTTTGGTTATCTGTTGATCTTTTTGGTTACCTGTTGATCTTATTTGCCGATATTAGGATGATAGAATCTAAGACAACATTACGTATCGCAGCAAGGTCCAACCATCGGGTTCATTGGTGGATGTGGTGTTATGATAGTTTTATCTTCCAATTGTTCGATTTCTTTTAATAGCACACACACAAAAGAAATCTGTACCCGTAAATAAATTAAAGCATTGCGAGGGCCCACGAAGAGAAAATGAGAAGTTGATGCACTTGAATATTTTGAAATAATAACCACGAGTTCGAAATCGAATTTGGCTCATGGTATACTTCTTGTGTTCTAATTGAGACAGGACTGGTGTCGCTTAAGATTGCATTGGGTACGACAGGTGCAGGAAATAGATTTGGGTTTTTTATGTAGTACGTTGTTAATTGGTCTTTCGCCAATAATAGTAGGTGTATGGGGGGTTGGGCGGGGGGCATTGCGATTGGGGCATGTATTTTGACCAAAAATGGCCAGAAATCTATTTTCTATTTAACTCTTTCGTCATCCATCAACTTTGCCCTCCCTGCTTGTGGGGAACAATAAGGGTCTTCAAAATGACTACAAAGTTTTATAACTTGTGGAAGAATATATTTTCTCTTTCATTTTTTAGTGGTGCATCAACTTTGCCCTGACTGTGTCCATTGAAATCATTCTTAAACCTCTTAAATCACCTTTTCTCTGTATTGTCCGGCGTATACAATGGGAAATTTAATGCTTTACCTCGAATTTCCTCCCTGCAGCTGGAATCTAATCACATATTTGACATCGGTTTGTCTAAAATAAAAGCAAATTGAAATGGTATCTCCCACCTCGACCATTTTAATACATCCAGGGAAACCAATTAAAATGATAGGTTCGTAGACCGATTATGTAATTAGATTCGTTTAAATATTACCCCGTATAATAATTAACATCTCGTGTCTGCCCATGTATATCCTTCCCTTCCCCAATACCCAAAACCCAAAACATCACTTTCCCATTAGAATAGAATATTCCCATATACAATAGTTAAATAATTAAAATATATTAAAACCCTAATAGCGTTTGAAATAATAGTGAAGAAGAACGTGTGATTCGAACTAACGCTATGACAGTTTGAATCACCAAACATTTTTACCTAAGCGCTACCCACCAGGCTACTGGCCGCGTTTAGAATTTGATTTTTAAACTCGACTATACCTCACTGATGTGAATTATTTTTGTTATCGATATGGTATACGGCTCTGATGTATTTTCTTATTCGATTTTTCGTTCGGTGCGGCGCTCTTCACTATTTTGCTTGTGAATTGTGTGTGTATCTGTTAGAGTCGCCACAACCTCTAATTAAAAACCACAATCATACTGCACATAGCCATATTCTCTCTCTTAGCCATACTCTCCCTATTAACCATAGTCTCCCTATTAGCCATATTCTTCCTGATTCCGTTTCCTAAATAACAATCGTGGAAGCGGAACAAAAAAGGATATTGCATAAAACGACACGAGATTTCCTTCTTGTGGTTTAAAATTTTGACGCGTGTGGTTGTGTTCCCCGTGAGTTTTGAAAATTGTTAAAAAATAGTGAAATTGTAAACTTGAAGAAAATAGAATTAAAAGAAAAAGAAAAATAATATTAAACAATTAAAATAAAAGTGACGCGTCTTTTGTGTTCTGATTCGTGGCTGATCTGTGTCCCAATTTCCCGGTGGTCGCTTGTATCCATCGAATTTTCATTTTAAGGCTAAGGAAAGTTGATTTATAATATTTTAAATCACATATGTGACTAGTGCATTAAAGTGATTAATTAAAATAATACGTGCTGCAAATATAGAGCAAAACTGTAATAAAAATAAGAAGTTAATAAGTGATTGCTGGGCATTAATTGGATTAACCTCAGAAAAAGAAAAACGACAAAACACAAGACCACGCAGGGGTAAGTTTTGTGGAAACAATAAACAAATAAATAATTGTTAAAAAATCGTTAACAGACCACCACGCCCCAAATTGTATTTGCTTCTTCCTTCACACAGTAAAATATTGTGCGGCAGAATGTAAACGACACAACAATAAGCGAATTACTTCAGATATGACCAAAAAAATCCACAAAACGGTTTCGGACGTCCATTGATTTAAAGTGCACAAGTTAATAGACATTGTGGGTATTTGAAAAGATACTGCGCAAAACATAGTGGTTGAAAATTTGGAGCTGAGAAAAATGTGCCCACGATGGCTGCCGCGATTAGCTGCAATCGATCAAAAACGGGAGGAAGTCTCAATCGAGTGTTCGGCGAAGCTTCACAGTGATAAAGGTGAGCTTTCGCATCGATTCATGAATATAACGTGGGTTCATTATTTCACACCCGAAGTGAAGGAATAGTCAAGACAATAGACTGTCAAAGGAATATTGGCTCCAAAAAAGAAAAAGGCAGTGTCATCTGCAGGCAGAGCTTCACCACTTCTCACCCGCAATGAAGGCACAGTCAAGACTCTGGAGGTTCGGCTCCAAATAAGGCTAGGGCAGTTCCATCTACAGGCAAGGGTCAATCACTTTACACATAAGACAAAGGGGCAGTTAGGACAATGAACTGACCGAGGGGGTTCGGCTCCAAAGAAAGCGAAGGCAGTAACAGCTATCACTTCATACTTGAGACAAAGGGGCAGTTAAGACTATGGAGCGACTGAGAAGGATCCGCTGCAAAGAAGATAAAGGGAGTTCCACTACAAGCAAGTGCCATCACTTCACACCCGAAACGAAGGCACAGTCAAGACTTTGAACTGACGAAAGAAGATCCGCTCCAATGAAAGTAAAGGTAATTCCACCTACAGGCAAAGGTTCATCACTTCACACCTCAGTCGACTGAGCATTTAAGACTATGGACTGACGGAGGAGTATCGGCTCCAAAGGTGGCGAAGTCAGTTCCACCTACAACCATCACTTCTCTCCTGAGACAACGGTGCAGTTAACACTATATACTGACAGAGGAGGTCCGGCTCCAAGGAAGACAAAGGCATTTCCATCTACAGACAAGGGTCTATCAGTTCACACCTGAGACAAAGGGGCAGATAAGACTATGGGCTGACGGAGGAGGGTGGGCTCCAAAAAAGACGAAGACAGTTCCATCTATATATATCACTTCACACCTGAGACAACGGATCAATTAACACTATAGATTGACAGAGGAGGCTCGGCTCCAAAGAAGGCAGTTTCATCAATAGGCAAGGATTCACCACTTCACACCCGAGACAAAGTGGCAGTTAAGACTACGGCCTGATAGGGTATGATCCGCTCCAAAGAGAGCAAAGGGAGTTCCATCTACAGGCAAGTGTAGTGATCCTAAATCACTGCTCTCACCCATTCCCCCATTATTAGTTAAAAACCAACCATTTCTACATAATCCCAATCATGTTCCCCAAGTGAATCATATACTCAACACACAAATTAAACCAGTGTGGAGGTGGTTGCTTATACGACTTCACGGGCGTGGGTCCAGTAGCACACCCACAAAACGTCGCGAGAGAAATTGTTCATCAAGAAAGCAGAAAATAAAACACCGTGGTTTGTAAGGTGATGACTTTTTATCGTTATCTACGATTATCCTTAAGAACAGTAATTATGAGAGTTACATATATTTGACAATGTGGTACACGAACGCACTGTTATTAATTCCGAGTTCACATACATGACGATCTTTCTTTAAGTAATTTATTACTACAAAATATTAAATTCACTCCCGTAGAACTTATGTTTCTCGACAATAAGTCGACACAAAATCTGACTCTTTAGAATTTACGACAGACTGGTGAGACTCGACGTCTCTGCTCGACGGATGAAATTTGACTCCCCTGGTGGTTTGTTGCCGTCAATATCCACTAGCCACGATGAAGATGGATTTCCATCGGTGTGGAAGTAGCCAATCCGATCTTTTCCCTGGTGATAACCAAAGAGCGATCAAACTGGAATCTCCAACCGACGCATTTCCCCTGCGCCCGTAGAAGTCTGGATGAAAATCGATTTATTGGAAGCCACGACCACGCAGCAGCGAAGGGTGCGCAAAAGGAAGTTCAGATACTTCGGCTGATCAAATAAAAGATCGAATACCGAGGCTGGCTGACTATGCCATCATAAACCATAGGGCATAAAGTTTCCTTTTCTGTCGATAACATGTAACCAAACTTCGCTGCAATGATCGAGGCTACGATGCATGGGTGCATATTTATTTAAGTGTTCATTAACACAAGAGAATGCTGCCGTGTAGGCGAAGATCGTTTCTTCTGTTTACGTTGAGTAAACAGAAGCATTTCGATTCGATGGCCAGCGTGAGAATCGTGGCTACTCGTTGTTTGGACAACATATCCTTAGTCATGGCCGATGCTGGTGAGCGTTGCTCGATACGGTAACGGATCGTATAATCGGTCATGCGGGTATGTAAATAAATATGCGTACAGGGAGGCTAAAGTGATGTTGTAGACAGTACTAGGGAATAATACAGGCGGCGGAAATGGTTTCTTCTGTGATGTTAGGTCAACAGAAGATTGCTCGCCATGGCCAGGACTAGGATAAAGGTTTGTTTATTCTTTAATTGGAAAATAGCTCGTGGAGTATTCTTATTAGAAATCTGGCTCGCATATGTGCAAGCAAGCAAGTAGCCAACTTGTCTTTTTGGACCAATGGGCTGCTGGAACAAGGAGACGCAGGATAATAGGAGTATGTTGACGGGCATGTTGCCACCCAGAGGAACCGCTCAGGTTCCTAATTGGTCCATGTAAAGTGAACCGCAATGGTTTGGTTGAAATACATGCTGTTGGTGAGGGTTTTAATTTTCAGGTGTAGGAGGAGAAGGGGAGCTTAACGCTGCTCGATTGCAGGTACGTTGGCTATGATAATTGCAGGGTATGCGTGGTTAAAGCGATGGGTGGTTCTTGAAGAAACCCCACACCAGAAATCCATTTGTCGCACATTCATTCAATTCCCATTAATCCTAACATCATGAAATGCCTAATTCCGAATACATTTCATGATTTTATCCTTCCTGGATAAAATTTCGATTCCAATTGAAGCACACACGAAATCTTGCTTGGTGCTTCTTGGAATTTGTATGTGCAATTTTTAACAAATCTCTGTAGATGCAGAGTATAAAAGGGCGGCGCATTTTGGATTCGAGGTCATTCACACATACACACCGACCAAAGCTCAGATTATCAGACGCCAAAGATGTTATCTGCGTTTACTACCGCACTCAAGACCCACCGGTCTTGTACGATTTCTTTCCCACCACCCCCCCTCCAAGTAGTTAGAGAACAATTGAACTAACACTGTCCACACTATCCTTAGATACCTCCTTCCCCTTTCTTTTCAGATATCTTGAGACCGAGCCCAACATCTTTACGGATGTGGGTGATTTTGGTTATCACGAGATGACCAGAAGCCAGGGACAAGATGAAGCACACATTTGTCCTTGTCTCTCTAAAGTCGGCCTCTCGCCACCCCATTTTTTTTTTTTTTTTTTTTGGATTCGAGGTCAGTCGAAATCCGGAGGCCGAGACCATAGGCCAAAAATTATAAATAAAATAAATAACTAAAGCCAAAGAGAAAAAACGTCTGTCATTAAATAGCGCGAGTAATCCCGCGGGTTTCGCGCGCCTGCCACCGCTCTTTTGGAGAAAATTATAGGGTAGCTCGTTGTGGGACCCGCCAGGCCCGGACAACCACATCGGGACCAATCCGGCCATTAAGTACCCGCAGGACCCGCGACACGGATGCAAGCTAAAATTAATTAAAAATATAACCTCCACACAATGGTTCACCATGTAACACCTGAGTCGAACAGTTAAGTCTATTTTTTTTTTATACAAACGCGCACACAAAGGGAGATTTTGGAGTACCCTTAAATGTCAGAGCACAGTGCGAGCGGAAGGAGAGGAAGTGGATAAGGAAAGGAGGTATCGTTGTACATTGGTCTTAAATGCCTGGACAATACAACGACAAGGAAACACATTTTCAGGTAGAGTATTCCAAATTCGTGTGGTCCGGCTAAAGAATGACTCTATATGTTTATTTGTATGCCTAAATTTGACTTTCAACGCGAACTGATGCATATTCTTACACTGACGGGTATCGCGCGAAAACTTTGAAAATGTTTCAAGGGGCGGAACACATCCAGCAAGTTGAGTTAAACAACGACCGTGGCAATACCTATAGAAGAGAGATAGGCACGATACGTTGCGTCTATGTTGTAACGACGGAATTGATCAAATCACAGCTGGGTCCCCAATAAGTTTCACAGCTCGTTTTTGCATCGTATCGAGCACGTGTAGTGCTGTTTTGGATCACCAAATATGGGACGAATATTGGGTTGTGGGTAATGGACAAGAGATCGTTAATAAAGATGAGCGTGAGAGTACAGAAGTTTGGGGAACACCTGCATTAGTTTGATGGGAGGCAGATTTGACACCATCAAGGACGACTTGGATTGACCGGCCCGAAAGATAGCGTCTTATTCATTGGATCAGGGAATTGTCTACTCCATATGAATGTAATTTTGATAAAAGGGCTGGATGCCAAACTCTGTCGACGGCTTTAGAGATATCCAGTGTAACACCATCTATTTGGTAAACGGCCAGTAGAGTAAGACAAATGGAAGAGTTTCCGGACTGGTTTAGAGAGCGAAGAGGAACATTTCTTCAAGAGAATTGGGGGACTGCCATCAGCACCAGCGGATTTGTGTGCCTTTAGGTCCTTGAGTGCCCGGGCAACAGCACATGTTCGGAAGTGAATCTGGCTCATGGTGTGCTGCTGCAGCGTTGAGTTAGCTGCAAAATGTGCAGCAAGTAGATTCGCTTTTTCTATTACAGTGGTGACTGGTCTGCAAGCCTCAGGACTTGCTAAATAAGGCCAAGACCGGTTCCAGGTTGTAGTGCCGATGATGATGATGATGATGAAGCTCAACTCCTTAGCCTTAATGGGTTCTCTGCACCCGGAATCGAACTGTAGCGTCTCTAACAGATACACACACGGTACACAAGCAAATAGTGAAGAAGACCGAACTAAAATCGAATAAGAAAATACATCAGAGCCGTATACCAAAGCGATAACATAACAATTCACATCAGTGGAATATATTTACTTGAGTTTAAAAATCGAATTCCAAACACAGCCAGTAGCCCGATGTGTTACGCTTAGGTTCAATTTTTGGTGATTCTAACTGTCATAGCATCAGTTCGAATCACACGTTCTTCGCTATCATTCCAAACGCTATAGAACCACATATTTCTCTTGGATTTAATACTATTTACTCTGTGTGTAATAAAGGTTCGCATACCAAACAGAATCGTGTCTACAATGTGTCCGCTATAGAGTCAACATCATTATTGAGGAAAAATAACGAGCAATTTAACCTCCCAAAAAGTCTTTCACACCTTCCCAGTTGGGTTTCTCATAGAACCATACTGTTCTTTTGGGAGTTTTCTCGTAAGCGTTGCTGTTGGTTATAGGAAATTTAGCTGACACGACACAGTGGTCTGAAGTGCCCAAGGGCGAAGAAACTTCAATTGTGTATTTGTTTGGGTGTGAGGTGACAAACAGGTGCAGTGTGTTGGGGGAATGACCATCTATATCTGGTACCCGTGTTGGCTCACTGATGAGTTGAGTTAAATTGTTTGACTCAGCAAAGAGCTGAACATACTGACCCTCAGGCGGAGTGGGTCCGGAGTGGCGAAGCCACTGAGAATTATGTACATTTAAGTCACCCGCAATAACGATTTCAGTGTGAGGATATAGGGTCAAGATATTATCGATGGAATCAGACAGAGCGTCAAATTCGTTAAAGGATACGTTTCTATCCAAATTTGGGCTTCTGTAAATAAGACAGTGACGTATGATATGTCTACAGACGTGAAGGTTTAGTCACGAGAAATTAAATTCTGGATTGGAGCAGAGCCCATATTGTGGCAGAATCTGATAAGCTATATCACTTCGTATGTATGTAGCTAGACCACGACGTGGAAAAAACAAAGGCACTAGGTTATAACCGAGTATAGTAAAATCGGAAATATCTGTATTAATTATTACCTGAGTCTCGCTACGTGCAAGGATAGTTGTTTTCTGGTTACCGACGTGGGCAGACACAGAGGAGAAATTGCATCTTAGGCCGCAAATGTTACACAGATCGACCTGAAATTCCCGCTCCATTGAAATGGCCTAACACAGAAAACCAATATCGCCTCAGAAAAGGATGGTAGTGAGACCCGGTGATAGGATAAGCGATAGCAACCACTACATGTGTTATACCTTTGCAGTAAGTGCCCCACTAGATCCGTGCCGAAATCCAGGTCACATCCCTTTCGTGACGAATATTACGCCTCCCAAAACACCAAAAACCCTCCAAAGATTATAAATCAATCGAGAGTCTCGATGTCTGAAGGACACAACAGAGGTGCGAAAAAGAGGAAAGACAGACACAAGGAAAGGAAAGGGTATGAGTTTTCCCGCACTGTACAATTGTGCAATTTTCACACTACGACGCGAATCCCATATATATTACTGCATTACACTCGGACGCATTTGTGGTGATCCGTTTGCTTACTTCGGATCCCACAGAAGACTTGACGCGCGTAACGATAGTGCAATTAACGTATCTTGTGTTTACTTAAGATACCCTGAACGGGTTACAAAATTGATCCGCTGGTACGGATCACAAGACAGAGGCGTACGTGCTGACTCGTCGGCGGTTAGTTAACAACTATGGACTGACGGAGAAGGATCGGCTTTAAAGAAAGCGATTGCAGTTCCATCTACAGACATTATTTCACACCTGAGACGAAGGGCAGTTAACACTATGGACTGACGAAACAGGATCGGCTCGAAAAAACGAGAAGACAGTTCCATCTGTGGGCAAGATCATAGTGTAATTTTTTTTTGTTGAGACGCATCGTCATCTCTGGGACTACCCTAGTAATAAAAGCAGGAACAGTTTTTGTTAATTATCTTCAGAAAGGTGCAACAATAAACGGCGGTTATTCGGTAAATGTATTGTGGCGTCTGAGTGACAAATTAAAAGAAAACGACAGCATTTGGCGATAAAAAATTTGTTTCATCAAGACAATGCAGCAGTTCGATCGCTGCGTTGACTAAAATCAAAGTTGGAATAGCTACCTCATATACCCTATTTCAAACATTTATCTAACACCTATTATTTTCTCTTTCCAAAATTTACAAAAAATGGTGGTAATAGATTTGATGTTTTATATGTTAGGTCGAGGATTTCTGGGATTACCCTAGTACCGCATCATAGATCGTTCGGCTTTTCCTCCTTACAATCCCTTCATCTTGGTAGTCAGAGAACTGTTAGACTAACCGAGGAGTCACTATCAATTCAAATAAACCGATCAGATACTTCAAGGCCGAGCCTAACATTCTCATCGATGTGAGTGATTGTGGTGGTCCCCATAGAACCAGAAGGCAAAACAACGTTGAAGGTCATACTTTCCCGTATCTCCCAAATCGACGTTGCTTTCGTGTTAGTTTCGGATGCGAACTGACTGAAAACAGTTCATTGATAGTCGAGCTATAAAAGAAATGAAAATATTGATACAAATTTCATTGTATTTTTCAACACATAGTTTGGAATGCGTGGCAACTCAAACTGATTATATTCACGCCACTGTAGTGAAGAACACAAAACACAATTGAATTAAGAATATTCATCGGTGCTGTTTGCCAGAGCATTCACGTAGCACACAATTTCAAAAATGAGTTAAGACCTCTTCGTGTATGATGCGCCGTGTTTTGGTTTTGACTTTTGCATAACGTTAGTTCGAATCGCCTTATTCCCGTCGTCTCGAAACGCTATAGTTCTGTTTTTTATTAGCACTGCTTTCTTTTTTAACGCCTGAGTTCTATTTTTGATAATGTTCAATTGGAAGTTCGTTTCATCAGTGATATATGGGTAAGGCATTCATATTTTATAAGTGTCAATGTTTGCGGTTAAGGACATTTTTTTTCGGCACCAAACATTTATCCAGCACGTAGCTGCCTGAGAATGAATTTAACTATCAATAAAATGTAAGTACAATTTAAGTTCTAGCATTTACGTGTAAGGATGGTTTAAATTAAATTCATATTCATCGTCATCATCGGCACTACAACCGGGAACCGGTCTTCGCCTTATTTAGCAAGCCCTGAGACTTATTAAATTTTTCCATAATGATTGGTTTTTTTTCGGGCAAGGTTATTAGTCTTCATATTAGTTGAATTAAACAGGAAGAGGCAATTTCAATATGTTATGATACGTACATAAAGACTGTTACACCCAATAAACCCTGAAGAACATACAGAACTCCGTTATTGCTATCTACACCAAACGACATTCATCACTGCCATCGTATTCACATCAGCAACCTGTAATTTAAATTCTTCAAATTTAATTTAAGGTTGCTTCCATCTCGCAGTGGGTGACCGAAAATTACGATCACAACACCCCTAAGATATGTTTCACCTAGAAACCAGCAATCAACTGACACTCCAATTGTAGGGTACGTATTTCGAAGTAATAAATCATCAAGCCCCTGACGGATTAGAGATCAGAGATCGCGAACGCGAACGCGAATCCGAGAACAAAGATCTAGCAGTGGTGATCGCGGTTTAACTGCTGAGCTTGATGGGGATGGCAACCTGCATTTGGGTAACGAATGTTTCTATGCTGACGGGATGTTGGACATCAATTTAAGACACGTCGTGCTTGCGATCTGACACAATCGTCATGTTCCCTCGCTCTTTAATTTTATACCAGCGAAACACATGTCGTTGGTTTTAGTGCTTTTAATTTACGGTCCTTGAATCTTATTGTTATTGTTATTATTTTGGGATCGGATGAAGCAGACCTTGAAATTTGGGTATAGCTGTTGTTACTATGAAAACTTTAAAATCCGGGATGTGGCTGCTACTTTAGTGAGGCACATAAATAAGTTTATTAGCATTTTACATGATCAGTGTTATATCAGGAAGATACATAAAAGAATTTTTTTTTTGGGTCGCCAAGAGTATTTGCGATATTAAATGCTTCCGCAATGGAACATGATGAGCTGGCGAAAAAGAGTAAATAGTGTTGGTTTATGGGTATTCGTGAAAGCAGTGATTTCTTTCTTTCTGCTACGCTGAAAAATGGGCGTCACATTTCCAATATTTTAATAAGTGTGCAAGTAGAAACGCGACTTTTTGTCAAATTCAAATTTATTGGAAAAGATAGTTATACAAAGATTGATTGATATTGCCCTTAACTGTTTTCCGAGCTCTTCTTGAGTTTGACATAGATTTTCGGCCAGTAAAATTTGAAGTTCTTCCTCGTCAAATATTTGTACTGTACTTAGACGTGGAGCCTCCTCAGGACTATAATTTCCTTTATGAAATCAATGCCGCCTCAATGAGTTGGTAAGGAGTTTGTGTCTTGCGATTGATTGTGGAAACCTAGGTTCCACTAATGACTCTTGCTATTATACAGTTCGGCACTGCCCCCCCCCCCCCCCCCCCGCCCTTTAGCTAGAAATTTTGCGAAATCGTTGGGAGGAATCCTTGAGCATCTTTTTGATCTTGTCTGATGGATTCGGTTGAGAAAAAAAAAAACATCTCAAGGGGCTGACTCAGCGCTATAGGTTCGCCTTTCCTGGGAGAAGTAATAAAAACCTTCTTTTTTTACTGTTGAATGGCTCACGGAATGTTCACCTAATCTTGCTTATCGACATCCATCTGTTATACAACTGATGCGCACAGAATGACAACTAGTAAATGACCAATGCTTAGTCATAAAAACAGCAATGACTAAGCTACATGTATCCAAAATGGCAAGCGATGTGATGCGTGCAAGTTTGTTTTTAATGCAACCATCTTCAGATCCGAGTTTCTACTTGCACTAGGTATAGGTGTGCACCCTATTACAACACTACATCATATAATACTGAAATCCTTTGGTTTCCCTTGTATAAAACGAAACATAATCAGGAATGGACAAATACCTTATTTTTGAAGTGTGAAGCTGTTCAACCGACCATCTGATTCTGTTTCTTTTGGCCCTTTAAGAAATCTCACAATAATTGATCGTGAATAGTTCTATTCTAAAACAGTGTTACCGAATTATTTCTCAAATCATTATTGTCACGATAAACATTATAATAATTAGCGAAATCATTCACGAAATCAAATCGAGAAATGAAAAAAATCAACAACATTGATTTTTACGTTGGGTTGTTGCAATGACCATCGAGTTTTTCCCAGAGCACTGCAACATATATTTATAGACTTCTTTTTCTACTTTTTCTATACACGAATCTAACCAAACAACTAGCACTCCTTGCACACAGGGAAATCCAAATAATGGCTCAAAACGGCATTCTGGATGTTATCCTGCCTGGACATAACTTAGGACACGGTCAGATACACAGGAAGTTACTTTGATTATGAGCTTCTGCCATAATATCACTCATGTTCCACTCAGCAATTTAACTTTTCGGGGCTAAGACTTGTCGTTCTAAGTGCATCATTTGTTGGTGATTTGTTATGTTATTTTTATTCTAAAAAACTTGCTATCAAAGTTTCGTCACGATTGGGTTAACCAAATGTTCGATAACCGAGAATAGAGAAATTAAAATAAAAAAATAAAAAAAATACTATAGCAGAAAGGTAAGCTTTCACAAGTTTCACCATGTTTCGAGAATTTAAATTACTATTACTATTTATTAGTCTATAAGAAGCCGGAAGTTCATGACCTTGTGGCGGTTCCGCCAGATCCCACGGCTCGCCTCCCTGAAAAAACCCCCATAACCATAACCCGGGTCTGCACCAGCTTTCGCTAATGCCATTCGCATTAGCATCTTAGATGCTTCACGCATCAAACAGACCCAATTATTATAACCCTAAAATCCCTATAGATAAAACTTACCTTCATGCATCCCTTCGCATACAATTTTTCATAAGATTTCTTTGTTTTCTTATTTGGTATTCTGAACCAATTCGGCACCAGACAAATTCCTGTAAACAAAATAATTCGGATTGCAATCAATGTAACCGTCATGACAGGGACCATAAATATCGCGCCGTCTATTTTCCCAGCCGCGTCATATACCTTTTCATACACATTGCCTGGCAACCTTTTTTTTTTGTTTGTCTTACCAACAAACAACCCAAGCAGCTGCATATAATTAGCGCAATAGACGCTGAAACCAAATTCTCCAGCATTTCCTAATGCAAATATGAACCCGGTTTCTATTGCAGCCAGAGATGCCATAAACATCCAATTTGCTTTTAGCACCTTTTTCTCCTAACGTCGAAAATAGCGACGAGGCATCGTATAAACATGACCCTCATTAAAGAGTGAACCATTTGGTCGCCTTTTCTTTTGTCCTTGCCGCCTGCCTGTTTCGCTCTTCCACTGCACGTGTGAATAGCATTGATCTCAACGATCCCACACATACCACCATGAACTGTATTTCAAGATCTGGTTTCCTATACCACCAAGAGAGACTTTACGTTTCCCTGATGGTAGGTAAAAAACGATATCCTTATTGGAGAGGATATCGCTTGAGTCTCATTCCATCACCAGACCAAGTCGGTCGGGTCTCCACTACGCTACCTTTGCGCTCGGTACGCGTAAATAAGATGGGCCACCCTTTTACCATCGAGGGGTGCGTCGGAGTTCGCACCCCCGTGAGTCGTGTGTGTTTTATTTTTCAGCTCTAGGAAGTTTTAGTTTATTTTTCCACGTAAATTTATCCGTGAATCTATGAAATAACGTAAATTTATTGATCCCAAATTGTTTATTATCGAAAACATATAGTGCGGCAAAAAAATCGGTATACAATAGTCTCTTTGATAAAACAATATCCTTAAGTTCATACGAAAGTGTTCAATAGTTTTTGTGAAAACGAATAAATCATACAAAATGTAAAAGACAAACAATAAACAATTTATAAATTTCATTTAACTGTCTTGTGGCGGAGTTTTACTTCTTGTGTGTGACAATTTTTCAATTTGTTAACTGGTGGAACATTGTTTCGGTGAGGATGGGGAGTGAAGTGAACCGTGTGCCCGTGTCCGGCACAATACTTCTCCTCCCCACAACCTCACTGACTCGACTGCACCATCTCTCCCTGTCCAGTGCACTCTCCTTCCACACTTGACCATCTGATCGGATTTCCTCAAGGTCAGACCTAACATTGTCGCCCCACCTCCGTCGCGGCCGAAGGACGTGTGATTCGAACTGACACTATGACAGTTAGAATCACTACAAATGTATGCTCAACACATCAGGCCACTGTCGCGAGTGTATTGTGTGTGTATCTGTTAGAAACGCCACCCTACTCCCTCCTCAGTAACTTTGTTACGATCAACTTCGTGTGCGAATGACAGAGCGAGAAACGAGCGAGCGAGAGAACGTCGGAGCAGGCGAGTCTGCCGGTGCTCTATGCGGAAGTCATGAACGTAGTCGTAAAGTTCTGTTTACTATGGGAAAGTGTGTGTGTGTGTGTGTGTGTGTGTGTGTGTGTGTGTGTGTGTGTGTGTGTGTGTGTGTGTGTGTACAGATCACGCCGGCGTCACCAATTATAGCGTGCCGCGACGATAGTGAAGAACATGTGATTCGAACTGCCGCTATGACAGTTAGAATCACTAAAATTGTAACCAATGCTCAACACATCAGGCCACTGCCTCTTGTGCATTGTGTGTGTATCTGTTAGAAACGCCACAGCCCTCTTTCAGATTGGTCTTCCGTCAAAAAGTCTACCCACGGCCCTATCGTTGCCCATTCTCGTCACATGTCCAGTTCATCTTAATCTTCGAATGATCTGAGAATTTAAATAGCTAATATAAAAAAAAATTGCTTCATTTAGTGTGATGTCCCCTATTACACACGGAGCGAAGCGAATCAAAACAAAATCAAATATCAATCTCCTTTTTGTATAAATTTAAAAGATCTGGAGACAATTTAAGACGACAGATAATACGAGGGCAGGTCAATAAGTCTTTAGAAAATGAGGACGATTTTCTTTTATTTTCTCATTCAGCTGTCCTAATAATGCCGCATACTACTGCCCAGTTATCATCTGTCCCTTTTCCAAATAGTCAATGAAGATAATACCACCCCCATCCCAAAAAACACAATAGCCATAACCTTTCCACCCGATTTCACCGTTTTTGCCTTCTTTGGAGCCCGTTCATCTTTAACAATCCACTGGTTTGAGCGTTCTTTCCTATCGGGAACATGGCGTAGAAATTCATCTTGGTTGCGACGCATGGGCTCCAAAAGTTCTCATCATGATCGTCATCGGCTCTACAGCTGGTATCCGGTCTTGGCCTTATTTAACGAGTAAAATTTGATAAATTTTCCATAATAATTTGTTTTTTCGGGCAAGGTTATTAGCCTTGCGCCAACCAAAAGTTCCCAGCTAAGAGCAAATGCCGCGCCCATCTCCCAGATATTATTTTCATACCCAATTTATCATGCAAAATTGAAACATGAAACAAATTGAAAATTGACAAGTACCTAGTGAGGAATGATGCTTACTAAAAACAGACCATTAGCGAAACTACGAGCGCCATCGTAGGTGTTTCTAAAGACTTATTGACCTACCCTCGTATGATCAGTAGGTCATCTACGTATACTAAGACGATGAAAATTTTCTTGTTAGTCTTAGACAAGAAAATGTATGGATCAGAGATTGTGGGTCTCAGTCCTGGATTCTTTACTACTTGACCTTGGGGTTCATACCACCTTTCGCCGGATTGTCTCCGTCCGGAGAGCGCCTTGCGTATTTTACACGCTTTGCCAGCTTTGGGGAGGTCTTTCAGTATTTGCATCGTTTTCTGGAAGATTGGTGAGTTCCTTCGATTATGTGTTCCAGCGCTTCTTTAAACATCTTTGGGCTCTCCAATATATAACAGCTCGTTGATATCGCCGTACAAGTATGCCGTGACGACATCCATCTGATAAATATTCATCTCCATTCCTGCTCTCAATGACACTTGAAGCATGGTAGATTCCAGTCTCGTTACTGGAGTGAATGTTTCGTCGAATTCATATCCAGGTGTTTGTGAAAACGGGCCTCCTTGCGCGTAATTTGTCCTTTACCGTTCATCTTATTTTTCATTCACTTGGAACCTTTTTTCATTTTTCATATGGAACATATCACTCTCCCCCAATTATATCGCCTTACAATTTCCCATATTCCATGTTCTAAGTGGGAGGGTACCTCTTCGGCGATTGCACGTTTCCAATCTTGCGTTTCCGTGCCTCGGATCACTTATTTGAGAGTAATATCGGCTATGAAAGCCAATTTTTGAACAAATTCGCTTCCGGAAGTTCCTTGTCGTCTTCCAGGTGGTCATCTGGGTGAATCTCAGGCTGTTTCGCGACTACCTCACTTTGTTCACGGTTGTCAACTGACACCAACGATGTATCGACCGGTCTTTTCTCGTCCCGATTTTCTGCGCCCCTTTGATCGACACGTTTGCCCGGTCGTCTTTTTACTCGTGCTCCTGCGAGGTCCCATCGTCTTGTGATGAATTTTTTTGTTTTTTGTTTTATATCCACATTTATTTAACAAATTAATTACATATTTTACTTAAGAGTAATGTTAATTTCTATTTTACAAATATCATTCTTACATTAACTTATTGGCTCTTCGCAAGCATTCTAAATTATACATTATTATTTTTCTTATGCCTTTCGGCGTACAAATCTTGTGATGAATTTTCATCACTCGATGCACGGTCTGAAACAATGCTCGAGGTGGATAATCGGTATCGGTATAACTTCCTCGGTCGACCACATCTCCCGATCCTTTATTTCGCGGGTTTTCCTGGTGCGCGTCTCGTCGGCGATCGCATCTCTAGTTCCTCATAGGGCCGTTCTTGCCTAATAACTCTCCCTGGCTTCTTCTTCTTCCTCCGGATATGGACAGTCCATGTCTACATACATACGGAGAGTCATTATTGCTGTCTCTCCCACGATTGATACGTCTCTTGTTTCTTCGACCTTTCCTGTGTCATTTCGCCAGACTTTATATGCCTTCACCGTTGATGAATACCCGACTAGTCTTCCCTCAATTGATTTATCGCCGAGTTTCCGCCGGCCTGAAGCTTTATCTAATATGAAAGTTTTTGCTCCAAATACTCTCAGGTGCTTTAAATTTGGTTGACTTCCTGCTATAGTTCATACGGAGTAATGCTTTCGTGACTTCTGCTTGGACAATGGTTTCTGAAATAGTTTGTAGTTATTATCGCCTCTCCCCAATAAATCGTCGGGAGCCCCTGTGGCGGTTCTGTCAAACCCCACTGACTACTTACCTAAAGAACCCCCATCCCTATAACCCAGTCTGCATAAGCTTTCGCTAATGCAATAGCATTGGCACCTTAAATGCTTCACGCCTCAAATCGATCAAGTTCATTTAAATAAAATCCCCTAGAAGAGAATAATTACCTGCATGCATAACTTCGCATTTAAAATCCCCTATAAGAATTCTCTCCAAGCTTATCATAAATTCCCTGAAAGAAAGTTCATCGGTTCATATATAATACAACCGCACAATCAGGGAATCCCACCCTTGAGTTGGCTTATCCCAGCTTCATCATGTGTATCATAAATCACCATACGAACACATTGGCTGTCGACCTACACCCAGGGGACCAAAACAAATATACGCATCTCTTGGCACCAATTAAATCCTACAGCATAAGCAAATGCAAATAAAAATTCAATACCTACCCTTACCAGTGATGCCATAAACACCATTTCCCGGTAATCTAGCTAAAACCCATTAACACCATTTCTCAGATGCGTCGCGTCTATTTATTTAGCCGCGACGCACATCTCAAACAAAGATCCAATTAGCATCCGACGAGTTTCGGTTTTGTTTGCTTTACCGAACCCGCATCTCATGAATGCACATTTTCCCTTTCTTTGTTTAGATTCGTTCCCATGGCTTTGATCCATAAAAGAACCAATGTACACACATACATGTGTACCGTGACGATATTCTGTATGAGATCTGTTTGGTTACCCCAAAGAGAGACTTTACGTCTCTCTTGGAATCGGAAAATGCACCCCTTAATTAAGAGAGCCAGTTTCACTGGCCGAATTTCCTTTGCCAACGAACGAATATCGTGGAGTCCTTTCCATCCGCAGACCACTACGGTCGTTGTCGCTCCCGCTCCTCGTCGCGCGCCAAGGACGCGAATATACCCCTGAGTCGTGTGTGAAGTAAATTAAAATTTATAAAAATCAATTAATAGTTATAACAGGTTTAAGTAAAATATATAAAAGCACTAACGTATTTAATAATGGCAGAGAAAAGGGGCCTTCAGCAATAGAAATAAAACTAAAACAAAATGACAGACAGTGCGTTTAATTTTCCGCAGTTCCCCGGTACCTTTATTTCTTTTTGTTTGTGACTTTCTTTCCCGCGGAACTTTAGTGACTGTCGGTTGGGGATAGGAGTGAACCGAGTGCCCCTGCCTGGCACAATACTACTCCTCCCCACACCCCTAATGTATTAATAAGCATCTCGCCGTGTCGACCGTCGTTCTGTTCATCCGCTCCGCGACTCCATTTAGTTGCGGTGTTTATGGCGTGGTTAAACGCTTCTGGATACCCCCGCGCTTCACAAATTCGTCTAAATGTTTATAGCGATATTCTCGGTCATTATCCGCCTGCAGCTTCTTTATCTTTATCTTTATCTGTTTCTCGACTTGGTTTTTGTACTCCTTAAATACTCAAATACTTGAGCCTTGCTTTTCGGTAGATATAATTCACACCAGCCGCTGAAGTCATCGATAAATGTGACGAAGTATCGATTTCCTCCTTCAGATCTTGTACTTGACGGTTGCCATAAGTCTGTGTGGAAAATCTCGAGCAATTTGCTGCTTCTCTCTGTACGCAGCATAAACAATTTTGTTCCCATTTATCCACTATTACATATGTCGCAGGATGATCTACCCCCTGACAGTGGCTTTATTCCCTTTGCTCGACCTCTTGATAAATCAACTACGGTGTCCATATGCAAGTGCCCAAGCGTTGCGTGCCATAGGCTCGCCTCCGAAGTCTGCACTCTTCTGTTGTCGCCCTTAGTTGTTCGCTGGCCTTCCTTAGGTAATACATATCTCTGGTGTGATACGCTACAAGCGTGGCGTTCCCCTGAAGTTCCCTGACGGTCACCTCGTCCTTCCTAAGGAAAATCTCCCGGTTGGGTGAGATTAAATTAGCCCCAGGGCGTTGACAAGGAAAATATTATGTAAATTTAATTCTATGTTACTGTCACATGTGCGATGCCTCGTGCTCTCGCCATTGTCGACGTGGAGCAACGCCGATATTCTTTGATCCCTCTCATAACTTCCTCATTTGTACACATCTGTGTGGTGCATCCACTGTCATGGCACCACTACGGCGTCGACAAAATATTTTTCGCGTCTTCAGGTTTGGCGATTTCAATATATAAGCTTGTGGCGGTTCCATTGAACGCCACTACTTACGTTCCCATTACGAGCAAGTAACTTACCCCTAGGGTTAAGGACAAGTATTATTGGCAAGTCCATGTGTAAAGCCATTACTTACCTAACGATCATTTTCGCTAAGAAATCTTCTAAGCACCTAAATCATCTAGAATAATTGCCATTTGCTAACGCTATTGCATTAGCATCTACAAACTTTCACCCAGGGGCATGCTTGCATCCAACGCATCATGTTCCTGAAATCTAATTCGGTTACCTCATTATTTAACAGACATTAACCCCCGAACATGTCAAGGCGCATAACTAAGAAGCATTTTCCCATACACGTGCATGACTGGTTCAACCTTGTCCTATCTGCAGATCCATCGGTCGATCGTTCAAACGACAATCTACAGCACAGCTCATCGCTGGCTACCTACAGGGAATTCAAGTGTGTTTAATGTAAACACACACTCGACAGATCGACCGATGAGACGTTAGCAATGGGAGTCCAATCGAAGTGATGCTATACGCAGTAGCCAATGGAGTAAACAACCAGTGTTCCCATGTTTATTAAATTTGAAATAGCTGCAACCAAATTTTCCATGATCGGTCACCAACCGATCATCGAATTGGATACAACCATTATCGTTATTCAAACAATCACATCAATGATCATGTCCCACGATACGTTTTTCTAAAACAAACATGCACCCATGCATCCTAGCCTTTGCCATCGTTAGCGAAGTTCTGTTGACATAACATCAACAGAAAAACCTATCCCCTATCGTTTATGATGACAAGACAGCCAGCCGCCGTACGCGATCATCTATTTTGACCAGCTGCATGTTTGGATTCTCTTCTGAGCACCCTTCGCATTTCCGTTTGTTCTGGTTTCCAGCGGTTGGGCTTTCAACCAGACCTGTACGGTCACAATGGAAATACTTCCATTGAAACCCAAATCGATTGCTTATTGGCCGCCACTGGGATGAAATATCGAATTTGTTTTCCACCACAGTGGAGGGGAATCCACCCCAGTACGACCGGCGATATGATTCATCCCATGGTAAGCCGGCAGTCAGTCTTCAGGGGTGCAGCCAACTGGAGGTTTTTAATCGCGTGCCTACCGCCAATCTGCCGTTCGGTAATTAATGTTTCAATCCGTGCGTTGACAAAATCAATTAATTAATGTTTCAAATTAATCACCATTAAGAACTATATTCTGCATTTAATGTTAAAGTCTGTGTGTGTAATAAATACCATTAAGAACAATATGCTGTATTCAATGTTTCAAATTAATCACCATTAAGAACTATATTCTGTATTTAGTGCTCCAAATAAAACACCTTAAAAGCGATATTCTGTGTTTAATGTTCAGCCCATGCGTTTAATTGAGTTACTCCAGTTTGATCATAAAAGGTTTGCCGACTATTTCTGGAATCTATTTGTTTCCAACCTGTGTCCACTCGGTATCTTGTAACTTGGTGTTACGGCCTAACAATTGCAGGAGCAGACTGTGGAAGTTTAGTGAACACGCGCCGCACGTCGGCGCACTGACAAAAACTTACCCACAAGCTCTCGTACGTCGAATCGACATTTTTCGGGGAGTTTTTGTCGCATTTCGAACATTTTGCTGCCCAATAGTCGGTGCTGCTGTAGTGCTCTAAAAAGCCCTACCACCTTTTCCCCCCATTCCTACATCCAAATTCCAGCAATATTACATCATCATCATCGGCACTACAACCGGGAACCGGTCTTGGCCTTATTTAGCAAGTCCTGAGGCTTGTTAAATTTTCCATAATGATTTATTTTTTCTGGGCAAGGTCATTAGTCTTGCGCCAGGGGCTCCCCGACGGGGAATCGAACCCCGGTCTCCCGGGTGACAGGCGGGTGTACTAACCACTATACTATCGAGGAGCAATATTACACTGAAACCTAAAAACTAATCAAAACCCTAAAAAACCTAAACCGAATCCAAAATTCGCAATAAACGAATCAAACATCCGTTTATCGCTTAGCATTTACCCCCACGGCATAATTTAATCAAAAATCCTAATTAAAATCAAAATTCACAATAAACGAATCAAATATTCGTTGATCGTTTTGCATTTGCCCCACGGCATCATCTAAATTCAAAATCCAGAGATACGTTATCTCAATCTGGTAAAATCCCTAATAAATTGAACAAACAAAAAACCGAATCCCTTTACTTATCCACATCTGCACAATAGTTTCATAAGAATTCAGGAAACTGAATTCTTATCTTCAACAAACACTGAGCATCTCACTCAGGATACCAAAATCGGGATTTTGCAATTGTGCATTTTCGAGATACAAACCTCGATTTGTTTCCCTTTATAAAGGAACAGCAAAGTGATATCTGAGTTCAGTATTACAATTCAGTATCCAGGTTCAGTTCAGTTCAGCTCAGTATTAAAATTCAGTATCCAGGTTCAGTCCAGTTCAGTATTCCGCATGCAATATAAAAACTCTACATCTAAGATTTTGTATCCAGGTACATCAAAGATTCAGTAGTATTAAACTGATATCAAGCCGAGGAGACGCAGAAAATAAACTTTTACAGTAAGAAAACTGACTTTTCATTTTTACAAAATCCCCAAATTTTCAAGCAATCCCACCGGAGACATGGGCTTGCGAAAGCCCGAAAAAGCGACAGTGTAACCGGGACCAACAACAGGACGTTGCTCTTCCCTCAGGCTCTGAGGAAGCATGGCGACGACCTCAGTAGGACGTTTTTCAGGAGCGGTCTAAGAGATCCCTTCTCCTTTTAAGGACTAGGAGACACGCTCCCTGAACAAACCACTACACTGCCACATACTTAACACGGTCGTTTTGCATTATGTTTCGGATTGCCTTGGTAATGGCCTCTACCATACCACTTCCCTGCGTAGAGTGCGTTGTTGTCATCCGTTGACCCGCTACCTCGTCGACTCTTATTCTCATCCAAAAATTTTCCGATGAGTATATCGGTATTCGATAAGTCATCCTTGGATATGATGGCACATGTGAAGTTCACGAAGCTTTGTGGTAGACTCCTCTGTATGAATACAACCTCTAGCTGCTCCACTGCGCTTCAGAATTTGTCTAAACATTCCCGGAAGTCATCTTCGTCCTCCATCTTGAATGACGTAGTATCTGTGAGTTACTAGATTTTTCATACTGGACTCTTTGACGTGTGAATAGATTGTGGCTCTCCCCAGGCTTCCTTCGTAGTGGTACAGTTTGAGATGCTTCCGAGTGCCGCTTCACCTACTAACAGAATGATTTCCGCTATTGTCTTCTCGTCGTTCTCTTTCCACTTATTTAGTGCGTTTTCGATACGCAATCTCCTGGCACGACAGTGCTACCACTCACATAACTCCACTTGTAATGGTGTTGTAAAGCCTTCATCCGAATTTTCCATACCTCATAATTCGAGCTGTTTAACAACTCAATCCTCGGCGTTCTGTCTGGATTCATTTTTGGGTTAGCTTCGCCACCCGGTCACTAACTGCTTCTCACTTGTCAGTTGTTTTCGCCGACTTCTATCACACTCCTACTTTTATTACTTTTTAATATTGACAGAGCTTCTTATGTTGACGAATATTTTGATTGATAAAAGAAAGGTTCCTTTTTTCGGTTAAACTTTTTTGGTTTGTAGCGTATTAACTTGGCTCGAAAATTGCAAAGTCCGCTTTAAAGATCTGAGTTATGTTATTCGCTTTTCGACAAAACGTTTCCTTCTCTACAGCTTCCAAATTACATCCGCGCTAGACTTATAGCGTTTGAAATAATAGTGAGGAAGATCGTGTGATTCGAACTGACGCTATGACAGTTTGAATCACGAAAAAAATTGAACCTAAGCGTTACCCATCAGGCAACTGACCGTGTTTTTAATTTGATTTTTAAACTCGACTATACTCCACTGATGTGAATTATTTTTGTTATCGCTTTGGTATACGGCTCTGATGTATTTTCTTGTTCGATTTTTCGTTCGGTGCTCTTCACTATTTTGCTTGTGAATTGTGTGTGTATCTGTTAGAGTCGCCACAGACTACTCTGCCGATATTCGGAATTCTGGTCCTGAACACAGTTTTGACTTACTTGAGAGAATATAGGCATGAGCCGTCCGTGTAATTGCGAAAACAGCACTAATATTAGTCGAAGGCGAGTGGTGAACTTTTACCTGTTTTTAAAGATATTACCACGAGGACCGTTCATTGGAAATCTGCTAATTTGCAATGTATGTAATAACAGCGCCAAAACTCGTTTTGCTATAGATGTAGAACTCTCTTCTAATACGAATATTTCCAGAACGCTGTAATTTGCTTCCTCTACCGAGGGAAGGATAAAAATAAAGTACCATGATCATGGGTCAGAAAACTAAAAGTAATGTTGAGACTTTATAGGGAGATCGTAAGTAATAAACACAAACTTCTTCGCCGCTAAGCAAAGCCAGCAAGTGAAACGACAGCTTAATATTTCTTGAAAAATTGTATTCGAGATTGCAGATTGGAATATCTACTTCTACAGCGTGTGTCGATAGGCGTTGATATCGCTGTTATAATAAACTATCACCTGGTCTTTGACTGAATCTATAAATTTATATGCTGCACCGAATGGGTTCTATCGTCTAACATAAAAATTTAGCTTGTTTTTTCGATATGTCGTTTGTTATTTACTTGTAAATGTAAAAATTGAGCAAAATACAAGACTTGAAATTAATTTCAGACGACAGAATGTAATGAGCCATCAAGCAAAGTTTAACTCCACCGTTATGCCCTCCATGAACCATGTGCATGACATCACTCGTTTTTTTCTTGTATTCCTTTTGGTATTCCCTGGTAAATGAATAGACTCAAACAACTATACCTGTATAGAACTGTGCGTTTTAGATACACTACCTTTAAGTTTTGCGTGACTATATCTCCGCATCAGTGCGTAGAGTCACACATAATTAGCAACTAAGTTAATATCTGCTGGGCTTACTTGTTGTGCTGTGCGTTTTAGACAATTAAAAGTTTCTTGACCACTCATTACCTGTGTGCTCCGTTGGGTGATTCGGCATCAGAAGCGTGACGCTTCTTTGGTGTTTTTCCTGTTTTTGCTTCAAATGACTTTACTCTGTAGTCGGTGAAGAGCAAAGTGTTAAACGGACTACGTCCAAGTTGGCAAGCGTATCACCACCAATTCTATTTTCATGCCGCAGGAGTAGCGAAAAATAATAAGAAAAGTAATAGGACTAATTAAAACCACATCAATTATTAAAACAACAATCCATTGCACAAGGCCCTCAACGCAAGTATGGTTGGAAGTAGTCGTGGCGGTGAAAGAAGAGCTCTACCTCTAGAAGTAGCGTCATTTCCGCACATACTCATGGCTGAGAAAGGCCATTTCCAGCATGTCGCTAGACTCTGTAATTATAGCCCTTGTGAATGAGGAATATATCGTTGCACTGAGGTATGTTTATGAAAAGCGTTAATAATTATTTTTAATCATTGGTGCATCTAACCGTCACTCAAGTGCAGTTTCATACCCCTCGGGTCTCATTGCCCCTTACGAGCAAACAACTATGCTTCTGGTGTTTCACATCATGTGGCAATCTTCGACCCCCTGCTGCAAGCACATGATGGGTTAAGTTGAGGTAAATCCTATTAATCCATTGCGCAGGTGCACATCACGTATGGTACTTGTCGTGCCTTTAAAAGTTGTGGGATCAGTAACTAGTGCGACCAGAAACAAGACGGCAACATGGTATTCCAGACGTTCGTGTTAAGTCAAGCAGGTAACTACTTCCGGAATTGCGACTATTAGGCTGATAAACAGTCAGTTTGTTATATTAATTTTTCAATGAGACAATTCGAAACGTACGCATTATAAATTAACGCATGTATATATATATATATATATATATATATATATATATATATATATATATATATATATATATATATATATATATCATCATCATCATTGGCACTACAACCGGGAACCGGTCTTGGCCATATTTAGCAAGTCCTGAGGCTTGTTAAATTTTCCATAATGATTTGTTTTTTCCGGGCAAGGTCATTAGTCTTGCGCCGGAGGCTCCCCGATATATATATATTACTATTACTATTTATTGGCCTGTAGGAACCCGAAAGTTCATGACCTCATCGACTCGACTTCGCCATTGTTCCCTGTTCCGGGCGCTCTCCTTCCACGTTCGATCATCTGATCCGATCTCCTCCAGGACTAACCTAACATTGTCCTCCCATATCCACCGCGGCCGCCTTGTCGGTCTCTTTACCGTTGGCTTATCGTCAAGAATTCTGTGCACGGTCCTATCGTTGCCCATTCGCGCCACATGTCCGGCCCATCTTAATCTCCGGGACTTGATTATTCTCACTATTGTAGGTTTGCGGTATAGCTCTTCCAATTCGTGGTTGCGGAGTTTCCTCCATTGTTCTGCCTTCTCGTCTTATTTACCGACAAAGATACCCCTTAAGACTTTATTCTAGAATACGCGGAATTTGTTTTCTTCCCGTTTTGTGAGAATCCATGTTTCACATCCGTACAGAACAATCGGCATGATTATGGTTCTATAGACACGGAGCTTTACATTACGTGACAGCAGTTTGGATTGCAGCAGTTTACTGACTGCGTGCCAACTACCGTTGCCGGTAGTTGGCACGCAGTCTGTTTTTTCTGCTTTTTCAAATATCTTGCCTCTGACGTTTATATGTGTTCTCCGAGCTCCACCTGCTTTCGGCGTAATCATGTATTATGTTTTGTCTTCATTTATTTCTAGGCCCACCTCTTCTGCCGCTTGCATGATGATTTCACTGTTCTTACTTACAGTTTCTAGATTATCCCCCAAAACGGCGATGTCATTCGCTTATGCGAGCGGTTTTGTGGCTCTGTTCTGGGATGATCCGGCCATGTTGTCGTCTTGTACCTTTCTGATAACATGCTCGAGCACACGGTTAAAAAGGCATGGTGAGCGGCCATTCCCCTGTTTTAGTCCGTCGCGGATTTCAAATGGTTCTGAGAGGTGGTTTTCTATTATAACTCGTGAATGGGAGTAATCAGGTCGGGAAGCTTAAAATGGGCCGGACACGTGGCGCGGATGGGCAACGATAGGACTGTGCGTAGAATTCTTGACGGTAGACCAACGAGAAAAACACGGACAGGACGCCCGCGACGGAGGACAATGTTAGGTCTGACCTTGAGGAGATCGGATCGGATGGTGGAAGGAAGCGTGGAAGGAGAGCACACAGGAGAACGCAAAGGACAGGAAACGATGTCGGAGTAAGGTCGGCGAGGTCATGAACTTTCGGGTTCCTACGGACCAATAAATGGTGAAAGTATAGTTTTGTCCAAAAGAATTTCAAATTCTTACTTTTTTACTGCTATATATACTAGCAAATATACTATTTGGCATAAGCAAATAGTGAAGCAGACCGAACGAAAATCGAATAAGAAAATGCATCAGAGCCGTATACCATAGCGATAACATAACGAATCCACATCAGTCGAATGTACTTGAGTTTAGAAATCGAATTCGTACACACCGCGGTGGCCTGATTGGTTGCGCTTTGGTTCAATTTTTGGTGATTCTAACTCTCATAGCGTCAGTTCGAATCACACGTTCTACACTATCAACCCAAACGCTATAGTACGACGGCGAAATAGGTTCAAAAAATGTGGCTGGTCGATCGTCAGTCGGCGAGCGGTAAAGACCACAAAGAAATTTAACAGAATTCCTCAGCATGACCCTCAACCACACGATGTCCATGTTATGGGGTTGTGGGGATAGATGGTCTGTGCGTCGGCATGGACGCTGATTCTATTATCCACCCACTACTTCGAGTTCAGCTGGAAATTGTTTGGTACCGAAGGTGCCGAGTTGATTTGAGATTCCTGATAAGGCAAGAAAGGAATTGTATGCGAAGAGATGCATGAAAGGTAAGTTTTCTTTTCCAGGGACTTTTAGGTTATATAAATTTGATTGTTTTAATGCGTGGAGCATTTAAGATGCTAATGCGATTGGATAAGCGAACACTCATGCAGGCTGGGTAGCAGTTATTGGGAGGTTTTCAGGAAGGCGAACCGTGGGGTTTGGCGGAACCGCCACCGGGTTCTAACGCCTCCATCCTCTAACAAGGCAGATCGTACTGGGCGAAGAAGCAGATTCCGCCCTTAAAACGGAATCGCGAATGTAAGTCGTATCCTGACCAACGGAGATATGTCGAATCAGTTGACGAATTCCAAAGACTCATTTATCCTACCTCATTGTGTAGGCAATCGAAAGCCACGACAAGACTTCGCTTTTCCAGCAGTTCAAAATAAAATAGCCTTATCAAAATCTCTACTTTCATGTCCCACTTCTTTACAATTCTTCGGCTGATAATATTCTTTTGCTACAAAATTAATATGCGGTAAATTCGAAACCTTCGGGACACATAAATCGCAACAACGTAATATACCTTTCCCATCCACTTCCTTTCCTTCCAATTGCTCTGTGCTCTTAAATTTAAGAGTACTTCAAAATCCCTTGTTGTGCACCCATTTGTGTAAAAAAAAAAAGCATTGCATGTTTGTCAGAGATTAAGTTATTTTCTCATATTTGTGGAATTTGTTATTTTTACCTTCCGTTTTACTTAGTGGTGTTGAATGTGTGTTATATGTCGATTTTCATATAGATTAGTATATTACTGGAGGTTTTCCAACAGGGCTTTCCATTAAAATTAAAATGCACACAGCAGAAAGCATCTGGAAACTTTCTACCTGCCTGACCTACTGCCATCTAATTTGTGCATGATTCGTTTTTAAAGTTAGGAAGATATATGTATAGAACACCAGCAAAACACAACTTACCCCAGATTACGTGAAAGTCGTAAAAATTCTAAATATGTATTGCTAGATAACTTTTAATCTACGACCACCATACGCCTCTTGAACTTTACGGGGTCAATAGGCCCTTAGTACCGGTCATAAAAAGGGGATTGCACCGCAGCAAAAACTCCACAGCTAAATAGAAGTTTGAAAAATGGGAATATCAGCAAGAAAACCAACAACTTAGATACAAGATAATGAACATGCTTTCGGTGTCAAGGCCAAAACAAAACAACGGCGTGGAACTCATTCACCGATTACTCAATTGAAACATCATAACATAGAATCGATTGGATCACCTAATGGTTGCAGATAATGGTTTAACATAAGTGATCTCTATTCAATGTGATCACTATAAAATAAACCGGACTGCTGAAACGTACCTACCACAAAATATTACGATCGATAAGAGGAACCAGTAATTTCATTTAACGAACCAATTAAGGCAAATAAAGGTGCACCAAAGAGGTGTAAATATCATATAACGTTACATTCCTCACCACAAACATCCCCCACCAAACATGCGCTGCCAAGGACTGATTCCATATGTTTAATGATAATCGAATTCACACCTGTTGTATGCAGTAACTGCTGTGTTTACAACATTCTTACACTTAACGACTCCAGTTCTGCTTTTATATATTACTCTGGTTTCTGATGTTTCTGATGCTGTCGTAGTGAGGGTTTCATGATCAGTAGTTTGAGGTTCAGTCATCCATGGCCATTTAACGCGCCAATTTCACCTTAACACCATTCACATGGCCGAATATAAGGTAACCGTCAATTGTTTTTACGAATCCACACCGGCAACCTTCCGGTTGACTGTTTTTATTCAACAGTCATAACCACAACAGTCAGTCCATCATCGGAATAAAAGCATGAGACGAGATTATGTCTCTAGCGAATCTGGACGCGTTTTAGGTATAACCATCGACCAGTAGGTCAAGAGACGTTTTTATTGGAGTTTTTATTCATCTTAGTCAACAGAAAACCGGGTGTTTGGACCTCTGCTTCGCTTAATAGGGCACAAAAATGTTGTTTTGCATTTCATTTTGTTTGACAGATGGTCGCGAAATTCATATTAGCCAAATCGAGTGGAGCATTTGGATGGGAGGACCATTTTTAATGAAATACAGATTTATTAGTATCTTGTCAAGGAATCTGCTTGTGGGGAACCTATCTCTGGTTCTTACAATTTAGTTCACAATCATGAATACACTTACCATATCGACTCCTAACACGTGGGGGCAAATATAGATAGAAGAAAAGGAAGGAATATATCGGATAATATTGTGGCGATTCCGAGTCTTCCGAGGCGTTTATGATGTCGCTCGGAGCACTTTGGAATATTGTGCGTTTAGTTGAGAGTATTTTTGGGGTACTGGTGAAAAGTTTCAATACCCTAGGAAGCAGGACTCAGAGGCTATTAGATAACTGTTGGAGTTCTTCTTGCAGCTTTTTGCGTCTGGAGACATGCCTTCAAAAGAGGCTCAATTTGAAAAAGAACATTTTTTACAATAAACAATCCAGTGATCCATATATGAAGGATTGTCTTCGTCATTCATTGACTCAAAGCAGGGGTAAAAGAGCAGACGAAGTTTAAGAGCGGAAGAGGTGAGATTGAATTCAAAGAAGATGGGGTAAGAGTTTGTCGACCGCAGCATTCGCGGAATGGGTTCATTAGACCCGTAAGATGTGTGATGCGAGCTAATGACCACCACAGGGACACCATACATACATCACACATTCAGTCCATGACTTTGATAACACAGGAATTTGGACTCTTATAGAAACTACCATACATGATATAATCTCTTGGAAACCAAGATAAGACTTAGCTCTAGGTATAAATCATCATCATCATCATCATCGGCACTACAACCGGGAACCGGTCTTGGCCTTATTTAGTAAGTCCTGAGGCTTGTTAAATTTTCCATAATGATTTATTTTTTTCTGGGCAAGGTCATTAGTCTTGCGCCAGAGGCTCCCCGGCGGGGAATCGAACCCCGGTCTCCCGGGTGACAGGCGGGTATACTAACCACTATACTATCGCGGAGCCCCTAGGTATAAATACCGAATGTAAAACCCAGAACGAGGTTCATCCAATAAGAAAAGTAGCCTAAAGACGTGAAATTAATAAAGGACCCCGATCCAATAAACTATTATTTTTTGTCTTTTATGCGATTGATAAAATTAACTTGCGCGGGTAAATACGAGGGTTGCCTCTTATGTTTCGGGATTTGGCAACCCTAGTGTTGCAATCCGGCAATTGACAGCTCTGTCGTAAAGTTGGACATTTTTGAGGTTATACGCATTCAGAACGTTTTGACATACGAGCGCTATTTGTGTTGTTTACAGCAACTTAAAAGATTCATCTCGGCCCAAAAATGGAATTAAATCGTCAACATTTTCGTGCGATTATTTTTTACTACTTTCGGCGTGGATTAACTCAGCAACAGTGCATGGATGAACTTAATTCAATTTTTGGCGATGAAGCTCCATCAAGGACCAGTGTTTATCGACGTTATGGTGAATTCAATCGTGGTCGTAGTTCACTCCAAGATGAATTTCGTGAAGGTCGTCCAAAATCAGTTGTTGTTCCGAAAACCATTGATGCTGTACGCGAACTGATATTGGAAGATCGTCATGTGACCTATCGTGAGATTGAGACAACCTTAGGCGTTAGTGGGACCAGCATACATTCAATATTGCATAAACATTTGACTGTCAAAAAAATTTGTTCGCGTTGGATCCCGCACAATTTGTCAATGGCCCAAAAAAAGGCTCGTGTCAATTGGTCGAAAGAAATGCTCAAAAAATATGGTCGCGGTGCTTCGAAACACGTCTATGACATCGTGACAGGTGATGAATCGTGGATTTACGCGTATGAGGCCGAAAGTAAACAGCAGTCGACTGTCTGGGTGTTTCAAGATGAGCCAAATCCAACAAAAGTTGTTCGCGCACGAAGCACTTCCAAGCAAATGGTCGCCTATTTTTTCGGAAAAACTGGACATGTCGCAACCGTACCACTAGAACAACGCAGAACAGTCAATTCTGAGTGGTACACAACCATTTGTTTGCCAGTTGTCTTCCAAGAAATCAGGAAAACCAACCGCCGAAGATGGATCACTCTTCACCACGACAATGCGAGCTCTCACACATCGGCTGCGACAACTGCATTTTTGAGCACCCAAAACATCGATTTGATGGGTCATCCGCCGTGTTGTCCTGACTTGGCACCGAATGACTTCTTTTTACTCCCGTACGTAAATAACAAACTGAGAGATCAACGTTTTTCGACACCTGAAGAAGCGGTTGCTGCATTCAGAATGCATGTGTTGGAGATACCTCAATCAGAGTGGCAAAAGTGCTTCGACAATTGGTTCAAACGCATGCAAAAGTGAATAGATCTTCATGGGGAATATTTTGAAAAACAATAAAGTGATTTTCGATGATCAATATTTGTTTTTGTTCTCTAATCCCGAAATATAAAAGGCAACCCTCGTAGAAGAGACGAGGGTTTCGCAGGTCTCGGGGGTTAGTGTAAAATGTGATCGAGGAGAGTAGGCTTGGGCAGTTGATTGAACCTGAGAGAAGACCGTGGATGAAGAGGATGTCGGCATTAAATTCTGCGCTCTTTAAGTGTGTTAAGGTTGAATAGATGGAAACGGCTTGTGTATGAGGATAGATTCAGAGGATTTTCCCAATTCAAACCTCGGAGGGCAAAACGCAAAAAAACCGATGTTGCACGCTTTCGATTCACGACGAGTAGTGAAGAGACCAGACCTGAATAACATATTCAAGAAGGAGACGGACAAAGGCTATATACAGCGATCGAGAAACGTAGGGATTAGAGAATTCTTCCGACCAGCGTTTCACAAAACCAAGGGCAGAGGTGGCCTTGAGGATAACTCGCTGAACTCGTCTTTAAGTAAGTCTAATTTTTCTTTAACTATGTGATGTTGAATAAGTTGAAAGAGGAAGGGGCCATGGGAGAATTAGGGCAGGTCTTGGAAATAAGATGGATTAGACTCAAAAGAGTTGTCCGCGAAAACTTTTTTTTAAAAGGACAGCCGGAAGTCCATCAGCTCCATGGCTGAACTCGTCTTTAAGTAAGTTTAATTTTTCTTTAACTATGTGATGTTGACCAAGTTGAGCCATGAAGGGGCCAATGGAGAATTCGGGCAGGTCTTTGAAGTAAGACGGGTTAGGCTCAAAAGAGTTGTACGTGAACAGAAAGAAGCGAAAAGATTGGCAATAGTTTGAGGGTCAGTTGAAGTAATCGTGTCATAGGAAAAGGAGTTCGGATAGGCGTCAGATTTCCGTTTATAATTAATAAAGTGGAAACAAGATTTGAGGTCATTGATCATGTTGTTTTGTGTTTTTGTGAGATAATTGTAGTAGAGAGAGTTGTAAAGATCGGTGGATTTATAAAAGGAACCGAGATAGTTGAAATAGTTCAGGGAGGAACCTGTTCCTGGAAAAATGTTCCACAAATTGCTCCGAAGAGTGCAGAGTTTGTGGTTGTACCATGGAGGCGATGAAACCGATGTCGAGAATAAGGGGCATTTCTTTTTTTTCTTTTTTTTTTACATGAACGTGTGCACAAAGGGGGACTTTGGAGTACCCTTAAATGTCAGAGCATGGTGCGAGCGGACGGAGAGGAAATGGATAAGGAAAGGAGGCATCGATGTACATTTCTCTTAATGCCTGGACATTACAACGACGAGAAAACGCATGATCAGCTAGAACATTCCATATTCCTGTGTTGGGCTAAAGAATGACTCTATATTTGTTTATGCGCCTGAAGTTTACTTTGAACGTGAATTGATGCGCATTCTCAGATTGACGGGTATCGTGGGAAAATGTCTGAGGAAGCAGAACACATTGAGCAAGTTCAGTTGAGCAAAGACTGTGATAATACCTATAGAAAAGAGAGAGGCATGATACGTTGCATCTATGTTCGAACGACAGAATTGATCGACTCACGGCTGAGTCCCCACTAAGTTCCACTCCTCGTTTTTGCATCCTATCGAGCACGTGTAGTGCAGTTTTGGATGCGCCTGACCAAATATGGGAATTGAACTCCATTTTGGGACGAATATACGCCTTGTAAATAGTGGATAGAGTGAAGTATTTTTTGAATCTCTCAAGGAATGTCATGCATTTGACCGCACTTTTCGCAGCTTCAAATATATATTCATTCCAATTAAGAGTCGAATTAGTTCAAGTGCCGAGGATTGATGGTTCTTTGGATTCGTCGATGCAAGTCTCGTTCATCGACAGTCTATTTACTTTGAGGTTTGTCTATGACGCCAGGAGACAGCACTGAGTTTGTAAGGCATTGAACTCTACTCGGTTAGATAATCCCCATTGATATATCTTCTTGCAGTCGGAATTCAATGTATTAAGCATAACCTGCTGATTGGTATTGACGTTTGAAGAGTTTGGTCGGGAATTTTCTTATGAGTATGAGAAACTCAATGTGCTATCATCAGAAAACGAGTGGATCGGGTTTTGGGTAATGGATAAGAGATTATTTATAAAGATTATAAAGATGACTGCAAAAGCTTGGGGAACACCTGCATTAATTTGATGGGAGGCAGATTTGACACCATCCAGAACGACTTGAATTGAACGGTCAGAAAGATAGTCTCTTAACCATTGGATCAGTGAATTGTCCAATGGCTCCACTTTTTGGTAAGGTTCGCCATCAAATCTCCTGTGGACCTGTTCATATGAAAGCCATAATGGCGATCACCCTCCTCGGGATGGAGATTTACGTTCCGCATTTTATCAAACGAAGTTCATCTGATAAACATTGGGTTGATAAAACAAGCCCGCAGATTACAACGGCAAAAAACAGAGCTTTTAAACAATGGTGCTCCTATCCCACGCGTGCAACCAGGCGATTGAACCGCGAAGAATGATCACAATGACAACGGAACCAACAAACGGCTTGAGTGCCCGCCTGGTTCATGCCCCTTATGGTCAATAGCAAAGGCTATCAGCAATAACTTCGCTTCCTCTCCTTTTCCCCCGTTAGTGATGGGCAGTACGGGATTAGTCACGAATTCAGAGGGCAAAGCCAATGTGTTCGCATATTTATGTTCCGCGAATTCAGCCCTCGATGCCGGCCTTTTGGAGCCACCTGTGATCGTGTCGGTGCATTCTTCGATGCCGAATGTGGAAGAAGAAAACAGCACAGGAAGGGGAACGATAGGATGACCGAGTCCGGGAGGTCATGAAATTTCGCGTTCCTACTGACCAATAAATATTATAGTAGAAAAATGAACAGAAAAATAAAATAAAATAAAATACTCAAATATTAACTAAAACTTTTTTTTGTTTATATTATTTTTTATTAACTCATCGGTTCTGTTTTGTATATGTATTTCTTTCACACAATTTATATTTGTTCACTCGAAACTATTAAAGTATTAAAAAAAAATTGCACAATAGCATCTAGAGATGCTGTGAAGAGATACTAAATTGGTTAAATATTTATTTAATCAGCTTAATATACACTTTTACATATTACAATAATTTTAATGTCTAGCTTCCAATGATTGAAAAAGGACGATGTGAAATTAAAATTATATAATTTCCGATAGGGGCGATCTATTTTTAAAATGTTATAGCAGCCATATTTTAAAGAAGAAGAAGAATTGTCACTAGCTGTCATTTGACTTTAATATATATATATATATATATATATATATATATATATATATATATATATATATATATATTATTTATTTATTTATTTATTTATTTATTTATTTATTTATTTATTTTTTTTTTTTTTTTTTTTTTTTTTTTTTTTTTTTTTTTTTTTTGGTAATAGACTTCTCTCGGGATAGGCGAACCTATAGGGCCGAGTGGCGCCCCGAGATGCCATCAAATAACTCTTGCAGATCTTTTTGAACAGTTGCAGGTTCTAACGCTCCGGGAACACTCGCGTGGGATTCGTTGATACGTCAATAAATCCTACGACGGCGCACGTAACACCGGTAATCGCTTTTTTTTTTTAGTGAGCATTATTCCTCACTAGGTATCTGTCAACTTTCAATTTGTTTCATGTTTCAATTTTGGATGATAAATTGGGTTTAAAAAAATAACTGCGAGATGGGCGACGCATTTGCTCTCAGCTGAAAACGCATTTACCGCAAACCAGATGAGTTTCTCCGCAGATTAATTACTGTAGAAGAAACATGGATACACTACTACAATCCTGAGACGAAAGAAAAGTCAAAACAGTGGATTGTTGTAGGCGGACTCCAGCGAAGGCAAGGGCGGTGAAATCAGCTGGAAATGATGATGGTAACTGTGTTTTGGGATGAATGTAATATTATCTTCATTGACTATTTGGAAAAGGGACAGACGATAACTGGGCCGTATTATACGCCGTTATTAAGTCAGCTATATGAGAAATTAAAAGAAAATCTTCCTCATTATCTAAAGACTTATTGACCTGCCTCGTAATTTAACAATATAGGTGTTTCCAATAGGGACTTTTCACTAATCATCGAACTGTCACTGTCAATTTATTCAGTAAACTCAACATCATGATTAAGTACACGAACGAACAACGTCTGCAAATCATGAAAATTTACTATCGAAATTTGGAGTCGGTGACCGCAACTTTAAGAGCGTTAACTCCAATTTTCGGTTGTAAATCTCGCCCTAGTAGACCGGCAATAACAAATTTAGTGGAAAAATTTGAGTCTACATATTCGTTGTGTGATGTTGCTGTGCCAGTGAGACAACGGGTTGTTCGAAGTGTCGAAAATATCGCTGCCGTTCAGGCGTCCCTAGCAAACGATCCAAATCAGTCAATTCCACAGCGTTCTCAAGAATTGGGCATCGCCCAGACCACTTTATGGCGAATTATGTGTGAGGATCTTGGTTAACACCCATACAAGATCAAGCGGACTCAAGAATTGAAGCCGAAGGACCATTTGAAGCGGCGTACGTTCTCCGATTGGGCTCTGGAAAAGATGCGCCAAGATGATGAATTTCATCGCAAAGTCATCTTCAGTGACGAAGCTCATTTTTGGCTCAATGGGTTCGTCAATAAGCAAAATATGCGTTATTGGTCGGGTGAAAATACACATGTGCTTCACGAATCACCACTTCATCCACAAAAAATAACCGCTTGGTGCGATTTGCATGCCGGCGGCGTCATTGGGCCATATTTTTTCGTCGACGATAACGATCGTCACGTTACTGTGAATGGCCATCGTTATCGCGCCACGATTACCAATTATTTTGGCCCGAAAATATGGACTTGGGCGGCATGTGGTTTCAACAGGACGGTGCCACAAGCCACACCGCACACGATACAATCGATTTATTGAAGAGTAAGTTTGATGAGCGTGTTATCTCAAGAAATGTGCCAGTCGGTTGGCCGCATCGTTCGTGCGATTTAACGCCTCTGGACTATTTTCTTTGGGGCTACGTCAAGTCATTGGTCTATGCCAAGAAGCCGACGACGTTGGAAGAGCTCAGAGCCAACATTGAACGCCAAATAGCGTTTCGGCAGAAATGTGTGGCCGAGTCATCGAAAATTGGGACCAACGAATCGACCGCTGCAAACGTGCAGTATATATATATATATATATATATATATATATATATATATATATATATATATATGTGTGTGTGTGTGTGTGTATATATATTTATATAATATTTTATATATGAGAAATTATTGTACGCCGAAAGGCAAAACAAAACATTTATTGTGATATATGAGTTTTACTATAAAATGTTTTTCTTTTATCCCAAAAATGTTTATTTCATTTAATTTACAAAACGTATCGTTCCTACCGGTATGCACAACATATCGTCCCTATATTAAGGTTAAAATAATAGCAATGACATTAAATCTGAATAATTAATTCTACGTAGTATAGTAGTTGTGTCCCGTGATTGAAGAGTAACCTTAACTATGTTGACGTTCAAAACTGGGGGCAGTTAACCAAACATTATTCAATGTTTTTAAATACAAGTTAAACTTTAATTAAACGGTACTGAAACACATAGACAATCTCAAAAATGAACAAAAGTTTTTCAGATATGTGACCTTTCTATTTTTTAACATAATTGTGAAACATACTTTGATACGTATGTTGGCATACACATAACTATCACTGATTTATAATAGCAGACAATATCTCCCATTCTTCTTGTTTTACCACATCTATCCTCACTAGTGGCACTTTATCTTTTAATATCATAAGGAGAAAAAAAAAAAACGTCTTCAGTCTCCTTAGAAAAAGTAAAATACTAACATTATATGAAGAAATCATCATCCTCTATTTCTAACTTCCATCGAGCACTGTAAGCGCTCTATAATTTAATGTCTAAGAACATAGTACATGTTCACCAATGACGCCTTTCTGAAATCAGGTCGAAACAACCTTAACAAACAATTTTTCGCAACAACCGCTCTTAGAATACTGTTCTTAACAACTTACCCGTGATGTGTAAAACCTCTAATTTGCCGAACATAACGTTTCGAACTCGGTTCAGATTACAAATTACAGGGCATGGATTCCATAGTACAATAACTACATTAAAGTGCCCCAATTGGGAAGTTCGTAGTCTGCCACTGCAGTAAGTCATTAATTTCGAGGAATCTCAATCGGTCCAGCATACCTCTTGTATAATTAATCGCGATTCATTGGCATAATTTACATCAGCCATGTAGTTTTCAAATGTTCTGACTAACAATGTGATTCCGTTTGATTTACGGCGATCTTTAAGGTTCCACGAGCTACTCGTAGATGACTTATCGTAGCGGAGCTATCACATACGAATTCTTGGGAGTATTGGAGCTCTCCCAAAAATGGCTTGTCACGCAGATGTACAGTAAGGTGACATTTCACTCCTGCGAGCACCCTCAAATGTCACCTAGACATTGCTTATTAGAAAGATGCAAGAACCTAAGATGGGTCCGATAGGTCTGGGACTAGAAGAGCATTTAGCGCCCATGTATCACAGTAATTTATATCCCATCGGTAACATGGGCAATAGAATGTATTCGGTAGCTTTAGCCACCGTTTCCTTGGTTCTTATCCATAGTCACAATAAACCATAAATTATCTAGTCAAGTCGGAATGGGATTGTATGTTGGTTTCATTATCGGCAGTTCCACTACTTACCTTGCCGTAGCTATTAAGAGATCCATTTATCCATCGATCAGCTTCCAAGCGGCCAGTCAAAAGAGCTCCCGTGTTTGGATCGATCCGTTGCCACTCGCGCACTTCACGTCGAAAAGGAGAGCCGCCATTATTGCTGCCTGGTATTGCGACCTCCATGTCTTAGTTTCTCTGTGATATTCCCTGTCGGTTGCTATGCTACGTTTATGTTCCGCAGCCAATTCCGGTCCCTGCACTTGCCAGTAATATATTTATGTTTGTATACTAGTATATTTATGAACGTAGTTTTTCAATTATAATTTGTAGTAGTAGCGCTCATAATTCACACGCTACGTTTAAACATCCGGGGGGCGGAATCAGCGTGGTATTAGATTTCAGTTTAATCTACTCGATACCTTTTTTAATTGTCCATGGAATATCCGGAACAGCAAAAGGGGTCCAGACGACACGCACTGCAAAGAAAAAAACATGATTAACTCACATGATGCTGTATTGAGTTCATATTGAATTAACGGCGATGTTCGAAGAAAATTGTTATTGGGGCATTTTCCACGTCACAAGACGCGCGGTTACATAAAAACCTGATACAGATGGTGATATTGAATGAGCACACCAAGTCCTGCGGTGATCTTCTCGGAAAGTATCTAGTTCATACTCGTATGAAATATGGCATTGGTTAAGTCTGTTAGTATAAAGTGAGATGCGGCTACCGGTAAGCTATCTATGGCACATACTCCGGTTGCTCTCGTTTTGTGGTTAGGTCGGCTTTCTGTGTGGATATGCCGTCATGCGTAAAGTGCCAGTGGGGAAGGATGTACTTCGGGGAGATTGGTTCATTCGCTTTTGCGTTATATTTTGCCTCTGACTGGTTCTTGTGAGGAACGCGGAACTCTTGCAGCGTGTAAATAAATAACATAGCTAGTGCCGAAGGCACTTTCCCAAAGTCTACCACATTTCTTTTCCTTGTTTTCAGATGCAACATGAGTGTATTCAATGCATCAGTGAACCAACTCAAGTGACGGGGTGAAAGAAATAAGTTGTAAGTAATTTCTCGTGTCTAAGGTGATTTTGTTAGATTTTTCAACATGTTACAAGGAATTGGAATAAGAGTGTTGATAAGCTTTTTTGGTCCAACTGGCTGACTATACATACAAGTGAGCGTGAAGCATATCCTACAACGATTGTAGACCATCAAAGAGTTTTATTCACACGAATTTAAGTCAACTTCGTCGGAAGGTAATCCAGGGTCTCATGCCCTATACCGAAATTTCATGCAATTACATTTCGTTATATTGTATGCAATTTTTTGCTAAGATATCCTTAAATTAAATTGTCCCAACTTAAGACAACTAATAGAATAGTCATTTATATAAAAAAAGTTCACTACCAAAAATAAAGCCAGGCTAACAACGGTAATTCTGGAAATGTTAACACAATGAAAAGTAAAATCTAAATGAATTATGTTACGGAAGAGATCATAATTATCATTGAATCACCTACTGCGTACGAAATACACAGCATGAATAAAAGCAAAAGAGAGAGTAAAAGTAACAAATAAAAAACACAGATAAATCATAAGAAACAAACATGAGAATCCCTTCTTTCCCACTTTCCGTTTCTTTCACAATATACGATAAATAAAATTAAGCGTTCGCTGTCAACTTTTTTGTTTTTATCGTCTGATGCACTTAAAGTATGTTTGTTAATTGCAATCTGAATCGAAAGTGAACGCCAGCGGAATATAAATAGGAAACAAAGTCCAAAGTATGTTTATGTGAGTAGCAAGAAGCGGCAATTGGATATAAGGTCGTAATCTTCATAGTTTACACAGAACTACAAACGAAAACATGTAAATGCTGCTAATAAAATACTCAAAATTATTAGTAAGCCACCGTGCAGTCGCAGACAATGATATATAATTAAGAATGGCCGACGGGGATCAAAGTCACAAGGATACATCAGAGGTTCTCACGGTTTTAATGTCACAGAGTTTTTCTTGGTACTATCTTCTGTCTTCCTTTTTGGTGCTTTCCGTGAGGATGTTGTCGTGGGCTACATATTGCGGTAGCGATTAGTATTTTTCTATTGCGTGCCGATTATACAGCATTTGAATTAGCCGAATGTGTGATTCATCTTATAGTAGAAGGTTGTATTATAAGTTAAAACAGAATGTATGTCAAGACGGAAATGAAACGGCGTGTTTAGCGATACAACTACTAGCAATAATAGTAGCTGTTCGTCGAGAGTTAGTTAAGTAAGCAATCAAAACATAGCGGTACTTTTATATTCGGATGCAATAATTACACGGCGAGAAATGTGTACTATTAAATACATTATCGACGTGACGTCGTGACGTTGTACAAGTGGTAAAAATTTCAATGGTTTCTTGCAAAACAATTCCCTACATAACAAAAATGTACACACACGGAATAACTACTTCCAGTCGAAAAAAAAAACTCGATGCTCCGTCCGTAGATCAGAAAAGCTGCTTCGGGCGACAAAATAATGTTTGCATTCCTCCCAAAAATAATTTTGAAATTTGTGCATGAGATACATCAAATATTAAGATGACCATGAATGCCTACCAAGATATAACAACTTTGTATCAAATTATAGTGAATTGTAACTAACAAAAAAAAAAGCGATATTCTGACAACTTTCCATTGAGCTATCGATCTTATCGCTACAGTTTAAATTTGGTGTTCAGAGTGCCTTCACGGTAACATATTGCTGAGTAAAGTGGAGCAACTAAATTTATGAAGGACGCGGTTAGGGCTCATAATTATTAAAAAAAAATTTACATACGACAATATTAGAACTTACAAAATAGCTGCCCAATTGAACAAGAGCAAGCTGGAAGCATGCGCAAGTAATCGAAGCTAATGCACTATATAGGAAAAAACAGTGAGCATGGCTCCGTCGCAACCTCTGTTAATGAACTAGATTTAAAGTTTAGTTTAAAAAAAATTAATGAGAGACACCATGCAAGCAGTTGCTGAGCGAAATCTCCCAAGGTAGATGAAGTCTCCTATTACAGCCAAAGGAGATTCTAGTGGTTTTACAACATAAATTACTATTAGATATAAGTTTATTCACATAACTCCATGTACAACTATACACAACCTGTGTTCGGAATGGAGCCTTTTTTCGTCAACTGAAATAACCAAGGAGGGTGTACCTAATATGAATACGTTGATGCCAGTGAGCTGACTATTTCTTTAGGTTAACTCTAGTTTTCGTGATTGATGAGGAACGATGGAATAAGCATAGTTTCGCCAACTATACGCTGGGAAAAACAATTGAAAAGAAAATAAATCCAGTCAGTTTATTTTATAATGATTTTTAATTTTTTTTTTCCGCAAAATTTTTACATTTTTTAATTTTTTGTTTTCTTTTGGTTTTTCAATTTCATACATAGTTCAATATATGGGAGTATTTGGAATATTATTCAAGAACAAGTTTGCCAAACTAATTTCGACAATTTGGGTTCGAAACAAGTATATTTTTGCAATGGAGATGAAAATAGCTTTCAGCGCTATGGGTGCCGCATATTCTGATCGTCGACCAAAAACAGCAGCGCGTTATTAATTCAACGGCTAGCTTGGCATTGTTGCAGAGTAATTGACCAGAGTTTTCTCGACTTTTTGTGATGATGGATGAAACATGGGTTCATTTGCATACGCCTGAGTCCAGTAGGCAGTCTGCAGAGTGGTTGGAAAACCACGAAAGCCACGGCAAAAAGACCAACGCCCCGCCGGGAAGGTTATGGGTTCAGCTTTTTGGGATGCGCATGGCATAATCTGTATCGATTATCCGGAGAAGGGAAGTGAGTATTAACTAAACGTTTTGGAAAAACTGAATGACCAACTAAAGAAAAAACGACCCCATATGGCGATCAAAAAGCTCTGTACCATTCCGATAACCCGTCGTGCCAGACACCCTTGAAAGTGATAGCCAAATTTGACCAATTACGATTTGAATTAGATGCTCACCCATCGTATTCTGCGGACTTGGCCCCCAGTGACCATTATCTGTACCCAAACCTCAACCGGTGGCTCCAGAAAAATGGATTCAGATCGAATAAGGAAGTCATGGTGGAAACCGTATTTCGAAGATTTGGACGTTTCCTACAGCAGAAAGGGCATCGAAATGTTGGAAAATCATTATACCAAGTGTGTCGACCAAGGTAACTATGTTAAGGAATAAATATAATTTTGCCCAAAAAAACGCGTTGTTTTCTTAAAAATCCCACGACTTGGTTCCCAACATAATTTAATAAAAAGAAAAATATACAAAATAAAATAAAGAATTAAAACCACAAAATTAAACCACCGGTCACACGAAGACGAATGTGAACTCACCGCAAATGCCATCAACAATTGTCGACATCCTCGTAAGGCGTCGTCTCTCTCTGACATATGACGACAAAAAAAAAGCTTAATTTTCATTGGTAAAAAGAGAACAGACGTCAACTTAATTTTCATTTTAATATTCATTCGGCTTTGAATTTTCCTTGAATCATCATCATATGATTATATATAAAAGTAATTTGTATGAATCAATGTTATAAGTGTAAAATACTACCTCTTGCTAAAAGGAAACGAACAATTGAAGTGCTTGATACCTTAGGCACCTATTGGCCATTCTTGGCTCCAAACTTTACTACGAAGTCAACTGGTTAGTACAATATATAAATTATATATACACACATATATATATTTATATATATGTATATATATATATATATATATATATATATATATATATATATATATATATATAAAGTGACGCATATAACAATCAGTACTAGAATATTTGAGAAAGTCCGAAACAAAGTACTAGAATATTCTAAAAAGTAATGGAAAACTGGAGACTACGAACAATAGAACATTCAAGGCTATGGAACGGACGGAAACGAAACACCGAATCAGAATGTGAGGAAACGGTATAAATACGTCGCACACAGATCATGGAGACAAGTAATAAGTAAAAAAGTGAAGCAAGCGATAAGTAAGAAGTGAAAGACGCGATAAGTACGGAAGTGATAAGTAAAGAAATCGTTAAGTGTACGGTATAAGTAACGGTTGTTAATCACGGACTAATAAAGTGTTATATTAATCCAAAATCGATTTAACGGCTCTTATTTATTAAAAATAATTAATCCAGCGAACCCCAAGCTGGCTACAATATATATATATATATATATATATATATATATATATATATATATATATATATATATATACATATTTATAAATTGTTGCGGATTCGCACTGGATGCAACCAGCGAATTTGCAATTGCAGTCATAAGCAACTGAAGGATAACAAATGTCAGCAACCAGCTGAGAGACAAATAAAATTCTTTGGTTGTCAAGCAAATTGTAAATAAGTTTTTCTTCTTTCTTTATATATATAAATATATATATATATATATATATATATATATATATATATATATATATATATATATATATAAACCTGGAGTCTGAGCTCCCAACGTATCAAGACGCAGCGATTAATCGGAACGGCGCCCCGCATACACGGCACACATCACCTCCGGTAGCAGCACCCAGGACTGCCCCAGCAGCGTCATGTTCTCAGTCGCCCTTACCCCCCAGAAGGCACGCGCCTTTTCGCACAACCTATTTCCACAAGCGAACCCATAACCGCAGGCCCAGCGAGTCTCCCTCAGGCCGCTCCCCTGCACACGTAACTATATCCGACCTTCTAGCGTTGCAGGCCTCACACCGCCGGGATTTAAACCAAATCCAAGCGCCCATCGAAACGCGCATACCCAACGGCTAGGTTGCCCTTCGCCCCCTCAAAACACCACAGCTGCGGATCCAACCACGAGTGACCACGGCGCTCGTCGCTTGTATCAGGTGACTGCACGCATCACCTGCAGTTTTTGCCATAAACTAGGCCACCTATACGACGAGTGCCGGAAAAGGCGAAACATGATGTGCGATACACCACACTATCACAGAACAGGTCACTGCGCCAGCAGAGGGAGTCCCAGAATAGAACACATCCGGGACCATACCAACCCTCTGCCTCCCCGCCTACAGCATTATCACATCCCCGAGTGTATAGCATTTGGAGTTGTTGCGAGTTGTGTGGCCGTACAGGTCACACGCGGAACAACTGCGAAGGCAGGGTGAAAAGGGGAAAAACAAGTAATTCCCCGCTGACAACGACTCCAACACAAGCTCGCATGGCTAAGACTGTACGTCAACGCCAGCGTGCACACAATCCCACGTCTACCAAGAGCGGGAAACAAATCTCCATACCTACGTATGGACGAAAAATGCCGACCCTAGACTCTGTTCTTCTCCATTCTGCGCACGGCACCCCGTCGCTGCGGAGAAAAATTAACACTGGGCGTGAAGCTCCTCCATCCCGCAACTTCGTCACTGCGGATGCGGGCGAGCTACCGATAGGCCGCGGCCTACTCGGAGATCATACCTGTTGGTCCACGCAAACCACAGCAGGCCAGTGGACCGCACCGTAATCCCCTTGCCCCCGCCGGCAACACACGCGGTACCAATCAGGTCCACTTCCAATACTGACCCAACCCCAGTCACGATCCAGGAACTTGTCTACACGACAGTTCCAAGTCTTACCACCGCGACTACTGGGGCAATCCAAACCACCCAGACACTAAGCACCTAACTCTCCTTCCACCATTCACTCCAAACTCCTTCCTTCCTACCAATTATTTTGTGACTACGTCACGGGGGGGGGGGGGTGAGGGTAAGTGGAGCTTCTCTATATTACATGGAGAACCAACCCACAATCCTAACCTAAATTCGACCGCTAACAGCGCGTCACCCCAATCCCAATTCCTACCGTCGGCTATTTAACCTGCAATAGATAAATCTCTAAAAGAAGACCGGCCGGAAGTCATTAATCTATTCGGTTAATGCACAATTGCATTCAGTGTTTTCTTGCCATACGGCAACACAATTTCAAAGTCATTTTGGTTAGTAACAACCAAAACCAGACCAAACGACGCGGTTACATAATCATGCAACGGCTGGGGAAATTCCAAATTCTTCGAATTTGGTTCACAAGTTAAGGCGATTAAGCGTCACTTATGACTTCCCCCAGACCATTCATTCACTTGGGATCAACGATCTCATTTTACAGCTGAATAGCGTAAACAACATTTTCCTCTCCTCCACAATTCTGTCTTTCCATAGTTCGATGCCCTCTGAGATCACCACAATCACCGCACTAGGCCAGTGGACCAGTCTCAGGCGCAGCATTAATACACATACACTAAGCCAGATCAACCCTGGGTTGTTGTGCTTTCCGTTTTGATTTCTTTATCCTATTTACGCCCATCGACTTCGAATGTATACATAAGTACTTATCCACCTCGATGAGCGTCGAGAATTGAAGTTAACACGGAAGAGCGCGATTACCATTGGTTGATCGTTGTGTAAAAGAAAGAATCCAGAATTTCACCCCTAATTAGTCAGTCGCTATTCATTCAACATCGCCTGCGGACGCTATGTTGAGAGTGCATCAGAGTCGCTATCCAACCGCTACAGGGTCAAGAAAATAATTTATTAAAGTATTTGTAAAATACCCACCGTCGTGTGTACACAGTCAAAGTGTAAATTTGGTATCGTTTCTCGATCGCTTGTGTTTGGGCGCCAAGTACCAAATAAAAAAATATCAACTTACGGACACCAGTTAAAAAGGGATTTAATCGCTGTATAGAATAAAATAAAATAAGCATTCTTCAAAATGTGCCGTCTACGGAATGTTGTATCTAAGTACTACCAAAAAGCATGTGAACAATAAAAGAACTATTAAAGAAAAAAAAATAAAATTAATTTCCATCTGTACCAGTTGGTGTTTCTGTGTTTGTTTCCCCTCGGTGCCGCAGTTGTACGTGGGGAAGAAAGTGAATCTGTGCCCATGATCGGCATAATGCTTCTTCACCCCCACAGCTCTTCCCCATATCCTATATACGGTGGACACTTCATTAGCTCGAGTTCAGCCAATCCCAAAGACGGCAGATGCATGTCTCCCACAAAATGACCGTCCGTCTGAGGGACACGGTGAATCAATTGGATATCTCTATAGCTTTTGACCGCGTCTGGTACTGAGCATTGCTGACCAAGCTTCGTTCCCAGCCCATTTGCGACTGGACGAAAAGCTTCGTCGAATAGCGATCGATCCGGGTTTTTGTGGGCGGCTAGTCTTCGGATCTGTCATCTGTTAATTCCGGGGTGCTTCAAAGTTCTATTCTGGCTCCAACCTTGTTTTTGCTTCACATAAATTATTTGTAGGAGTCAACGCGCGCCCCTCTACTGAATGGTTTTTAAGAAATCAACTGTTGCCATTTGCAGAAATTTATGGTCCACCCTATATTTAGTGGCGCCCTAATGGCTGAGTTGGTAAGGAAGTCTTGCGTTTGATTGTGCAAACCTAGGTTCGATTGACGACTTGCTATTGTGCAGTTCGGCACAATTAGTAAGCTGTAGGTGAGGTCCCAAAGCCTAATCGCCCGGTGAAATACCACCCCATTAAACTATAAGCATCGCGAAATGGTTGGGAGATTTCCTTGAGCATCTTCCAGAGCTTGGCTGATGGACGCGGTCGAGAAAAAAAAATAGCATCTCAGGGCGCTGACTCAGCGCTATAGGTTCGCCTTTCCTGGGGGAAGTAAAATAAAATAAAAACAAAAGCATAAGAACAATAACAATTCCCTAAATATTGCGGTCTGGTTTGACCACAATAATGGTTGTCGATATTGGAGCATACTTTATGTAAAACAAGTACATAAATAAGTATCACTTTTCGGTGCGGACTTTTGATGCATATCATAGAGCTGTAAACACTGAACTGATGTTAGATTTGGGGTCTAACATACGAGAGACCCACAATTCGGAGTGTTACAATATATTACAAATCTACCCATTTAAATTTCTGATTTTTAATTCATAGCCTACGGTCGTCATGCCTTTATGACGAGGGGTTTTCCCCACCCTAAATGTGAGGCATATAAGAGCTGTGAACACAGAACTAACCTCGAAAAGATGGCCACGAAATGATGGGACTGAATTACAAAAGGGCCAATTTCGAATACATTGTATTGCGTGTTTGACAGTAGAAAAAACAAATAATTATAACATTCAACCCTTCAAGGTGAATGCCTACCGAGGTTCATCTGTCTAACGCTGGCACTGTGTTTTGCCATTTAAAGCTGTTACAAACTCATCTTGGGTCGATAATTTATCAAATGAAGTAATGTTTACTCTTTCATTTAATTTTTTTTTGTGCGGCCTAAAAGCAAAACAATGTTATCCACTTCCAAGCTGCTACCGAATATTAATACCTTACAGTTAATTAACAAATTCATTTCAATAACACCAGAAGGCAAGTGCCCCAAAACCTTGAACATACATATAAATATCACGGCCAGCATCCCAAGATCTGTCACACCACATCCATCTTTAACGAATCTTATCAACGTCAAGATTTGTTACACTCATATAATATAAGAGAAAACCCAGTTTTAATTAACTACTGCAATAACATAAATCTTCACCATCACAATATTGATGACGTCGCTTTATTAATCATTTTAATTACCACGAAAATCCCAAAAGACCGAAGAAATGTTCAGCTTGATCAGACCACTAGAATAATAATTGCAGCACTGCATCAAACTTATCAATAAAAAGAAAACTTTTACTTAAAAATAGTTGTAACTGATTTGTATGCACAAAATTAGCGGTAATTATTCCAATAAGTTCATCGGTTCGCCTTTATCAATCGCGATTTCACTAACGAAAGAGGGGGAGCTCCTGGTGTGCCGGGTGTCTTGTGTAAAAGTATCTCATCACCATCGCTTATGTAAGAGAAATAAAAATTAACAATTAATTTATGGATATCGTAATAAACCGCTATGACGTTTCCCCTTATCGGGAATTAGGTGCAAATGTCTTAATGTGGAACAGACGACTATAAAATCAAAAAACATACAAAAGAATAGTTAGATCCAAATAATTTCCATAAAAAGACTGAATTGTTGGGCAATTATTTAGAAACGATGACATTTAATCGATGGCGTATGTTTAAGATGTTGGGTAAAGAGCACAGTGTCAAGGATCCGACCTTGTGGCTTTGCATTGCACTCTTTCAGTTGTTGGGCTGCTATGCTTCTGCACGATGGTGAAAACGGTTGCCTTGAGATCTCTTCGATCAATTTCGGCATATAAACGATCGAATTTTATAAATCGGAGCAATTATCTTGAAAACCGCACTTCCTTGAAACTCCTAGAGATAAAGGTGATGAAATTTGACGATCAGGTCGGAAAGTTGTTATTGATGTGAAACAAAACAAAAAAGAAAAAAAATTAAACACTTTGGCAACCGGTTGGATTAATTATCTCAAAAGGCATCAATGCGCCTCTGCTCTGATGGCCTTCGGTCGAATTAAACGGTAGTATTCCAACAGGTGATTCATTTTAAGGGCGATAATTATTTCGTAGAAGGTGTTGATGGAGCAAGTTAGCAATAAAGTGCGGCTCCATAAAACGGCACTTGGTACAGAAATGCTTGAAGACGATAACACTTCCTACTTAGAAAAAAGGCACTTTAGTGCTTTTTGACATATGTGTTGTGCCGCGACAAATGACCTTGAAATTAAGTGGACATGTATTTAATGCATGGTATTTCCTGCAAAATCTATTAGACCTTCAAAGAGCTTCTATCTGACTTAATATGAATAATTAAAAGTAGGAGGTATTCAAAAATCTTGTAGAATTGAAAACTGTCTAATTGCTTATTCTTGTATATACTGTACTACACATTATTTTTAGTATTTCCAATCATATGACGCAGAGATGGATTATCATAGCCTATGAGGAAACTTGCAGAATATTGAGAGGGAACAATCGAAAGTTCGGAATGGAAATATTTATTACTTTTATTGAACATCGCAATTTAGGGTCATCATCCCATACAATTTCGCGTCCTTTCAAAGGAACACCAATTCTGATAGTCGTAATTAAAAACACCGATCCAATATGTGACATTATTTAATTAAACTCAGGTTGTGTCACTTTTGTTGTGGGACTATAATGAAGTTATTCTTAATCGAATCTCCTGGTTCAGAAACCCATCGCATTCTCCAGATTATTATTACTGAAGAATTATAAATGACGGAGTTATGGGTGTATAAGGTTTTCCAAAAAAAAAACGCATACGTATAAAAGTGACGCCTAGATCCTGCGACAGTATCTTTACCCGAAACGTTTTTTTCAAAAGATATTATTAATTGCGCTTAAACTCAATAGGCTTAAAATCTGCAACATTTCATCGCACTATGGTTATCCGAATGATTGCAAAAAATAAATTCGCATATTCCTCATTCCGAGCATCGAACTAAACCTAACGTTTCGTCTCTTTAAGCAAATTCAACATCCTTACCAACGGTATTACCTTTCAGCAGACTTCTTTCTAGAATTGAACAACCTACATCGTTCGCTAGCACAGAGACCAGTTAAATGTATGTTCCCACAACCTACTTGGTAATACAGTCTCTGAAGTGCATGTCTCTTAACAGACTTTTTTTTTTTTTTTTTTTTTTATTAGACTTCTCTCGGGAGAGGCGAACCTATAGCGCCGAGTGGGCGCCCCGAGATGCCATCAAATAACTGTTGCAGTTCTTTTTGAACAGTTGCAGGTTGTAACGTTCCGGGAACACTCGCATGGGAAGGGAGTTCCACAGCTTCCCCGCTCTGTAGCGGAACGAGTTCTGATGTAGGGATGTTCGCGCCGTCGGGAGATGAACCACAAACGGGTGCGATCCGTCGGATTGTCTTGTGGAGCGCATATAAGCCGAATTGCGCGGAACAATACCACGAATCTCCGAAGAACAGCACCTGTGATAATATTTGTAAAACAGACAGAGGTCGGCTACGCGCCTTCGATGTGATAGCGACTGTACTCCCGACGTCAGCGCCGAGTCCCCGATCAGGCGGATCGCTCGTCTCTGTATGCTCTCAAGTAGGTCGAGAGTATGTTTAGGAGCCGAGCTCCAAACATGAGAGCAATATTCGAGCGCGGGTGTAATTTGAGATTTATATAGGAGGAGAAGTTGGGCCGGAGTAAAATATTTCTTGGCTCTACTGACAAACCCCGATCGTTTATCTCCCGAGAATCATAACTAAAGTCTACACATGTACAAACTTATGACCCCTGCCTCACGAGTTTAATGCAGTGATTGAAAATATTCCAACTGCTTCCTTATAATTTTCCTTCGCACCGTTGTTACTGTCTTCAATCTCGTTTCAATGATTGCAGATTCTTTTCGCAACAACCGCTCTTAGAATAACATACTGTTCTTAACAACTTACCCGTGATGTGTAAAACCTCTAATTTGCCGAACAGAACGTTTCGAACTCGGTTCAAATTACAAATTACAGGGCATGGATTTCATAGTACAATAACTACATTAAAGTGCCTCAATTGGGAAGTTCATAATCTGCCACTGCAATAAGTCATTAATTTCGAGGAATCTCAATCGCTCCATCATACCTCTTGTATAGTTAATTGCGATTCATTGGCATAATTTATATCAGCCATGTAGTTTAAAATGTTCTGACTAATAATGTAATTTCGTTTGATTTACAGTGATCTTTAAGGTTCTACGAGCTACTCGTAGATGACTTATCGCAGTGGAGCTATCACATACGAATTGTTGGGAGTATTGATCTAGATCCTTGAAATATTACGAGAGTTTCGTTTCGCTCAGTGCAACATTCGCTGTTTAACTTCCAATATCTTAACTCTATCTGCCCTCGTATAAAACCGAAAATTAGCAATACTTGACTAAGCAAAGCTTAGAAAATAACTGGTATATATATATATATATATATATATATATATATATATATATATATAAATATATATAAATATAAATAAATTTATACATATGTATATATATATATAAATTTATATATATGTACATATATATATATATATATATATATATATATATATATATATATATATATACATAATTCCAATCACCCCGATTTTAACTTAGTGCTTCCCCACAGATGTCCTTCCTAAGCCATATACACAGCATGTTAGCACTAAAGTGTGGCTCTATAAAACGGCACTTAGTATAGTAAAGCTTAAAGGTGAAAAACAGACTTTAGTGCTTTTTGACCCATGTGCTGTGCTATTGTTTATCAGAATCTATCGAAGTATGGTTTATGTTTCATTTGTGAGTTTATCTTCCCGTGGCTAAAAGTTCATGTTCGTAAACATACCATGAACTATTGTTCAGAGATCTTAATTTGGATAGAGACCCATCTTTTAATAAATTGCATCCTCTGGTAGACTCTTAATCCAATACTCCCACACTGAAATATATTAAGGGCTATTCCAGAATGCATAATTCAAATTGTTTCGTTATTCGGGATATAGTGCACGCGATAATCAGTACTTTAGGCTCTTGGGCCCTTCAAATAATTCCACTCGTAAATGGGACAACATCATTTTTCAATCAACGTACGAGTATTAGATCAAATCCTCACACCTTATCTTAATAAAAACACAATCGAAATTGATTTCACCCTGGTTAAGGTATCAACTGCATTGATAACATTCCTGTATGACTTACCTACCAATAATATTCACATACCCTCCGAAGTATTGTGGCGGTTCTACGAACCTCACAAATCACCATAGGATGAGAATTCATCGTTCCACCAAGGAACATACTCACCTATAGCCAAACTACACGTGCCCACAGACACGTGTCCCCAAGGTCCTCCCTTCCACATAAAAAAAGGTAACATTCATACTGGAGTCAACAACCCCACTTATACACAGATACGTGGGCCACAGGTCCCTAACAATTTTTCTACGCCTGCACAGTGATCGAAGGACATGGCCTAGCACAGAAATTGTGTATCGATCCATCAACTGGATATATACAAACGGTTGGCACAGCTGCGCCAGATGTCGACAAACATCACATCTCCGGCGATAAGTGAATTGCCGGAAAACCAATCCGTCGACAAAACTTCGTCTAAACAAAGGCCATTGCTGAGCAACAGCAATAAACGAAAATGCTGTTCCCATGGGGCTAAGTAAACAATGATAATTACCATTATTCCATGATCGCCTAAAAGAAAACACTCACTCGATTGTTTGCACAAGCGACCCAACAGAAGTGTGAAAATTCCGACGACCACAGAATGTTCTACAGCAAGCAGACAATAACCTCCGCTTCTGTATGTGTGAGCGCGTTTTTCCCTGGTGGAGAGATTCTCGATTGAGAAAAAGTCACCACCCAGAGAAAGCGAAAGGAGAAAGGCATCATCTAGAGACAACAAAACAAGAGTTGAATGAAATCATTCCCCAGAGAAGACCAGTCGATATCGAGAATCCCGACCAGGTAGTTGGAAAGTAAGGAATCAACCACAAAAGGTCGCGCGTGTGTCTAAAGTTCTTAATCTAAACCGTGAATCATTGACACACTTTGAAAGACAAATTAAAACACAGTGAAGGTGTCAAAAGTTCTTAATCTAAACCGTGAATCATTGCCACCCTTTCAAAGACAAATTTAATTAACACACAGTGAAAGCGTCAGTAGTTCTTAATCCGAATCGGTGAACTATTCTAAACTCGGAAAGGAAAATTTAAATAAAAAAAAATTGTACACCTAAAATAGTTCGCTGTTCCATTTATGTAAATAAACAAAAATCATTTCATTTATTTAGATAAACAGACATTATTCACCTAAAAGTAGTTCGTCGCTTCATTTGCCACCATTTTCGCTCCGCTTGTGTATTTCCCTCTGCGGTAAACAGTGTTCGGCGGAACAATCCAACATCCTCGGTTATAGACAGACAATACATCCGCCAAAGAATTACTCACCCAAGTCACGACACAGCCAAGAGATAACAGTCCCATATCGCTGAAATATCACTCACAACTATCATCACAGTGATTAAACTTATTACTGTATCCCATGCCTAATAACTGATAACCACCAAGATGCCAACAAGGAAAACCGAGGTTTCATGAGGAATGTAAACACTACGGATTTATAGGTGTATAAGGTGTCTTAACCCAATTAGTTGTAAGAATACTAGATGTGGATTCGAATAACATAAAGAATGAAAAAATATTTTTATATAAGAAATAACCTTAACTCCCTTGAACACTTCAGACCACATCAATATTATGTAAGTTTCCTCTAACTAGCTAAATAAAAGGAAATGTTCTAACCCTGAATAAATTGCCACTGTTTTTCGAAACATTTGCAAGTACATACTTTGAAACATGTCAAAAAACAGCAAAACTTTGTCAAGGTCCTAATATTTTTTGAATGAAACTTCAAATATTTAACTGTTTTTTATTCAAAAGAATGATGAAAAGTGCCGGCGGAGTTGAAACTAACGAGAACTTCTTCAAGGACCTATACGTCCCATTTTATGTTTATATTTTAATTAATCTATTTATATCCCATCGTATTTTCCTTTTCTCAGAAAGTCTTGATCTAAGTCCTTATTTTTAAATTTTGCTCCGCTTAAGTATTAATTAATAATCGTCCGTAAACGGGTTCAACAGACATGGCTGTGCTCTTGAGGCTGTTGGGCGATAAAATTACAACTTGGTCTTTTACATTCGAAAGATTGTTACCCTAATCAACCGCGCTCCCCACACCCCTCTAAGACTCTCAATACTCTCCCCTTAACAATCTACTATCAAAATGGCAGAGGTCTCCGCTTTAAAGCGCAATCAGTTCTGCAAAATTCGCATTCCCTCTCTTTCGAAATATACGCACTGACCGAAACCAATCTTATCCCCAGTATTCCCAGTCAAGAACTATTCGCTTCCACCTTTAACGTTTTTCATGATGACGATGGTATATGTCCAGATTTATCTTGCCGTGCTGTGTTGCTTGCCATCCAAAATAAGCTAGCCTCATCTCTTATTGCCATCTCTTCTTCCCCCAATCTTGACTATATCACAAAAAAAAATTGCCAACGCCCAAAGTCGTTATACATCATATGTTGCTATATATCTCCTCCACAACCAATCGTGTTATACGAACTGGCAATAGCAGCGGTTGATCAGCTAACCGAGTTAAGTACTTCTCTTTACGATATCGTTGTTATAGGCGATTTCAACCTCTCACATATCCAATGGACGCTGTCAGACGATCAATCCTTTTAAACCTCAAACCTCACTAGTACCAAGGAATATCTCTTTATAGACGGTCTCACCAACTCAGCCCGTCGTCAAATAAGTAATGTGCCAAATCATATGATGAGGCAACTTGACATTGTGTTTACAACGGACCCCTATAATTCCTCAGTTGCCCTTAGTCCTCGCGCGCTCTCCACCACCGACAATTACCCCCCCCCCCCCCCTCACATCTCGTATCCCTTTGTCGTGACAGCTTATCCCAAACCTCCCCTACCCACATCAATTTTTCCTACAACTTCCGCAAAGCTAACTTTCCCCTGTTAAATGAGCATCCTAGCAGATGCGCATTTCGCTTTGATCACCTAGAGGGAGAGGAAGCTACTGCCACTCTCTATAAGGAAATCTACAATGCCATTTCCCTATATGTCCCTTATTCTCGACATAGGACATCGGTTTCATCGCCTCCATGGTACAATCGCAAACTCCGTACTCTTCGGAACAAGAAGAATAATTTGTGAAACATTTTCGTAAGAACACGGTCTTCCCTGGACTACTCCAATTTTCCCGGTTCCTTTTATAACTTCACCGAGCCATACAACACCCTTTACTACAATTATCTCACAAAAACACAAACACTCTCCTCAATGTCCCTAAATCTTTTTTCCAATTTATTAATTACAAACGTAAATCTGACGCCTGTCCCAACTCCCTTTCCTGTGACACGATTACTTCAACCGCCCCACAAACTACTGCCAATCTTTTCGCTTCTTTCTTTAAAAAATCCTTCACGGACAACTCTTTCGAGCCTAACCCGTCTTACTTCAAAGACCAGCCCGAATTCTCCTTTGGCCCCTTCCTCTCTCAATTTATTAAACATCACATAGTTAAAGAAAAATTAGACTTACTTAAAGACGAGTTTAGCGAGTTATCCTCAAGCCCAACTCACGCGACCTAGTTGAAGAGAAATTAAACTTGCTTCAAGACAAGTTCAGCCCTCGACCTGGTGGACTTCCGGCCCTCCTTTTTAGAAAAATTTTCCTCTTCTCTTTCTCTCCCACTATCAATGATGTTCAATCTATCCCTTACGCAGGATGTCTTCCCAAATATTTGGACATCCTCTTTTGTCAACCCCATACATAAGAAGAGGCCTAAAAATGATATTAGTAACTACCGTCCCATCGCCAACTGTCACACATTCCAAAACTGTTTGAAGAGATTCTTTACAACGCGTTATGTTTCCCTTTCCTATGACACGATTACTTCAACCGACCCACAAACTACTGCCAATTTGTTCGTTTCTTTCTTTAAAAAATTCCTCATGGACAACTCTTTCTAACCTGACCGGTGTTACTTTCAAGACATGCCCAAATTCTCCATTGGCCCCTTTATCTCTCAAATTATTCAGCATCACCTAGTTGAAGGGAAATTAAACTTGCTTTAGGACAAGTTCAGCCTGGTGGACTTCCGGCTGTCCTTTTAAAAATATGTTCCTCTTCTCTTTCCCTTAGACTATCAATGATATTCAAGCTATCCCTTACACAAAGTCATCCCAAATATTTGGAAATCCTCTTTTGTCACCCCCATACATAAGAAGGGGCCTAAAAATGATATTAGTAAGTACCGTCCCATTGCCAAACTGTCACATATTCCAAAACTCGATGGCATTCTTCACGACACGTTATGTTTCCGTTGCAAATCCATCATCTCACCCAACCAGCGTGTAGGTCGACCACCACCAATATAATTGAATTCTCATCCCACTCTCTCAGTGCCTTAGAGAACGACAGCGAAGTCGATGTAATACTCCAGTATCAAGTACACACAGAGTGCGTGAGATTCGAGACCGCACGAACGATTTTGGAGAGACACTCGATACGGACAATTACTCCGGCTGGAGTAATAGAATACGTGCTTAGTTCAAAACAGGCATGGTCCGTAAGCAATTGTATTCTCTGTGAAATAATACAGCGGTTGCGACGTGACGAGCGGAGTAACAGGTAAACTCCGCCCCGCCCCGCGATGGAATATCTAAAAGAAAGTTCCGTGGGGATCAACGGGAAAATGAGCCTGGCGGGAGGTGGTTTTAGTCGGTAAAAACCCGGCATGCCCCTGAATCGGTCTAGAGGTATCTTTTGGAGATTTCCACCTTCCTACCGAAACCAAAGAAAAAAATCTAGTATCAGGCACTCCTCCATCTCTCTATATAGGGACGACACTAAACTCTTCAAGACGATCCGCTCTTTTGTCGACTCTTCACTTCTCCAAATTGATCTCGACAACTTTTCAACTTGGTGCCAAAACAACAGCCCCGAACTAAATATTGCCAAATGTCACTGAATAACCTTCTCCCTTAAACGACCCCCCTCCCCACTACGTCCCTATGTCTTAATCAACCCACAGATATTGTAATGCTCCAAGAAGCCCTACCATTTTCCTCCCGCATTTCCTTTTCCCAGACATCCATAATGGATACAAATCGAATTCCCATCCAATATCATATATCCATATCCCCAAATCTACGTTAAATTCAATGTCAAGCAAATTGAAGCAAAACGTTCAATTGTCGAAGATCTAATTCATTTCCAAAAATCCGAACATCAGAATGCACATTTTTCACATGCATTGTATGTACAATCAAACACGTGTCCAAACAAACCCATGTCCATTTGATCCGCCGATACACAATTCCGGCAATCTAAACATCACAATGCATACGCATTGTAACCAGATGTTTTATGACATGCACAAATAGACCCAAATTCCCACCCATTTCCCATGGACTCTGGGAAATGCCAGACACGCTAATGGAGAACAAAAAACCTCAAAAAGGATCTGCGATAAGGGGCGATGTGTTCGAGACTTCAAGGAAGAAGAAAAGTATACTAGAAAGTAGTTAGCAGATCGATCTACAACAGAATTAATACCGACCACGTCGAGGGACTTACAAGGCCCGGATGACTCCAAGTTCAACCCAAATTCGAAGGACCAGGACTCAACATACAACAAGCTTCCATTCAGGATCCATCGTTCGCTTCTCTTCCTCGTTGATCGAGAAACACGGAAGCGAACCGTACTACAATACCATCTGTACAAACGATTCATGACCTTGGCATCTTATGTGATAGGCAGCTTAACTTCATCCCATATATTGAAGAGATTATTCTCAAGGCCAACTCCGTCCTTGGTTTTGTGGAACGCTGGTCGAAAGAATTCTTTAATCCCTATGTTTCTAGAACTCGCTCTATATAGCCTTTGTCCGGCCCCTTCTTGAATATGCTAGTCAGGTTTGGTCTCTTCACTACTCGTCCCATATTCACAGAGTCGAAATGTTACAATTTTGGTTACAGATACGTTAGATGGTTACCAATTGTCACCAAATTGTTAACAATAAGTTTTTCTGTGAAGAGCAATTGTAGAAGTTATTTGCTTTGTTGCCTGCTGGTTAACATCAATGTTTTTCCGTGTGGAGAAAATGGAGATATTATTGAAAATGTTTTCCAAGTTATCCCCGTCAGGTGCGCTCCGGAAATTTTGGTTTTGAAGTTCGGCAACTGGCTTTCGAACGATTTTCGCCATGAACGGTTATATGGTTGAACAACTTAGCAAATTGTTACCGAGCCAAGGTTTAACGGCTCCCGGTTTCACAGTTTGTCATGTTTTAACTAAAACACTATCTAAAGTTTTACACGGGAAGTTTCTATTTTATTAAGATTTCTTATTAAAATTACAGACTACCGAAACAACACACGGGCACTTCTTCCTTTAAATTTTACAATAATCTCTCGGAGCCGACCTTTTCTTTTACTTTTCTTTTTCAACTATAATTTAATTTTAATTTAATTTTACTTAGGTACTGCGTGTTACCCGCACCCTCATAAAACCATCTAAAACACTAAAATACTTGCGCATTACTTTCGAAAATAATCTCTCTTTCACGACTCACATAAACAAAGTCATCCGCAAAGCGGGGATACAGCTGAACCTTTGTCGGAAAGTAATGTGGAAGGAAGATGGTCTCTCTCAGCAAGTCAAACTTCTAATTTATAAACAAATCATCAGGCCCACACTTACTTACGCGTGTCCCATCTGGTTCCATATCTCTCCCTCTCAAATGGAAAAACTTCGTATCTTCGAAAGGAAGTGTTTCAGACTAATCACAGGGCTACGTCGACAGCGCGACTCCCACAAATATATCAGAAGCCTTATGCTATACCACTCCGTCGGCCTGGAGAGATTGGATAGAAGGTTCCTGGAATTGTCGATAAGATTCATTGAAAACCTGTCAGCCAATCCAAACCCTCTCATCAATTCCCTTAGCCTCCTCAGCCTCAATGCATCAAATCCCTATCTTCATGCACTCCATTTAAAAGCTCTCTTCTACGCAAAAAGATTAGTAAATGATGCGAACGAAATCATCTACCATAACAGGGTAACCGATCTTAACCACTTCAAATACTCAAACATTCAACCCTTTTCTCGGGTTCTTTCCTTTAACGAGCAGTCGGTGGAGAGACCTCCCTCTGCAGCTCCCTTCCCTCCTTAGGTTAGGTAAAATATGAAATTTCGACTTAAGCTTAAGACTAGGCTAAATTGTTCTACATGGCTAAATGTGAATTTATTTAACTACCTTAGATATAAGCTAGATTTAAGTAGAGGTAAGTAGTTTTTAAGAATATTTATTCTAAACATAGGTAATCCATCCTGGTTTTCATGACCTTTCCAGGAGTCCTACTAGTAAATTGTATCTGGAATAAATCTCTATAGACGTAAGACCTCCAATTAAATACTACTTGAAAAAATGTTCTAGGCATTGTAAGTAAAATTGTCACAACTTAGTTAAGCTAGCTGTAAACTTATGTAACTAAACTTATAATGGTCAATAAAGACAGCGTTATATATAAAAAAAAAACAAGCGTGTTACCCGTTGACTTTACTTCTTCTTTTTACTTTTTCTTTAATATTCCCTCCGTGTCGACCTTCTTCTTCGACTGTTCTGTACCAACTTTTCTGTCTACTCCCCGTTAGCTCGATCCCACTCCGAAGAGAACCCTGCCACCCTTCGAAATCCACATCTTAACGAATGCAGGTTTGTGCCTCTGCTCGTATTGAATGTTAATTTAAAATGTGGACTGTGGATTAAGTGTTTTTAGTATAATTCAATGCTTGGCGCACTGTTTTTCCCATGCTATATATGCGATTCAAAACGTAGGCCTGTTTTATTTAAATTTTATACTTTATCCCTTCTCGGTGGGACAATGGGGGTGGGGGGTACCACGTGGCGTGCAACGCCGTTTTTTGCGTTTTGCCCTCTGATGATTGAATTAGGAAAATCTTCTGATTATACCCCCATATCAGGGACGTCTTCACCTAATTAACCTTAACACACTTGAAGGGGTCAGAATTCATGCCGGCATTCTCTTCATCCAGCGTCTACTCTCAGGTTCAATCAACTGCCCAAGCCTGCTCTCCTCCATCACATTTTCCACTAATCGCTGAAACCTGCGAAGCTCTCGTCTCTTCTACTTGCGCCCCCCCCCCCCCCCCCCCTCTTACGGCTGTAATGAACCTGTGGCGGCTCCCCCAAACCCCACGATTCACTTACCTAAAAAAACCCCATAACTTCTATCCAATCACATAATTTCCCTAATGCAATCGCATTAGCCCCTTAAATGCTTTAGACATCTAGGATTATCTAAGGTATAATCTAAAAAGCTTCAGTAAAAGAATTCTTACCTTTTCTTGCATCTCTTCGCATACAATTCCTGTAAGAGGTCTTTCTTACCTTATCATAAATTCCCTGTAATAAAATTCATCGGTTCGCATATCATACGACCGCATATCAGGGAATCTTACCCTTGAGTTGTCTAATCCCAGCCTCAATATGTGTACATAAAAACTATCTAGCCACACATCGGCTGCCGGCCCTTTTAGCCAGCGATAAATAGTCCAACACCAGCTGTATGTAATTAGCACCATCCACATTGAGACTATTTCCCTAACTCACACTATGAGTAAACGAAAGACCGCAGTCCTTCATCAGGCATTCTGGCGATACGCAAACAATTCAATCATTCTAGTATCCCAAATGCACCGACCATCTAATAAGTTGCAACTTGCTTACTCAGTGGAACTCACAGGTCATAAATTCCTTTTATCCTACATAGTTCTAGATTTGTTTCCCACATAAACACAGATCGCCATGATCCCCTTTGACTTTCTTTGTTCAGATTCGTTACCATGGCCTTGATCCATGAAAGAATCAATGTACACACATACATGTGTGCCGTGACGATCTTCGCTATGAGATCGGTTTTGTTTTTTTTTTTGACTTTACGTTTCTTTTGTAATAGGAAAATGCACCTGTGGGGTTTCTCTATACCACATGGAGAACGAACCCACAATGCCAACCAATCTTGACCGCTAACAGCGCCTCACCTTACCCTAACCTGTAACCCAACTCCCCATGCAAAATCCGCAATAGTATACATCACAAACCTTGCAATAAAACACATCCCAAAACTCCCAACAGAATACAATTCAACAGAATATATTCTAATCATTCCCGCATCCATTTTCCCAAAATCGCTTCGGTCAATTCTCTACTTAATTCATATTCCCTCCTTGCGACCAAGCAATCTCAATTTCCCCGGAAATTCATAAGCTATAATAAAATGCATATTCCAGCCTACAATGGAATACCAATCATCTCCCCCAATTACATCACCCCACATACATTTTCCCAAAATTGCTTGGGTCAATTCTCTACTTAAGTTATATTCTTTCCTTGCGACCAAGCAATCTTAATTTCCCTGAAATTCATATGTCGTAATGAAACGCATATTCAAATCCATAACGGAACATTCACCATCGCCACCAACTATACCAAGCCGCATACATTTCCCCGAAATGACTTGGGTTAATATCCTATCTAAACGATATTCCTTGCTTGCACCCAAGCAATTTCAATTTCCCGGTATACGCAACCAACGAATCCAACACAGCTTGTATGGCAAGGATTCGCTGGAACTGAATTCTTATGGGAGCATAGCAATTCTTCTCGAAATTCCTCGGAAGTGACAGTAAGTTTATTTCTGCTATGAAATTGTTTTCATTTCATTAGTCAGTCGAGATCCAACCGCCACCGGGGCCAGACTTATCCAGCCGCTCTTGCAATCACCTCTAGTCTTTACCCAACCACCATCGCGGCAGGTCGCGCCGCGCCGGGTCATTGTGCAACTCCTATGCGATCGGTCGCGTAGCGTTGGAGTCGAGAGTGTAGCTTCCTCGGTTTTTTTTTTGTCGAATTTTAATTAATACGGCAGCGTGTTAATATTGTGGTTTATGGACGATTTCGCGGTTTAACGGCTAAATTTAAGTTCGCAGTACACCTAAGCTAACCAATAAACGTAAACGCGGTTTTTAGAGCCCCCTTGTAACCAACCCATCGTTTCCCCGTCGGGGAGCCTCTGGCGCAAGACTAATGACCTTGCCCGGAAAAAACAAATCATTATGGAAAATTTAACAAGCCTCAGGACTTGCTAAATAAGGCCAAGACCGGTTCCTGGTTGTAGTGCCGATGATGATGATGATGTAAGCAACCCCAGTTGCAACAAATATTACCCGAATCGCGGATGCATTCCCGCCGAGTAGTTTCGTGCCAAAACGTTGTGTAAAGTAAAATAACGGAAGATAACTGAAAATAACACAGACGATACTTTTTACAATTAAATAAAGAAAACATTGTGCTACCGAATTTCCCACAGTGCCTTTTAATTACCCTTACCTTGGTGCTCGGATTCCGGACAATAATTCTTGTGAAGGATTAATTCGGTGGGACTGTAGTGAATCCGTGCCATACGTTGGCATCATTCTACCTCCCCCGCACACTCCTTGATTAAGAGAGCCAGTTTCACTGGTCGAATTCCTTTTGACAACGAACGAATATCGTGGAGTCCTTTTCCATCCGCTGACCGCCACGGTCATGCCGCTCCCGCTGTTCGTAGCGCTGCGGACACGCGTGTTGTACCCCGAGTAGTGGCTAGTGTTGAGTCGAATACGGTGGTTCTAATTATAATCGATTAGTGTAATTCAAGTCTGTTGCCTGTAATTGAGTGTACTTAGAATCGGTCTTCTGTAATCACCAAATTCAATAAATAATAAACTAACTCACTAGCGTTTCATTTAACTGTCTTGTGGCGGAGTTATACTCCTTGTGTTGGTGGACAAACGTGGCGGCGTTTCGTTCCATTGCTTCGGCGGAATTGTTTAGTTCTCGTCATCATCATGATCATCATCGGCACTACAACCGGGAACCGGTCTTGGCCTTATTTTGCAAGTCCTGGGGCTTGTTAAATTTTCCATAATGATTTATTTTTTCTGGGCAAGGTCATTAGCCTTGCGCCAGGGGCTCCCCGACAGGGAATCGAACCCCGGTCTCCCGGGTGACAGGCGGGTATACTAACCACTATACTAACGAGGAGTTCTCGTCGGTGGAACAATTTGTGATGGAGGAGGAAGTGAACGGAGTGTCCGTGTTAGGCACAATACATCCTCCCCACAAACCCATTTCACGAATTCAGGGGTGGGTAAATCCATACCCCACCTTCTTTGACTTCACTCTCACCTCTCCCGCTCTCAAACTTTGTATTCCCTTTTACCCCTCCTGGCCCCACCCCGCTGGCCGTCTACACTCTCGTGCACTCATACGTACACCCTAGCACCCGGCTTATCATCGCCCTTCCCTGTTCTACCACTTACACTATTATTCTATCCATCTTTGTTTAGTCCCCCAATCCTCAGTTTTTAAGTTACTTTAAAGTTAATCCCCCACCCCCACCCCGCTGACCTCCTACACTCTCGCGCACTCATACTTACGCCCTAGCACCCGGCTTATCATCGCCCTTCCCTGTTCTACCATTTATACTATTATTCTATCCATCTTTGTTTAGTCCCCCAATCCTCAGTTTTTAAGTTACTTTAATATTAATCTCCCACCCGCATCCCGTATGCCTAAGTTTTTAAGTTAGTTCGTAAGTCTATTTATAAGTTTATATGTTTATACCACTTGTACTAAACGAAATAAACTGAGGGTTCTGCCCTCACTTCATTAATTCATACATTCGTGGCATACTGCGGAACCTGAAATGCCAGGGTTTTGGCCCCCCATGGACTATTTTTATGCGGACCTGCTTGAAAAGCAAAACCGATTAATACGAAGCAGAATACGTAAATTTTTAATTAAATACTAGCAAGATATTTCCATCTTGGAGTTATGTTTCTATAGTACCCACTAACGTTTTATGACATAATGCCGATTTCTAAAGATATAACCCCCCATGTAAGTACTTTCTTACATTTGCATAGGCATACAAACGATTCTGTAGATGTCACACGTGTAGGTGGATTTTTTTTTTTGGTCTCGATATAAATTATTTCACCACTACCTTTTACTTATCAACAAGATCAGGTGATCATAACTTTTGTGTGATTCACTAAAGACGTCAAAATCGAAAGTTCGAACGAGTTATATTGATTTTCACTTACGATCGTGATATGCGGGGTGGCCTCATTTTTATCAAGGTGTCATGTCGAATCTTCTACAATGTTCATGGGTTTAAGTAGGTTATGCCCGTCAATCAAGTGACGCAACGAGCAACAGTTTGTACGAAATGAATTCCCCCCGAAAAAAACTCCCACTACACTGCGGATTTAGAACGTGGCGTAAATGTGACACAGGCATCCTACGTTACAATTACGGCGGTGTCTCACCAGCATTGATTTCGTCATTTCGTCTGAAGCACACAAAGGTATTCCTTGAATAGTATTCACTTCATTAGTGAGTATCCCGTGCATTCGCGGCAAACTGCAGCTGCAGATATTTTAGCCACGTCATCAGTGGAATCTAGTAGATGAAGCGGCGAGCGGGGAATTGTCTCGTCTGTTTAACAATTTTCAAGACCAGTCAGTGCCTGAATACCTTGGTGAAGTCATTAGGCAAGGCGGTGGTGCGAGTCTGATATCATTGCAGTCGCTTTTAGGGAACATCTGCGTGTATTTTACCGTTCTGTGGTAAACTTCGGTCTTCTAGACTGAAAGTCCAGGTATTCCGAACTAAAAAACCGTGTCGTATACAATTCAAGCTTTTTAATATTTCCTTTGTTGGCTGTTTCTTTGTCACTTTCGTAGTTTCCCTTCTTTTGTGGATAACCACCGCTGCTTGATGTGATTTATTACCAAACAGGGAATTTATGATGCGATGAACTACTCTAATTCGGGGGCATACCAACCACGTATAGTTTACCGCCCAAGGGAAAACCTTACGCAGGCAGTGTAGTGTAACAGGTATAGCTGTGTGAAGTACCCGAATTTCCAAAGTGGTACGTCGCGGTTCCTCCAACGAATTAACCACATTCTCATGAATAAATAGAATGTGTCATGGTATGGAGAAAGAAACAGCTAAGCTGCACACTCACCTCACAGCCACCGTGACCAAGTAGGCTGGAACGAAAATTCCATTTCAATTTTATTAGCAGTCGCGTTTCACAGCTTCATTTTAACACGTAAGAAATAACAACAAAGGAGAAGAACAGAACTGCTTGCAAAACGCATAAAAAAGTGGGAGACTCCTTTTTTAGAAAGAAGTTTGAATGACATGTTCTTTGAATGTTGCGTGTGCATTTGTTCTTAAGTACCTCTCTTCTACAATGCTTCTAAGACAGCAATGAAAGAGAAACTTTGAAATTAATCGTGTGCATGGCATCTGTACATTTCGGTATACTTGGTGACTTATTAAATCATTTTAAGCAATTTTAATTAGGCATTCTACAAAATAAAATGTTAATATTATAGTATATAAACTCAACTTGAGTCTGTGGTATACACATTCTGGTTAATTAAACTTAAAGCCAAGAATACCGTACATTGCGTTGTTATTTAAATACAATGTGACACAAAACCACTTATATTATAGGCGGCGCAAAATTAATTATCCAATTTTGTTTTTGAATCACTTTTTTACTAAATAAAACAAAAATGATTGTGAGTGATGGAAATTTTTATTTGGACCTTTACATGTTTTTTTTTAGTTCACAAATGTCAGATATTATGTCTAGTTCACAAACGTCAAACATGATTGACGTACGACGCCATTAGCACAAATTATAACTAATATTAGTTTTGCGCCACCTTGTATCCCAGATCCAGGATGAAATTTGTAGAAAAAAAAGAAGGGTGTTGATAACTTCTATCCGCGTAAAGATATCCACAAAGCCACCTGGGTATCACCTGATGGAGCCACTCGCAACCAAATTGACCACGTATTGATAGATCGCTGCCACTCCTCGAGCCTAATGACGGTACGAACGTACCGAGGTGCCAACGTCGACTCGGATCACTATCTTGTTGGTACAATTTTCCGAGCGCGGATTGCCTTGCGGAGACGTATTGCATCCGCGGATCAGGCTCGAATCAACACGGCTGCCTTACGCAATGAGCATACCAGTAACACCTTTGGTCATGCGTTAAGACTCACCCTCGAAGAACTCGATGGAGGGAGAGTAAGTGCTGGGGCCAGAATGCCGGGCGTAGAAGAGAAATGGACACGCATTAAGAATACTGTCATTAGTACTGCCAACTCCATCTTAGGCAGTAGTCGTAGAGATCGGAGCGACTGGTTTGATGATGAATGCAAACTAGCGACTCAACGTAAGAATGCTGCATACCGGGCAATGCAGCAGTCTCATAGGACGCGGGTGCGCGAGGAGAAATACAAAGAGCTCAGAAGATCTGAAAAAAGACTTCACAGACAAAAGAAAAGTGCCTGGGAAAAAAACCTTGTCTGTGAAATAGAGAAAAGTAGAGAGCGACGTCCGCACCCGGCGCGGAAGTTCTACCAAATCATTCGCAGTATGACGCGGTACACACCAAGCTGTACTTACTGCAAGGATAAAAAGGGTAATCTGATCACCGATCCTGAAGGCATTCTGGAGCGATGGGAAGTGCACTTCAATGAATTGCTAAATGGTCAGCTCACAGAAGAATTGGAGGCTGCACCAATGCACTATCAAGACCAAATGCTGCCGCCATCCCGCCACCAAGCATTGAGGCAACATTAAAAGCCACAAGACAGTTCAAATCAAATAAAGCCCCTGGAGAAGATGGTATACCAGCTGAGCTGATCAAACAAGGAGGGACAGCGTTACATCACGCAATTCATGAGATCGCGGTGCACGCATGGGAGCAAGACGAGATGCCGGAAGACTAGCGTCCTGATATAATTTTCCGCATACATAAGAAGGGAGATATCACAGTGTGCACCAACTATAGGGGTATAACATTGCTGAGTACCGCCTATAAGATACTCTCCACTACCCTACAAGATCGGATAGCCCCATACGATAAACCCATCATGGGTCAATATCAGTGTGGCTTCATCCCAGGCAAATCAGCAATTGATCAGATATTCACCCTTAGGCAGGCGATGAAAAAATGTCAGGAATTTAAGATTCCATTTGTTGTATTCCAGAATACTACCCTTTATTAAATTTAACACTGAATCTCCTTACACATCCTTAAAAACTTCACTTAACATATATTACATTCTCACTTAATACATACCATTCATAAACATTCACAATATTGCCAGTTACAGCACACTTAATAATCTGCACCTATTATTTATTCAAAACATAGTAACTTTGATTTTCGTCCAAATTTGATTCAATGTGAAAAGTCACAGAGAGAGAATAGTTTTTTCAGTTTGAGATTGTAAGTTGAATTGTGAGTTTGGAAAGTTGAGTTAAGAACCCCTAAGTTGATATAAATGTATTAAATATAGTGATAATATATGAGTTTTAATATCATTTAAAACCCTTTAAGAGCCGTTGCTTTTTAAAAAAGGGTTTTTCTTGTTAATGGCGCCTCAGCCAGTTGTAACTGGACTTTCACCAAAGGAAGGTCCGCCTGGGACGCGGATCATAATACGTGGAGAATTCTTAGGAACCAGAGCGAGTGATCTAATTGGTGTAACTATTTGCGGATGTGACTGCCTTCTATCAGCAGAGTGGAAAAGTTGTAATAAGATTGTTGTGCGTACAGGACCAGTAAAAGAAGAAAAGGAATAATAAAAGGTCCCCGCTCTTCCCTCAACCGAGGAAGCACGGCGTTCGGACCTCAACACATTATATCATCTATTTATAGACTTTAACGCCACCTACGACAGCAAAGCCAGGGTAGAATTATATAATACCATGAGAGAGTTCGGCATTCCAAACAAATTGATACGACTTTGTAGGTTGACCATGACCAACGTAACTAATCAAGTAAAAATAGCGGAATTGCTGTCCAAACCAATAAACATCTTTAATGGACTCCGTCAAGGGGACGGTCCGGCCTGCCTCCTCTTCAACCTGGCGTTGGAGAAAGCAATCCGTGACTCTGGCGTTACAACAAGAGGGACTATTGTCACCAAGTCCAACCAGATACTTGCCTACGCAGATGCCATCGACATCATCGGTAGAACCGAATCAGCTGTACAGGAATCCTTCACCCAGATCGAGCAGGCGGCACAAAAACTGGGACAGCACATTAATGAGGGGAAAACTAAGTACATGGTGGCAACTTCTGTGAAGCGAAGACCTAACGTGGGTCACACTATCAGGGTAGTGGAGCACGAATTTGAAGTAGTGCAATGCTTTAACTACCTTGGGTCAATAGTATCAGTCGACAATATGGAAGAAGAAATACGCGAACGGCTGATTTAATCCAACAAAGCCTACTATGTTCTATCAAGGCTCTTTAAATCCTGAAATTTATCCAGAACATCCAAGCTACTACTGTACAAGACCATGGTCTTACCAGTACTCATGTATGGATCCGAGACCTGGGTGCTCAATAAAAGGCAGTCTGAACTCTTAGCCGCGTTCGAGAGGAAGGTCTTAAGGAGAATTGTTGGCCCCGTATGTGAAGGAAGACGTTTCCGGAGACGCTACAACCATGAGTTGTACGCAATCTACCTTGAAGCTAATGTTGTAAAAAAATCAAGCTCGATAGACTCCGGTGGGGGGGGGGGGGGGACACCTAGCTCGAATGAGCGAAGAGGAGCCTGCCCGGAAAGATGTTTGTGGCAGGATGAATGGAAGGAGACAGCGTGGCAGACCTTGTCTGTAATGGAGGGATGGCGTAGACCAGGATGCCCAGAGCCTGGGAGTGCCAAACTGGATGACATCGGCTCGAAATCGGGACCGGTGGAGAGATTTGTTGAGTAAGGCCAAGACCGGATCCCAGTTGTAGCGCCAATGATGATGATGATGCTAACTTCTAAATATAAGGAATTATTTTAATTATCAAAGTAAGCCCCAATATTTTCTAATAACTTTTGCTATTTAAGCGTAAGTTTTGGAACAAAAGAACGCCATTATGTCCTTGCTAGATGGGTGCAGTGATTAAAGGTCGTAAAGTACGGCTCGTTGTAAAAGACAGTCTAGTCTTTGATCGTTCAAATGAGTTGTTAGTTGTAGACCCGAAAATGCGGAAATTAACAAAGAGAAGATTCTGTGAATTTTTTTAAAATTTGAAGTCCGCATGTATTTTAATTCGAAATCGAATTATACATTTTTCTTTATGTAGGACTAAATGCACATCCAATTTTGCAAATATTGTTCTTATGTTAACATATTGGCTCCTTGCAAGAACTATAAATTATACAGTATCTAGTTTTTTGTTTATGCCTTTCGACGGACAATGACTTTTGTAATTTTGTTTAGATTGATATATAAGAGGCTTTTCTATTTTAGAATCATGCTAACACGAAACATGGGTTTTCTATTTTGTTTAGCTATTAGTTACATATAGGCTTTCTATTTTGTTTAGTTTTTTTTTTCTTATTATATAGGATGGCGCAATAAATCAACTAATTTTGTTTTTGAATTACTTTGTTTACTAATTAAAAAAAAATGATTTTGAGTAATGGAAATCTTTATTTGGACCTTTACAATTTTTTCTATTAAATAGAAAAGATGATATCCGTCAAGTGGCTGCCGCCAGTGTTGATACACATTTGTACCCGTTTTATCGCATTTTCCATGACTTTCCGGAAGATTTCCGGTGATAACTCTTCGCATTCCTGTCGAATATTCTCCTTAAGGGCTGCGATTGTCTGAGGTTTGTTGACATAAACCCGGGACTTCAGGTAGCCCGAAAGAAAGAAATCTGGGAAGGTTAAACGCGCGATTTTGCTGGCCATGCCAAATCACCAAAACGAGAGATGATGCGACCAGGAAACGCTTCCTTCACAATATCCATTGTGGCTCGTGCTGTGTGTGCGGTTGCACCGTCTTGTTGGAACCACATGTTCACCAAGCTCCGCTCATTCCATTCCGGTTACGGATTCTGGAGAGACGTTCGTTACACACGGTAACTAATACGGCCAAACCAGCTGCAACGAAACCCTTATCACCACAACCATCCCATCTCAGGGGGTCAGGAACATCATATGCAGAAATTACGAAAAGTTCCCGTAGCTGCCCGAAATCTCAACAACCCAACCCCAACGTTCTCAACCTGGATATCTTGGGATACATCAGGAGTCTGGAGACACTACTACCAACCTTAAAACACAGTTCCGAATTGGAAAAAAAAGGTCAGATCTTAAATTTAATAACTTCCCACATCCTTTCCCTTAACGTATAACTTAACCCTTATCTGCCTCAACTCAGAGTCCATTTATTCCCACACCCGTAGACAACACCTCCGACTGTTTGTTGAAAAGTTCTCCCCAGATATTCTTCTGCTTTCAGAAACTTGGCTGAAATCCACTTCTCGAGTCTACATACCTAATTACACATTTGTGTCCAACCCACGAACCTCTGGCCCTCATGGAGGTACGGGAATCCTAATACATAAAAAATTCCAATTTTCTGAGATTAGATTTGCTAATATAACTAGTGTCGAATACACGGCTGTTAAACTTTTCTGCCGAAATAATAAAGTACTGGTCTTGTCCTCCATATACATTCACCCTTCTCGTGAACCAAACTTCCCTAGTGCAGACATCTCACAAATAATCCAACAGTCTCTGCCAGCACCTTTCATAATAGGAGGAGACTGGAACGCACGACATACTGCATTTAATGACATCAAATGCAACAAATACGGCTGTCAACTCGTTGATCTCCTCCGACTTCATCCATATGTCTACGCAGACTGCCCGTTGCAACCTACTCGAATTTGCAGCTCAACCAAGTCAACAATCGATTTCTTCCTAAAGTCTACAGATAGCTATTCATCTAATTCTCCCACAGTGTCCTTCACATTCCCTTCGGATCATGGCTCTGTCCACACCTCGGTTCAAATCCCCTCGCTTGAACCACTCTACACTCTGAATCCTATTCCAAATTTCACCAAAACAAACTGGAAAAAAGTCAATAAGGATATTGCTGCTAGCTTTTCAAAATTTTCTTTACCGGAATCTTCTAACCTGCCCCCTACACAAATTGACCAAGCAGCGGCCCAAATAGAGCAAATACTGGGAAATGCTCTCTTCAGCCATACTCCCACTATCGTTCCTCATAATCACTTAGGAAAACCCCTACCCAACCTACTCACAAAATTATTACGTATAAAAAAACAACTCCGACGAAAATTGCACACTAGCTACTCACCTTTTATTAAACAACAGATCCAGCTATTGACCTCCCTGATAAATGGACAACTAAAATTTTTCACTAATCAGACCTACACATCCACCTTAAACAGTATCAAACCAAATCGCGATCTATTTAAAAACATAAACAGACTAACGGGTCGCAAACTCAAGCCTCGAACAGATTATCTTATTCACCCAACTAATAATAACATCGTCCAGTCGGACACTGATATAGCAAACTGTCTCGCTGAACATTTCTGCAAAGTCCATAAGCAAAACGATACCCTCTCAGTAACAAATTTCCACGATACCGTGAACGATTACATTCCACGCTCACTGGAGCCATCCCTCACACCATTTATTACTGAATTCACCGAAAGCAATAAAGCATCACACCCCGTAGGAATCGACACATTCCTAAGCCTTGAAGAACTATCCGAAGTCATTACTTCACGTAACAATAAAAAATCGACTGGCCTAGATGGAATCCCTAACCTCCTATTCAAAAGACTCCACCCAGGCAACTTGCTCCCGATCCTCGTTCTTCTCAACCACATAATAAACGCTTCACATTTCCCTAAAAGTTGGAAAACAGCGGTGATCGTCCCTATTAGCAAATCTGGGCCCTCCAAGCACCCGGATAACTTCCGTCCGATATCGCAGCTAAACTCGCTTAGCAAGATTCTTGAATGTAAAATCTACAAAAATCTTCTCTCATTTGCCAGGGATAACTCCCTCATTCCGAACTCTCAATTTGGCTTCCGCTCACAACACTCCACTTGTCATGCTCTCTTAAAACTGACACATGATGTGACGACCCACCTCCAAAACCAATCCCCAACGGTATGTGTCTCCCTAGACATAGCTAAAGCATTCGACTGTGTCTGGATCGCAGGACTGTTATACAAACTTCATTCAATGTATGGATTAAACATCCACTCCACAAAACTTCTCGCTTCTTACCTCCCTGATAGAAAGTTCATGGTGAAAATAAACTCAACTCTCTCGACACCTTATAGCATAACCGCAGGAGTTCCTCAAGGGTCCATCCTCGGCCCACTACTATACCTTCTTTATACATCAGACGCACCGCAGCCACTGTTACCCAATACAACAATGCTCAACTATGCCGACGACACTTTAATTTATTCAAGCAACAAGCTTGTCAAGGAGGCAAGAAACTGTATTAACAGATATCTCCCAATCCTGTCAGCCTACTTTACCAAGTGGAGAATTCAACTAAATCCAACCAAAACTCAGCTCATAGTTTTTAAAGGCAGAAACGCGAGTTGTACAAACAACACTATTCGCTGCCATAATAAAATCAGAATTAAAATAAATAACAATATAATTAAACCCTCCAAAACCTTAAAGTATCTAGGTATAACCTTTACCAACAATCTGTCATTCTCCGCCCACATTAAAAATACGATTCGTAAAGCCACAACCCAACTGAACCTCTGCAGAAAAGTCATGTACAAACCGAATGGTCTCTCTCCCAAAGTCAAATCACTTATCTACAAACAAATAATCAGACCCACTCTCACATATGCATGCCCGATATGGTACCATATCACACCCGCCCAAATGGAGAAGCTACGCATTTTCGAAAGGAAATGCTTCAGACTTATCACTGGCCTCAACCGACATCCTAACTCCCACAAATATTACAACAGTAGTTCGCTCTACTATGCCGCTAATATTGAACGTATAGATCGACGCTTCCTCGAACTGTCCATCAAATTTATCGAAAATCTTCCCAATAATCCCAATCCGATAATAAATGCGCTCACATCGACTCCGTCAGACAACCGAACTGCCTACCCGAACTGTCTCCACACCAGAACCCTCTTCACCTCTGGCAGGTTGGTCAACAACTCCAATGAGATCGTATACCACAATACTGAACTCTCACCTCACCAGTTTAAATATTGTAATATACAACCCTTCTCTAATATCTTGCGTTTCAACGACCAATCGGAAAGTGTTCCCCCAACCCATATCCCCGACTCATAGTACCCACCCTAACCCAAATTCCACCCATCAACCACTATACCTCCCGCCCCACCCTATTCTAACTTATTGTAATAATAATAGATTTAATAATTAGATAAGCTAGGCTAAGCTAAGTTAAGTTAAGTTAAGCAAATTAGTTATAGGTTAAGTAAATAATTATATCCTGGTTTTCTGACCTTTTCCAGGAAGCCCCACCTACTCCTATCTTGTCCACCCATGAAATATATAACTTTATAATAATGTTTGAAAAATGTACTAGCAAGTATGTGTAAACGATTAAAGCTAAGATAATTATAAGTTATCTGTATTACTTATTGTAACAAATCATTTATGGTCAATAAATACAGAAATGTAAAAAAAAAAAAAAAATTCCATTCCGGCAGTAAGAACTCGTTTATCATGGTCCTGTAGCGTTCGCCAGTAACAGTGACCGTATTGCCGATGGAGTCCTCAAAAAAATACCACCCAATCACTCCTCCCGCGTGAACGCCGCACCACACAGTGGCTTGGAGTGGATGTAATGGCTATTCGTGCATCACACGCGAATTTTCAGTGCCTCAGAAATTAAGATTTTGCGTATTGAGGTAACCGCTTAAATGGAAATGCGCTTCGTCGCTCATGATGATTTTCGACACAAAATCGTCCTCTTCGTTTTAGAGATTATGGATGGGTTCACAGTAATTCATACGCCATTCATTGCTTATCTATTTGTATTCTGCACCTGTCTAGTTCACAAATATCAAATATGATTGACGTACGACGTCATTTGCAAAAATTATAACATCCTCCGATATGGTGATTAATTTTGCACCACCCTGTATTATATTTGTTTTCCGTTTTTTTCAAAGCAAACATTTAAGACAAAACAATTAAAGATTAAACAATTCTAAAATTAAAACTACAATAATAAATAAATTATATGTATATATATATATATATATATATATATATATATATATATATATATATATATAAACTTCAGCGCAAGGGTAATAACCTTGCCCGTAAAAATAAATTATTATGGAAAATGTATCAACCCTCTAGACTTGCTAAATAAGGCCAAGACCGGATCCCGGTTGTAGTGCCGATGATGATGATGATGATATATATAAAATAACTAAAGTAATAAAATAAATTAATTAAACTAAGCTAAATATGAAGGATCCCCCGCTTGGTAGAAATCTTGACGTGGTGCGGGGGCTTAAACTACAATGAATCACTCAGGCTATGCTGACGGAAGCATAGGCTTCCAGTAGGGTCACCCATGTCAGACAAGCTAGCCAGGAGTAATACATAAAGATCTACCACCCCTAATCCAGGGTGTTACGCGTCACCGTGCCCATTGGATGGTTTTCACCCAGGGGTATACCGGCTGTATTATAACGGCGCCTCTACGACACCGGGTCGAATCAGAACAGTAAGCAGACCTTACCATATCAAAACGGGGCGCTGACATGGCGGACTATTTGAAATCCCAAGACTCGTTGGAACCAAAATGAATAACCAACACACAAAACAATCTCACGAAAAACACGGTAGGCGTAGGTGTGATGAGCCGAAACTACCAGAGGAGCAGATTGCGACTCCGATCATCTCTAGTGATGGGCAAAATCACGAGTCGTCTCGCAGCAATCATGGACAGTCACGGGAGACGAGCAAAAAGTTCGACACTGATAAACTGTAAGACTTACGCAAAAGGGCTGAATATCAAGACGAACTAACGAATAGATTTAGCAGTGTAGAGAACGGGAGCAGTGGGGAAGAGGAAGCTAATAGTGTGGACACTAAATGGACATCGATCAGAGACACAATCAAACTAACAGCCCAAAAGGTATTAGGATTTAAGAAAACAATTAAGTCCAAACCTTTGTTTGACGATGAGTGCAGGGCGAAGATCGAAGAACGTAAACGCCTCAGAGTGATCCACTTAGAAAGATATGATAAAGTCAACGCAAAAAGATACGCGACGATTCGGAGAGAGACAATGAGACTCTTCAAACGCAAAAAACGCGATTGGGAGAAAACTCGGATCGAAAAAATCCTAGAAAATTCTAGAGCAAAGAACCCCAGAGGTTTTATGATTTTTAACCACACCACCCACGTTGCTCACCACGCACACACTTTATGTGAATTGAAACACACTTTTAAAATAAAACACTGTTTTGTTGTTTTTGTTCTTTAGTTATTAAAGAATATATTTATATTCTTTTGGAGTCACACATTTTTGTTTGTTACAAACATTTAATAATCCTTATCATGGATGGCAGCAAACACTAATTGTGCACTATACTATTTTATATAAACATTTAGTCACCTTTATTTTCGACGACAGCAAACACTAATTCTGCACTGTACTATGTTATCATCATCATCATCGGCACTACAACCGGGGACCGGTCTTGGCCTTATTTAGCAAGTCCTAAGGCTTGTTAAATTTTCCATAATAAATTATTTTTTCTGGGCAAGGTCATTAGTCTTGCGCCAGTACTATCTTATATAAACATTTAATAATCATTATCATTAACGGAAGCAAACACTAACTGTGCACTGTACTATTTTATATAAACATTTAGTCATCTTTATCTTCGACGGCAGCAAACACTAGCTGTGCACTGTACTGTTTTATACATTAATTTTTTGACGGTGTCGGTCACTAGTTCCCAACCAACTCACTTGGATTTTTTTTTTTTACCCAGCTCAATTTTCCTTTTCTCATCGGACGAACACTTTTCTTATCCTGCAGATAAAAGGATATCTTCTTTTTTCTATCTGACCCATTTTACTTTCTTTATCTTTCCCAAATTTGGGATCGAAAGAGGAAACACAAAGCAAAAATCAATAGAGGATCGTGCTAATGCACATTTATGATCCTCTATGTTGTTAGGTGCCAAAACAAACGTGCAATTCGTTTTATGGCGTAAGTTGTTTGTTTTAACTCGGTTTGGTTAAAACGGAAAACGACGCTGATTGTGTTAATGGTTTTGGGTAACCATATTTGTATAGGATCATAAAATTGCTGAAGCGCACTTTATGATTCTTAACGATTTTGTTTGAAGCAAGACATCTGGTCCACACATTTGGATCTTAGGGGATTTTTGTAGCGTACCTGTGGTTGCATTATTCTATCTAAGTTTTCAATGTTAGCAAATTTAACGTTTAGGTCAATTTGCTTGAAATTGAATTGATTAGAGCAAATTGAACCTTTAGTTCAATTTGTTAGGTATTGTATTGATGTGGGACCATTTGATGTAAGGGGTAAGTATTATGGGATGGGCAGTTGTGGCCGTAACCGAGATATGTATGCCGGCATAAATTCAATTAGAAATGGCTACCGGGAGACAGCCAAAATAATTCGAAACGCAAACGGCTGTCTGGTCAGAGAAACAAAAAATATCGTGACAAGATGGAAGCAGTAATTTGAAAACCCGCTCAATGTACGCACCCATCAACCACAATTAATCCCACCAGGCGTACATACAGCCGAGCCTCAGATCCCAGAGCCGTCTCTCAACGAAGTTGTAGACTCAATAAATCGATTGAAAAACAACAAGCGCTCGCATATGCGGATGACATCGCCATTTTGGGCGATAGTCTAGAAACTGTAGATAAAAGCAGTGAAATCATCATGCACGCGGCTGAAGAGGTGGGCCTAGAAATAAATGAAGACAAAACAAAAGACATGATTACGGCGAGAGCAGATGGACCTCAGGGAACACATATAAACGTCAGAGGCAAGATATCTGAAAAAGTTAAAGAATTTAAATATCTAAGAACGATACTGACGGCCAGTAACGAAATGTCGAAGGAAATTAACAAGAGACTGCTTTCCGGCAACGCTAGTTGGCACGCTGTCAGTAAACACCTGAAATCCAAAGTGCTATCATGTAATATAAAGCTCCGGGTCAATAAAACCATAATCATGCCGATTGCTCTATCATCGTCATCATTAGCACTACAACCGGGAACCGGTCTTAGCCTTATTTAGCAAGTCCTGACGCTTGTTAAATTTTCCATAATGATTTGTTTTTTCCGGGCAAGGTCATTAGTCTTGCGCCAGAGGCCCCCCGACGGGGAATCGAACCCCGGTCTCCCGGGTGACAAGCAAGGGAAGAAAACAAATTCCACGTATTCGAGAAGAAACTCTTAAGGGGTATCTTTGGGGGTAAATATGACGAGGAGGAAACTCCATTACCACGAATTGGAAGAGCTATACCGCAAACCTACAATAGTGAGAGTAATCAAGTCGCGAACATTAATATGGGCCGGACACGTGGCGCAAAAGGGCAACGATAGGACCGTGCATAGAATTCTTGACGGTAAGCCAACGGGAAAGAGTCCGACAGGGCGGCCGCGACGGAGATGGGAGGACAATGTAAGGTTAAACCTCGAGGAGATCCGATCGGATGGTCGAACGTGGAAGGACAGCGCACATGACAGGTAACAATGGCGAAGTCGAGTCGGTGAGGTCATGAACTTCCGGGTTCCTAGAGGCTAATAAATAGAAATATGAAGGATGTGAAGCGGGATGACGGCGGGGGGGGGGGGGGTCGAGACTTGCTAAATAAGGCCAATACCGGATCTCGGTTGTAGTGCCAATGCAAATACCCTATTCTTAATAAACTCTCTCATTTAGTTTATGTCTAGGAACGTTTTTCTAGCCGTTGGATAGGCTCTCGCATTCATTTGTTACATACGTTTTTTTTTTTTTCTAACTGATATTTTATTTAACTTCCCTTAATACGTAACATGTTCAACTCTCCTTTTGACTGACTCGGCAAGAATTTTGTTTAGCTAAGTAAACTCCCACAGTGAAAAAGAAAATGGTATCAGGGGTTAATATTACAATTTATGTATGGTCTTTTTTTAGTAGCCGATTTACCGCCTGCTGTTGTATCGCCTCCACCTGTTAGAATCACATTCTACTGTACGTCGTAAAATCCCATAGATTTCTGGACGAAATCATATGATAGAGAAAAATCAGTCTCGTTAATTTCAACTTTAAAAAGATGTAAGGCACACCAAGAATTTTACAAGAAATAGCGTATCATCAGCGCCGCCTTTTATGATCAAAAACCAGGTCATCAAATCTAATGAAAGCACGAATCTGCACGACATTGCATTCAGTGGGGCGGTATCGTGTCAAGAACAAGAGTAGTATCACCAAATCCGCTTCAAGGAAACTGAGTTATATTTTCTAATTCGAACGATATTTTACTTCGGGCCAACTTCCTCTGCACCACAAATCCCAAAATTAGCTCTTCCTCGAATTCTGTTCACATATTTGGAGTCCTGTTTTCAAGCACGTCCTTGTCGTACTCGATACCATTCTGCGACGATTAATCCTCTTAATTAAGAACGATAATAGTATGGCAAACGTGTCGCGGATTTCTTTCATAAATTTTACCACCTCGTGATATGGAGCTATTCAATTAGTCCTTAGAATATCGGAGAAATCGCGGTTGTAACATCGAAAATGGGTTGTTTCTAGGAAGAATCTATAGCGTTTGGAATAATAGTGGAGAAGATCGTGTGATTCGAACTGACGCTATGACAGCTCGAATCACGAAAAAAAATTTACCTAAGCGTTACACACCAGGCTACTGACCGTGTTTAGAATTTGATTTCCAAACTCGAGTATATTCCACTGGTGTGAATTATTTTTATTTATCGCTTGGTATACGGTTCTGATGTATTTTTCTAATTCGATTTTTTTCGTTCGGTGTTCTTCACTATTTTTGCTTGCTTGTGAATTGTGTGTATCTGTTAGAATCGCTACAAATCAATACACAATTTTTAGAGAGAATCAGTATTCACTTGGCAACTTCACAGAAAATGGCAGCGAGCAAAATTTCGGCAAGATGGTTGTCGAGTTTACTCTCGATAGACAAACACAATCGTGTGATCAACTCCCAAGATGTTTTTTTAGTTTTCCGCTGGTACCCGACGGAGTTTCTACATTGATTCCACATGAATACACGACTACACTACAGATGGAAAAGAGGTCTGAAAAGACCGAAGAGGATGAAAATTGCCGATATGGTGATGGCAACGGTATTTTGGAATACACGCGGAATCGTCTACATCGATTACTAGGAAAAAGGAAAAAACAATCACGGGAGAATATTATGCGAGCCAAAAAACCGAGAAAAATGTCTTCACCTGAAAATCTTTTTCCATGGACTTATTGAACCGCATCGTAATTTGTATTTAAAAAAAAAAAAAAAAAAAAAACGGTGCAGGTTTAATTATTAATTTTAAATATTTAGAATTAAAGATAACGAATTTCTTTAACTACACAGTCTCTATTAAAAATTAAATCTACTTGTAACCGAACCACTGATGCGAATTTTTGATCCACACAGAAACCGAATAAATTTGTGTTCAAAGTTTTATCACTGATACGCGCACTCGAACGAGAATTTACCGTTGTGCGGACGCCCATGCAATATTGTTAAAACTGTTTGTATATTTCGTTAATTGCATAGTCCGTCTCAAAAACAACAACCATAAAACACGAATCTCCACTCGACGAGTCACTCTAAACAGTTCAGTGGAAAATAAAGATGTATACACCATTCTGTTGAAGAACTTAATCACGCATTTAATTGCTGCTGATTAGAATTCTTCATATGGAAGCGATACAAATTTGGATATGCAAATGGATGCCCGTTTTGGGGTTTCGCGGCGCCATGGTCGCCGCAAACTTCATACTTGTTAGTCTAATATAGAAACTGTCCAAGAAAAGGACATTAAGCATCTCAAGCACGAGATTATCAAAAGATACCTTCAACTCGCCATTAAAATGGCAATGACCAAATATGCAGCAATTTCACACAAACACAAAACTCCAGCACTATTTGACCCGCAATAATGGTTTGAAACTACTTCTAGCAGCATATCACGAGGGTTTTATAACAAGTTGTCAGCTTTGAACGAATTTAACGATCTTCCAGGATTCGTCTGGATCAACATCTAAACGACTGGACGAGCCAGAGAATAAACAAAACTACTTAATAATCAATTCTCTGGTCTTATGGCTGGCGAATCTTGTGCTATTAGACTTTCTGCTGTTAATACGAGAAAAGAGGATATAAAGCGCAGAGACAGAGAATATAAAAGTGCTGCAAGATCAGATAACTTCAATTCACTTAACTCTAAGGAAGCAGATGTAAGGAAGATTCCAGACGAAAACAACAAGTCATGCATATTTACCCTTTCTTTGTGGAATATCTATTTATGGGGAACTGGTGAAGTTGGAAAAGCCAGATTGGTCCCTAGAAGGGATCCCTGATCTACAGGAAGCTGATAAAAAGAGGAATTTACAGTCAAAAGAAAAACCAGTAGGAAAGGCGTACTAAGGTATACAAAGGTTGTTGTCTTTAACAGCAACTTAGTTTGGGAAGTGACTAGGGATAGACTGCGAATACGCCATTCCGCCACAGAGGTGTTACAGAGGGAAGATAGTCGTACGTATTTTACAACAACAAAGAATAAAGTCATTGCCCAACTTCACATGCTTGATTGGTATAAACTACGATAAGACCCATAGATCGTGGCCATTCCCGTGAGGTAGCCGATATTGTGTTCGGGCGAAAGGACAGCGTACTAAGGATGTTAGGTCGTCTGGAGATTAATAGTATTTAGGTGATGTTAACACGTTTACGATCATTCTTTAAGTGGTTTTGAGGTACATCTCCTTTGCTTCAAGAAGTATTAATTTTATGACTCATAATCAAGGAAAACAAATGAATGACTATATTCAACAACTGTCGAAAGGAATCAATTTCTGTCGGTTATTTTACGAGCTCCTTTAATTGAGAATAGTATAAAAACATTCTTGAATTTTATGAATTTCTTTAATAAAAAATTAAAAATAATAAGTACCGTTAATACTTTATGAATCCCTTAATTCAATGAATTTCTTCAAGCGCATAAAAGGAATACGTTCGCGATAATATTATTTGATGAGATATATAGTACGAGGGTTGCCTTTTATATTTCGGGATTAGAGAACAAAAACAAATATTGATCATCGAAAATCACTTTATTGTTTTTCAAAATATTCCCCATGAAGATCTATACACTTTTGCATGCGTTTGAACCAATTGTCGAAGCACTTTTGCCACTCTGATTGAGGTATCTCCAACACATGCATTCTAAATGCAGCAACCGCTTCTTCAGATGTCGAAAAACGTTGACCTCTCAGTTTGTTTTTTACGTACGGGAATAAAAAGAAGTCATTCGGTGCCAAGTCAGGACTATACGGCGGATGACCCATCAAATCGATGTTTTGGGTGCTCAAAAATGCAGTTGTCGCAGCCGATGTGTGAGAGCTCGCATTGTCGTGGTGAAGAGTGATCCGTCTTCGGCGGTTGGTTTTCCTGATTTCTTGGAAGACAACTGGCAAACAAATGGTTGTGTACCACTCAGAATTGACTGTTCTGCGTTGTTCTAGTGGTACGGTTGCGACTTGTCCAGTTTTTCCGAAAAAAACAGGCGACCATTTGCTTGGAAGTGCTTCGTGCGCGAACAACTTTTGTTGGATTTGGCTCATCTTGAAACACCCAGACAGTCGACTGCTGTTTACTTTCGGGCTCATACGCGTAAATCCACGATTCATCACCTGTCTCGATGTCATAGACGTGTTTCGAAGCACCGCGACCGTATTTTTTGAGCATTTCTTTCGACCAATTAACACGAGCCTTTTTTGGGCGATTGACAAATTGTGTGGGATCCAACGCGAACAAATTTTTTTGACAGTCAAATGTTTATGCAATATTGAATGTATGCTGGTCCCACTAACGCCTAAGGTTGTCTCAATCTCACGATAGGTCACATGACGATCTTCCAATATCAGTTCGCGCACAGCATCAATGGTTTTCGGAACAACAACTGATTTTGGACGACCTTCACGAAATTCATCTTGGAATGAACTACGACCACGATTTAATTCACCATACTATCGATAAACACTGGTCCTTGATGGAGCTTCATCGCCAAAAATTGAATTAAGTTCATCCATGCACTGTTGCCGAGTTAATCCACGCCGAAAGTTGTAAAAAATAATCGCACGAAAATGTTGACGATTTATTTCCATTTTTGGGGCGAGATGAATCTTTTAAGTTACTGTAAACAACACAAATAGCGCTCGTATGTCAAAACGTTCTGAGTGCGTATAACCTCAAAAATGTCCAACTTTACGACAGAGATGTCAATTGCCGGATTGCAACACTAGGGTTGCCAAATCCCGAAACATAAGAGGCAACCCTCGTATTATTTCCAAAACTCTACCTATTCTCCTTTTTACATGCAAAAACGCTTAGCCCCAAATACCTACCCATTGTGGCCGCCACACAATAATCGGGTTTACTTGATGTAAATATCCCGATGTTCGATCGTTTGCGCATATTTGGTGTGTTGGCCAAATTTTACCTACAATGCATAAACAGGTATTGGAATCATGGAATCATAGAACCCAGGCACCACATTTGAAGAAACCCTATGCTGGCACAAAATATAATTAATGCCCCTTCACGGGACAAACAGTGATACCCATAAAATAAGCTAATTAGTGGAAACGATGCCAATAAGACATGCAAAATTATTCTCGAATAAAGACTTGTGTAAACACAAGCTGCTTGGCGTATTCACATCCCAAAGTTATATTCTGATCCCTAAGTGATTATAGATCCAAAAGTGATATTCATATCCCAAGGCAGTATTCATATCCCATGGTAGTATTCACATCCCAAAGTTATGAGGGTACCTACGAGCTTAGATAAACAAATGATGTTGTACGGGCGACGAATGCATCTCAAAAATTTTTTAGATTACACCCACAAATAGTGTGCCCAAATTATTGAATTATTAATGAGATAGCTCTGTGATCCCTGCGCTGCTGGCTCTCTTTAATTTGTTCTTATAAAAACGACTGGTAGAGGTTGATCTGCTTGCCTATCCGTTGCGGTCATCGCAGTGCAGAGGAAAGATTGGCGACCATAGTTACGTTTTATTTAGGTTCTTTCTCCTTGAAGTAATCTAATAGGCAATCTAAATGTTAAGGATTTTGAACCCCGTGCCACATAGATAATAGAATCCACTACTGTATCATTTTCAAGCGACTATATGCTTTCATTTTTATTTTAACTGTTGTTACTTTTCCACCCCAATCTAACACTGATCTACTAAATTTATCTAATAATTGAATTGTTGGCATCCACACTATTAAACGCCAACTATACGGCTGACCTCAAAGTCATAAATGTACATCCTTTTTAGATAAGTTTCGATTGCGATTTTATGAGTTAAAATACATTAAAATTTCTAGAAGATCCAACAAGAGATATGGTTAAGTTCGAATGGAATAAAATTCTGAGTAGTAAATATGAAATTTGATGAAGGGGTTATGCCACTGTAATTTTTTCAAACCATCAATCTTTTTTTTTTTAATTGGCTTAATTGATGGGTAAACTTGTGGTGTACGAGATCGCGACGCCCGCATGGGCGAGAGTTCTACCTCGTCTTCCATCATAATTATCGGTTCGTTTGACACCACACAGAGAGAAGCAAAACTGTTCGAAAGCACGATCACCAAGAACAATGAGGAAAACACTCTCAGGAACAGCAGCACGGCAAATTAAAACAGTGGTTTATTGATTAATTAATTAATGTTTTTTTATTGTAATAAGGTTCTTTAATTGGATTACATTTTGTGGGGACATCAGCAACGACGATGGCGACCAGTGCAAAGAGTGCACCGATCAACAGCAATTTAGAGTTAATTGTTTTAAAATAAAGTTACTTTTCTCACTTATAAATTCTTTTTCACTATCTCAAACGAACTGCGGCACAAACTCGCCAAACAATTGGAAACCAGCAAGTTCAAAATACTTCTCACGACTCCGGGTATTATCGCGTGTCCGCTGCGCTACGGACAGCGGGAGCGGCATGTGACCAGCGTGGTCAGCGGATGGAAAACGACTCAACGATATTCAATCGTTGTCGAAAGAAATTCAGCCAGTAAAACTGGCTCTCTTAAATTAAGGATGCGTTCCCTGTTCCAAGAGAGACGTAAAGTCTCTCTTTGGGGTAACCAAACAGATCTCATACAGAAGATCGCCACGGTACACATGTATGTGTGTACATTGGTTCTTTTATGGATCAAAGCCATGGGAAAGAATCTAACCAAAGAAAGGGAAAATGTGCATTCATGGGATGCGAGTCCCGTAAAGCAAACAAAACTGAAACTCGTCGGATGCTAATCGGATCTTTGTTTGAGGTGTGCGTCGCGGCTAAATAAATGGACGCGACTCATCGAAGAAATGGTGTTAATGGGTTTTAGCTAGATTACCGGGAAATGGTGCTTATGGCATCACTGGTAAGGGTAAGTATTGAATTCCTATTTGCATTTGCTTATGCTGTAGGATTTAATTGGTGCCAAGAGATGCGTATATTTGTTTTGGTCCCTTGGGTGTAGGTCGCCAGCCAATGTGTTTGTATGGTGATTTATGATACACATGATGAAGCTGGGATAAGCCAACTCAAGGGTAAGATTTCCTGATTATGCGGTTGTATTATATATGAACTGATGAATTTTCTTTCAGGGAATTTATGATAAGCTTGGAGGGAACTCTTATAGGTGATTTTAAATGCGAAGCTATGCATGCAGGTAAGAATTCTCTTTTCCAGGGGCTTTTTCGATTACAAATCTGTTCTCTTTAAAGCGGAACCGCCACTAACTATTCAAAAATGTAAAAAAAAAAAATGTTTTACACCATAGACGAAGTTTTGTTAGTTCATTTAAACCATTTTATTGAATATAGTCACGACATATGACGTACAAGGCGAGGTGAAAAGTTTCCGGCCTGACCTCTCAAATTAATACTAACAAAGCTATCAACCTGAAAATGTATATACAATCTAATGAGACATAGTACTATGGAATACAAACCAAAAATTAGACCTGCTAGTACCATCTGTAGGTCAGGCCGGAAACTGTTCACCCCACCCTCGTATGGAATTAAACAGAACTTAAAACAGGATCGGATGGATGGATTTTCCGGTATACGAAGGTATATGAAGATAATGGAGGTCATGCATTTGCCTATAGGGTTGACTTGTTGCAATTATTGCATAGCAAACAATGCAACGAGTATCAACACCGGCGCACTCGGCCTCTAGATTGCTGAAAAAATTGGAAGGGGAACCAAATATACACTTGGAAGGCAATTTGTATTGTACTGGCATTGCTGACTAACAGTAAAAAAAATGTTTGTATATAAAAGTTCAAGTTTAAAGCATAGAAATCCCAACTCAAAACTTTAAACGCGATTATCTCAAAACTACGTTTTTCAAATTGGCTTGCAAGATAACGCGCTCAATTTTTATTCCATCGAGTCCAAACTTTAACTCTGGCTTCCTAGTTAAATTCCACAGAGAATGTCGAACGGGTTTTGCCAAATATTAAAAATTATAAAAGTTATTAACAAACAAATGTCATTTTTCTTATTTTGAAGTTTGCCATGTTTTCAAAATTCCGTACGACATTCTCTAGACATTTTCCTGTAGTTTAATAAGATTTTTTTTTCCAGGATCAAAACTTTTCAAGATATTTTGCAAGTCCCGGAGCAACTTTTTAAAAACACGTTTTTTTTGACAACGGTCGTGTACCGCCAATTTTTTTTAATTGTACCTTATAATACATGTATATACATGTGGTACTTCGTGTTATTAACAATACATTTATTCGCATCGAAAAAAATTACCAAGAAGTGGTCGGTTTTCGGGTCTCTGAAAAGCCCTAACATCTCCTTCCCCCACACATACATCCAAATCCCTACACCCAAACTTATATTCACAAAATCTATTACCCCGATCCAATAAAATTCGCAATAAACGAATCAAATATTCGTTTATTACCCTTACATTCAATTCCCCATAATTATCAGACAAAATCAAACGCATGGAAAATTAAAGCCGATGTTCAATTATCATACGTAAGCAAAACCCGTATCCCAGTGCATATCTTCATATACACTACATTTCTAAGAATTCGAATTCTTATCTCAAAAACAAACACTTGGATCCACCCAAAGTATCAAAATCGAGATTTTGCTTCCATTCGATCTCTTCGAGATACAAAATCTCGATTTGGTTTCATTACTTATAAAGGTGATGAATTTCAGAATCGAGGATCAGCCTCAATTGGCGTCCGAGGTGTAAGGACGTTCTGTGAGTAGGGCGTTAGAATATACTCACAGCTAGGCCGGCTTGTCGTAAGAGGCAACTAAAGGCCGAGTGGTAGCCGGGGTCCCAATGCCCTGTGCGCCCGGTGAAATACCACCCCATCAAGCTTTAGGCTCAGTGAAATGGTCGGAAGAAATCCCTGGCCATCTTTCGGAGCTTGGCTGATGGTGGGATACCACCCCGACACTTGTACATTCCGCGATATCGTCGAGAGAAATCTTCGACGGTGTATCGGATGTGTGGCTGATGGCCCGCACTGACACGGACATATGTCATGGTGCTACCTTGTGATATAATGAATTCCGGAGGTAAACTAGTCTCCCACTCGGTTCTCCGGGGGGACTATGTCAGGGGGAACATCATGCAGATATCATGATAAATAACCGAACCTTATAAGGTTCGTCATGGCTTAACCAGGCTCGCACTCGAGACTCTGTCCACGCTCGACTGGTGACGGCATTTTGTAACATCAGCGGCATCGGTTTCACCAATACGAATGTAAACGCCGTCCACCAATATTTACAAACAACGAAACCTGATATCCTTGCCCTAACTGACACCCAGGTCGATTCGTCAACTGATTCGACATATCTTTGCTGCTCAGGATACGACTTGCATTCGAGATTCCGTTTTAAGGGCGGAGTCTGCGTTTTCGCGCGGTCCGATCTGGCTTGCCATAGGATGGAGGCATTGGAACCCAATAACATGGACATCATATGGTTGAGGGTCGTGCTGAGGGATTCTGTTAAATTTCTTTGTTGTCTTTATTGCTCCCCGAATGACGATCGACCGGCGACATTTTTCGAACATCTTTCACATACCGTCGACTGGATACAGATCAACCACCCAGCTTCTGAAATTGTTGTCCTTGGCGATTTTGATGTGCACAACTCCGGGTGGTTGTTACATTCTAACAGAACTGACGAGGCTGGTATGCTGGCGGAAATGTTTGCTCTAAGCCACAACTTGACTCAACTCGTGGAGGAACCAACGGGAGTGTCGAATGCACTAGGCGATTATGCGAACACCCTGGATCTGTTTTTGACATGCGAACCGAGTATTTATAGCGTAGAGGTTTCTGCGTCACTGGGAAACTCAGATCACTGCTAGGTATCTGTCGCGCAAGCACTTGCATATCGCGCGAATAACCGGCCTAGGCAGCTTCGCCATGTATGGAAGTATGGTGCTGCTCACTGGGGCGATTTGCGAGATTTCTTCGCATCCTTTCCATGGTCGGTGGGGTGCTTCGAAGACTCCGATGTTAAGGCTTGCGCGGAGTCGGTATCAGAGATTATTCTTCTGGGGATGGAGATGTATATTCCACATTCCATCAAACGAAGTTCGTCTGATAAACCTTGGTTTGATAAAAAATGCGAGCAAATTACAGCGGCAAATAATAGAGCTTTTAAGAAATGGCGCTCCAATCCCACCGATGTTAACAGAACGAATTTTGTTCGAATTAGAAATGCGTGCAACCAGGCGATTGATACCGCGAAGAAAGCTCACAATGGCATGGTGATCAATAAGCTCCTTCGATGCCCAACTGGTTCGCGCTCCTTCTGATCAATGGCTAAAGGTGTCAGCAATAACTTTGCATACTCCTCTTTCCCTCTGTTGGTAACAGACACTGGGACGTAATTCACGAATTCAAAGGATAAAGCTAATGTGTTCGCAAACCTATTTTCCGCGAATTCTAACCTCGACCCCAGCCTTTTGGAGTCGTGCTCGCTCCGGTACGGTCTTCCATGCGAGATGTGAGATTTCGTCCGCGAATTAATAAAACAATTTTTTTCCAATTAAATATAAAATAATTATTTCATTTTATTTTCACTTTCCTCAAAGATTATTAGTCTGCGAATTTCTAATCGAGACTGCTTGCTCAATTCGCCTCCAGTCTCCTTTTTAACCTTTCTTCGCTTCCATGTTGTCCTTATCATATGCCAGCAGATCTTTGTTGTGAGGACTGTGGGAACTTTTCCTTTTTTTGCAGTAGTGTTGAATGTATTACCTACAGCATGTGTGCTGAGGACTGTGGGAACTTGTGCGAACTTGTTGACGTATTCAACTAAGATTGCGCTTGTATTAGGTAGATATGTTGTTTGCAGCTAATGTTGGGTGCGTTGACTCGCGCACTATTCAACGCATTCTACGTGGACTGGATTGTAGGAAGGCAACCGCCCCAGACGGAATACCAACAATAGTCCTTAAGAACTGTGCTCCAGAACTATCGCCCGTTCTTGGCAGACTCTTGCGCTTATCTTATGCACGGAGGACCTTTCCTACCTGCTGGAAAATCGCTCGAGTTCAGCCAATCCCAAGACGGGAAGAAAGTGTCTCCCACAAAATTACCGGCCGATAGCATTACTGTCTATGTTCCCTAAGGTGACGGAAAAAGTCATCAATTCAGAGTTAGTTAAGTATTTAATGATCGTCAATACGGATTCCGTGACAGGCGGTCCACGGGGGATCTTTTGACACTTATAACCGATATATAGACATCTGCGATTAAGCGGCATGTGAGTCAAGGGCGGTCAAGGGCGGTCGCATTGAATATCTCCAAGGCTTTCGATCGCGTCTGGCACGGGGCATTGCTGAGCAAACTTCGTTCATATGGACTTTCCCAACAGCTTTGCGACTGGACGAGAAGAATCGATCGATCCGTGTTGTTGTGGACGGCGAGTGTTCGGATCTGTATCCTGTTAATTCGGGGGTGCCCCAAGGTTCTATTTTGGCTCCAACTTTGTTTTTTTCTTCACATAAATGATTTGTTGGAGACAACGTATAACAAAGTGTTCAATTTTGCGGATGATAGTACACTTGTTTCCTCCTTTTCGATTGATCGGCCGATTGGTGCATCTACGTCACATCAGCTGAGATGTAGACATTTTGACTCTCTGAATGAGGATCTAGATACGGCCCTGCAGTGGGGGAGGGCCAATCTTGTCGACTTCAATGCAGGGAAGACACAATATACAACATTCACAAAGAAAAGTCGATCAGCGGTGCCACAGCTGATGATGAATGGCCAGGCCCTCGAGGCTGGGGAAACCTTGAAATTACTCGGTGTCACGGTCTGCGGGAATGTATCATGGCATAAACACGTGTCGAGTATCGCCAGGTCAGCCTCAGGAAGACTGAGCTATCTTTTTAGAGCCAAAAAATATTTTAATCCGGCCCAACTTCTCCTCTTATATAAATCCGAAATTAGACCCGGGCTAAAATATTGCTCTCATGTCTGGAGCTTGGCGCTTAAACATACCCTCGACCTACTTGAGAGCATAGAGAGACGAGCGATCCGCCTGATCGGGGACACGGCGCTGACGTCGAGACTGCAGTCGCCATCACATCGAAGGCCCGTAGCCGACCTCTGTCTGTTTTACAGATATTATCATGGGTACTGTTCTTCGGAGATTCGTGCTATTGTTCCACGCAATTCGGTTTATATGCGGCCCACAAGACAATCCGACGGATTGCACCCGTTTGTGGTTCATCACCCGACGGCGCGAACTCCCTGCATCAGAACTCCTTCCGTTACAGAACGGGGTAACTGTGGAGCCCCCTTCTCACGCGAGAGTTCCCGGAGCGTTACAACCAGAAACTGTTCAAAAAGAACTGCAACAGTTATTTGGTGGCATCTCGGGGCGCCCACTCGCCTCTCCCGAGAGAAGTCTAATAATAATAAAAAAAAAAAAAAATAAATAAATAAATAAATAAAATTAATAAATAGAATTTATTTTTATTTGAAAAGCAGGTTTGGCCGATTCCAAAAAAAAAAAAATAAATAAATAAATAAATAAATAAAAAATAAATAAATAAATAAATAAATAAATAAATAAATAAATAAATAAATAAATAAAAAAAATTAATAAATAGAATTTATTTTTATTTGAAAAGCATTTTTTATTGGGTTTGGCCGATTGCCAGGCCCATATTCAACAGTCGGTTGTTATCGTGCGTGATAAATGATATCGCGTATATAATTCGATCAACATCTGGATCTGCATCTGGATCTAGATATAAATATAGATATGGATTTGGATATGGATATGGAGGATGGGGTGGAAAGTGTAAGTGAACAGCCTACGGGAGTCGTAAAATATGGAAAACAGAAAATTGAAAGTGACCCGTCGACGTACATCTCCAAAGGTAACAGAGAGTCCATATTAAACTGTCCTCTGAAACGTTAAAATTCCAGAATCGATATAAATGGTAATTTCTTTAAAAAAAATACACAAATCGCCGTGTATTCAAGAAGTCACGACGTCCTTGCGAAGCAACATGCTTTTCGAAAGCCATAATAGAAATCCCCGTCGATGTTAGCCAGTGAAAGTAACATTGTATTTTTGATTCGTTAGAAACCACTGACATTTTCAGTGCATAATGAACGCTCTGTTTAATCGACAGCTAAATCGGATTTAAATAGAATTGAAATGTGGGTACAAAAAGAGATAAAAAAGGAAGAACCCCGAGATAAAGTAAAAGAACAAGCGCTATTAAATTGCTTTAAAATTTAACAAACTATAAAAATTATTTTAATTCACTTATTATTATTACTGGGAGACGACTACCAATGTGGATTCCGTAGGAACCGGTCAACAAGCGACCAAATGTTCACAATAAGACAACTGCTGGAAAAGAAGTGGGAATACGGGGAGACGGTTCACCAACTGTTCGTTGACTTCAAAAAAGCCTACGACTCAGTCGCAAGGCAGAGACTCTACCATATTCTAGTTGAGCTGGGAGTCCCAAAAAAATATGCCGCCCTCATACAAATTTGCATGAACGAAAACAAAGGGCGAGTCAGAATAGAAAACCACCTCTCAGAACCATTTGAAATCCGGGACGGACTAAAGCAGGGAGATGGTCTATCACCGTGTCTCTTTAACCTTGTGCTCGAGTATGTCATGAGAAAGGTACAAGACGACAACATGACCGGATCATCCCTGAACGGGGTCACACAAGTGCTCGCATATGCCGATGACATCGCCGTTCTGGGCGATAATCTAGAGACTGTTAGTAAAAGCAGTGAAATCATCATGCATGCGACAGAAGAAGTGGGCCTAGAAATAAATGAAGACAAAACAAAATACATGATTACGGCGAGAGCAGGTGGATCTCAGATAACACATATAAACGTCAGAGGTAAGATATTTGAAAAAGTTAAAGAATTTAAATATCTGGGAACGATACTGACGGCCAGTAACGAAATGTCGGAGGAAATTAACAAGAGACTGCATTCCGGCAACGCGAGTTGGCACGCTGTCAGTAAACTGCTGAAATTCAGACTGCTATCACGTAACATAAAGCTCCGTGTCTATAGAACCATAATCATGCCGATTGTTCTATATGGATGCGAAACATGGGCTCTCACAAAACGGGAAGAAAACAAATTCCGCGTATTCGAGAATAAAGTTTTGAGGGGCATCTTTGGAGGTAAACATGACGAGGAGGCAGGACAATAGAGGAGACTCCATAACCACGAATTGAAAGAGCTATATCGCAAACCTACAATAGTGAGAGTAATCAAGTCGCGAAGATTAAGATGGGCCGGACACGTGGCGCGAATGGGGAACGATAGGACCGTGCATAGAATTCTTGACGGTAGACCAACGGGAAAGAGACCGGTAGGACGGCCGCGACGGAGATGGGAGGACAATGTTAGGTTTGACCTTGAGGAGATCGGATCGAATGGTCAAGCGTGGAAGGAGAGTGCCCAGGACAGGGAACGATGGCGAAGCCGAGTCGGTGAGGTCATGAACTTCCGGGTTCCTACAGGCCAATAAATAATAATAATAGTTATTATTATTTCAGTAAAAATTTATTTCATGGGATCTTTGTGTAAGAATACTACACCTAGGATTAATAATGTTACGACCACAACCACCCATCCCATAAAAATTACCCTTTTGGAGCTAGTCTCCACCACTAACGGCGATACACGCCAAAAAACATCCACTTAAAGGATGTGACATAATGCTAAATCAAAGCATTACCCCATACACCTTGTCCCGCATAAATTGATAGCAAACAAATCGAACTAAACGTTCGATTTGCGCTAATCAATTAAACTCCAAGCAAATTGAACTAAACGTTCAATTTGCTCACATAAAAAACTGGGAAACATAATCATTGAACCAAAGGTTCACCACAAAAACCCCTAAGAGCCAAATGTGCACGCCAGATGCCGTCCTTCAAACAAAACCATTGAGTATCATAAAAAATTGCGCGCCAGCAATTTTACGAGACCTCAGAAAAATGGTTATCTAAAACAATTAAAACAACCAACGCCAGTTTTCGTTTTAACAAAATTAAGTTAAAACAAACAAAAGGAAAATATTCGCCTTTGTATCGATTCCCCATTTAAAAGATCCTTGCCCATTCGGCTAAAGTAAACAACATAGAGAATCAGAAATGCTCATTAGCACAATTCTCTATTTGTATTCCCTAACGTATCCTTACAAAAGGGATCCTTACCGAGTCGGCTAGAACAAACAACAGGCATCATAAAACGAATTACACATTCGTTTAGCGCATATCAAAATAGAGGATTATAAATGTGCACGATCCTCTGTTGATTTTTCCCTTTGTGCTTCCGCGTTTGAATCCAAGCCGGGAAAGATAAAGAAAGAAATGCCATATCCTTCGACCTTCAGGATGAAGAAAAAACAGGTCTTCGTTGGCGGGTTGAATTTTGAATCTCGACCGAGACGGTGAGATAACAACGAGTTGGTTTTGAGTCATTGCCGAGAATAGGTCGTGTGTTAAAAGTAAAAGGAGAGGGAGTCTCTGGGAAGCCGTTAATAGAAAAAAGAGATCGAAGTGAGAGTCGTGCGGTACGGATGTGTCGAGTGGTGATGATTTCAAAATGTATGTGCAGATTGTTCAATGAAACCCAAAAGATTGTTTACTGAAACAGAAAAGATTGTTTAATGAAACCCAAAATGTATGTGCCGATTGTTCAATGAAACCCAAAAGATTGTTTACTGAAACAGAAAAGATTGTTTAATGAAACCCAAGACGTATGTGCAGATTGTTTAATGAAACCCAAAACGTATTTGCGGTTTGTTTAATGAAACCCAAAACATTGTTTAATGAAACTACATTATAATAAATATTAAATTAAAGCTTAAAATAAAAAACAAATAACTGTCTTTAATTGCCGAAATAATGGGAAACGTTAAATGTATGTAAGCCACGAGTGTGTTGAATAAGTGGAGAAACAAGTTTGAATGGTGGAACATTGAATAGACTAAAATCAAGCACAAACTGTGTTTTATTTAACGTGTGTGTGGTGTTTAAAGTGAGTGATAAAAATATCCTTTACAAATGGCGCAGCCGGTGAGCGCAAGGAAGCCCGAGACTACCGTCTCATAAGAGCTTAAAAAGCCTTGTGTCGACAAGAACGACAAAGCTCCCACAAAAATAAACATAAATAAATAAAAAGTGACAAAACAAAAGTTCACCCTAAAAAATTAACTAGAACTAGAAACAATAAACACACAAGTGAAGTAAAATTAAACACAATTAAAGCACCATAATAAAAAACACATATACCAATGGACAGAAAGCAGATCAATCATCAGCAAAAATCAACAATAGGAAGCAGATAAAACAACAGCAGCAGTCAATTTCAAGCAGCTTTACTACAAGTTAAGTAAATATTGTTTCTTTTCTTTTTCTTATCTTTTTTATGTTACTTAAAAAAAATATATATTTTACAAACCGAGTTGTTCCTATATTAGTTCTACATGAAAATTGTTAATCGTTTATGTAATATTTTGCTTTGTTTTTCTTTTTAATTATATCTTTAATTATATTGAGTGACTGGTTAAAAACTTATCGTTAACGAATTTTACAAGTACTTATCTGAATAATCAGATTTTAAAAATTGAGTTTGTACCCTTACTGTGCATAACATATTTATTTATCATATGCTAAGTAAAGAGAAACACATTTTATTGAATTCTACAATACTCGTTTGAACGCATTTGGTGTTTAATTTTTTATATATGTTATAAATGCACGATTTGTGTGAGCTGACGTTGACTAGTTAAATTTGTTTTTTGACCCACTATACACACGTGACACCATATCAAATATATAAATCACTGATTCAAATATCAATAAGAATTAACAAATGAAGTCTTGATACAGATATTAAATTTGCAAACACCCCCGAAAATAAAAAAAAAAAAAAAATAAAAATCGGAAAAACAAACCACATCAATTTTATAACTTATTTCTACATTTGCTCATATTTCATGGTCATTTTAATGTAATTTTTTCAACCATTGGGAAGTATTTCCACTTCTATAGGTAGATTTAACAAAACCAATTGTCACCATCTTTGCATCAGTCCTTATATTTGTCCATATTTCGCGATCGTTCAAATGAAAGTTTTTCAATAATTGGGAAGTATTTTCACTCTAAACCAACACAAAATTAACATTTGCAAACACCTCCAAAGTAACTTTCCCAAAGAACACCCTTAACCCTTTCTCCCATTAATATACCCAACCACCCCTACTGTTTATGGAAGGCGAAGAAAGCCAAGATTCGGAATACGTCTCACCTAACTCGCCAAGGCGACTCCGAAGCGGAACCGAACGATTAGGGAAAAGAGACAAGATAAGTAGGAGGAAATTGGATTTTAGCAATCCCGACTCAACCCTTACACCTCTCACAGACCAAACTCTTAAACCTCTCACGAAATCAACCCCTACAACTCCCACGGAACAAACCCGTAACCCCTCCGCGGAACAACAAGCTATAACGGATTCGCGGACGCACGAGTTGAAAGTCGAAATTATGTCGGTCGACTATACGAAGGTGGTGAAGTTGTCAGCGCAACTAATCCCCATCTTCTCAGGAGAACGACACCCACACATAGGCGCGGAACTAGAAACGTTTCTAGATTGCTGCAAAAGGACGTTGAACTGTCTCCAAACAGAAGAACATCCAATCTTCTTACAACTCCTGCCTACTAGATTACGTGGGGAAGCTTCTACGTGGTTCGCGTCCACTCCGCTCTCATCTTTTCAGGAGGCCGAGGGATTATTAAGAAAAATCTACCTACCAGCGGAAAAGTACCAAGATCTGGTAAATAAACTGCTAACTATCCGGCAGAATCCAACAGAGGCAGCTATCCTGTTCCAATTGCGATTGAAGAAATCGTTATTGGAATGCAAGAAAGCCGCAGAACAAAAATACGGACTCGCAAAGTCTGAAATTGTAAAATCACAACTAGATGACTTTGCGAAAGACACCTATAAAAAAGGATTGATCAATCCGTACCATCGACAATTCTTATTGTTGATGGGAGATGTACCTATCGATACGCTGATGGAAAAGACGCTGGAACTGGAACAAGTACAGCAACCTCAATCCCCAATAGAGCCCCCTTATGAGCCAAATAACATGATAACCCAACCACTCCAACACTCAATTCCAACCCAAAATCCAAATGTTTCTGATTATACTGAACGGTCAAAAACCCCCACACAACCGATACAGGAAACAAGAATGGTCCCATACATGCAACCAACTCCATGGAGAACCCCTTATAAAAGGGAAGAAATAGGACAATCCCAACAGCCCAAATATGAAGCAACAAAGGGATCAACACCAACGCAGTGGTCAGGAGGACGTCCTACACCCAATACACGATTAACTTGCAGTTACTGCAAAAAGATAGGACACACGTACGCTGACTGCAATAAAAGGAAAAATACTCCTTTTTGCACACATTGCCAACAGGCAAATCACGACATCCGTGACTGTCGACGGTTAAAGAATCGTAGCGAAAACTTCAACCCAACTATTAATAGGGACAATCGCACACGAAATAGATTAGAACCTCCACAGGGCCCCCGGGTACTGCGAATAACCCAGAATTGTGAATTTTGTGGGCAACCGGGCCACGGCGTGAATGAATGCCAACAAAAGGTAAGATGGGAATCAAGGGACCAAGCACACTGTTCGGGAAACGATCCATGGGCGAGCCAAAATCCCCAGGCCCGACCCAGCCAATAAATAAACAAAGGGTGCAACCTCAGACGCCAACAACGGCCTGCCCAATAGTACATCTTCCGCTAGATATAAGCACAGACGGTAAGGCACAGCTAGTGGTGGATACAGGCGCTGAGGTAAGCTTGATTAAAGAATCAAAAATCAAGCGACCCAACATCCCCATAAATACCAACGAAACATGTATTTTGGAAACTCCGTTCGGTAAAGGTAAAACCCTAGGAAGTTGTCAGGGAAATTTCAAGTTGAAAAACAATATCCCCTGTAAATTCCAAGTAGTGAGCAATATGCCCGATCTTCTTGAAGACGGTCTACTAGGAAACGATTTCCTTTCAAAATACTGTAACGTAGAAGGTCCAAATCAGCAGTTGGTATTCCCACCCACCTCCAACAACGAGGAAGAAAAGGTAGTCCCATTTAAAAACAGAGATCAACTAACATCAGTGGTCGCAAAATCTAATAAGACCATTAACAGCGTCTCTAGAGAAAAATCCATAAAAGGCCGACACCGTACACCACGAAATACCCAAAAAAGGGCAGAGACCGTGGAAATCAAATTCCCCAAACAAATTTACATTCCTGCACGGACACGAAAAATAATTCGAATACCAGTAACTTTAAGAAAAGCAATGGTCAGCGAAAAACAAGAAATACAGGAGGGAGTCTTCCTAGCGGAAACAATTTTACCGGCAGGAGACACAGTGGCTATAGGCATCCTAAACACAGGGACCCGACCATTTAAAACCACTTCCTGCAAACTGAACCTAACCCCATTAGGAAACTATAAAATAATACCTTTAAAACAGGTATCAAAGCTGGATGTTGTTAAAACACCAAAGACACCTTTTCCCAAAAATGGAGCAAAAGGATGTACAACAAAAAAATGTTGGAACATACAACACATATGGAAATTTCCCGCGAAGGAAAAACCCCCAACAGCTCGAGAACAGAAGCTGGAGGATGAACTTAGATTAAGTGATACACTGAGTCAAGAGGAGAGGTGTTGTATCCTCGAACTATGTAAGGAATATGCAGACATATTCTACTTAAAGGGAGATAAACTCCCCAATACTCGAGCAATATCGCATAGGATACCACTCATTCAAGACCAGTCCCCAATAAACCAACGTATGTACAGGCTGCCCGAAACACAGAGGCAGGTAATTAACGAACAATTGGAGGAAATGCTGGCAAACGAAATAATCCAGACGAGCAAAAGCCCATGGAATTCCCCTCTCCTGGTAGTACCAAAAAAGCCAGGACCAGATGGAGAAAAAAGATGGCGAGTAGTAGTGGATTTCCGGAAGTTGAACGAGAAAACGATAGGAGATGCGTTCCCATTACCTAGGATCGAAGATATTCTAGACCAATTGGGCCACTCCAGGTATTTTTCCACCTTGGATCTAGCAAGCGGGTATCACCAAGTACCGGTACATCCTAAGGATAGAGAAAAAACCGCGTTCAGCACGAATTACGGACACTACGAATTCAAACGTATGCCATTCGGGTTAAAAGGAGCACCGGCCACCTTTCAGCGGCTGATGAACTATGTACTCACAGGCCTTCAGGGACTAGAATGTTTCGTATACCTGGATGACATAGTAATATATGGGAAAAACCTCGACGACCACAACAACAAGCTAAGGCGAGTCCTCGATAGGTTAAGGCAACACAATCTCCGACTACAACCGGAAAAATGTTGCTTCCTACAAAAGGAAGTAGTGTATTTGGGACACGTATGCTCGGAAAAGGGAGCCCTTCCAAACCCATATACTACGGCCAGTGTACATAACTTCCCTGTACCAAGAACAGTCAGACAAGTACAATCATTTTTGGGGATGGCTAATTACTATAGGAAGTTTATACCCCAATTCTCGAAAATAGTCCGACCACTTACCAATCTAACACGTAAAGACGTAAAATTCAAGTGGACCGAGAAGTGCCAAGAGGCATTTGCAACAATTAAGGAACGGCTGGTGACACCACCACTATTAATTTACCCAGATTTCTCGAAGGAATTTAACCTAACAACGGATGCTAGTGGCGAAGCACTTGGAGCGGTCCTTTCACAGGGCCTCGTAGGAAAAGACCAACCAATAGCATACGCTAGCCGCACACTAAACAAAGCGGAGCGAAATTATTCCACAATCGAGAGGGAATTACTAGCCGTCGTGTGGGCGATAAAAAACTTTAGGTGTTACCTACAGGGCAGGAAATTCACAGTATACACTGACCACAAGCCCCTGAAAGGAGAATTTAACCTTAAGGACCCCACCAGCCGACTAACACGTTTCCACCGTAAACTAGCCGGGTATGATTATAAAATCGAATATAAACCTGGTAAGTACAATACAAATGCAGACGCGCTCAGTCGTATACCTTATGAAAACCTTGAGCCACCAACAAATCTCAAGCAACCAAATGAAAGCCCCGCCCCAAACCCTGACAACCCACCACCTATCAAATGTAACGTGGTAACCCGGGCACAAAAACGGGTGGAAAGGGAACAAAACAAAAAGGAAGAAGCCTCGGAAGACACAGAAAGTGCGAGGCAAAGCGACACCAGTGGTGATTCAGACGAAGATAAGCCTCGGGTTAAGACCGAAGGCAACCCCGAAATTATCACCAAACCTGAAGAAATCCTAACCATTCTAAAGGACTTCCACGACTCCCCTTTTGGAGGACACCAGGGTGTTAAAAAGACATATAACCGCATCCGTAAGAAATATCAATGGCGTTACATGTTAAGAGATATCAGACGATATATCAAGAAGTGTAAAAAATGCCAAATGATGAAAGCAAACCCCCAGCTTCGGATGCCAATGGTTATAACTGATGTAGCCGAGAAGCCTTTTGATAAGGTATATTTGGATATCGTGGGACCTTTAGAAAAATCGAACTCAGGGAACCAATATATATTGTCTTTCCAAGATAACCTGACAAAGATGATGGACTGCTATGCCCTGCCGAATGCAGAAGCAGAGACAGTAGCCGAAACGGTTTTTGACCAAATCATCTCAAGGTATGGTATCCCCAAACAAATAGTGACAGACCAGGGATCGAACTTCCTTAGCGATCTGTTCAAAAAACTATGCAAGCTCCTCCGAATAAAGAAACTGCAAACAACAGCATACCATCCGCAGTCTAACGGAGCATTAGAAAGAGCCCATAGGCCGTTGGTAGAATATTTACGGACAGTGGTCGATGAAAGCCCGAATACTTGGGACCAATATTTACGAACAGCCACATTCGTATATAACACCAGCACCCACGATAGCACCAAATTAACCCCAATGGACTGTCTATACGGGTTCTGTCCAGAAGTCCCCTCCAACCTGAAACGTGAACCAGAACCTATTTATAACCACGAAAGCTACTACCATCTCCTGAGATATAAATTACAAAAAAACTATACAATAGCAAAAAACAACCAGGTAGCAAGCAAAAATAAATCTAAAGCCTACTATGACCACCAAATCAGATCGCACACATTCCACGTGGGGGACCAGGTCCTAATAAAAAACGAAAATCGTAAGGGCAAGTTGGCATCTATTTGGAAGGGACCCTTCCCGGTCATAGCTATAAAGGGCCCAGTCAATACGGTCATTAAAATGGGCCGAAGATCAGTGGTAGTTCACAATAATAGGTTAAAACCGTACTTTTAAAACCCCATCCTTAACAAATCCAACTTCCTGCCCTCTATCAATCCGAAACAATTATTATTCCCAGGGTGTTCTGCAAATCGAAGATGCGTTTGTCGATTAACTAAATATAAAAGTAATAACGGTACGTAGCCAGAATTAAAACGAAAAACAATATGGACAAAGATAGAAGTAAAACTATATTAATTTGTCAACAAAAAGATAAACACACAAAAATATACCCACAAGTTAACATAGCTTGCACAAAAATAAACAAAATAAATTTTTAGTAAATATTAATATATTACAGAATATATAAACAAAATTACTACTATAGATAAAAGTCACTCCTATGTGACTACCATTACTGTAACCACTAGTATTAAGTCATTTAATAAATAAATAAACTAAGTAGAAAATAAATAAACAAAACTATTATACAAACATTTAACAAAACTTAAGATGTACAGATTAGGTAAATAACTTCTTTGACTATTGTCACTGCTGCTGTTACAATTAAATAGAATATAAGCAAAAATATTAATACGCATATAAGGTCTATTACAATTAAACTAATTAGAAAAATAAAACCAGTAGATAAATAATTGCACATATAATAATATTACTGTTAGAACTAATAAGCAAATAATGTCTGTTATTACCAAACTACTATTGCCACTAATGTTAAAACTAAATACTGTAAGGAGTGAAAATTATTGCACATTCAATTATGATACAAAATAAGATACAAATAATTTCTATTATTATAAAAACTATTTAAATGAATAAGCAAAACTATTCCTATAAAACAAATTAGGAAAATAAATAAACTATTCAAAAAAAAAAAGTAATAAATATATACATATATATAAAGATATAGTAATACCTACATATATATACATAATTATACGTACACAATATATACATAATAATACCTAAACAAAATGTGCTGAACCTTATAATATAACAATAAAAACCTACGAATGAACTTAAGTTGATTAAATCCATGTATGCCTAAAACAAAAATAATAAACAAAACAATGATGTACAAATACAATAAGTATTATAATATCCTATAACCTACAGTCCCAACAAATGAAATACATGAAAGGGAAAAATATTAAATAACAAAAATTGTAAACACACACACCCCACCACTCACGTTTCTAGAGGCACCCACGGAGTATTATTTCCTCTTCTAAGAATAATACTCATTTCATAAAGGGGGGAGGATTGTTACGACCACAACCACCCATCCCATAAAAATTACCCTTTTGGAGCTAGTCTCCACCACTAACGGCGATACACGCCAAAAAACATCCACTTAAAGGATGTGACATAATGCTAAATCAAAGCATTACCCCATACACCTTGTCCCGCATAAATTGATAGCAAACAAATCGAACTAAACGTTCGATTTGCGCTAATCAATTAAACTCCAAGCAAATTGAACTAAACGTTCAATTTGCTCACATAAAAAACTGGGAAACATAATCATTGAACCAAAGGTTCACCACAAAAACCCCTAAGAGCCAAATGTGCACGCCAGATGCCGTCCTTCAAACAAAACCATTGAGTATCATAAAAAATTGCGCGCCAGCAATTTTACGAGACCTCAGAAAAATGGTTATCTAAAACAATTAAAACAACCAACGCCAGTTTTCGTTTTAACAAAATTAAGTTAAAACAAACAAAAGGAAAATATTCGCCTTTGTATCGATTCCCCATTTAAAAGATCCTTGCCCATTCGGCTAAAGTAAACAACATAGAGAATCAGAAATGCTCATTAGCACAATTCTCTATTTGTATTCCCTAACGTATCCTTACAAAAGGGATCCTTACCGAGTCGGCTAGAACAAACAACAGGCATCATAAAACGAATTACACATTCGTTTAGCGCATATCAAAATAGAGGATTATAAATGTGCACGATCCTCTGTTGATTTTTCCCTTTGTGCTTCCGCGTTTGAATCCAAGCCGGGAAAGATAAAGAAAGAAATGCCATATCCTTCGACCTTCAGGATGAAGAAAAAACAGGTCTTCGTTGGCGGGTTGAATTTTGAATCTCGACCGAGACGGTGAGATAACAACGAGTTGGTTTTGAGTCATTGCCGAGAATAGGTCGTGTGTTAAAAGTAAAAGGAGAGGGAGTCTCTGGGAAGCCGTTAATAGAAAAAAGAGATCGAAGTGAGAGTCGTGCGGTACGGATGTGTCGAGTGGTGATGATTTCAAAATGTATGTGCAGATTGTTCAATGAAACCCAAAAGATTGTTTACTGAAACAGAAAAGATTGTTTAATGAAACCCAAAATGTATGTGCCGATTGTTCAATGAAACCCAAAAGATTGTTTACTGAAACAGAAAAGATTGTTTAATGAAACCCAAGACGTATGTGCAGATTGTTTAATGAAACCCAAAACGTATTTGCGGTTTGTTTAATGAAACCCAAAACATTGTTTAATGAAACTACATTATAATAAATATTAAATTAAAGCTTAAAATAAAAAACAAATAACTGTCTTTAATTGCCGAAATAATGGGAAACGTTAAATGTATGTAAGCCACGAGTGTGTTGAATAAGTGGAGAAACAAGTTTGAATGGTGGAACATTGAATAGACTAAAATCAAGCACAAACTGTGTTTTATTTAACGTGTGTGTGGTGTTTAAAGTGAGTGATAAAAATATCCTTTACAATAATACTGTTTATTATTATAAATATATCTATTCTCTAAAAGGTTTCATACAATAAGGATATTGATTACCAAATACTCTCTCCAGTAGCGATTTTATGACTGTCAAACTGTCGTGGTGATTTTACTACGTGTTATACCACTTTTCAACATGAAAAGACTTAGCCCGGCACCACCTATACAAATTATTCGGCTGTAATAAAAAAATTCTTCGAGGAATGGGTTTCACATTTGAAAAACGTATAGTCCACATAATCGTCCTACGTATCGCCCAATTCAATATACCATCCATAAGGTTGAAACCTGATTTTCTTTATTGGGCACTATGCGATCAATTAGTGCAAAGCCAGTACGTAGTGAAAAAAAATACAGCAGCTGTAGGTGAGTATTTACGCAATGACCATTATGTAACGATTAGAGGACGTTCTCAACAGCTTAGCTTATCGTGTGTAACAACCATGGAATTGACACCTTGTCTGTCTGTGTGCTCTTAAAAAGCTTGAACACGATCCATTGTTTTCGATGCGAATTATGGTCAACGATGGGGTCAATTTCTGCCTTAAATATTCGGTAACCAAGAAAGTTCGTGCCGTCTTACTATAGAAGAAAAAATTTCCAAAAACAATGCCTTTTCACAATATTTATTCTGCAAAATATGCACCATCCGCTTCTACAACCTTCTCCTATCTTTTTACAAGTTTGTGGATGGCATTATTGAGGAAATGTTTTTCCCGATGCTCGGAAACGGTGCTACCAAATTGTCAACCTCTCCTCGAGTTTTTAACGGCCGATCCACGGCAAAAAAGAGATAGTAACCCGACAGAGCAACGTCTAATGAGTATGGAGGACGGGGTAAAAGTTCCAAGCCTGGTGAAAAGATCAGCGTTAGCGTCATGCTGACTACAAAAGGCCACGCGTTGTCTTAGGAGAAACAAACGTCTTTCCTATTCATGAGTGCATCATCCCAATCAACAACTTACAAAAGTCATTTGATGCACTTGTCGAATCAGTAAATCAGTGTATTTCAGTTCAGGGAGATTATTTCGAATAAATAAAATGATTTTTATAAATGGCGATTAACTATTTATATTTTTTGTTTTCATTCCATCCCGGTTTATTTTGGGACAGATGGTGTAATCAAAAAAAGCATGCAATTTAGATGAATTACATAAATAGACGTTTTACAATAATAATGTTGTATATTAAAAGTAAAATATGAAAACGTTGTTTCAACATATGTCATCCAATCAAACGACAGCCATCAGTGAAGAATATTCAATTTTACCACGTTTCTTGTTTTTCTAACTTCAACGCAGCACAGGTGAACAGTTTTATGCAAGACAAACAGTCCTTATTTACGTTGTAGACCTCGTCATTTCTCTTCATCGTCGACGTGGTTTGCGAAACAAGTATTTCTCTAAGGCGATAATGAACTCCAGGTGGTATTTTCCAGGCTGCAATGCGCAAAGCACATAAATCAGATTGACTGTGGTGATATAGGTAAAGTAAGTTTGTATCTAGATTCCAGAAAAGGAAATACCAGCGAAAGATTTACACGCCTGTGATTACAAACTAACTTTAGCAGAGGTTGTTTTACATTAAACATTGGTGGTATAAGTCATGTATACATTTAGTTTGATATTTACTATGGAAAGCGAATTAGAAGAGATGTAGTGTGATTGTGGTGCTGAGAACCTAAATCGAATAAGAAAAAGATATTTGATTTATTGAACTAGTTCATCTCAAATCAAGAACTGTACAAACGTCGTTTTCCATTTAGTGTTCTTACCTATTGAGAAGAGTGGTAATTGTATTTAATTTACTGAAAGAACGATATAAACTAATACGGTCAATGTAAGTTAAGCAATGACTTATTCCGATACCGTGGCGGGAGATTTACTAGTTGTTGTCTTTTAAAGATAATTTTAATGCATCTTTTATTAATATTAGCACAGTAGTACACTGACTTATGAAGATCTGTACACCATACGCAATTGTTACGATTGTGCCAAATTAAACTTCTAAAAAGGTTTTTTTTTTCACAAACCCGCGCACAAAAGGGGATTTTGCAGTACCTTTAAATGTCAGAGCACGGTGCGAGCGGAAGGAAAAGAAATGGATAAGGAAAAGAGGTATCAATGTACATTGGTCTTAAATGCCTGGACATTACAACGACTTGGAAACACGTGATCAGGTAGAGTATTCCATATTCGTGTGGTTCGGCTACAGAATGACTCTCTATACTTATTTGTGCGCCTGAAGTTGACTTTTAATGTGAATTGATGCGCATTCTCAGATTGACGGATATCGCGGGAAAACGTCTGAGGAGGCGGAACACATTGAGCAAGTTCAGTAGAGCAACGGCCGTGATAATACCTATAGAAAAAAGATAGGCATGCTGCGTTGGGCTTATGTTCTAACGACGAAATTGATCTACTCACAGCTGGGTCCCCAATAAGTTTCACTGCTCGTTTTTGCATCCTATCGAGCAGGAGTAGTGCAGTTTTGGATGCGCCTGACCAAATATGGGAGTTGAGCTCAATTTTGGATGGAATGGCTCCACTTTTCGGTAAGGTACGCCATCAAATCTCCTGTGGACCTGTTGCTACGAACGCCATATTGGTCGCCATTGAGGTCATTTGATTCGAGAATTTTCGAAAGTTGACGGTTAATCAGTGATTCCATTACCTTGGAGAGAATAGAAGTTAGTGCTATGTGTCCATAAAAAGAGAGGGATGATTTGTCGCCGTTTTTGGGAATGTTCGCTGTCTTCCATCTATTTGGGAAACGGTCAGTAGAATAAGACAAATGGAAGAGTTTCCGCAGTGGTTTAGAGAGTGAAGAGGAACATCTCTTCAAGAGAATTGGGGGAATGCCATCAGGACCAGCGGATTTGTTTGCATTTAGCTCATTGAGAGCGCGGGCAATAGTACGCATTCGGAATGAATCTGGCTCATGGTGGGCTGCTGATGCTCAAGTTGAGCCGGAACTGTTGTGGTATCAGGCAGCGTTGAGTTAGCTGCAAAATGTGCGGCAAGTAGATTCGGTTTCTCTATTGCACTGGTGACTGGTCTGTCATCGACTATAAGCGAAAGAATGGATGAGGAGACCATCATTTATAGCTCTGTTACTATTATACTAGAGTCGAGAAATGATTTATTAATTACTGGGGTAATATTATTGTGTAAGATGAAATTATAACCTGATATCTAAATAATATCGACCGAATTTTAAAAGACAATTACAGTGCTCGCATTGAAAAGTAAGATGAGCGAAAAAAATCGTGCTGCGACAACATATGTGCGAACTGATCCAAACCAGGTTTCTCAGGGCAAAAATACAAGGTAAGCTGCTGTGCCATACCAAACCTAAAAGTCGACGAATCTGAAGACCTAATGAGCGATCTTGTTCGAGATGTAAGAGGGATATACTCAGTAGTTGTAGCTGGGGACTACAAAAGCAAGCAAACGAAAAGAATGGGAATCATCCTTCTAGACTCTTCGTGGTCCTAGGCCTGGTCTTATTAAACAGAGTTCATAAATCCCCTTTTAACAATGGAAAAGGCTTGTCCATAATTGACCTCTCTTTGGCCAACATATCGCTGTCAACGAGCTTCGAGTGGAATGAAGGACATCTATACACATGGCGAATGGCGCAAGGCTAATAACCTTGCCCAGAAAAACAAATTATTATGGAAAATTTAACAAGCCTCATACTTGTGAAATAAGGCCAAGACCGGATCCCGGTTGTAGTGCCGATGATGATGATGATACACATGGCGACCTCTTCGCAACCGTATTCCAAACAATAAAGAGGTACAAACCGAGTCCTAGAACCACAAATGCCCAGCGTGGGGCATGGAAAACCATGATGCTTGATGAAGCCGTGCTAAACTTCCTGACGAGGAATCTATAATTACCACAAGCCTCAGCCGGGGATCAAGCAGCGCAACTCATGGAAAACCTCGCGGTCGTATGCGATGCCTCTATGCCAAGAAAGGCATAAGAACGAACACATACACGACTATATTGGTGGAATGAGGAAATCTCCGAGCTCCGGCACAACAACCTGAAATTACGACGAAAAACACAATCTAAGAGAGGAGGATCTGAGTACGAAACACTGCACAACCAATTTATGAAAGCTAGAAGGCAGCTAAATACAGCCATAAAATGAGCTTAGCTTTCAAGAAACTAACAGAGGAAGTCCAAAGTGACATTTGGGGCGGTATCTACAAATTGGTCATGCGTCACCTTTAGGATGTGACGCATGACAAATTTGTTAATACATTGGATCAAAGTGTCAAAGGCTCCGGACCTGGATGATATAACAAACAGAGTGCTGAAAAGGATCATACTGTCCAGTCAGAAATATTTAATACAATATTCACCAAGTACCCAAGAAGAGGAATTTTCCCAAACTGGTGGAAGGCACAGAGACTAAAGTAACAAAATATCCCAAGATCCATCATCATACCGTCTCATCTGCCTGCTCAGCATAGCTGAGAAAGTATTCAAGATCGTCATCTTTTCGAGAATGGAGCAGTATACGGGGAGAAGAGGGACGGAGAGTAGGACTCACACACGTACAGCTGGCGTAAAAGGATGGAACACTTGTGGGACCCAGATGGTGTTTAGGCATGAAGCGGTAGTACTACAGGGCTCCGTCCTCGGACCACTCCTCTTTAACGTGACGTACGTCATCATAATCATCGGCACTACAACTGGGATCCGGTCTTGACCTTATTTAGCAAGTTTCCCCACCAGTATCCGGTCTTTATCCGAGACTTGTTAAATTGTCCATAGTCATTTGTTTTTCCGGGCAAGGTTATTAGCCTTGCGCCAACCTTTCTCAGGATGTCGCTGCATGCATTGGTTCACTACTTGCCGGGTGCCAAAGTAGCTATCCAGGGGTTTCACGTGGAGACTGCGTGTCAACTTGGATTGTACAAGGACAAGAATCGTCCGGGCCTTCGCCGAGTTGAAAGCACAGACTTTGCCCTGTATGTTCGCTTCCATCACCCTGAACGTAACGTACGATGGGGTACTAAACATAAATAAACCACTAAGAGTAGATATCATAGGCTACGCGGACGATTTAACAATTGTCACAGTAGAAATAGCACAATAGCAACCTGTAAAAAATCGAACGGCAATCAAATAACGCAATGTTGGCTCACAAATGCTAGACTGAAACTAGCACAGAAAAAAACAGAGGTTGTATTGATGTCCAGCCGCAAAAAGGTAGAACAAATTATACTACATGTCGGTGGACACATAATCGAATCAAATCCCATCATAAAATATCTTTGGGTTATACTGGATCACCGCATGGGTTAGCATGCGCTAGGTGGCAAAGAGGGCGGCGATAACACACGTAACACTAGAGAAGTCGATTCCAAATGTTGGCGGCCCTAAAAAATTAAGAAGAATGCTCCTGGTTTCTGTGATCAGATCCTATACGCAGCTCCCATATGGATTAGAGCAACCGCCTACGGCTCATGTGACAAGCCCTTAGAATGTTATGATCCTTCTCTCAGAGAGCTCCTGAGGGGACCCGTTGCGGTTGCCGCCGTGCTTCCTCAAACCTGGAGGGAAGAGTAGCAACCGATCGTTGAATTCGGTCCTGGGAATCGGCCAGGCTCAATTAAAAATACTTTTTATATACTTTAAATTTATTTTATTAGTAAATTCATTTCCTACCGTCCTTACACCTCGAACGCCAACTGAGACTGATCGATTCCCAGGACCGAATTCAACGATATTGTTGCCACTCTTCCATCAAGGTTTGAGGAAGCATGGCGGCAACCGCAACGGGCCCCCTCGGCAGCTCCCTGTGAGAAGGATCATAACAAAAATGGTGGCAGCGGTAGGATTTGGATGTAGCAATGGGGGAAAGGGGCGGTAGGGCTTTTTAGAGCACTACAAGAACCCGTCCAAAGAAGACGCAACCTGAGCATGCAGGACCTATAGAGTGGTCTCCGCCGAAGTGGCCGCGCCAAACGCCGATTGAGTACGCATACAAATAGATGTGTGATCAGTAGCAGAAGTATACAAGTACAACTGAATGCACAAGACTCCAATGTATACAAAGCCGAACTCCTGGCTTATTTTTACACTAAAGTGCGCGCAAAAGGGGATTTTGAAGTGCCGTTAAATGTCAGAGCACTGTGCAAATGAAAGAGGAGGTAACGGATAAGGGAATTATGTGTGTATGTACCATTAAATGTCTTAAATGCCAGGACATTATAATGGCTGTCCGAGAATGAAGCCCTAGTTGATGGCAACAGAAATGGTACACAATCGTCATAGAAAGATGGAAGCACGAAATGATACCAAATATGAAAGGCCCCACGCGATGAAGTAGACTCTGACACGTCCCAATGCCTGACAGGACATGGGTGCTGTGGACAATATCTGCACAGATTTTAGTACAACGCAGGCGCATGCTGTCCGGCCTGCAAGGGATATGTAGAAAACGTGTAACATATACTAACTGAATGCGCTAGATGGTAGTTTCCAGAAGGAACACCGTATGCTAGTGGAGAAAGTCAACGGTGCAGTAGACGCAACCAACATAAGGGCGTTAATGATAGGCTCATAAGGGCACTAATGATAGGCTCATAAAGGCATGTGGGGAGGAAGTATTGTGCCTAACACGGACACTCCGTTCACTTCCTCCTCCATCATAAATTGTTCGCGGCGTAAAACACCGAATCGAAAGAACGAAACGCTGCCACGTTTGTTCACAACCGGGAGCAAAGGAAAACACTGTCCACAGATAGAAATTAAAACTGACTTAGTTGATTTGCAATACGTATTTATTGTTCATTTCAAGAGTGAGTAGAAACATTCACTGAGGGTTTCATTTAAGCGGGATGTCATACAATAATTACAAAATGCCGAATGTTCTACTTTAGATAGTAGGGTCATACACGAATTTCACAATTATGAGCGTTATAAGTAACCAGGTAAAGTGAGCACCACAACTAAATGACAAGAATACTCGACTCGCGGTTGAAATTTCGCGTCTCCGCAGCGCTACGGACAGCGGGAGTGATGTGACCTGTTCGGTCGGTGGATGGAAAACGACTCAACGATATTTAATCGTTTTGGGGTGAGTTTACCCAAGAAAGAAAGTGTTTCTCTGTGGTGGAAACAAGTGAGAAAGACTTGGCAATGCGTGTGTATATGTGAGTGGAGATCACATTGGTTTTTTTCATACACAAGGCCATGGGAATGACCCTGAAACAAGGAAAGGGAAAATGTGCATTGCAATTGAATAAATAAACCGCAAGTCATCCGGGAAATGGTGCTATAAGCAAATTTGATGTTTATGGCATCGCTAGTAAGGGTAGGTATTGAATTCCTATAGGTATTTGTTTATGCTGTAGGATTCAATTGATGCCAAGAGACGCGGAATGCGTATTTGCTTTGCTCCCTTGGGTGTAAGTCGCCAGCCAATGTGTATGTAGGGAACATTGTTGTACACATGGCGCGGCTGGGAAAATAGACGGTGCAATATTTATAGTCCCTGTCATGACGGTTACATTGTATGCAAACCGAATCATTTTGTTTACAGGGATTTGTCTGGTACCGAAGGTCCCGAATTGGTTTGGAATTCCAGATAAGTAAAGCAAGAAATCTTACGGAAAATTGTATGCGAAGAGATACATGAAAAGGTAAGTCTTCTTTACAGGAAGTTTACGATTGTAGATTTGATCTATGTAATGCGTGAAGCATTTTCAGGTACTAATGCGATTGCATTAGTGAAGTTAGGAAATTGGCTGAATGTTATACGGGTTTTACAGTAAGTAGACAGTGGGGTTTGGCGGAACCGCCACAGGCAGTAATGATAAGGTCATATGGGCGCTAATGATAAGCTAATGGGCTAATGATAAGGGAACTCGCCATTGCATGATAAAGCAACATAATGCTGGAACTGGGAAAACTACAAGAACTACAACAACTTTAGAGACGATATACTTCGACCCTACCCCTGGAAGAAATGTCGAGAGACAGTACGCCGGAGGAGCAAACAGGAATGGGTTGCAAATCAGGGGTGGTATAACCGAGAACGGAGCGAATCGGGTATACGAGTGGACTTGCAAAGTAAAAAAAAAAGAAAAAGATTTCGAAGCTCTGTAAAAAATCCCGAGCGAGCAAAGTATCACATGACGGCTTTGAAAAGCAAGGTTATGATGTGAATGGCATTAACACTGATCGACACACTCAAAGTACTCAACTATAGTTCAAAATGAATCAACAATTTTAGGCAGTCTAAATGTTGAAATCTTCGGACAGATTAAAGATCCGTTAATGTTTTTACTAGGCGAACAACAATAAATAGATATGAAAAAAAAGAAAGAAAATTACCCGGGAACATAGAAATGCGAACTGCAAGCAGAGGATTTTCATTGGATATGTCCAGACGTTTTCTGCCATTTTACTATTTACTCTGTGCGGTTCTATGAAACGCACAAACCACTGTAGGTCGAGATGTCGTCGTTCCACCAAGGAACATACATGCCTATAGCCAAACTCCACGTGCCCACAGACACGTGTCCCCGAAATCCACCTGCTCACCTGGCGAAAGGTGACATTCATCATCGAGTCAACAACCCCACGTTTCCACAGATACATGAGCCGCAAGTTCCGAACAATTTTCCTACGCCTGCACGGCGCTCGAAGGACATGACCCAGCTTAGAAGTTGTGTATCGATCCATCAACTGGATAAACACCAACGGTTGGCTCAGCTGCGTCAGATGTCGACAAACATCACATTCCCGGCGATAAGCGAATTGCCGGTTGCGAAGCAACAGCAATAAACGAAAACGCTGTTCCCATAGGGCAAAGTAAATACGGCCCCAGGATCGACTAATGTAAACCACACATTCGATTGTTTGCATAATCAATGCAACAGATATATGAAAATTCTGGTGGACCCACGGACGGCAACCTCCGCGCCTGTATGTGTGAGCGCGAATTTCTCTGGTGGAGAGATTCTCGATTGAGAGAAAGTCACCACCCAGGGAAAGCTAAAGGAGAAAATAAAACTATGGGGTGAATGGCACGAAGAGAAGTAACGACAGTCTGCAGGGAGAACCATAACCAGGAGGTTTAACGGAAACTATTCCTAACGTGTGTCGTTTTACGTATCATCAACTTTCGTGCCAAAAAAAAACAAAACATTTCTTAACGTGTATCGTTTGATATATGACCAATCTTCGTAACGAAAACAATTCTTAACGTGTGTGGAAGTTCGTCATTTCCCCCTCTATAGACTAAACGAAAAAATTGTTTAAAAATTGTGTCACAAACAATCAACCATTGTAAACCAGACGTTAAGTGATTGACATTGAAATAGTTCTTATAAAATCGCCACGGGCGTTCAAGGTCGTAAATCCTTGATTTGTACAACAATAACACAAAAACTCCAATGAGAGAAACTTTGTCCAAAATTTGGCAGCAAATCATTGAAGGGTTCAGAACCTAGTTCAACTTTTCATCGCATACAAATTATCTTTCGGTTTGGGAAGATCTTTTTAATTTAACCTCAAATTAAACAAAAAATGTGTATGAAGAACATTTAAGCTTGACTCCGACAACCTTCGAACGCTCAAAACTCCTACACTGCCTGAGCTTCTTTTTGTGAATGACAGTGTCCTAATTTTTGCTTTCTTGCTTCATACTCAAACTACCAATTCATCAACATCAGCGCACATTTTGAAACAGCTACTTGCCGGACACATTAAAAACCATGAAAGCAAAAACCTCCTCGAGCCATTCATCTTCTATTAGCTATTAGACATTATCCGGCCCCACTGGAAGCGTTTGGTTTTCTAGTTCGGATATGACTTCATCACTTGAATAATTTTTTGAAAATGTGGGTGTCGATCTTGGCGTATTTCCACCTGCTTCAACAACTTTATTACGTGCTTTTCCTACTCAGGGCAGACGTTGAAAAATATTGTTATTACACTTGTGTTTACGTAAATAGTGTTTGGTTTATTTCCTTTGCCTAAACTTGGCTAACCCACATTTTGAATTGTTTGAATATTTCCTAGTTTGAAAAGAACTAGGCACTTGACACTTTTGGGTGGGTTCCACTTGAATATTAAATGTAACGCCGGATGGTCACTAGTTTCACATGGCAACGATCAACGGTATTGAAAGTTACTGGTATGTTTGGCCATGACTTCCGAAGCTAACCTATGTTAGATTAAATAGTTTGTATTTAGAAGAAACCGAGGTATGTGAAAATATGGAGCAATAAACAATGCAACAAATTCATAGGCCCTCGGAAATGATGTGGATGGACTTTGGCATCAGCCAAAATTACTCACCAGTCAAGTCATTTATTGTCCTCACATATTCAACCCAAGCAAATTTCCCCCTCATAGACTAAACTCCCACTGAAGTGCGTTCTAGAATCTCATATAGAACAATTCTAGCCTCCTTCACAGTTCATTTCCGCGACGGTCATTTGAGTCGTGCACCAGCCCAATGGCTATCTCCCACATTTCACACCTTATGGGGACAATTATTAATCTCCATTATTGTAAGGCAATGAGGTAACTTCAAGTCTCTCTAACAGGTATCATGTAACGCCCAAGTCAGAAAAATATATTACCCCAAAGACGTGATCTATAATTACACTCACCTTGGTGCAATTAACCACGAATAAGAAAACAAATCTAGATGCAAAATAAGAAAAAACTGGACCAACTGCCGCCAGCAGTGGTGGGTTCGCTTCACTGGTTCGATTCCCTAGCTCGTGAGCTTCAGACACTGACATGCCGCATAATTAAGTGGACGCAGGTATTTACTTTGGCTCCTCCAATTTACAATTTACTCGGCCGAATATAAACACGAAGCTGAGTTGAGTGCAATACGCACCGCTTAACCTTAAACTTTAGGATAGCCGTCGTCGTTCGTCGACGGCCGATGATTACTATTATCGTGATTGAACTGCAATCAGGGTAAATAGTACTTGGAGCTTCCTGCACGAACAGCTGAAGGAGAAAACCGGTTTCGAATGCAGGCACATAGATTACCTGTCTATGATTTTGTTTTCTCTCGGACCTCGCCTGAGGTTAAAGTAGTTACCACAAAGATTGAGGCGTATTTGGCTAGAATCTGCAGATTGGTTACCCCTATAAGTTTTTGCATTTTGTGTTTTTGTTATTGGTGTTGTTTTTTAAAAGGACGCCTTTACTACTTTTGTATTTGTGTTATAGTTGATTTCATTTTGAAGTTTTGTTGTTTTGTTGCCTGTTTTGCGGAAATGACTTGCTGAAATCGACAATTGGCGGACTTTGAGGTGCTCTACTGCATTAGGAACCAGATTTCGAGCGCATAATCGATGTTGAACACCTTGAAACAACCCATGACTGGAAATTTACAGATTTGGTTCGAACGATTAACTGCTCCCCATCTTAGTCAGAGGGAAGTAAATTTGCATTCAAGGTACGAGAAAGTCTCACTAGATTTATAGATATACATATATGTTTCGTTTATTTGGTCTTGGAGTGAACGGCACTAGAACGGCACAGATTCTGAATTTCGAATAGCAGTTTTTATTGGGCCACTCTTGGTGTTTCTTGGTTCAAGGAATACAAGTCTTTAGTAACTGAAACACCACAAACGCATTTAGTAGACGTGATAAAATGACGGCTGATCGTATGGTTGCAAACAAGATCATGATACACTAGTTGAGTGCATGACTTAATCTGTATGACAGTTTAATTACTTGTCACGAAATAGATTCTCGTTATGCTAAGTTTTTGTAAATATGTTTTCTACAGCTCTAATTAGACGATCTTCCGACAAAGATGTATACCTTGTTAGTGAAGTTTTATTAATTACTTTCCTTGACACCAAATCTAATTACTTGAGGTGACTTTTTCCTATTTCCCTCAGAGTGACCAACATGTCTTCCAGATCCCAATTTCATGCAAGACTTTTTCTTTAAGCAAGATAATTATCTAACTTGTGTTGACAATCATCGGGGCTTTCTTCATTTCCACAGTAATAGATATTAATCGGAGAATTTCAGTCACACATTTTGTTTTATTCTTTTATACATGTTGCTGAAATAAAAAGAGAAAACCGAAACAACGAACGGCGCTTCGCTAGCGCTGCCTCAGTCTCTCTCCGAGCGGACTGTATTTCCGGCACTGGCCGGCCAACGATGCTTTCTCCTTAAATTTGAGGGATTGTACCTCCAGAGCCGGACTCTTCTCTGGATTGGCGGGCGTTTGAGTCTTGCCCAGTACAAAATCCTTAATCTACCAAAAGTGGAAACGACCAACGAAAGAAGACAAAGCCAGAAAATAATGCGATTAGAACGAGACTTCGCCTATGTTCTTTATTTGCTGAATTTTATGAATAGGAATTTCTATTATTTATTATTCTGTTTGTATGATCTCTTTATTCTTATGGTCTTTAACAAGACCGTTTCCTTGGGAGCTCTTTCGACGACTCCCGCCGCTTCAAAAAAAAAAAAAAAAATTTGTGGCGAGAAGGCCGAATTTAGCGAGACAGGACATATGTGTCCTTCATCTTGTCTCTGACTTCTGGTCATCTTGCGATAACCAGAATCACCCACATCCGTGAGGATGTTGGGCTCGTTCTCGCGGCATCTGAAAAGAGAAGAAAAAAGGGGGGGTATCCAAGGATAGTGTGGACAGTGTTAGTCCAAGTGTTCTCCAACTACTTTTATAGAGGGATGGTGGGAAAGAAATCTTACAAGACCGGTGGGTCTTGGGTGCGGTAGTAAACGCAGATCACGTCTTTGGCGTCTGATAATCTGCTCTTTGGTCGGTGTGTATGTTTGTGTTTGTGCCGTCTTGTACTGTGCGTTCGTGTGTTTGGTTTGTTAATAGTAGACCCTATGGGATGGGTCCAGGAATCCTCTGTTATAGAGCGGAATGTTGTTGGGAAGGGTGCTTTCTTCAGTTTTGTACTGAAGAAGAAATTGTGGGGGTTTGATCCGAAGAGATCGAGAGAGAGAAGGGTCAAGAACGCAAGAGTCCCGTACAAGTAGGTTCTCGCTGTTCTGAATGTTTTCGAGGTACTTATATGCTAATTGAAGCAAGTACTCGTCGATAGGGGTAATGGGGGCGCCTTCGTATAGGTGAGAGTTGGGGTAATGACGACCGTCAGGCCTTCTAGAATGATTGGTGCATCTTCTGAGGAGTTTCCTTTCGAAAACTCGAAGTCTTTCCATTTGAGCCGAAGATATGCAGGACCATATGGGAAAGGCGTACGATATTCCAGATCGGATTAGCTGCTTATAGCAGAGAAGCTTAACTTTGTTCCTCCACTTCAAGATGTTGTGCAGTTGCTTAGACCGACCAAGGCCCCTTTGGAGAATGTGGGTCACATGTTTGATGAAATTCATTTTTGGAGTATAAGTGACCCCGAGATATTTCATCTTGTCCTGTGGTCTAATCGTAGTATCTCCCATTTTTATTCGAATATTCTGTGAATATCGAGAAGCTGGTTGGGAGTGTTTACTACTCAGAATTATGGCTACTGCTTTGGATGGATTAAGTCGGATCTTCCATCGACTGTAATACTGATACAGCTCGTCCAAGTGACGGTTGAGTCGATTTGTTGCGAGGTTAGGGCCTTTGGTTGACGTGTACAAAAGGACGTCATCCGCATAGCATATTTGGTTTACTCTCCCGTCCACAGGGCGGGGAATATCGGAGGTGTAAATATTGAATAAGATGGGGCCTAGAATGGAGCCCTGTGGTACGCCTGCAGCGGCGTGAAAAGTTCGGGAAAGCTTTCCATTCATTCCAACTTGGAAGGTTCTGTTTCGAACGAACTGGTAGATGATGCTACATAGCGTTCTACTGAGGCCAGTATTCAGTAGTTTAAAAGCGAGACCTTCGATCCAAGTCGTGTCAAAAGCTTTTTCAATGTCTAGGCTTACCGCAACGGTGGGTTCCTTATTAAAGAGCCGCACGCAGACGTGGTTTTGAAATAAATTGAGAGCCATAGTGGTGCTGTGCGCTCTTCGAAATCCGAATTGGAAATCAGGTATTAGGTGCCTGGCACTGACAAAGTTATTTAGCTTGTCGTATATGAATTTTTCATATATTTTGCTGATGCAAGTGAGAAGCGAGATAGGGCGAAAGCTTGAGAGGTGATACGTTGGTTTCCCAACTTTTGCTATTGGACAAATAATAGCGTGCCTCCAAGCTTGGGGAAAGTACCCCATGTTGTAAGCATGGTTGAACAGAATGGAGAGCTTTATAAAGAATAAGGCAGAAAGCCTTCGCAACGAGTGGTATGACATGTTGTCGATACCGGGTGACTTCTTAGGGTGTCGAGATTTAACCAGATTCTGTAGGGTATTTGGTGTGATGAAACCGTGACCATTATCACGTGTGTCATCGAAGTATGCACTGTTAGTTGGGTTAAAGACAACAATTGGCTCGTTGAAGTCGTCCAACTTACTGTGGACCTCTGAACTAACGAGTTCATTAGTTTCCGGATCACCATCTTGGAGAGTGAGTTTGTGATTGTTTTCGAAGGTCTCTCCGATGATATTTGCTTTATTGGTGTCGTTATTGACAACAACACCATTGTGCATAATTGGCCCAGTGATGCGGGAAGTGCCACATATGTTTTTAACATTTTTATAAACGTTCTGGTCCATCTGAATACCCTTCAGCTTGTCTTCCAATTGTCGGGTACGATTGTTTTGGATTCTCTGTTTTATCAGTGTACCAATATTGTGAATAATGGATCGCAATAATGGCTCCCTTTGCGTAAAGCGGTGACGATATCTCATTCTGCAGAGCTTTTTACGCTCCCGGATGAGATGAAGAGTGATGTCATCATGGGGAATCTGATAGGTCTTTTCAAGTTTATACTTCGGGACATGAGTCTCCGAAGTTTCAACTAGAATCTCGTGAAGTCGTTTTGCAACGTTGTTTATCTCAACCGTCGTTAGGTTCCTGTCAGTGGGAAGAGAGAAATGGTGGAGTTTATCGTTCAATGTAATATTGAAGTTGTCCCAATTTGTCCGCCCATAATCGGGTATGTATCTGATATGAGCCCGGGATGCTCGATAGCCGCGAATAAATGCGGTCACAGCATTGTGGTCAGATACACCCGCTGAAACTTGAGGAGGAGTGATTTGTGGAAGTAAGTCTTTGGACACAATAAATATGTCCAGAATTGAGTTACCTCGAGTACCAACCGTAAGTGCGACTATTTCGAAGTTGAGGGCATACATGTTTGCGGTGTACCATTGGTACAGTTTTGTGCCATTTGGGCAAGAGACAGAGTTGTTCCAGTGGGGATGTCTGGAGTTAAAATCGCCGCCTATGATGAAGGGTGTATACCCCGAGGACCTTATTATTTGCCGATATCTTCGGGATTAATGGGGCCATTATTGGTTTTATGCGAGTGGTATACGGAGTATATATTCACTCTACCATTACTAGCCAGATGCAGTTCAACTCCAGATACCTCTATGGACTCTAGGTGTGGAAGGTCAATAGCTTCATGGCGAAGTCCGCTATTAACCAGTATACAAGTTCCACCTCCGTTGATGGTGGGACCGCCAGTGAGGGTTCGATCTCTTCGAATCAAGGAGAAGTTTGGGAATACGGGACGGTGACATGGATGCAACCTAGTTTCGGTTACAAGTACCACGTCCGCCCGGTTTTCCTTTATGAAGTCAGAGACTATCATACGCTTGGAATGCGAAACAAGGGAGTTGACATTTAAGAGGATAACTTTAATTTTGGAATCCATTGTGGAGGGTATGTCTTGCATATGCAGTGAAAAGGAGGGCCTCCCTCTCTGCCTCGGTTGATAGTTTCTCATATCGGGGTCGGATATCCTCAATCAAGCGGGAGAAACTAAGTAGTTTCTCGAGCATTGAAGATTGCCCCCTCGGAGGCTTTTGCACCACCGCTTGAATTTGAGGCGTCGTGTTGGCCTTTACCGGGGGTCGCTTAGGGACTTGAATATGTTTTTGAGGGGGAGAAGTTGAAAGAGTTTTTGTATTCCTTGCCTGCTGACCCCTAAGCATGTCGGCAAATGTGAATCCATTTTGGATGAGGTTTTGTGTGGCCTGTTTTCCGAAGTCTGACTTGGCTGTTTGCTTAGCTCGAGTTTCCTTGGATCTTTGTTTAATTTCCTTATATTTAGGACAATTTCTATAACTAGCCGGATGCCCCTTGTTGCCGCAGTTGCAGCAAGTTGGCAGTGTTATTTCATCCTGCACATTTGTTGCGGGATCGTATTCGCCAGCGGTAGTTCGCACTTGCCAATATCGTGGGATTTTCCGCAACGAACGCAACGGCGACTCATGTTGCAGTTTCGGGAGACATGCCCGAAACGTTGGTAACGTCTGCATTGAGGTATTTCTCTGTTATGAAATACCTCGAAGACAACTTGCTGATGCAAAGTTGGAAGCGACTTTGTCCGTATTATGGAATCTATGTCGGTTCCTGGGGCAAGGAGAAGCTGCCATATGTTCAGCTTGGTGTATTTTTGCGGTCTGATGTTCACAAACCGCTGTGGGGGAGAGAATTTTTTGACGCCAATGAATTTGACGTTAGGAAATGTTGCCTCAAGAGCAGTTACGATGTCGTCCTTTTCCCAAGAGGCAGCGACTCGTTTTAAGAGGATTGTCTTCGACTTTTCGTCGGCCGGAGTGAAGGTGTAATAATTCACCTCCTTGGCCTTGAGGTTGTCGTTAACCGTGCGATAGGTTTCCCTATCGTAGGCTATGATTTTATTTAGGGATAGACTTAAGGTCTTTGCCTTGAAGTTAGGAATCCCTAGCCGGTTCATGTCACCGACGAAATTTTTTAAATTGAGGTCTCATGCAAAGACCCCGGGTTGCTGTTTCTTCGTAGAAACAGGTAGGCGTTCCCCGACCTCTGGCTGAACAGTGTTGGGAACACAAGCAGCCTTTGGTTTTGGGTTAATTAATGGAGTTGGCCGTGGTGGGCAAGGCTCCTGCGGAGGTACGACCCTCACATGAGTTGGTGTTATCGCGGGGTTCGACAACAGTTTGGGGTGCGGCGTTGGCGGGCTGCCGGTGGCCACACGCTTATTGGGGGGTCCTCCTTCGCAGTTTATTATTGGAAGCGGTGTTTTCCGCTTAGGGGCTCTAGACGAGTTTGGGGTGCGGGTGCGCTAGTCACCGTCGTCCATTGATTCGTCGGAACTCTCAGCGAGACTTTCCAAGTCGGGCTCGAGCTCCGATTCCGAATCAGAAGCCTCCGAACTAGCACTGGACGGGGATGCGGGTGGTGCGGCTTCCAGTCGCGACAATTTATCTCTTAAGACAGCGTTCTCTGCCTTGAGACCCTCGAGGTCCTCCCTTAATCTCTTTATGAGAGCCATCATGCCCTGATCGGGCTGATGGTCCACACCACGAGAAGAGCAGGTGTCTATCTATTTCGATGTTGCAAACATCGAGCACAAAAAAAAAGAAAAAAAAACGCGTGGGACGCAAAGAAAAGAGAAGAGGAACAAACAAAAACCAAGAAGGGAAACAAGTAGACCTAAAAAAAAATCCTTCTAAATTAAAACAAATATAAATTTGAAAATATAGGTGAAATTAAAAATAAACGAACCTAAAGTTGTTTCCTGTTCACTAAGAAATTTTTTTTTCTCCACTGTCTTTTTTTTCAAACTTTTTTCTTTTTTTTTAATTTATTATTATTATTTTTTTTTTTAATTTAAATTATAAATTTTTTATTTATTTATTTTGTTTTAAATAAACTTTATGTATGTATCACTGTCCAGGATGTGTCTTCTCTCAGCTCTCACTGTGAAGTGTGTGGATGTATCTTCTCTCAGCTCTCACTGTGAAATCCTCCCGCCGCTTCAGGGCCGCGCTCGCCTTTTATTGCCAGCAGCTGTCTCCTCGTTCGCTTGGTTTCGATAAATCACTCGTTTCCTGTTGAGTGATTTATCGCGACTGGTATACAGCTGTCTGCCATGCTCCTCCCTCTTGAGTGCTTGTGCGCTGGTGCCCCGTGCTTGTGTGTCGATGCTGAGTGCTTGTGCGCCGGGAAATTGCATCGCCAACAATACATCTTTCAGAAAAGACAATTCTATAGCCCTGGATTTTGATTTGGTAAAGGCAGAAGCCTTACATATTTAACTTAATAAACAAGTTATAAAAAACTTAACAACTAGCTTAACACAAGGGTATAATAAAACTTATAAACTAATTACCTGCTAGGATTTTAAGCAAATGCAAATTGTAGTACTCTAGAAATACTCGTGTTGAAAGTGGGTGTGGGGTAGGTTTTAGTTGCCTGACATGGACACGGGTTTCCACCTATCAACCACGAACGAATCCCTCACTAAAATTGTCTTCCGAAACACAAGCAAAAACAATATAAATAAAAAGGTACTGTTGAATATCTTGTTTAACGTTTCACTCTCTTTATTTTTATTTCTGAAGAATATCAGCACATACAAACATAACGCTCTGCTGGCGTTGTACGATTTAACATGTTGAGTTTTTCAAATTTAAAGGTACACGCACGATATTCTAAATACATGAAACAGATAAATGCACACTAAAGTTTGTAAACTTTATTATTGTCACATGAGTCGATTAATTTATATTAATTATTTAATAAACACACACGAAACTCCTGGTGATTAACGCTCGGCTTACACGAAAAAAAAAAAAAAAAAAAATGCAATCAGCAAGCTTTACGGCGAAATAAAGTAACACCTCTCCACAGATGAAATGCCTCGATGAGGTAAGATACGCGACGTCCTCTTGGTGTGTCCGATTGACAAGATAGTATCTGGCTCCTTGAAGAAAAACGTGTGTACACCGAAGAGGCTACTATGAGACTCGTTGAGAATTCGTTCTCAACATTCCTTGTAGTGTAGAGGACGAAATGCTGTCCAGTCCGGAAACCAATCCGAACGCTTCATTGGCTGTAACCAATGGGCGCCGAACTGGAAACTCCAACAATAGAATAACGCAATTCGGTCTATATGCGTTCCACAAGACAATCCGACGGATCGCACCCGTTTGTGGTTCATCTCCCGACAGCGCGAACATCCCTGTATCAGAACTCGTTCCGTTACAGAGCGGGGAAGCTGTGGAACTCCCTTTCCACGCGAGTGTTCCCGGAGCGTTACAACCTGCAACTGTTCAAAAAGAACTGCAACAGTTATTTGATGGCATCTCGGGGCGCCCACTCGACGCTATAGGTTCGTCTCTCCCGAGAGAAGTCTAAAAAAAAAAAAAAAAAAAAAAAAAAAAAAAAAAAACTTCGGCAGCCGCACAGGCCAAGACGGCACACCCACACGCTGGAAGCAATTGCTATCGGGTGATGTACCAGGGAAATTCCAATATACATCTGCCAAAAAGAAGTGGCGGGTATTGAAGCTGGCAGACAATGCGGTCGTAAATCATAGGAATGGTTTCCTATGTTATTGATATGATATCACAGAACCTCGATACTGCCTGAATGCACGTTTCTTTTAGGCTACATTATTTGTGGAAGACATTGCTGTCTAGCAATGTCGTCCCGGCGAAAACATTTTCTTCTGTTTAGATTGAATGGACAGAAGCATTTTATGGACGGTATGTAAGGGATATTACAGGCGGCGGTGGTGGATTCTTCTGTGATGTTAAATCAACAGAAGATCGCTCGCCGTCAATACTAGGGAAAAGGTTTATTGGTCTTTGGTTTATCCCGCACTTCATTACCTATTGCAGGGCTATTAGACATCTGGCTTGCAAATGTGCAAGCCAGCATGTATTTTTGGACGCTAATGGGCATGGAGACGTTGTTTGTATACCCTTTGCTCTCCTCAGACTGTAACATCCCATCTGGTCGATGGGTCTGCAGATAAAAGGTAAGTATGTCATTGCCGCGTTTTTGGTCATGCGTTAAGACTCGCCCTCGAAGAGCTCGACGGAGGGAGAGTAAGTCCTGGGGCCAGAATGCCGGGCGTAGAAGAGAAATGGACACGCCTTAAGAATACTGTCATTAGTACTGCCAACTCTATCTTAGGCAGTAGTCGTAGAGATCGGAACGACTGGTTTGATGATGAGTGCAAACTAGCGACTGAACGTAAGAATGCTGCATACAGGGCAATGCAGCAGTCTCATAGGACGCGGGTGCGCGAGGAGAAATACAAAGAGCTCAGCAGAAGTGAAAAAAGACTTCACAGACAAAAGAAAAGTGCCTGGGAAAAAAATCTTGTCTGTGAAATATAGAAAAGTAGAGAGCGAGGTCCGCACCAGGCGCGGAAGTTCTACCAAATAATCCACAGTATGACGCGGCACACACCACGCTGCACTTACTGCAAGGATAAAGAGGGTAATCTGATCACCGATCCTGAAGGCATTCTGGAGCGATGGGAAGTGCACTTTAATGAATTGCTAAATGGTCAGCTCACAGAAGAATTGGAAGCTCCACCAATGCAAGACCAAATGCTGCCGCCACCAAGCATTGAGGAAACATTAAAAGCCATTAGACAGCTAAAATCAAATAAAGCCCCTGGAGCTGATGGCATACCAGCTGAGCTGATCAAACAAGGAGGGACAGCGTTACATCACGCAATTCACGAGATCGTGGTGCACGTATGGGAGCAAGAGGAGATGCCGGAAGATTGGCGTCGTGGTATAATTTGCCCCATACATAAGAAGGGAGATATCACACTGTGCAGCAACTATAGGGGTATAACATTGCTGAGTACCGCCTATAAGATACTCTCCACTATCCCACAAGACCGGATATCCCCATACGCTAAAGCCATCATTGGTCAATATCAGTGTGGCTTCATCCCAGGCAAATCAGCGATTGATCAGATATTCACTCTTGGGCAGGCGATGGGAAAATGTCTGGAATTTAAGATTCCACTATATCATCTGTTTATAGACTTCAAGGCCGCCTACGACAGCATGCCAGGGTAGAACTATATAATGCCATGAGAGAATTCGGCATTCCAAATAAATTGATACGACTTTGTAGGTTGACCATGACCAACGTAACTGGTCAAGTAAAAGTAGCGGGATTGCTGTCCAAACCAATAAACATCTATAATGGACTCCGACAAGGGGACGGTCTGGCCTGCCTCCTCTTCAACCTGGCGTTGGAGAAAGCAATCCGTGACTCTGGCGTTACAACAAGAGGGACTATTGTCACCAAGTCCAGCCAGATACTTGCCTACGCAGATGACATCGACATCATCGGTAGAACCGAATCGGCGGTACAGGAATCCTTCACCCAGATCGAGCAGGCGGCACAAAAACTGGGACTGCGCATTAATGAGGGAAAAACCAAGTACATGGTGTCAACTTCTGCGAAGAGAAGACCTAACGTTGGTCAAACTATCAGGGTAGTGGAGCACGAATTTGAAGTAGTGCAATCCTTTAACTACCTTGGGTTAATAGTATCAGCCGATAACAATATGGAAGAAGAAATACGCGAACGGCTGATTAAATCCAACAAAGCCTACTATGGTCTATCAAGGCTCTTTTAATCCCGAAATTTATCCAGAACATCCAAGCTACTACTGTACAAGACCATGGTCTTACCAGTACTCATGTATGGATCCGAGACCTGGGTGCTTAATAAAAGGCACTCTGAACTCTTGGCCGCGTTCGAAAGAAAGGTCTTAAGGAGAATTGTTGGCCCCGTATGTGAGGGAGGACGATTCCGGAAACACTACAACCATGAGTTGTACGCAATCTACCTTGAAGCTCATATTGTAAGAAAAATCAAGCTCGGTAGACTCTGGTGGGCGGGACACCTAGCTCGAATGAGCGAAGAGGACTCTGCCCGGAAAGTCCTTTGTGGCAGGATGTATGGAAGGAGACAGCGCGGCAGACCTTGTCTGCGATGGAGGGATGGCGTAGACCAGGACGCCCAGAGCCTGGGAGTGCTAAACTGGATGACATCGGCTCGAAATCGGGACCGGTGGAGAGATTTGTTAAATAAGGCCAAGACCGGATCCCGGTTGTAGTGCCGATGATGATGATGATGATGTCATTGCCGCGTACAGAGGAAAAGCTCCTCGGCTATGTTGGGATATTTATGACGGTTATCCAAGGGGACAACCGAATTGTTTTCAGCTTTATTTAGTTCCAAAATTAATGCTATGGCAAGGTTGTGTAATCTTGCCTGGGATTCGACTTACGGGTAGGTATGGTGTTTATAGATTCTATGGGGTTAAAGCGATGCGTGGTTCTTCGGGCCCTGAAAAACCCCACAGGAGCCCCAAAGTCTCTCTGTTCTGTAATAGAACGAATTTTGATCGGGATGTGTGTGTGGCCTTGTATCCTTGGAGGTAAATACCTACCTCATCGATCGGTACTGCTATACTCTACACGCATAACTACTGAATAGTAATACTGGATGCCTAACACAACTTGCATTTTTCAGCATCGCAGCCTCAGGAACCATCCTAAGTTCCAAGTCAATCAATATAGAACTGATTATAATTTAAAGCTAGAATTACAACTATTATTAAGGCTATTTGTTAAGTTCCTATAATCCTTCCTCGGTGGCAAAGACTCTAAGGTGGTTAAGATATGCGTGACACTGTACAAAAACAGGTTCAAATTATAAGTCCGATTTAGTGTAGCGTTTGGCTGCTTACTGCTTATTCATTACATTGGGATGAAACGTGCATGACATCAATTCTTGATCGAGGCCTCAGAAACACCATTACCGAAAGCCGACAAAAAGTCCGGAGACCGGACAAGCAAAACTAATAAGAAAAGTGCGCTTAGAAGTTACTTTTGTTAAGATGAGGTTGGAAATTGTACGTCAGCCCTTGAATTTTTTTTTTAATCTTTTAATAGAGGTTAACAATTACAGCGCTAATATAAAATTGCATAGTCAAAAGCATTGGCGGTATACCAATAACTTCTATTGCAAATTTTCGCAATTTGACTTTATGATCCTCTTGTGCCTATAAGGGAATTAATAGTCTTTAGGGTGTGCACATTTTAAAATGCAATGTTTTAACGAACCAAGCTCGAAAATGGTTGAAGAAACGGGTATAACTATCCAAGACCGAAAGGGAAATATAGGCCGCATAGATAAGCAGATACACGAGCTGTCGAAACCTGTGATTGAGCGAAAAATCCAGTAGTTAGTCATTCCACTCACGTATTTTGGTGTTACTTCACTGAACTCTATATAAGAGATGGAGCCATTTTCCTTTGTTGCAACACACGGCATTTAAATGTAAACTGTCAAATTATCAACCCATGTAAACAATGTAGAAGTAAGAAAATATAAGTATTTTGCCAACTTCATCTCTTAAAAACAACAAAAGTTAGGTGAAGGTATAACTATATGTAATAGTATAAAATAGTTAATTACGACTAATTACAAATGCAGGTAAAGCATAATTACGTCAATGCCATTACAAGTTGCCTATCTATTAAACCTTAATCAGTTTTATATTGTGCAAGTTGAACATCGTATCTATGTTACGTGAAGAACCAAGATCGAGCCCTAAGTGAGACTTATTTTCCCATCACATGCCATTCCTGGGTTAACTCTGATTCCTAAATTTCCTGTAAGTGGCATCAGTCATAAGTTATCCGTCATTAGCTTACATAACCAACTTTTAACCACGTACATAGTAGAAAATACCAACAGCTAGATAAGTTTATGGCGGTGACTTTATAACATTTATACAACACATGCCTTTGTCTCAAGATTCAAACGAATAGGTAAAGGTATTTAAATTCTATACCACAAACTGTACTTTACAAGTTTCCTTAAATCATTGGTCTTTTCCTCGGTCTAGAGTTAAACAATCTGTTTATTACATATGCCCGGAAGTTTCAAATGACTAAATTAGCTAAGTTCACGCTATTTCCATTACCCAATATTGCAATGTATTGCTATAAACAATAAGACCGCTGAGCAATTTGACTGCCGGTCAAGCGTTTAGACCACTCTGCTGTCGTAAGATGAAAGTCGAATTGTTGCCAATTTTACGGCTCAAACCTTACATCAAGCAGAACAGCGGTGTTTTTTTTTTTATCGAGTATGTCACTGAAGTGTAATATCCAACTTGAAGCCATTCACCTGTTTTTTATTGTAACGCAATTAACCACAGGTACAAACTCGTGTCCAAGTGCCTGATATAACACCTAAACCGATCTGGCCTTAATTGGATTTTGTTAAACATAATAATGCCAACCGATGATAGACAGGAAAAGTGTTCGACAAGGTACTGTGCTTTGATGCGAATTAATTGGTCAGCGCAAATTTTGATGCTTGATCATAGGCGTAAATGAAGGGATTTTGGGTAAGTAACCAAACCCAGAAATTGTGGAAATACGACTCGAAAGCACAGTACTGATGTTTGGATCAATGGGAGACTTATATCTACAGCAAGAAAGCTGAGGAGGTACGCATTTCAAAGTTTAATCATTGAACGATTTTCGTAACAGAGTTCTAGTTTCACAAAAGTTTCTTTAATAACATACGATTTCTATGGACATACGAAGGGGGATCAATAAATTTCCGTTTTTTTTTTGTTTGAAAATGATTTTGAGTGGCTACTGCTTAGTCTCCACGGTTCCTTTTTGTTTTTTTTTGTAGAACGCACAATTCTCTACACAGCCAAGACATTCAAAGAGATAAGGTCCATCGTGGATGTGGTAAGACATGTACGCTGGATGCCCTAATGAAAATGAAAAATGGGGCTGTTGGGGCAAAGGTGCTTGAAGACCCAAGTTTTTCAATATCTCGCCGTTCTCAGATTGTGCACGTATTTTATGGCGTATTATGACATATTTTGCACTTGGGCTTAGATCTTCATTTTTTAAAACTTCAATTGTAAGAATTGAACCCCATTCTCCATGGGACGCGTACATAGTACTAGCACACCCATTGATTTAAAAAAAAATCTTCTGATGGGCCTAATTTTTCATTCGGCGGTTATGTGAATATATAATATATAAACTTGCCGTATCTACGGATCTGATTGTGGAGAAAACATTGGCTCCATAAAAAAATGGCAGTTAGGTGTCGGTTGTGATCTGATGTTTTTTTTTAAACAAAATATTAACAGAAGTTTCTAAACTAGAAATTGAATATTTTATGACAAAGTTTTACGTTTAATGAGCGAAAAATTCCCAGATCGCGTGATTTCGAGATTTGGTACTGTCAATATTGAAGGCTGATGTCATGCGATTTCATGCTATTCGACGTTTTATGTGGGGCTACGCGAACACTTCCCAATCTTTTGAGCAGTGGAAAATCCACATTCTTCAAGTCGTGGCCAAGATACTACCCGAAATGTGTAGAAAATCTGTTTGGTGATTCATGTATTTAATATATCCAAGTCCTTCAATTTTACTATTGGGGCTTAGCGACACAATGAAGAAATGCAACTTACGGTTGCAATTTTTAGAATTTGCCGTAGAAAATGGTTTCACAACTGTAGATTTCAAGGTATCGTTTTTGAAGCTTTTTAGTTTTTCGAGCACTTCTTCGGGAGTAAAGGAAGGATCAACTCCTTTGAGGAGCATGGATACAGTTTTCTCCGATTTCCCCAATGCCGATTTGATTTTGCTATAGCCTTCTAAATCATCGCATGTTAAACTTATCTTATAATTATTAACCATTTTGTTTTAAAAGTTTTGCATGTCATCTCACCCAATTTGATGAGATCCTTTGTCTCCATGTAACTGATATAGATAGGAGGTACTTTGTCCTTTTTTTTCCTGCTGTTGATGTGGTTCCTGTTGTTGTGATTGATGTGATTCCTGCTGTTGAGTTTCCTTAGCTTGTCATGTTTTCTTTGTCTGCGCGGGTTGCTGTTGTCTTTGTTCTTGCTGTTGTTGTTGTACTGTAGGGGTTTCTCTATCCTATAGGAGAAACAGCCCACAATTCCAACCACAATACCTACCCATTTCCTTGATAAGTTATTTACCTACAAAACATGTCAAAGGGACGCATAGCTAAACTCATAATTCTATGCAGATAATGCATAATTGAATTTAGCTACAATCAACGCCATACAGCAACACTATTGCGCTAACCATGGGATTTCCACTGGAAATTCCATTCGTATTGGTTAGCAACAACCAAGTCAAACCAAGCGACGCGGTTGCATCATAGTCCATAGGCTTGGGTATTTATCGAACATGCCACAGAATGATATTATATCCCCAGCCGACGCGGCGTCCTATTGACTTTTCCCAGATCACCCATTCGCTTAGGATCAATGATCTCTTTTTGCTGGTGAATAACCTTAGCTAGGTTTTCCTCTCTCTCGTATTTCTGTCTTGCTATAGTGCGATGACCTAAGAGATTATCACTAGGTCAGTAGACCAGCCGTAAACACGGCAGTGACGTACACACACCTAGCCAGATCAACCCTGGGTTATTGTGCTTTCCCTTTTGATTTCTCCATTCCGGCCACCCCCATCGACGTCGAACGAATACACAAGTACGTTTCGACCTGGGTGAGTGTGGTGAGTTGGGGAACACACAGGAGAGCATGATTACCATTGGCAGATCAATGTGTAAAAAGCAGAAATCACGATTTCCACCCTAATTCAGATCAGTCACAATCCAACCACTGTCACAGGCAGTCGCTAGTCATATTCCACAGTGGACAGTCGCGTCGGTAAAGTCAAATTTCAACTCTGTAAAAGTCAAGTGTAAAAGTTGTTTCAAGTATGATTGTTCGCGTATCATTATATTTATTCCTTTTAATACATATCCAAAATTGAATTGATTTCAAACGAAAAAGCCCAAGCGGTGAATAAGAAGTTATACTCGGATGTGCTTAATACAATTAATTAGTGAAACTAAATTACTGTTTCTGAGTAAGACATTACTGTCACACCCAAACGGGTTCGACTAAATACATGTGCGCCCTATAGTTAAAATGGAGCTTATCTTGTTTCAACACCTTGTTTTAAAATATAAAGAATCACAAAGAAGAAATAAAGTAACAGTAACATAAAAATTACTCCAGTGTGTTTCCTTTTATGATCCTTCCCTTTTGATGATCAATTTGCGAAGAAACAAACGGCGAGTGTTGGGGAGTTAAGTGAATCCGTGCCATACGCTGGCACACCTACTTTTTACGCCCCACAGTACCATTTTCGTTTTTCGCTCGTTCTGGCTTAGATTGTTTTTTAGTGTAACAACTTCCTCAATTTGTTTATCGAGTTGTTGTTTTTTAAGACTAATCTCATGGATGAGTCTGTGGGGTTGTTTAAAGCCTTCCTAAAGAACCATCAATTTCTTTAAAACAACCTACCTTTTCCCTCACTCCATAAGCCACTGTACTTACATGCATTCGAGCAGTGTAAGCTTTCTTTGAAATAACTTGCATCTGAAAGTAGAACCCCAGCATGCATGCACATCAAACAAATTGTTTCATTCATATTACATGAACCGTGCCAGACCAATCGACTCGGCTTGTCAGCAATTATAAACGATAAACATTCGCTGGCCAGCGTAATTGTTGAGATAGCTGTAGCCGATGTTCTTGCTACGGTTCATGATTGAATATTGCTCCAATCCCATGGTTCGCTACAGTTGCGACCAATTTCCTTTATCGGTTATCTACCGATCATGGGATTTGGGCACGAATATGATTGACGTTAGACAATCATACCCATGATCATGTGTAATGATTCGTTGCCTAAACAACGACCAGCCACTATTCTCACTGGCTGGCTATTCTAAACGAAATGCTTCTGTGTACTCTACGTAAACAGAAGAAATTATTTTTGCCTGCATGCCAGCATTCCTGTGCATTATCCAATGCCTAAAATAAACATACACCCAAATCTAGTAGCCTTAGCTGTCGCAGCGAAGCTATGTTGACTTAACGTCAATCAAAAATCGATCGTCTATCGTACGGTGGCGATACAGCCAGCCCGTACACCGATCATCATATTTGACCAGCTGCATGTTTGTTTTTCCTTTCCTGAGCCCAGCGAGTGTTTCGTGTGTCTTTCTTGCAGCGGAAAAGACATTCACCCTTTCTGGAAAGATTGTTTTCCCCTGCGATGACATGCGTGGAAACTCATCGCAATCACCAGAGGCTGGGTCAACGTCGCCCAGCTCGGCGAGTCAGATTCCTATTACCGCAGCGGACAGTCGCACCGCTTAGAGTTCCGCCTTTTACCAGCCCCGCTACTGAGTAGCCAATTTCGTTTTTTTTTTTCGCGTTTAAATATTCGAGTTGCCGTTTTTCTTTGCTGTCAGCTGGTCACGGAACTCGTTTTGTACTTTTTAAGTGAACTTTCCGTTGTTCTTTTTAAGTGAACTTTGTGTTACAACTTTCAACGGTCCTGAAAGAGTGCAGGCTTCATCACAAAGGATTAAGTGATATTAACTTTGTGAACTCCCAGTTTAAGTGCATGTGCAGATGCCATATCGTGGATAAAAATAAAGAACACTTGATAACGAAATACTTGCGTGCCTATTTATTTCTTTCGCTTGTTTGGAGTCGATTTATTTTGTGGACATATTTTTAGTGAAACAACGGTAAGTGTTGGGGAGTTGATACGATCTAGTGCCCATGTCTGGTACATATATCAACCCCTACAAGTCTGTTGAGGACCTCGATCTGATTGCTGGCGTTTGTTTCGCTGACAGCTAGTTCTTGGAATTGGTTTCCAGCCCCTGAGTACTGGGCACCATGGGTGTTATCTTCGTCGTCGCTGTTGACAATCAACGTGTCTGTATCCTTGTTTTCATTTGTTCTAAGGCGTTTAGAAACTCGGACCAAGCTTTATAATTGGTAGAGATTTTAATGTCAAGCACACTGCTTGGGGGTCAGGTTGGTTACTCGAGGCAAGGGTACAGAATTACTTACATCCATCAAGGAAGCAAAGTGGGAATTTCATTCGTCCGATTTCATTGTTCACCAACATACCGGCCTACGGATGGCAACAAAACTCCTGACCTGATCGATTTGTTTATTTCTGAAGGAGAGGCATTAAATTACATCGAAACCGATTGTATAGTTGATTTAACGCCTGACCATACTCTAGTACTACTAATATTGAATGCAACTGTTCCAAAGAAAGATCGGAAAACTAAATCTTACCAAAAAATATACAGATTGGGAAATATTCCGAAGAGACATTGACAATGAAATTTAATTAAACGTTTAACTTCAAGATTGAGAAGAATTGGAACAACAGGTACACCCATTCATCAAAAACACTACAAAGCGCAGCAGGTACAGCAACTCCGATGCCAAGAGATAAACTAGAACCAGCAGTCAACTACCCAATTAAGATCAGAGATCTAAGCAAAAACAGCCGCAAAGCTAGACGAAGCTGGCACAGATTCAGCCACCCTAACAATAAAGAAAATATTTAATATGCTGAGAAATCTAGTACCAAATTAATTAAAGTAAATAAACATTGATGAGCGTCTAAGTGGACTAAGTCCGGCAGTGAATAGACATTACTCTCTCTAGAAGGCAGCACGTAAATGTTAACGTCCCATTATTCAAGTGCCACTTATAAAGGTGGCGTAGGGACAATGGATACGCATAACTGAAGATAAAGTTGAAATATTTGAGCAACACCTGGCTTCAGTGTTCAAATCACACAAACATCTACACTATTATTGGTCGCTCAGCAAGGTACCAAATTGAGCAAACAATCAAACCACCGACCCCAATAGACATTGCCCAAGAAATAGATAAAAAATTGAAGCACAACAAAGCACCAGCCATCGTTGCAATATCACCTGCCATATAAAAGGAATTATTTCGAAAAGCTATCATTATGTTAACATATTTGCTTAATGTTTGCTTTCGACCAAAATACATTCCGATTTTATTCAAAACAGCCCAGATAATAATGCTGAAGAAACCAGACAAATCAGAATAAGAAGTAACGTCTTATAGATCGATATCGCTATTCCCATTTCAAAACTGTTTGAGAAAATACTCCTCAAGTGACTCTTGTTTAGTTTAGTGGGGCTACCACCCGATTTATTGGCTTAATCCGAACAATATAAGTACTTACAAGCTAAAGTAGAGTGCGCCATAAAATATGCCGGTAGGTAATAATTGAATAACTTTGACATTAATCAACCGATTGACTTGAGTACACAAGTTTTTAAAACGTCAATTCACTACAATTTCATCGTGAATCGTTTCACACCCAAACAACGTCCGAAATAGTGACGCTGTACATTCAAAATATTTGTACACATCGTCGAAAATATCGTGGCCAACAAACACCGTCTGACAACATTAATTCGTCGTTTGGTGTGGCATTTTGTTAAGCATAGGACAGTGGAAGATCGTCGACAAGCTATTCATCAACGCTCAAGAAGCTCCAACGAACTGGTTGAAGCGGTAAGAGCCAGTGTTGGCAGGAACCCGCATGTGCCGTATCGCTGTACAGGTGTCATAATGTAGACAGGCCATCAAATTTTCTATGATAACGCGTAGATTTTCCGGAATTTTGCAACAACAACAACAACAACAAAACACGAAAGCCGAACGACTTTTACTAAGGTCATGTTTTGTTTTTCTGAAACGTTATGAGGTAAGGAATGACCCATTCAAAGGTGGCACGTTATTTACAGGACACTCTATATACTAAGGAGGTCATTTTAAAGAGGACAGAGGTAATTATTTTTTAAAGGTGGATTGGTAGATAAAGAGTTTTAAAAAAAACATAAGCCTCTTTTTTTTTTTTGTTGTTGTTAAACACGCCTCGAAAATCGGCTGTAGTGCGACAAGTTAATCTAGGGGTTTTTGGTGCTTGGAAAAATACGTGTGAGGCGTTGCTGGACATGCTTCACAGCGTGCTTGTTTTCGTCTCACTTCCATCCCTCAGGGTATGTAAATAAGCAGAAGATGCATCACTAGAACCGTGTAAGAACCCAGATAATTTCATGAGCTGTCCTTACATTCACTGTTTGGTGTGCACTATCGCCAAGTGTGATAATTGGTCTTTGACGTTTCAAAGAAAATGAAAAACACATTTATATGGCTGGAGTTTTCCCTGCCAAAACACAATGAGATGGATGTAGAAATGTGTGGTTCCAGTAGGACGGTGCTATTACACACACAGCGCAAGTGTCAGTGAATGTTTTGTAGCAACATTACTCAAGACACTTCTTCACCTTGAGAGACGATTTGCAGTAATCAACACGGGAGCCTGAAACATTCCCATGCCACTGTTCTGATGAAGATATTTCAAATCGCTTATTTTCAACGGGCGTGCCGTGATCATGGCCATGATATATTGATATATTGGAAAAGGTTTGAACGAAATTTCGGTTAACAGAGTATATTGACAATCATGAAAGCCATTTGCACAATTTCATCTTTAAGACTAAGTAAACTAAAAAAGTAAATAAATAGATATATACATATGTCATCCTTCTTCATGACAACGCCAGGCCTCACACCGCGTCCTAGACAAGGGATACATTGAAAGAAATGCGCTGGGAAACCCTCGAACACCCTCCTTATAGCCCAGACTTGTCTCCCAGTGACTATTTTTGTTCGCACCCTTGAAGGAATCACTTGGAGGAATAAAATTCGAAAGTATTGAAGAAGGCGGGCAGCACGTGCGCAATTGGCTAATAACTCGTCCTAAATCTTTCTGAGGTAAGGGAAATTAAAGCTACCAAATCGGTGGCAAAAGTGTGTGGATCACGCAGGAGACTATCATCATCATCGGCACTACAACCCGGTTCCGGTCTTCACCTTATTTAACAAGTCTGAGGCTTGTTGAATTTTCCATAATAATTTGTTTTTCCGGGCAAGGTTATTAGCTTTGCCCCAACAGGAGACTATATTGCGAAATACTAATCGTATAGTTAGTGTGTAACATTATTCAATAAATGTATAAAAATAAGTTACCGTTTATATTTGATTCACCCTCGTAAATAAAATGTTTTACTTGATGGTAGGAGAATAATTAAATCGATTATTTGTATTAGCAGTTTCGAAGATAGAACAAAGATCGATTGAGTTGTGCCAATCAATTTCTTATATTCTTAACTTAATTAACTCTAAATCAATCTTCTGCTTTACTAAGTACATATGGTATATAGTCATCAATTATTATTATTATTTATTGGCCTGTAAGAACCCGGAAGTTCATGACCTCACCGACTCGGCTTCGCCATCGTTCCCTGTCCTGGGCACTCTCCTTCCACGCTTAACCATTCGATCCGATCTCCTCAAGGTCAAACCTAACATTGTCCTCCCATCTCCGTCGCGGCCGTCCTACTGGTCTCTTTCCCGTTGGTCTACCGTCAAGAATTCTATGCACGGTCCTATCGTTCCCCATTCGCGCCACGTGTCCGGCCCATCTTAATCTTCGCGACTTGATTACTCTCACTATTGTAGGTTTGCGATATAGCTCTTCCAATTCGTGGTTATGGAGTCTCCTCCATTGTCCTGCCTCTTCGTCATATTTACCTCCAAAGATGCCCCTCAAAACTTTATTCTCGAATACGCGGAATTTGTTTTCTTCCCGTTTTGTGAGAGCCCATGTTTCGCATCCATATAGAACAATCGGCATGATTATGGTTCTATAGACACGGATCTTTATGTTACGTGATAGCAGTCTGGATTTCAGCAGTTTACTGACTGCATGCCAACTCGCGTTGCCGGAATGCAGTCTCTCGTTAATTTCCTTCGACATTTCATTACTGGCCGTCAGTATCGTTCCCAGATATTCAAATTCTTCAACTTTTTTAAATATCTTACCTCTGACGTTTATATGTGGTATCTGAGTCCACCTGCTCTCGCCGTAATCATGTATTTTGTTTTGTCTTCATTTATATCTAGGCCCACCTCTTCTGCCGCTTGCATGATGATTTCACAGTTTTTACTAATATTCTCTAGATTATCGCCCAGAACGGTTATGTCATCCGCATATGCGAGCACTTGTGTGACCCCGTTCAGGGATGATCCGGCCATATTGTCGTCTTGTACCTTTCTGATGACATACTCGAGCACAAGGTTAAAGAGACACGGTGATAGATATCAATTTGACTTTTCATCAATTTGACTTTTAAAAATCGGTTCTATTAGAATGGTTTAAATTACCCTTTGTATATGTAGCGGGAATTTCAGGTCGATCCTTTAAACATTCGCGGCCCAAGATGCAATTTCCCCTCTATGTTTGCCCACCCCTCTAACCGGAAATCAGCAATCCTTGTGTGGGGGTTCTTTAACCCACTTCGAAGAACCACCCATTCCCTTTTACCTGTCTCCCACTTACCAGGCAAGTCTTTCTACTTACCTGCAAATGAGCAGCGTAAGCTACTCCGCATTACCTCCCATCGGAAAACATAAGTCCACGGCAAGACTATCATCTAGCCCTGACATCAAACTTTCACCTCGACGCAGGCTTACATCCAACGCATCATGCTCCCGAAACCTAATTTGGTTGCCTCATCAGGTAACCAGCATTTATCCATGAACATGTTAATGCGCAATTCAAAAAAGCATTTTCTCATACATGTGCATGACATGTTCATCCTCACCAATAAACGATAAACACACGCTGGCCAGCGTATTGTGGACACAGCCGCAGCCGATATTCTTCCTACGGTCCATAATTGAACTATTGCTGCTATACCCTTGGGTTCGCAACACTTGCGACCAATTCCCTATTATAGGCTATCAGCCGATCATGGGATTTGGGCATGAATACAATCGTTGTTTAGGCAATCATACCCACGTCCATGCTCTATGATGACCCTTCTGGAAATCAAAGTAAACATACAGCACCGCACTGTGTTTGTTTTGTTTACCAACGCTGGCCCATGGTTCCCATGAGTGGCAAATTCCTCACCACCATATTCATTAATGCAAATAAGGTAACCATCCAGCCTGGCCCTTTGCCACCGTCGGCAAGATTTCTGTTGACTTAATGTCAATAAAATATTTTCCTTTCTAGAGCACCAGAGCTATACGGCTAAATCAAACAAACCCCAAATCTTCGGTCGGCCTATCGTCACCAAAGAATGCATCGCCTACAACGGCATTACATGAACACAATGCCTGCGGCCCCCTTTTTACTCGTCCATTTGTTTGAAGAGGTGCGGTATCGTTCGTTGTCCATATACAGGCTAAGGGGCATCGTACTTGTCCTATACGGACATATGGGAAATCCTCCCATTTAGCTCATTTTCGATCGCTCATTGGCCGTCGCCAAGTTGAGCCTGTTCGCTCCTCCCACATCGATGTGATCCACCACCGTTGAATCTGACGGATGTGGATTGCATCGAGGAGTCAAATTTCATCATCCTTCGAGGAGAGACGTCGAGTCTCTGCTGTCGTGCCTTCCGTTGTCAGATTTAAATTTCTTAAGCGTACCCACGCTTGCTTTCGTGTCGAGTTTTGGTCGAGAAACATAAGTTCTATGGGAATGAATTTAATATTTTATAGGAATAAATTTACTTAAATAATGGTTGCCAAATACGGGTGTGATGTTGATTCATAGAGTTCGTGTACCACACAGTAAATAACAAGTGCACAGTGAAAATTAAAATCAAGACTACTGAAAAAACAAAACGACCCATAATTTAAAAGACAGTTCCAGTGTTTGTATTTAGAATAAAAACTATGTTCAAGAGAATAAACTAAAACAAAAATAAAAGAATAAATTACTCCAGAGTGTTTTTCTTTGGAGAGTTGTTGTGTTCGCTGTGTGCTCTATTCCTTCTGGTAGGAACAATTTACAGTGATATTGGTGGTGTTCCTGCTGAACCAGCGTCCGTGTTGACGCACTAGAGGAAATTACCCACACTTGCACTTAGCGAGACCCAGGTAATAACTGATACAGATATTTATGATTTTGCTATGCCCGGTTATAACTTAGTGCCTCTGTTGTTTCCACATCGTGGTCTGGCCATGTACATACGAAGTGATATTGCGTATCAGCTTTTGCCACAATATGGGCTCTGCTCCAATCCAGAATTTAATTTATGTTGGCTGCAACTTCACGTTCGTAAGCATTTCATATAGTACTTCTTTCTCTACAGAAGCCCAAACTTGGATAGAAACGCATCCTTTAACGAATTTGATGATCTGTCTGATCCTATCGATAGGATATTGACCCTATATCCGCAAACTGAAATCGTTATTGCGGGTGATTTTAATGTGCATAACTCTCGGTGGCTTCCTCACTCCGGACACACAACACCTGAAGTTCAATATGTCCAGCTTTTTGCTGATTCAAATAGTTTAACTCAACTCGTCAATGAGCCACAACAGCTACCAGACATAGATGGTCATTCCGCCAACACACTGGACCTGACACCTCCCATCCGAAGAAATACACAATTGAAGTTTCTTCGGCATTAGGCACTTCCGACCACTGTGTCGTGTCAAGTAAGTTTGCTCTAACTAACAGCAACGTTAACAAGAAAGTTTCAAAAAAAAAAAAACAGTATGGTTCTATGAGCAAGCCAAATGGGAAGTTCTGAACGACTTTTTTGGGTAGTTTAATTGGTCGTTATTTTTCCTCAAGAGCGATGTTGACTCTATAGCGGACACATTGACAGCCACGATTCTACTTGGCATGCGAACCTTTATTCCACATAAAGTACAGAGTATCACACCCGAAAGAATTATGTAGTTCGATTCCGGGTGCAGAGAAGCCATTAAGTGAAAAGAGTTGAGATTCCAGTTGTATAAATCAAACAATACTGAGGGAAATACTCAGGAAAGCTAAAAATAAGGTAAGAAATGACCTATTCAAATGTGGTGGTGGTACTACGCCTCCCGCAGGTAGTAGAGACTTCTGGGCATTTGTGAAAAACATTCAAAACTCGGGCTCCTGATCTATTCCATCACTAATAGTCGATGACAGACCAGTCGCCAGTGCAATAGAGAATGCGAATCTACCTGCTGCACATTTTGCAGCTAACTCAACGCTGCCTGATACCACAGCAGTTCTGGCTCAACTTGAGCATAAGCACCACACCACGAGTCAAATTCACTCCCGAACGCGTACTGTTGCCCGGGCACTCATGGAGCTAAACGTAAACAAATCCGCTGGTCCAGATTGCATTCCCCTAGTTCTCTTGAAGGGATATTCCCACTCACTGATTACCAATCATCCATCTCTTCTGATGGAGCTATAGCGTTTGCGACGATAGTGAAGAGGTTGTGATTCGAACCGACGCTATCGCGGTTAGAATCACTAAAAGATAGAACCATACCTCATGGCATCAGAGCACTGCCGGGTGTACGAATTCGATTCATAAACTCAAGTACACTCAACTGATGTGAAATTGTTATGTTATCGCTATGGTATACGGCTCTGATGCTTTGCTTATTCGAATTTCCTTTCGGTGTTCTTCACTAGTTGTTTGTGTATTGTATGCGTATCTGTTAGAAACGCCACTAACGCATAGCACTAGTTTCTATTCTTTCGAAAGCAATGGAATCACTTATAAACCGTCAACTTTCGAAATATCTGGAATCAAATACCCTCCTCAATAACCACTAATATGGCTTTCATAGCAACCGGTCCACAGGATATTTGATGGAGTACCTTACCGAAAAGTGGAGTCATTCCATCTACATATGGTCTCGACCGACCTCAGTAAAGCATTCGACAAAATCTCCCACAATCGAATCCTCTTGAAATTATTCGCCCTCAGCTTCGAACCTTGATTGCTGAAATGGATTTCGTCCTATCTAATGGATAGACTTTATCCGTTCGGTTCAAATCCATGATATCCAACACCCTACTTGCTGCCTCTGGAGTTCCTCAAAGTACCCACCTGGGTCCACTCCTATTTATACTTGCCACTAATGACATCTATAAGGCCATTAAGAATTCCAACTTGTTCTTATACGCTGATGATACCAAGATATGCAAGATCATCGAGTCACCTCTTGATTCTGCATTGCTGCAGTCAGAACTTGACAGCTTCTCGACTTGGTGTGACAAAAATAGCTTTATACTTATCATCGCCAAATGCGAATCTATGACCTTTTCCCATAAGCGTATTCACTCATCCACACGTTACTATTCCCTTCATAACCAAGTCCTGACCATTGTCCAATCTATTCGAGATCTTGGCATCCTTTGCGACAGGGAGCTTAACTCTCTCTCTCGCATTGGTGTGATTATCCGAAAAGCCAATTCTGCCCTCGGATTCGTGAAACGATGGTCTATGGAATTCTCCGACCCATACGTTACTCGAACCCTTTACCTTATCCTCGTCCGTCCATTGTTTAAATATGCTAGCCAGGTATGGTCTCTTTATCACAAAATCCATATCTGTAGAATTGAAAGTATTCAACGTCGCTTCCTTCGGCTCGCTCTCCGAGGGCTAGGATGGGAAAACCCCCTAATCCTTCCACCATATGTTACGTTATTCGACCCCTTTACCTTACCTTCGTCCGTCCATTCCTTGATTATGCTGGCCAGGTATGATCTCCGTATCACAAGATCCAAATGTGTGGAATCAAAAGTATCCAACCCCGTAAAACCCCTCAATCCTTCCCCCGTACATTTACCTACTCAAATTAATCAACCTTAGAACCCTTGAAGAGCGCAGGGTCGTGGCTGGCATAATGTTCATTCATCGGGTACTCTCCGACTCGGTCGACTGCGCCTACCTCCTTAACTTAATTTCTCTGAACACAAACTCTCGAAATAGACGTAATTCCCGCCTTATCTACATTCCCCTTCACCGGACCTCTTATGGTCTCAACGAACCTCTTTCGCGAATCCCGAGAACTGTCAACTCCAATTCCACCTTGTTCGGCTTCGACCGCTCTACCCATACTCTCAAACACCGCCTCCTAAACGATTCTCACCACCAATCTTAAGCGGCGCTTCTACACTTTACTATAAACTGCCCCCACCTCTCGCCTCTAGTCATGCCTTCTTAATTTGTCCTGGTTACCTTAGGTTAAGCATAGTTAAGATAGTTCTTAAGCTCTCTAGTTTGTAACTTATATATACTATAGTTGTAGCTAATTATGTTGCTGGAATTAAACCAGTAAATCGGGTGCCAGTCCCACTAAACTATTTCAGAGAAAGCAAGGTTGTGGCACTGGATATTTCAAAAGTGTTCGACAGAGTTCGGAATCCTGCCCTTTTATCAAATTATATTCATATGGAGTGGACAATTCCCTGATCCGATGGATAAGAAACTGGCCGTTTAGTTCAAATGGATCTTAACTGTGTCAAATCTGCCTCCCATCAAATTAATGCAGGTGTTCCCCAAGGTTCGGTACTCTCAACCGCTCTCTTCTTCATCCTTAAAAATGATCACTTGTCCATTACCGAACACCCAATTCACTCGTTTGCTGATGTTGGCACGTTGAATTTCTTATATTCATACGAACATTCCAGAGCAAACTCTTAGAATGTCTTTACCAATCAGCAGGTTATGCTTGATACATTCAATTCAGACCTCAACAAGATATGTCAATAGGGATTACCTCGCCGAGTAGAATTCAATGCCTTAAAATCCCAGTGCTATTTCTTGTCGTCAAAGGCGAACCCCAAAGAAAAATACTATCAATGAACGGCACTTGCATCGATGATGCCACGAAACTATCAATCCTTGGCTCTCGAATTAATTCGATTCTTAATTGGAATGACCACATATGTGGGTGGGCTGAAAAGTTTCCGACCCCAACGTAAAGATAGCAGCATTCGTCAATAAGTGAGCTAGTGGATGTAGTTGTTCATCTTTTGACAGTTACTCATCAAAATTTCAGCCATTTTGGACCAGTAGTTTTTATTTGACAGTCGTTTGAGTGAGTCCATGTGAGTGTTTTTGTGAAAATGGACAAAATTAAGTTTCGAGCTGTCATTAAATTTTTGTTTTTAAAATGTAATACGTCTCCGCAAATCAAAGATGAGTTGGACTCTGCATATGGGGACTCCGCACCATCATTTACCACAGTTAAATTTTGGGCAGCTGAATTTAAACGTGGCCGTGAGAGCTTGGGACACGATGAACGCTCGGGACGTCCAAAAACTGAAACAACTGACGATAACATCGCTTAAGTTCACCAAATGGTGCTAGACGACCGCCGAATTAAAGTGAAAGAGATAGCAGAGGCTATGAAAATATTCAAAGAACCTGTTGTCACACATTAAATCAAGATTTAGGCATGAAAAAGCAGTCCGCGCGTTGGATGCTGCGTTTGCTCACGTTAGACCAAAAACAAGTTCATATGAACGTTTCCAATGCTGTGTTGGCGCAGTTTAGGCGTAATGAATCCAAGTTTTGGTGCCGATTAATTACTGTCGATGAAACTTGGATACACCATTATACACCCAAAGCAAAAATACAGTCAAAACAGTGGGCTGAAAAGGGGGAATCGGCACCAAAAAAAGCAAAAACCGTTTTTTTCGGCTGGCAAAATTGTAACACTTTGTATCACTCTTTTATTGTCTCATATGTTGTAACCGTTTTGTATCAATTATTTTGTATCACTTATTATGTCAGTATATAATATAAAATATATGTTCGTATTATGATCGTACTTATGAGGTGCCTGCTGAACTGGCTGGAACTAGTTTAGGTTGCTGCTGCTATTGCTTCATCTGGCGCATGTTGGAATCTCTTTTTATTAAACAATTAACCCAAATATAGTAGGTGATGATAATTTTATTAGAGGTATCTATTCCATATTTTGCTTATTATCATTTAAAGCTATTCACATTTTTTTCAATTAATGTTAATTACGTTTCACTGTCTACTACAATTGCAATTTTTAATTGAACTCCACTCACATTCAGTTAGTTTTATTTTTCTGTTAATGTTAATTCGAAATAACCATACGACCTATCCACACGACGACCCACAATCAACTCTCACTACTGACTCTTAATTCACTGCTCACCCACTCCCACCTAACCAATAGGTACTCTCCTCATGATCTCCTATTTTCGATCGCACACTCATCCTCATCTTCCCATTTCCCCACTCACTAAGGTGAATAAACTCTTGCGAATTTAGCCAACAGTCAATGAACTCAGGGAGAATGGGAAAATTGCAACGGAGAGCATGACGATTTCGGGGTTGGTTTGGTTTCGCTTGCAACGAAAGCGAAACCAAGAGAGCGACCGTATGACCTCGTTACATCTCTAAATTGATCTCAAAGTGCAGAACCAAAAATGCACTCCAAGAAGGGGAAATGACTTGGGTTGAAAAGTATACTTCTAATACTTTTCACCTGACGCTGGGGTTTTGTTCCCCAGCGAATAGCCATGTCTAGCGACATCAAATGACGCCGCTGGGGCTTGGGATAATATCGGTGTGGGAATTCGCAAAGGAATTCGCGATAACCCAAGCCGTTTCTCTATGTAGCAACAGCGTCGCTTACACACGCTTTGCAGTTGCTAACCAGACATGAGATTTTTGATTTCCGATAGGAAGTCTCATATGGGAGATGGATGATAGCACCTTTTCAGGCCAATATTAATGCAAATCAATTTAATGATTCAGGGGGTTAGGCGATGGCGCGGGGGGGGGGGGGGGGGGGTGATGGCGACTGTTTTGTGGGATAGTCATGGAGTTATCTTAATCGAATATTTTTCGCTTCAGTTGGGCTATCTCCCACAGAGGCCGGGACGTTCGTATTGGACAGCGTCAACAGTGCTGGTGGTTGAATGGCATATAAAGACCTGGATACCAAAGCCGGTATAGAATAACTGTATCATCAGCCAGCTTACATAGACTTAGCTTTTCTAGAATTAGGGTAGTATAAGATGTAAGTTAAGTTAAGTTCTTTTAAATAAAATATTTTAAAAAAAAGAAAAGAAAAAAAAAGTAGGTTAAATTTTAAGAAAAACAAACAAAAAAAATTAGACACAAAGTTTTCAAAATTTTTCTTTGTCATTTAAATAATTATAAGTACTGCCACAAACAAAGTTCTGTCGCCGAAAGGCAAATTATTATGTTATGTAATGTTTAGCTTAGAGCGTCTGCGTAGGACCAGTAAGTTATAATATAAGATAATTAAGCTAGAAATTAACCATTTTTTGTCTAGCATGTAATTTAGAAACTAAGAATATCAAGAGAAATTAAAAAAAAAATGTTTTAAAAATGGGAAAAAAATCGAATATTTTCAAACAACATACAGGAGCATACTACGCATCATTACTTGACCAACTGAAGACAGAAATTGCGGAAAAACGGCCACATGTGCAGAAAAAGAATATCCTGTTTCACCAAGACAACGCGCCGTCTTATACCTCTGCGGTTGCCATGGCGAAAATCTACGAATTACGGTTTGAACTGCTTGACCATCCGCCTTACTTACCAGATCTAGCCCCAAGCGACTTCATTTTGTTCCCTGATCTAAAAATTGCGCTCGGAAGACAGAGATTTTCGTCAAATGAGGAGGCAATCACCTTCGTCAACAGTTATTTTGCAGATGGGAGCATCGCTGGGAGAAATGTGTAGAGTTACAAGGAAACTATGTAGAAAAATAAAAATAAATTTTAAGAAAAAATGTCTTGTATCTCTGTTAGGTTGGGAACTTTTCAGCCCACTCTCGTATTTGAAGCTGCGAATAGTGCGGCTTCAGTCCATGCAACCAGCCCCTATTTTACAAGGCGTATATTCGTCCCAAAATCGAGTTCAACTCCCGTATTTGGTCAGGCGCATCTAAAACTGCAAAAAAAAGTGTAAGTGAAATATAGTGGCACTTTCACTCGAGGCCGAGACACGATCCCCCTATGTATGATGGTTAGATATAGAAACATATTGCTTGGGTGAACCTATGCCGTATAATGATATGATATCGTAGCCATCCACCTTTGGAACATGTATTTCTAAAGTAAACTAATTCCGTTACGTCCTTTTAAACTCCACCAATTCTCTCTTCCCTCTGACAGGAACGTAACGACGGTTGAGATAAACAACGCTGCAAAACGACTTCACGAGATTCTAGTTGAAACTTCGGACTCATGTCCCGAAGTACAAACTTGAAAAGACTTATCAGATTCTCCATGACGACCTCACTCTTCGTCTCATCCGGGAGCGTAAAAAGCTCTGCAGAATGAGATATCGTCACCGCTTTACGCAAAGGGAGCCATTATTGCGATCTATTATTCACAATATTGGCACACTGATAAAGCAGAGAATCCAAAAAAATCGTACCCAACAATTGGAAGTCAAACTGAAGGGTATTCAGATGGACCACAACGTTTATAAAAATGTTAAAAAGATATGTGGCACTGTGGGGCTTTTCAGGGCCCGAAGAGCCAGGCATCGCTCGATCCCCACTATTCCAGGCGAACGACTTACCTCTCGGTCGAACTTCAGCAAGGTTGCGTAACCTTGCTACGGCATTTACCCCCAGCCAAATCGCTGGAATTAATACGGTTACCCAATCGGATAACTGTTTTGAATTTCTGTTAGGCAGCTTACCTATTCTGTAGGGGTTTTCCTTCCAAACCCCTTTTTCTCCGGCACCACCCCTGAAAACATTAAATCCACGGCAAAGCTTATCACCTTGCCGTGGCATCGAAAACTCACCCTCGGCCAGACATTATTTCCTAAAAAACATTAAGCCCACGGCAAAGCTTATCACCTTACCGTGACATCGACAATTCACCCCCGAGACGTACATCATTCCCTAAGAAACATTAAGCCCACGGCAAAGCTTATCACCTTACCGTGGCATCGAAAATTCACCCCCGAGGCGTACATCATTTCCTAAAAAAAGCATAAGTCCATGGCAAAATCATCACATTGCCATGGCATCTGAAATCCTATCTTTAGGCATACATTCTGCCAGGGCAGCTTGTTTCCATAGCCTTACGCTATGGAAACAACATCAACAAAGAGTTCCTTGTTGACTCGTTTATTTGTTTGCCCATGGCACTTCTCGCACGCGGCTATTTGGTCCCATTGATTGGCTACCGCCGACAAGGTTTCTGCTGACGCAAACCAAACATGTCCCTGATTACCAGCAATCGCTGGCTTCCAATTATCGGTCCCCACGTTCGGAGACCGCACTCAAGCAACGATCAAGATGCAGCCAGAAAATGTTTACTTTCAACATCTGGCAATGGCTGCACCCTATGTTCGTTGCAATGTTTAATCATCGGCAACCGAAATGATGATTTATGGCCTTCCATTAGGATGACCAAATCTTCGTTTTGGGTTTTCACACCCCACATGCTAGTATTTACATTCTTAGAAAATGCACTAGCGATGTGCCTCCATCCACGGTCGCCGAACGATCGTATGCATGGCATACCCACACATGCGTAATGTATGACTACCCCGCCCGGTCCAATCACGATTAACTACTTCAAGTTAATCGTGTAACTCCGCCTCCTTGCCAGTTTCTTTCGGGGTTCTTTCCCTTTAATGACTTCCAATGGGATGAGTCAGAGTTACACCGTCACCGGAGTCGTACAAGTTCCGAAAGTACAGACCGATTGTCTTTTAAATTAAATTATATCGGAGTTATAACACCCAAAGGGTCGTGTCGGTAATCTACACGGAGTGTGTATCGAAGGACGAGTGACGTCAAGCGTCATATTGTGTGTTTTGTTTCCCCACTATGGGATATTTAGTTTTTTTTGTTCCACGTAACTTATCTGTGAATCCGTGAAGTAATATAAATTCAATAGTCGTCCACACCGTGTGCATTTATTAAGAACTCAAAAGATATCCGTGAAATGTGTCATTAGTTGTTGACAGAATATTTTTCATGTACATTTACTAGAATGTAACCATAGCCGTAGAAGGTGTCATTAGTTGTATCGAAAAGATTTCCTTTACTTGTGACCAGTTACTGACGTAGATTAGAAAGTAAATAAAAACTGTAATAATATCAAAGTAAAATTGTTTTATATAAAGTAGTCGCACTAGCAATAAAAACACCAAACTATATCAAAATAAGAATTGTGTTGTAAAGTGGCCCTGTCAGTATTAGAAACATAGTGGAGTAACAATAAATACCAGACACCATCCACGTCGACAACAACTGACAGGCACGTAAGAGATGTAATTTTTTTTTCTGTTTTTATTAAAATATTTTGCGTTTAAATACTAATAACTCTAAGTTCCTTGTAAACTGAAACCTAACTAAATCAATTCGTTATTTTACCTTTCGGTGAGCTCCTTCAGAGCCAAATATAAATATAAAGTATGTAATCAATTCTTCGCAGCATTTAAAAATTAAAAGAAAGTTTAGGTTTCACATTCAAAGATATACACATTGTATTTAATTAAACAAAGTGCGTAAACGAAATAAATCTTAAGTTTAACAAATTTTACTACTTTCGTAACAACAAAAATAACAAATTTAGAATAAACTAAATTAAATACGCAAAAGTGAACTAAATTTGAAACAATCGAATATGATGATTAGAACATAAGAACGTCCTACTGGTTTAAGGTGTTGCCACTACAAATATTTCGCCAAGATATATAAATCATACACTTAAATAATAAATTTGTTTCCTGCTTTCTTTTCAATCGTAATTTTTCTCACATAAACCAGTTGCATTACCTACGCAGGAAGCGTCAACATAAAAATTGAAATAAATTATCGGATTCTATGAAATTAAGCAATTAGTGTGATTCGCTAGATCAAAACAAAATATTCTATACCTTAAAAATTTTACTAATTTAGGAGTTACTTTAATTGGAAAAAGCGATACTGCATCTATTGACGAACACGCTCCTCAAGCGAGTATCTTTTCTCTCGAACGTCTGTTCTTTTTGCACAGAGACTAGCCCTTCTAAATTAGATTGCCGAATTGTTAAAGAATCATATAAAGGGAAGAACACACACTAAACCATTAATAAAAACGCCTTATGCCAAGCGTGCATAATTTTTATTGCTCCTTATAATAAATATTGTAAACCCCTTCAGGGTACTGAATAACGTACAATTCGGTTTCGACAGTACACACAACTTCACGTCAACGCTCCTCAACTCTTTTACACACACACACGTCCGCGTGATAAATTTCTTTTTCCGCCTTCAATAATTTAGACTGAACATTAATTATTTTCAAATTAAGCTGTATAACAATACAGTTCTATTATTTTATTGGCGATTTTCACTCGCCCAATTTGAACTCTCAGCGACTCCTTTAGGTGCCACTTGACTCAGTCCAAGCCCTCCGCCTTCCTCTGCGACAACATCTCCGACCTCCAATCCCCCACTCGACTTTGTACGGTTCTTTGCGGGCTCCGAACCTCACAATCGCCTTCTTTTCATCGCTCTTCGACAGCACACACACTGCGACTTCTTTTGACTCACCGGCCTCCCTTCACCTTCTTCGCGTCCTCTTACGCCTTTAATCCCCGTTTCGCGTCATACAACCCATAATGGTCAACACGCGAAACACCATGGCCAGAAAGGCTCAGGAACAACCCGAGCCTCTTGAATTCCACGACGCCTCCAGCGTCGATTTCCCCACTGAGCAAGTCGGTGATGACCTAGACTTGCCCGTACCATCTACCCCGTTGGCACCCCCGGTTGCCCCCAGCGTCGTGAACCGACCCCAATCTTCTAACGCTCTCCCAACCTCTTCCAACGCCCCCGGTATCGGCCCCTTGCCAAATTCCGGCATTTTAATGCCCACAACTGGTGCCGGTACCTCACAACAACCCCAAAGACCTTCAGAGTCCCAAGAATTCCACGATGCTTCCAGCCTCGGGAATGGGACCCGTCACCCTAATATAGGACTTCCCCTCTTCGATGAGGAGGACCCAGACCTTTGGTTTGCAGTGGCAGACCGCATCTTCCAGGCCTCAGCCTTGCACGACGAACAACTTCGTGCAGTCGAGCTGTTGAAAGTGCTTGACCGCACTCAACGACCGCATGTTGCACACATAATAAGGTCGGCCAGCCGTAACCCGTATAGCAACATGCGTGAGGCTCTGCTCGACGTTTTGGACGAGCCTGGAAGTGTGCGGCAACAACGTTTGGCCGCTGTAACCAACTTATCTGGGATGAGACCATCTCTTTTCCTGACCCATTTACGCTCTATAGCGGGGACCAGGATTGGGGACGACCTGATAAAGCCTCACTTTTTGAGGTGTCTTCCCCAGCATGCCCGTTCGGCTCTTATAGCCCAACCCAATCAGAGTTTGGGCTATTTATCCAAAATTGCGGACGCAATTATGGAAAGCTCAGATCAGTATTCTGAGCCTCCTGCGTACCAAGTAGCGGCGGTTTCTCAACACGCCGCCCGGCCTGCACGGCACCCTCGTCTGCCTTTCTCAGCCCCTCAATTGGTCCCAACCCTCGATCCTCCTCAAAACCAATTGCCTCTTAGAAGGCCCGCCTCAACCAATTTCCCTCAGGGGAATCCAGAGGCAGGCCCCAACGCAATTAACCAGAGAGGTCCGCCACCACAATTAACCCCCGCTGACCTTCGGGCGCTCCAAACCTCACTCCTCCGCGAGATAACTCAATTGCGTGCGGAGGTGAGGAACAATCCTCGAAGCGCCCAGAATCGAGCCATGCCGAGCCGTCCTATTAATCGGCAAAATTACTCCCAAAATGCCCCTCAGAGGGCCTATATCCCTCAAAATGCCCCACAGAGGGCCAATCCCACCCAAAATGGCCCTTACCGGGCCAATCCCCAGCGAGCTCCGGCTCGACCTCCCCGTAACGGCAACGCCAATAGGCAGAATATACCAGATAATGCCGTTACTCTACCTTGGTGCGCCAATCACCAACGATATGGTGATCGCGCATTTAACTGCAAAGCGCCTTGTGGTTGGACACAACCTTCCACCAACCAGAGGCGCTCTTTAAACTAATTTTGCCGACCGACACCCTCGCGCAATCGGCCGGCACCCCTACGATAAGTCGCTTAACCATCCGGGATTCGAAACTGAATATCGCTTTTACTGTCGACACCGGCGCCGACATTTCAGTCCTCCCGCGATCGTTTGCTCCGCGTAACCGCGTGCCAGCCGCACTTAAATTGTCAGCTGCAAATAATACGCCGATACTTACGTACGGACGTAAAAAGCTGACACTTCAATTGGGTCTTTGTCGTCCGATCACTTGGCGTTTCGTCATTGCGGACGTAAACGAACCCCTGATAGGTTCCGACCTATTAGGTGCACATAATCTGTTGGTCGATTCGACCCATAACAGACTTGTGGCTCCAACCGCACCCCCCTTGCCCATGACGGCATCACCAGCGGCAACTTCAGGGGCCACAGAGTGCATAGACCCATTCCAGGTTATGGTACAGGAATTTGTGAGTACAACAATTCCTCTGCCTAACCAGCGCCGACATAAAGCCACGGTGTTTCATCATATAGAAACACGTGGTCCCCCGGTGAGCCAGCGTCCACGGCGACTGGCTCCGGAAAAATTACGAGCGGCGCGCGCGGAGTTCGAGCATATGATCGAACTAGGTATCTGCCAACCGTCGGACAGTCCCTGGGCAAGCCCACTCCACTTAGTGAAGAAAAGTTCTGGTGAGTGGCGCCCATGTGGCGATTACAGGCTGTTGAACGCAGCAACTGTCCCGGACAGATACCCAATTGCACACCTCTACGATTTTTCGTACAAGTTACGAGGGTGCAATGTCTTCACTACCCTGGATCTCACCAGGGCATACCATCAAATTCCGGTGGCACCAGAAGACATCCCCAAGACCGCAGTCATTACACCTTTCGGACTCTTCGAGTTCAAAGTGATGACTTTCGGCCTCAGGAATGCCGCACAGACATTCCAACGTTATATCGACACGGCTTTACGAGGTCTTAATTGCTGCCATGCTTATCTTGATGACATTCTCATCGCCTCCAAAGACCACGCCGAACATAAGCGCCACTTACGTCAGGTCCTAGAGCGCCTCCGTGAATTCGGTCTTGTCATCAACCCAGATAAGTGTCAATACGCCAAGGAGCAAATCACCTATCTGGGTTATGTCGTTGACAACCAGGGCATTCGCCCACTTCCAGACCGTGTGGAGGCCCTCATGAAGTATCCCCGGCCTACTAACGTGAGTGAGCTTCGTCGATTTTTGGGCATGCTGAACTTCTACCGTCCTACCCTGAAGAATGCTGCCCAGATTCAAGCTCCCTTAAATGAATTTTTGAAAGGAGCTAAGCGCAATGATAAGCACCCCATTAATTGGACAGAAGTCTCAGATCGAGCATTCCAACTGTCCAAAGAACAATTGGCAAATGCCACCTTACTCCGATACCCTCTCGAGGGAGCGGCACTTTCTATCCAATGCGACGCATCGGATACCGCAATCGGAGCCGTCCTTGAACAGGACATTGAAGGCCGCCCGGAACCACTTGGTTTCTTTTCAAGGAAGCTGAGTCCCACTGAGCGACGTTACAGCGCCTACGACCGTGAATTGCTCGCGATCTACAGCGCTGTTAAGTACTTCCGTCATATGATAGAAGGACGTTCGCTCTCAATTTTAACAGACCACAAGCCATTGGTCTATGCGTTCCGGAAGAAGTCGGGAAATGCCTCCCCCCGACAAGAGCGTCAATTAGACCTCATTGGGCAATATTCTACGGAGATAAGGCATATCTCCGGTAAACAGAATGTCACGGCGGACGCCCTTTCTCGAATCGATACGATTCATTTGCGTACCGCCTTGAATAACACTGACCTTGCCCTAGCTCAAGAGGAGGACGAACAGCTCAAGTCCCTCCTAACTGCCGATACGGCACTAGAGCTTAAGAAAATTACCCTTCGCGACCCTTTGGGCGAAATCTGGTGTGATGTCTCCACTGGAACCGCTAGACCTTACATTCCCGAGAAACTTCGTAAGGGCGTGTTCCAGGTTTACCACAACCCAGCCCACCCCAGCGGCCGAGCAACAGCCGCTGCTGTCCGTCGCAAATTCATTTGGCCCCGGATGAATAAAGATCTCACCGGTTGGGCCCGTGCTTGTCTCCAGTGCCAGCGCTGCAAGGTAGCGCGACATAATGTACTGGAGCCAGCGCAATTCAAGCTTCCCACGGCACGCTTCGCCCATGTCCACATAGACATAGTGGGACCGCTTACTCCATCAAGAGGATTTTCTTATATCCTCACTATGATGGATCGCTGCACGCGATGGCCAGAGGCGACACCTCTCCGGGCAGTTACTGCCGAATCAGTCGCCAAGGCCTTTTACTCAACTTGGGTCACACGTTTCGGTGTACCAACCACCATAACTTCGGACCGAGGTCCACAATTTGAGGCGACGATTTTTAGGCAGCTAACAAATCTTCTCGGCTGCCAAAGGAGTCGTACCACCGCCTACCACCCGCAATCAAATGGGATGATAGAGCGCTGGCACAGATCTCTTAAAGCCTCACTCATGTGTCATAATGACACACAATGGTTTGACGCCCTTCCAACTGTCCTCCTCGGCCTGAGGACAAGCATTAAGGAGGACCTGGGTGCTTCGGCAGCAGAGCTTACCTATGGTACCAACCTCCTTCTTCCAGGAGAACTTTTCCTGAATGGCGAAACACCGCGTGACCAACTTCGCGAATTGGGACATCTCCGTGACCTGCTACGTAAGGTTAGGGCAACCCCTGTAACCAGGCACGGCTCCAAAAAACTTTTCGTCCACCCTGAACTGCACAGCTGCACGCACGTCTTTGTCAGGGTGGATAAGGTCAAAAAACCCCTCGACCCACCTTATGATGGCCCATTCAAAGTCTTCCGCCGCATCAGTGACCGCGTCTTCGAGATCGACATTAGAGGCAAGCGATCCACGGTCAGCGTCGAAAGGCTTAAGCCCTGTTTTCTGGAAGCTTCCGCTCCAGAATCACCTCCATCTACTGACACCACTCCTACGCCACCAGCACAACCTCCCCGTACTCGCGCTCAGGCGCGCGCCTATAACCAACTAACCACCCCCTAACCTGCCTTACCTATTTCGTGACTACGTCACTGGGGAGGGAGTGATGTGGGGCTTTTCAGGGCCCGAAGAGCCAGGCATCGCTCGATCCCCACTATTCCAGGCGAACGACTTACCTCTCGGTCGAACTTCAGCAAGGTTGCGTAACCTTGCTACGGCATTTACCCCCAGCCAAATCGCTGGAATTAATACGGTTACCCAATCGGATAACTGTTTTGAATTTCTGTTAGGCAGCTTACCTATTCTGTAGGGGTTTTCCTTCCAAACCCCTTTTTCTCCGGCACCACCCCTGAAAACATTAAATCCACGGCAAAGCTTATCACCTTGCCGTGGCATCGAAAACTCACCCTCGGCCAGACATTATTTCCTAAAAAACATTAAGCCCACGGCAAAGCTTATCACCTTACCGTGACATCGACAATTCACCCCCGAGACGTACATCATTCCCTAAGAAACATTAAGCCCACGGCAAAGCTTATCACCTTACCGTGGCATCGAAAATTCACCCCCGAGGCGTACATCATTTCCTAAAAAAAGCATAAGTCCATGGCAAAATCATCACATTGCCATGGCATCTGAAATCCTATCTTTAGGCATACATTCTGCCAGGGCAGCTTGTTTCCATAGCCTTACGCTATGGAAACAACATCAACAAAGAGTTCCTTGTTGACTCGTTTATTTGTTTGCCCATGGCACTTCTCGCACGCGGCTATTTGGTCCCATTGATTGGCTACCGCCGACAAGGTTTCTGCTGACGCAAACCAAACATGTCCCTGATTACCAGCAATCGCTGGCTTCCAATTATCGGTCCCCACGTTCGGAGACCGCACTCAAGCAACGATCAAGATGCAGCCAGAAAATGTTTACTTTCAACATCTGGCAATGGCTGCACCCTATGTTCGTTGCAATGTTTAATCATCGGCAACCGAAATGATGATTTATGGCCTTCCATTAGGATGACCAAATCTTCGTTTTGGGTTTTCACACCCCACATGCTAGTATTTACATTCTTAGAAAATGCACTAGCGATGTGCCTCCATCCACGGTCGCCGAACGATCGTATGCATGGCATACCCACACATGCGTAATGTATGACTACCCCGCCCGGTCCAATCACGATTAACTACTTCAAGTTAATCGTGTAACTCCGCCTCCTTGCCAGTTTCTTTTGGGGTTCTTTCCCTTTAATGACTTCCAATGGGATGAGTCAGAGTTACACCGTCACCGGAGTCGTACAAGTTCCGAAAGTACAGACCGATTGTCTTTTAAATTAAATTATATCGGAGTTATAACACCCAAAGGGTCGTGTCGGTAATCTACACGGAGTGTGTATCGAAGGACGAGTGACGTCAAGCGTCATATTGTGTGTTTTGTTTCCCCACTATGGGATATTTAGTTTTTTTTGTTCCACGTAACTTATCTGTGAATCCGTGAAGTAATATAAATTCAATAGTCGTCCACACCGTGTGCATTTATTAAGAACTCAAAAGATATCCGTGAAATGTGTCATTAGTTGTTGACAGAATATTTTTCATGTACATTTACTAGAATGTAACCATAGCCGTAGAAGGTGTCATTAGTTGTATCGAAAAGATTTCCTTTACTTGTGACCAGTTACTGACGTAGATTAGAAAGTAAATAAAAACTGTAATAATATCAAAGTAAAATTGTTTTATATAAAGTAGTCGCACTAGCAATAAAAACACCAAACTATATCAAAATAAGAATTGTGTTGTAAAGTGGCCCTGTCAGTATTAGAAACATAGTGGAGTAACAATAAATAAAGAAACATTATTTGAACATTAATCCGGTGATTTGTATTTATTTTTACCCTTTCGGAGCACGTTGTGCGGCTTTTAGAGAACTATCAGTGGAAGGTTAAGTGAACCCGCGTCGTACATGGCTGCTACTAAACCTTACACCACAGCACTACCCGTATCACTGGGCCAATCATACACAATGATGTTGTTGTTAATAACGACACCAATAAAGCAAATATCATCGGAGACACCTTTGAAAATAATCAAAAACTTACTCTCCAAGAAGGCGACCCGGATACGATCATTAGTTCAGAGGTCCACAGTAAGTTTGACGACTTCAATGAGGCAATTGTTGTCTTTAATCCAACTAACAGTGTATACTTCGATGACACACGTGATAATGGTCACGGTTTCATCACACCAAATACCCTACAAAGCCTGGTTAAATCTCGAAACCTTAAGAAGTCACCCGGTATCAACAACATGTCATACAACGAGAGGCGAAGGCTTTCTGCCTTATTCTTTATAAAGCTCTTCATTCTGTTCAACCATGCTTACAACATGGGGTACTTTCCCCAAGCTTGGAGGCACGCTATTATTTGTCCAATAGCAAAAGTTGGGAAACCAACGTATCACCTCTCAAGCTTTCGCCCTATCTCGCTTCTCACTTGCATCAGCAAAATATATGAAAAATTCATGTACGGGAAACTAAATAACTTTATCAGTGCCAGAAACCTAATACCTGATTTCCAATTTGGATTTTGAAGAGCGCACAGCACCACTATGGCTCTCAACATATTTCAAAACCACGTCTGCGTGCGGCTCTTTAATAAGGAACCCACCGTTGCGGTGAGCCTGGACATTGAAAAAGCTTTTGACACGACTTGGATCGAAGGTCTCGCCTTTAAATTATTGAATACTGGGCTCAGTAGAACGCTATGTAGTATCATCTACCAGTTCGTTCGAAACAGAACCTTCCAAGTTAGAGTGAATGGAAAGCTTTCCCGAACTTTTCACGCCGCTGCAGGCGTACCACAGGGCTCCATTCTAGGCCCCATCTTATTCAATATTTACAGCTCCGATATTCCTCGCCCCGTGGATGGGAGAGTAAACCAGATATGCTATGCGGATGACGTCCTTTTGTACACGTCATCCAAAGGCCCTAAACTCGCAGCAAATCGACTCAACCGTCACTTGGACGAACTGTATCAATATGACAGTCGATGGAAAATTCGACTTAACCCATCCAAAGCAGTAGCTATAATTCTGAGTAGTAAACACTTCCAACTTACTACTCTATATTCACAGAATATTCGAATAAAAATGGGAGATACTACGATTAGACCACAGGACAGGATGAAATATCTTGGGGTCGTTCATACCCCAAAAATGAATTTCATCAAACAGGTGACCCAGATTCTCCAAAGGGGTCTCGGTCGGTCTAAGCAACTGCACAACATATTGAAGTGGAGCAACAAAGTTGACACCAAAGTTAAGCTTCTCTGCTATAAGCAGCTAAACCGATCTGGAATATCGTACGCCTTTCCCGTATGGTCCTGCATATCTTCGGCTCAAATGGAAAGACTTCGAGTTTTCGAAAGGAAACTCCTCAGAAGATGCACCAATCACTCTAGAAGGCCTGACGGTCGTCATTACCCCGACTCTCACCTATACGAAGGCGCCTCCATTACCCCTATCGACGAGTACTTGCTTCAATTAGCATACAAGTACCTCGAAAGCATTCAGAACAGCGAGAACCTACTTGTACGGGACTCTTGCGTTCTTGACCCTTCTCTCTCTCTCGATCTCTTCGGATCAGACCACCACAATTTCTTCTTCAGTACAAAACTGAAGAAAGCACCCTTCCCAAAAACATTCCCCTCTATAATAGAGGATTCCTGGATCCATCCCATAGGGTCTACTTTTAACAAACCACACACACACGGACGCACAGTACAAGGCACACACACCGACCAAAGCGCAGATAATCAGACGCCACAGACGTGATCTGCGTTTACTTCCACACCCAAGACCTACCGGTCTTGTATGATTTCTTCCCCACCATCCGTCTATACAAGTAGTTAGAGAACACATGGACTAACACTGTCCACACTTTCCTTGGATATCCCCCTTTTTTCTTTTCTTTTCAGATATCGCGTCCCGACCCCAACATCCTCACGGATGTGGGTGATTCTGGTTAACGCAAGATGAACAGAAGCCAGAGACAAGATGAAGGACACATCTGTCCTTGTCTCGCTAAAGTTGGCCTTCCCGCCAACCCATTTTTTTTTTCGTTACGTCCTTTTATACATTGTAGTCATATATTTGCAGTAAGATATTCGTTACAAAACCCCTATAGTGTGCTGCTACTTCTAATTTGCAACAAAATCTTTTGGGACCATCATAAAAAATTAAGCAAATCTATCTTTCAGAAGTAAAGTAACGAACATTTAAGAGAATTTATAAACGAATTAAGAATTAATCACACTAGAAGTTAGACAAACAACCATTTCTGAACAAGTTATGATCGAACTCCGATATCCCCATATTGCTAAATTATTCAAACACATTATTATTTTTTTTTTTTATGAAGTTCAGAGGATAAAAATTCAAAAACCAAAACTCTTCGCCATTTTCTAAGTTGCGAAAAGGTATTGACGTACATATCAACCATCCGGCTTTCAAAACGACTGTGGTTCAAAAGCAATATCAATTCTAACAAGTAGTGAGATAAAATGGTTTTCATCAGACACCTACCTTACCAATATTATTATATGATCTTAAGATGAAAACAGATGTTTTGAAACTGCACGATACCATTGCGACCATCAAATCACCATAAAAAGTCGATCTGAATATTTGATTAGCACCAAAGTAGTTCAATTAAAATGATAACAACACGAATGCGAATTAAAACTGTCTGTGCGAGTAATAAACAAAATGAAACTTGAACGCATATTTAGTATTCTGCAATGCGTCGAATATATACGTACCTCATAAATAAATGTCCAACAAGTCAGACCAAGGCCTATGGTGCGCATGACTTGACAGAATGACAATTTGCCGTTCGCATGAGCTACCGGTTGTTGGTAATTTGGTTGCCGAATCGTGACAATAGCGACCGGGATTTAGTTTAGAATATAAGGTAATATATATCCAATGGATGCACTTAACCGGTGGCATACGACGTGTTTCTAAATGAGTGCTTGATATGGTAAAATAAAATAGAATAACAAAGCACAAGTCAAGAGGTGAGTGGAAATTGGGTCCAAACTGGTGCGATGTCAAATTCGATTTGTTCCTAAATGCAAGCTTTTATCGCCAAAGATATAAATAACATTATTTAGAGCAACTCTGTCCACTTTGATTTGATTTGTCGTAATTTATGGAAATTCGTAAAAAAAAACTCGTTTTTTCTATCGAGTGCTAAAAGCATCTGAGCGATTTGCATTTTAATTGCTTTTTATTCTCGCTTCTCTTGCATCACTCGACTAATATCTACCAAATTGTACTTGAAAATTTAATTATCCTTGAAGAACATTCGCATATTTTAGATAGAGGACGGCAATTTCACACAAGTAAATCTTTTAGTCCCCTATTGCTACGCTAAACAAAAATATCTGACACCAGGTAAGACAATATTAATTTCCCTTAAATAGGATTAAATAGCAAAGCCTTATACCAGGGTTGCCTCTTATGTTTCGGGATTTGGCAACCCTAGCGTTGCAATCCGGCAATTGACAGCTCTGTCGTAAAGTTCGACATTCTTGAGGTTATACGCACTCAGAACGTTTTGACATACGAGCGCTATTTGTGTTGTTTACAGTAACTTAAAAGATTCATCTCGGCCCAAAAATGGAATTAAATCGACAACATTTTCGTGCGATTATTTTTTACAACTTTCGGTGTGGATTAACTCAGCAACGGTGCATGGATGAACTTAATTCAATTTTTGGCGATGAAGCTCCATCAAGGACCAGTGTTTATCGATGGTATGGTGAATTCAATCGTGGTCGTAGTTCACTCCAAGATGAATTTCGTGAAGGTCGTCCAAAATCAGTTGTTGTTCCGAAAACCATTGATGCTGTGCGCGAACTGATATTGGAAGATCGTCATGTGACCTATCGTGAGATTGAGACAACCTTAGGCGTTAGTGGGGCCAGCATACATTCAATATTGCATAAACATTTGACTGTCAAAAAAATTTGTTTGCGGTGGATCCCACACAATTTGTCAATCGCCCAAAAAAAGGCTCGTGTCAATTGGTCGAAAGAAATGCTCAAAAAATACGGTCGCGGTGCTTCGAAACACGTCTATGACATCGTGACAGGTGATGAATCGTGGATTTACGCATATGAGCCCGAAAGTAAACAGCAGTCGACTGTCTGGGTGTTTCAAGATGAGCCAAATCCAACAAAAGTTGTTCGCGCACGAAGCACTTCCAAGCAAATGGTCGCCTGTTTTTTCGGAAAAACTGGACATGTCGCAACCGTACCACTAGAACAACACAGAACAGTCAATTCTGAGTGGTACACAACCATTTGTTTGCCAGTTGTCTTCCAAGAAATCAGGAAAACCAACCGCCGAAGACAGATCACTCTTCACCACGACAATGCGAGCTCTCACACATCGGCTGCGACAACTGCATTTTTGAGCACCCAAAACATCGATTTGATGGGTCATCCGCCGTATAGTCCTGACTTGGCACCGAATGACTTCTTTTTATTCCCGTACGTAAAAAACAAACTGAGAGGTCAACGTTTTTCGACACCTGAAGAAGCGGTTGCTGCATTCAGAATGCAGCAACCGCTTCACTCAATCAGAGTGGCAAAAGTGCTTCGACAATTCTTTTTATTCCCGTACGTAAAAAACAAACTGAGAGGTCAACGTTTTTCGACACCTGAAGAAGCGGTTGCTGCATTCAGAATGCAGCAACCGCTTCACTCAATCAGAGTGGCAAAAGTGCTTCGACAATTGGTTCAAACGCATGCAAAAGTGTATAGATGTTCATGGGGAATATTTTGAAAAACAATAAAGTGATTTTCGATGATCAATATTTGTTTTTGTTCTCTAATCCCGAAATATAAAAGGCAACCCTCGTATAGGTCGGGTGTGCAAGTGCATTCTAAAGTATGTTTTCGTTACGATCCCCAGAAAATGTAACCACAACAGCAAACATCTACAGAGAGCATTGACTAAATCCCACCAAACAAAAATGAATGGAAAAATCTAGTACAATTTTCCAAACTTACTTACGTTCAAGCGACAAGTAGAGTGTCATGGATGATAGTTTGGTAGTTACATCAACTCACTGTACCGTGCCCGTGGAGCATTTTCGACAATTGCATCCGCAAAACAATATTTGTTTTCAGCCGTGCCTTTGCTTAATTAAATAGATATGTTAAAGAATTTTCTGTGACTGTTCATTGCTGTAATGGACATTTCCAACAAATGTCTACGAGACTTATTTTTTTCACTAAGCCACCGCGTGTAGACATAGACAACGTACCATTTCTTTTTTTGTACCTGTTCTGTCCTTTTTGCTGGTGCTTAATGTCGTCATACAATTTTTCTCAAATTGATCTAGACTCGGAGATATTGAAGAGTACTGTGTATGTGTCAGAAGTATAGGCGGTCACGTTAATGTGTCGAACAACTCGTTGCCGAATCTGTCTGTCTGATTTGTACTAAATGCTCATTCAGAACTATTCTTCAATTACAACGAATATTAAATTGACTCTAGGGCCCCATGCTCTTTCACAAACGCATCTCCTACCATGTATCTCCATTTCTACAATAAAGGTGGTATACTGATGAGCGATTGCCTTGACTTTACAAAGTAGTTGTGTGGGGGTTTCTCTATTCTACATGAGAAACAACCCACAATCTCAACCACAATTCCTACCTAATTTCGACCGCTTTCAGCGCGCCATACCTATGTGATTCATGTGATTCCCCTGTAAAACATGTTAAACGGACGTATAGCTAAACTCATTATCCCATGCAAATAATGCATAATTGAGTTTAGCTACATTCTTGTCATACGGCAACCCCATTCTTGCTAACCATGAGTTTCCCATCGGAAATCTCATAATGTCGGTTAGCAACAACAAGTCTAAACGACCGACGCTGTTGCATCAAAGCAAAATCGCTGGAGTTATTTCAGCGTCTTAGAGTCTGGCTCTCACGCTGATTATTTCCCAAGCATCAGCATCATTTCCCTCAGATCATCCATTCGCTTGGGATCAATGATCTCTTTCTGCAGGTGAATAACATCAGCTAGGTTTTCCTCTCCTTCGCTTTTCTGTCTATCCACGGTTCAATGCGCTCTGACTACACCATAGCCGTACCACTGGGTCAGTAGGTCGTGTCAGTAGCTGCATCTGATACCAACACACACAACCAACGCTACCCTGAGATCACAGCATATCATGTTTCTCTTCTCTCATTCTCCATGTCCGTCAATTACACTATTAACAAAAGTTACTCACACTTTGACGGGCGTGAGGTTGAGAGAGCAGAGGCGTGGTCTCTTTTGGTTGTCCTATGTGTGGGATGAAATACGAATTTCACCCCTGATTCTAGTTAGTCACTAACCAACCACCATCGCGTGTAGTCACGCTGCTGCTCAAACTAAAATTAAATCCGCGAATTTTTATACCGAGTCACATCTCAATCACCAGGGCGAAAGGTCGCGTCGAGTATTTCTTCAATAAAAAAAGCTAACGAAATAAAACGAAGAGTTATTAATTTAAACCTTTCCTTAAAGTGTAAAATAATATAACATATTGTGTACGTTTCAAATTCATCTATTTAAAATAGGATACCGGTAAACAGACCAAGCTGTAAATAAAAAAATACAAAAAAATAAAAGAAACTTTAAGTAAAGACAGTGCGTTTGTACTTATTCGTGCGTTTGGTGGAACGATTTTCTTTGGACGACCAGTACGTGGACAATTGTGAGAAAAAAGTTAATCCTGTGCCATACGCTGGCAACCATACTTTTTAGCCCATAGTTGCCCTGAGAGTAGGGGGTTAGAATATACTCAGGGCTAGGCCGGCTTGTCGTAAGAGGCTGTGGCAACTCTAACAGATACACATACAATTCACAAGCAAAATAGTGAAGAGCAACGAACGAAAAATCGAATAAGAAAATACATCAGAGCCGTTACCAAGCGATAACATAACAATTCACATCAGTGGAGTATAGTCGAGTTTAAAAATCAAATTCTAAAATCGGACAGTAGCCTGATGGGTAACGCTTACGTACAATTTTTGGTGATTCAAACTGTCATAGCGTCAGTTCGAATTACACGTTCTTCTTCACTATTATTTCAAAACGCTATAAGGCGACTAAAGGCCTGGTCGCCAGGTAAAATACCACCGCATCAAGCTATAAGCTCCGTGAAATGGTCGGGAGAAATCCCTGCCCATCTTTCGGAGCTTGACTTATGGACTGGTTCGAGAAAAGGCTGGTTTAGGTCGTAGTCGGTCGCAAGGTGAGAAACCACCTCATCACCTGTACATTTCGCGATATCATCGGGAGACATCTTCGACTATGTTTCGGGTGTATGGCTGATGAGCCGCACTGAAACGGAGATAGGTCATGATAGTACCATCTGAGATAAAGAAATCCGGAGGTAAACTAGTTTCCCATTCGAATCTCTCCCGGGGCGACAATGTCAAGAGGAATTTTACGCAAATATTTTGATCATCATCATTATCGGCACTACAATCAAGAACCGGTCTTGGCCTTATTTAGCAAGTCCTGAGGCTTGTTAGATTTTCCATAATGATTGGTTTTTTTCCGGGCAAGGTCATTAGTCTTGCGCCGGAGGCTCCCCGACGGGGAATCGAACCCCGGTCTCCCGTATGACAGGCGGGTATACTAACCACTATACTATCGAGGAGCCCCAAATATTTTGATAAATAGCCGAAATTTAAGAAATTCGTCAGCGGGGTAATCGGGCTCGTTCTCGAAACTCTGACGACTGATAACGGCATTTTGTAACATCAGGGGCCTCGGTTTCACCAATACGAATCTAAACGCCATCCACCAATATTTCCAAACAGCGAGACCTGATATCCTTGCCCTAACTGAAACCCAGGTTGATTCGTCAACTGATTCAACATATCTTCGTTGCTCAAGATACTACTTACATTCGAAATTCCGTTTTAATGGGGGAGTCTGCGTCTTCACACGCTCCGATCTGGCATGCCAGAAGGCGTTCTAACCCAATAACATGGACATCAAGTGGTTGAGGGTCGTGCTGAGGAATTCTGTTAAATTTCTTTGTTACCTTGACCGCTCCCCGAATGACGATCGACAGCGACATTTTCGAACATCTTCCACGTACCGTCGACTGGATACAGATAGCCACCCGGCTTCTGAAATTATCATTCTTGCCGATTTTAGTGTACACAATTCCGACTGGTTGGTACATTCTAACAGAACCGACGAGGGTGGGGGCTGGCGGGGGTGTTCACTGTTAGCCGAAACTTCACTCAACTTGTGGAGTAACCTACGCGAGTGCCGGATACCCAACGTGATTCTGCGAACACCATGGATCTGTTTTTGACATCGGAGCCGAGCATGTAAGTGGCAGTTCCGAAAACGCCACTGCCTACTTGCCCAATTGCCCCCAAGCTTCCTGTGCTGAAGCCTCTCAAATTCCATTGTTTCATAATTGCTAATTGCTGCTAATTACATTTAGCACCTGTAAAAAGAGTTTCACCTACAAGGGCATTTTTCCTTGCATCAACTCGGCACAAATGTTCCCAACACAGAACTCTTAGCATTCATAGTCCAATGCATCACTAGAATTCGCAGGAAAACTATTCCGGCACCATTGTTCAACAACTAAATCTCCCTAGACGAATTCCTGTAAACAAAAGGATCTGAATCACCAGGGGGCATAAACATTGCACTGTCTATTTTTCAGCTTCGCCATGTGTAAGATAAATCTCTTAACGTACATATTGGCCGGCGACCTTTTTCTCCCAGCAATAATATACCAGCCGCTGCATTCAATTAGCGCAATCGACCCTGAAATTCCTAAAAACAATTCTTTAACGTGCTTATGCACCATAGATTCCCGACCATTAGGTACCCTTGTTCCACCAATGCAATTCCGCCGTACATTCGCATACCACATGTCCCTGGCATTTTCACGGCCGCGGCAGCTCTTTGACCATCGGACAAAAGCGAATACTCTCATCTTACCCTAGAGTCATAAAACGAATTTTTGCGCAGGTAATCTTGTATACAAAGATCCCATTAGCATCCGATGAGGTCGGTTTTATTTGCTTTACCGAAATCGTATTCCGTGAATACACGTATGCCCTTTCATTGTTTCAGATTCGTTATCATGGCTTCGACCCATGAAAAGAACCGACATACACATATACATGTGTACAATGACGATCTCCTCTATGAGAACCGTAAAAGTGAAGGCACACAAATTTCCCTTGGACAACGATTGAATATTGTTGAGTCCTTTACCAGCCGCTGACCGCCGGGACGCGTACATAACCGGAGTCGTAAGACGATGTCAAGTAATCTATCCTCGAATAGATACCGCCTTTTCGAGATGTCAGTATTGCAATAGTTGTGCCTGGAGAAAATCTCGTTTGTTACCTGTTCTCGTGAAATTGGTGTTAAGGCGGTGTCTGGTATGTCTTTGTGTGACTGTTTGTGTTTGTTTTCTTTTCGCGGTGCAACGATTTGATATTTAAAAAAGATTAATAATTTTCAAAGCTGTGGAGCATGTCAAGTTAAACATGTTTATATAAATATTTTCGCAGTCGTCTTTTTCAACTAACAACATTCACAACACTTTTCAACTCCACACAATTTCACGCGACTCGCTCAACTCCATTTAGTCGACTCCGTTCGACTTAGCTTGACTCCTTTTCGTCGTGTCCCGATTCCGCCCACCCACATCGTGACTCCACTCAACCACCATCTAACTCCACTTGACTCTAACCGACTCTTGTCAACCTCGCTCGACACTATTCAACCCCTTTCGACCCCGCTCGACCACACACGACTTCACTTGACTCTACCCTCCGGGTTTTGGTTCAGGCAAGGTAAGCAAGGCAAGGTAAGCAACCATTGGACTGCAAATGGGGAAGCGACTCCAGAAAGGGTAAAAACTGTTTTTTCGGCTGGGAAAGTGATGGCGACTGTTGTTTGGGATAGTCATGGAGTTATCTTAAACGATTATCTTCAAAAATGAAAAACCATTACAGGAGCATACTACGCATCATTAATTGACCAACTGAAGGAATAAATTGCGGACAAACGGCCACATTTGCTGGAAAAGAAAATCCGGTTGCACCAAGACAACGCGCCGTCTCATACCTCAGCGGTTGCCATGGCGAAAATCCATGAATTACGGTTTGAACTACTTGACCATCCGCCTTACTCACCAGATCTAGCGACAAGCGACTTCATTTTGTTCCCTAATCTAAAAATTGCGCTCGGAGGATAGAGATTTTCGTCAAATGAGGAGGCGATCACCTTCGTGAACAGTTATTTTGCAGAGAAAAGCGCCGAGCACTATTTGGACGGGTTAGAGAGATGGGAGCATCTGTCGGAAACTTTTCAGCCCACCCTCGTATATATATATATATATATATATATATATATATATATATATATTCACTCATATATATATATATTTATATATATATGTATATATGTATATATATATATATATATATGTATATATGTACTCATATATATCTATATATAAATATTGTACGCCGAAAGAATAAACAAAACAAAAAGGAATTGTGCAATTTAGAGTGCTTATTAAGAACCACTAACTTAATATAAGAAAAATATCTGTAAATATGGTTTAGCATTTAGTCTTAAGTAAATTTTGTAATCTTTTTTGTATAACAACTGCGTATTGTAAATTACACTAAAAAAAAAAACTTGGTCACTTCGTTTTCGAGTCAGCATTTACTGTACTCGTTTTCAGCACGACTTCTTTTCGCCCTCTACACACAATTTGCTTATGTTTACTGAATACTGAATACTTTAGATAAAGGTAATTGTGTTGCTTGAATTAAGCCAATAAATGGGGTGTTAGCCCCTTTAAACACCCTGTACACTTTCTTACCCGCTTCCTCCACTTCAACCTCACGGCTTCTGCTCTGCTCTCTAAGAGAGAGCATCTTGTGGCGTTTCTAATAGATACACACACAATACACAAGGAAATAGTGAAGAACACCAAACGAAAATCGAATAAGAAAATGCATCAGATCCGTATACCATAGCGATGACATAACAATCCCACATCAGTTGAGCGTACTTGAGTTGAGAAATCGAATTCCTACACGCATCAGTAGCCTGATGCTTCATTGCTTCGCTTTTCACTTGTTTCGTCGTTTGTTCAAGTCACCTTCTTCACGATCCTTGCTTCACGCAACAACCTCGACGTGATCTGTACACACAGCACGCACTTTCCCATAGTAAACAGAACTTCACGACAACGATCACGACTTCTGCTTAGAGCACCGGCACATTCGTCTGCTCCGACGTTCTCTCGTTCGCTCACTCTTCGCTCCGTCAAATCCTAACAAAGTTACTGAGGAGGGAGTAGTGTGGCGTTTCTAACAGATACACGCACAATACGCAAACAAATAGTGAAGAACGCCGAACGAAAATCGAATAAGAAAATGCATCAGAGCCGTATACCATAGCGATAACATAACAAATCCACATCAGTTGAGCGTACTTGAGCTTAGAAATCGAATTCATACACGCGGCCAGTAGCCTGGTGTGTTAAGCATTAGTTCAATTTTCGGTGATTCTAACTGTCATAGCGTCAGTTCGAATCATACGTTCTTCACTATCATCGCAAACGCTATAATCTTCTGTTTGTGCCGGCACCAAAAAATGTACAAACTTAAAGGGCTTGTTTTTTTTTCTTTTTTCTTTTTTTGCATTTACCCTTCTTTCTTACTTTTAGTCTTTCGGAGTTCAATCACCTGGGTTGGGCATCAAATGCTTGACAATATTCCGCAGCCAATGCCTAGCGTGGTTGTGTTTGCTGTCAATCGGGTTCTGAACTTTGCCAACTCCTCTTGTTTTTACTGTTTTCTGTGGCACGCAAGTCAAAAAAAATCTCGAGAATTTTGGTTGTTTGGGGAGATTCCAAACAACCTCCCGGTCCATACATTTTGCAATTTTTCAATTTTTAAATTTTCAATTTTGCAGAAAGTTGTTACTCAAACCGCCGTCCTCTGACAACTTCAGCAAGGAATCCATTATCTGGAAATTACAAGAGATTTTGGTATAATTGGTATAATACTTGGTATAATTTAAAATTCCCACGGCAGCATTCTTTAGACTTTACTTTTCCAAACAAAGTGTTTAGAGGGTAGTTACTTTTTGGATTTCAGCGTCGGCGTCACAAAGTTCACAACAACATCGAATACGAAATAATTTATGATGATGATGTGATTACAAAATGATGCCACTGGTCTCTCTTGGCCACTGCTGTTTTCAATGTTCAATTGCTTTCATCCTACTGCAGGTCACTCCTCCTACATTCGAAAACACCCATAGACACAACCCAAGATGGCTGATAGCCGATGATGCGATAATGATTCTTTAAATTAAAAAAAAAAGGTGTTCCTTTTCGGAATGACATTCGTGATCGCATGGCGCATTTGCATGCACTCTCATCGCCCGAGTCTTATGACAATTAGATTGCTCAGTTCAGAATAAGGGCGTATCCCATTCAAAAAAGAGAAGATACGTGTCCACATTAAGTGCAAACACAATCAGAACGCTGCCCAAGATAATTTATGGCATATTTAATCAAGTGTGTAATCCAACCGCACAAAGATTCGCTGAGTTCTTCATGTTTCATTGTCATTTTTCTTTTACCACACCCCGATTCTCTGGCTCAATTAACATCACCTTATTCATTAGATTTAGAAGAAAAACCATAAGCAGCTTAGCTTGGATTTCATTAAACAAGAAATTGGGAAACATGCATATGCCAAACAAAGAAAATACCCGAAACCATTTCTTTTACTCCACACTGACTTTCTATTCAAACAATATGCTCCCCGCCAAGGTGAAGCACAACTGAAAGTATAATTTCAATTTCAGCTTCCTACTGACTAAGCCAGTCAAAATACCAAATTATAATATCGTTACAATCCTAATTACGCGAATCTCACGTATTCCGGAAAAAGTTTTGCAAATATTTACTCATAGACAAAATATTTCAAATGAAATGTAGAATCTCATTTCAATCATTTGCTCATCAAACTGTCACTAATTTCTGAAGGATTTTGGCGATCACCTTCACATTTTACCTTCACCTCAGTTAGCAATGTTTACATTTACATTTCTCACAAACCCCTTTCTGTTGAGTATCACCTATCATTGTGCTACCTTTCAACAATGACGATCCCGGTAGTACCTCATGTTACAAAGTGTTTACAAATCAACTGTCTGGCTTCAATGGTTTAGTCAATATCCAAACGCCAAACTGTAGACGGAACAACTCTCAACAAAAGAGGCAAATAACAGAAAATCGAACAAAACTCCAACCAACACAAAAGAACACATAACGTCTAAGTAAGCTCGTGCTCCAACTATTGTTCTTCACCCTGAACCCTGAAATGTTATGCCATTGAGTTTGTAGCGCTTACGTTCCACTTATACAATCAACTTGTTTATACAACTGATGATATACGGCCGTTTGATTATTTTTCAAATTCAAATTTGAATTTCAAGCAGTCTATACAAGTTTCAATTTTATCTCCCCAGAGTTTTAAAAATATAACATCCCGGGAGGAAATGGTCCTCATTTACGAACGTAGTAACTATTCGTCTAGCTTTTACATCCCCATCATAAACTATTCTGGGCGTCTTCCGGAATTAAGGAAATACTCAAACTAGTTTTCTCCATCTGAGATGTCTATATAAAAAGCTTAATAAAACTTTAATGTGGAGTAAATTGCTACGATGCTGTAACATCTACCAAATCGTAAAATTTAATCTGTGGCGAAATAGAAGGAATACCTGCGGATGCAACATCACCGATAAAGAAGAGACAGGATTATTAAAAAACAGTTTCAAACTTTTAATTACTTATTGTAAACCGGATCGAACCCTTGGATAATTTAAACTGCACATTTAATCCGTGGTGATTTCAGAGACTACATTTAGATCGACTGAATGGTTTCACTTTACAGGATATAATGCACTAGTGTTCCAATCATAGTGTTAAGATAGATAGACAAGCTATTAACCCTATGTATGTCTCTATTGTACCAAGTTTTATATCGAGAATGAAGACAAAAAGAATCATTCGAATATCTCTTCTATAATAACTACAAAGTACTACCGACATTTCCCCATTCCGATGTTTGGACACTGTCTCAACGCTATAGTCTCGGATTTTCTTTTCTCAGAGAAGTATGATAACTGTTGGCCTAGGTCGAAGATGCTAGTATTTAATAAGTAACCTTTTTCGTAAACATAATCTTTCACAACAATACAAATGGACTGCTAAATTGCTGCGTGGTTGTTTGAGAGTATTGATGTTGACGATAATGTTTTCAAATATAAACTTCTCCATTTCTAGCCTGGGAAGGGACTTATTGAATAAATTTTATTCTAATTAATTTAAGATACATATTTTATTCTAATTAAATCCGCAACCGTATACAAGATCTCGTTGCAACTTTGGTTTTTCTTTTTATTTTATTAGGTTGTTTAATGTTAAACAGTTGTTGACTGATTAAATTCGTTCTCCCTTAGCAACTTCCCAAATACCGCTGCTTATGTTCTCTTTTGCATCCATGGGTCCAAGTCCGCACGATCATCGACGGAACAAAGAGAACAATCGATATAAATAGGCAACCCTCAGTCCGGCTGTTGTGTTTTGATTCGTCTCCAGCATTCCGCCCACCTTGAACTATCGGTTCAACTGCCTCATCTTGAGCAACCGGAAGTAGGACCAACTTTGTGATGAGTCGCTTAAGTCAAACCGACCAGCTATTCGTTTGTTCAATCGACAAACAATTACCGCATCTCCAGCATTTCCTAAATACAAACAATCACCAATTTTGTGCTTTACCGCAAACGAATTACCCTGCATATACAAATGCAGACAAGAGATTCGTTTCTTCCACCGACCCAAGATACGATATACAATTTTCATTGTATAAATTATCCCAATCCATTAGCACCTTTTCCTAATGGCTATGCCTCTATTTACGCAGGGGCATCACTCATCCAAGACTTTTATGATGCCCTTGTCCCATCTTTCCTTTTAGCACTATTTATATAGCGGCAATGCACATCACAAACAATGATCTATACGATCGCCTTGTCTTTCGATTTTTCAGCTTCGCTCCCATGGCCTTGTGCATGAAAAAACCAATGTGATCTTCACGATCACACATACACCCATACCACCACGATCATCATTACGAGATCTAGTTTTCTATTCCACAAAGAGAGACTCTACGTTTCTCTTGTGGTAAGTAAAGCGTATCCTTAGCCGAAGAGGATATTCACCACCACCAAATCGAGGGTGAATCAAGAGCTAGATTCCAACTGTCGGCAAGTCGTATCCCAACCACAGGACTGATCGGTCGAGCCGTCCATCTTCCCTTGTAGAGTGTGCTCGCAGTGCACAACCTAGAGAGTCGTAAATTTAAACCCCCGAGACTGTTTTGTCTAGTTCGAGTAATGTGTTCCGGAACAAAAATCAATTGCAAAAAGTCGCGACATTTTCCTGTGCCATTCGTGTGTGTTCTATAGTTAGTGAATTCCTAACCATTGTCAACCTTAAAAATGCCGTATAGCTAAATTAAAAATTCCATGGAACGTCATATCAAACATACAATTAACGTAAAATTTATAACTTGTGGACTATTAACAACAACAGAAAACGATAAAATTAATTAATCAATAAACAGTGTGTTTTATTTTCTGTGCTGTGTCCGATTGGAAACGAAGGTCAACCATCGTTTCTTTATTTCGTTCGTGAACAATACTAGGAACAGTTTACGGCGGTACGATGATGGGGAAAGAAGTGAACCCGTGCCGCACGTCGGCGGACCATACTTCTTCCCCCACAGTACCAGTATCACTCCATAGGGTGTGACAAAAACCTCTATGCGCCAGGAATCTCGCCAGGAAAACATCACTGCAAGTCGCTAACCGCTTCAAGGTATATTGCCTTGGTTGCCAAGCATACGAAAGGACAGATGTAGACTTTGACTCGCCTTGCGCCGCGTCCTTTCCATGTCTGAAGAGTGATAGGACCGGTGTTACTAAATGGCTATGCATGATTAATGATACTGGGTGGCAATGCCGCCATCTGTTGAGATAACACCCGTGCCTTATGACGAACGCAAACCATGCATCTAGCGATGACCCTCCAGGTAAGCGTTCGAGCTCCTATGACCTAGTACAGACAGTTCACTTCGGCGAGCAGTAACCGACTTCCAACGTACATCAGCCTCAAATGCAAGTCCCTTACGATGATCTTTGGAAGGTAATGTTATCGATGTAAGATTGGTAGATGTCGGCGGTCGTATTCCATTTTTACTGCATCCAGTCTTCCGCCCACCCTGAGGATACCTTGGTCATCGATGAATCAGTGAAGTGCAACCAGTTCACTTCGTTTTGACAATTTTCTCCCGGCTCGAATGGCCACCAGGTCCGTCTCAAACGATTCAGGTTGAGTCGCTCGCAATAGGATGCATGTCATCATCATGATAATCGGCACTACAACTGGGATCCGGTCTTGGCCTTATTTAGTCTTGAGGCTTGTTAAATTTTCCATAATAATTTATTTTTACGGTCAAGATTATTAGCCTTGCGCCACAATAGTATGCGTATCATCATCATCATCGGCACTACAACCAGGAACCGGTCTTGGCCGTATTTAGCAAGTCCTGAGGCTTGTTAAATTTTCCATAATGATGACAATAGTATGCGTATGGCCATCTTTAATTTTTCAGCGTTGAGAACACCCGACCGCCTGGCTGAACTGTTGTCCCCGTTGCAGTTTCGGCCAAGCCACTGTTCGCACTGTTCGGGTGAAACTGGAAAATTGTATTGTTATGGACATACCCTCTTGCTGGTTTACAAAACACGATTGCTTACGCTCCGCGAGATCTACCGGTGTTCCGTGCCGTGTGCCTGTTGGACCAGGTAAATGAGCATCCGGGGCAACCTCAGCTTGTCGTCGCGAAGAAACGCGGGTCCTCGCCACCACATGTGTCTCCGATGAGCTCCCCTGCCGTTAGGCCCTTTGACAGGCAATCCGCTGGATTTGAAGCAGTCGGTACATAATGCCACTGGCCTCTTGTCAACCTTTCCAAAATGTACGATGTACGACTCGCTATGAATGTCTTCCTATAGCTGTTGCAGTACTATGGTGGAATCAGTATATGGGAAGCATACCTCGCTAACTTGAAGCCCCTTCTTCACGAACGAAAAAAGCCGAGCCAATAGATGGGCTCCACATAACTGCAGCCTTGGGGTACCTGCTTAGCCGGAGCCACCTTGGCCTTGATGATACGCACCTGCGAAGCGCTTTCCTCCCTAAATCTGGCGTAGGGGACCGCTCCGTGCGCCTTCTCGCTCGCGCTCGAAAATCCATATAACTGAAGGGGCTTCGGATGTCACAACAAACGTGGGATCTCCACCGACTCCAGCGCCGGTAATCCCTCGAATCCCTCCGAGTCTCTTCATCCAGAGAGTCGTCCCAATCGACACCTTTAAGCCACAGTTTCTGTAATACCACCTTGGCTGGCACCACCACTGGAGGGGGCAAGCCCAATGGATCATACAGCTTGGAGACGTGTGATAGGACCTTCCTCTTCGTGAGCGTTGACACCTCTGGAATCTCCTTTACCTTGTAGCTGAAATGGGATGCCAATTTACTCCAAGCAGCTTCGTTCCTTCGTTCGCGATGAACTGGTACACTTCTACAGCACCTGGTGAATCAGACAACAGCCACCTTAATAATTAGTTGCAATTTGATTTCCACTCATGTTGCGGAAATCCTTCGCTCTTAAGAGCTTCCGTCAATTGATCCACCAACCAGATTGCCTTCTACATGGATTGTGCTATGATATACAATCGTGCATGTAAAAGTCCTCTCTGATGATTCGTGCTGTCCCCGGACACGATTGTTCGATCTCCTCGGCAATCTGGATCAAAAAAACGCGTTGCCGGAAACGGCGTAGATGTCGTTCCGTATGTCGTGTTTGTTCGATCTCCTCGGTAATCTGGACCAAAAAAAGCGCGTTGCCGGAAACGGCGTAGATGTCGTTCCGTATGTTATAGTTAGCAGCTTAAACGTGTGGCACTCCTTCTCTGGTTTGTCTCGCCAAGTAATTCATTGGAAGTCGACGTGACCCGGCTGGACTCAAGTTAATATTGAAATAAAACCGAGTGCAAGGCCGGTCCAACAATCAGGTGATCGTTAATATATGTTCCATTGCTAGTGACCCGAGAAGCATCGAACACCACCCTGAACTTAGTGGTTTCACTCTCGGTCTTAAGTACTGCATGGTGGATCAGATAGCAACATTGGTTGTACTGTATTTTTGGGTCTTCTGCGGTCACCCGCTGCATGTGACCTGTGGGGGTTCTTTAAGTATTCCCTAAGAACCACCCATTTCCGTAAATTACCTGTCTGCTACTTACCTGCGAATGAGCAGCGTAAGCTACTCCGCATTACCCCCGATAGGAAAACATAAGTCCACGGCAAGGCTATTATCTAGCTGTGACATGAAACTGTCACCTCGGGGCAGGCTTGCATCCAACGCATCATGCCCCCGAAACCTAATTTGGTTACTTTTTTTTTTATTCGACTTCTCTCGGGAGAGGCGAACCTATAGCACCGAGTGGGCGCCCCGAGATGCCATCAAATAACTGTTGCAGTTCTTTTTGAACAGTTGCAGGTTAAAACGCTCCGGGAACACTCGCGTGGGAAGGTAGTTCCACAGCTTCCCCGCTCTGTAACGGAACGAGTTCTGATGCAGGGATATTCGGGCCGTCGGGAGATGCACCACAAACGGGTGCGATCCTCATCAGGTAACCAGCATGTATCCATGAACATGTCAATGCGCAATGCTAAAAGGCATTTTCTCACACATGTGCATGACATGTTCATCCTCACCCTGCTGAACCATCGGTCGATCGTCCAAACAAAGGCCTACAGCGCAGCCCATTGCTGGCCGCCGACAGGAATTTCAAGTGTTGTTTTTATACATCGACCGATGAGACGTTGGCAATCTGCGTACAAGCTAAGTGATCCTGTACGCAGTGGCCAATGAGTAAACATGCATTGCTCCCACACCCTTAGGTTGGCAACACTTGCGACCAATTCCCTATTATCGGCTATCAACCGATTATGGGATTTGAGCATGAATATGATCGTGGTTTAGGTAATCATACCCACCTTCATGCTCTATGATGACCCTTCTGAAAACTAAAGTAAACACACAGTATCTCACTGTGTTTGTTTTGCTTACCAACGCTAGTCCATGCTTCCCCTGGGTGGCAAATTCCTCACCACCATATCCATGTACCAGCATATTAATCCAAATAAACAACCATCCAGCCTGACCCTTTGCCGCAGTCGGCCAGATTTCTGTTGACTTAGTGTCGACAAAATATCTTCCTTTCTAGTGCACCAGAGCCATACGGCTAAATCAAACAAACCCCAAATCGTCGGTCGATCTATCGTCACCAAAGAATGTATCGCCTACAACGGCATTACCATGAACCCCTGAGTAAACACGATGACGACACAATGTAACATCGGCAAAACCACGAACGATGTGCATCTCATCGTTTGACCCTTGAAATAGCGTTTCTGTTTACTTAGGATGCAGAAACCTATTTCGTTCTCGGGCGTGCATCGACGATTCATGAACACAATGCCTGCAGCCCCTTTTGCTCGCTCATTTGTTTGAACAGGTGCAGGACCGATCGTTGTCGGTATTGTGGGTTAAGGGGCACCGTACTTGTCCTATACGGGCATATAGGAAATCCTCCCATTTAACTCCTTTTCGATCGCCCATTGGCCGTCGCCAAGTTGAGCCTGTTCGCTCCTCCCACATCGATGTGATCCACCACCGTTGAATCTGACGGATGTGTATTGCATCGATGAGTCAAAATTCGTCCTTCGAGGAGAGACGTCGTGTCTCGGCTGTCGGGCTATTCGTTTTTTTAGTCAATTCTAAATTAATAGAGTCAGATTTCTACACGTGAGGAGAGGAGTCAAGGACCGTAACTTTAAGCTTTACATATTTTAGCACCATTATCCAATTGTCCCTCTGACAAAAAGGGTTTATTCGTGAAGCGTGGTATAACTAATAACTAACGTGTCGCTGTGGAGAGTCATCGTCTCACCAGCAGGAAAAGATAGTTAATTTGTAAGACCAGTGTAAGGGTCAGAACCAAAAACTAATTGATGTCACAGTTTAATGTTAATGAATAGTATCAATAAAGTGCAACAATAAATACAACTAAATAACAGTGTGTTTCCTTACTTACGGAATACGTCGGAGTTTTTTTTTTTTTTTTTGCTGGAGGATCTATTCCGTGTGCACAACAGAGTTGTGGGGTATTGCGCTGAACCTGCGTCCACGTCGAGGCCATAGACAGACCCCACAGACCCATGTCTTGGTATTTTCTCATGAATTCAGCATACTGATGGCCCAGCTCCGGGTTTCGCCTGAATCGCCTCTCCATGGACGTTCTTTGGATGGCGGCTTCCCTCGAATGGCCCAACGGCAGTGCACATATGTGTACGGCATATCCACCTCGAAACGTACATCTGCTGAACCCACATGCGTGTCTGCAAAATGCGTAATTGCCCTTCTATCATCTCCCATTAAATGCTCCGCCATCTCGAGTACCTCTTCCATCTCCCGAAAAGCCCTCAGCTGACCCTCTAATGGGTCGACCTGATGGGTGACAGTGCAACAATGTTGGTCCTGATCAGGCACGGCCATTCCTCTCTTCGTCCTCACCCAACCGAATATGGTGTTCTGAGCCATCATTTTACTGTCGAGATCTATCAGTCGTCCATCGCGCAAGACCTGGAGGATAGTGTTCGACCCCAGCAACAGGTAAATGGGCCTTGATTTATAGAGCAGGGGGTCAGCCAGCGCCAGCGACGAGAAGGTTCTCCAGTCATGGTCCAGTGACCTTAACGGCAAATCCGAAGTCAACCGCTCCAGCACCAATGCCGTTACCCGGACGCTGGTTTCTCCTATTCGACCTTTCAGTAGCAACTCGATTTTTCTCCGACTGACCTGCGGATTCCCTTCGCCTATACCACTCATCTTTACCTTCGCCTGAGTGGGTCGCAGGTTCAACTGCTGAACGATTAATTGCCAAACTAAGGGTGTGGTTCAACCGGAGTCCAGAAGCACTCGACAAGGAAATGAACTGGTTTCTGTCGCCCACCCCAGTTACGTTTCCCGTAGACAACAGCGAATCTTGGGTGGGTACTGCTCCGCAGGATCCCTCGGATGTTCTGGTCTCTGGTGGATAAACTCGGAGCGTTTACCGTTTGAAGCACCAAATAGTTGTGCCGTTCGTTACAGACTCGGCAATTACCTCTCTCACATTCGTCAATGCCATGAACTCCGCTGAGGCAGTTCCTACATAATTTATGCCGGTGAACAAACTGATCACGCTGGGGAATTGAGAGACTCCTGAATGTGTCACATCGGAGGAATGGTTGTGCGCATTTGGGACACTTAGCCGGCACTGGTGAATTGCCGAATATGTCTTCTTGGATGGGCCGGCTGCTATACATCTAACTCGAACAAAGTGACCCTTGGAACTGTTCTTCGCTATGGGCATGCTATTTAGTTCGGTGTTATAGTCCGGGACGCCGTGCTTCCTCGGATGAGGGAAGAGCGTGGACCTTTTATTTTATCTTTACTTCTGTTTCTTTCATCAAGTCGCGTTTCATTGTTGAGTAGCTCCGATAGAATCAATGGTCAAAGAAAAACTTTTCCTTCTCTCTTGATATTAGTTACGTATTTATTTGAAACACTCAAACTGAACTGCTTTTACAATTCTATATTACTTCTTCTTTCAATACTCCACTTATAAGTCAAACTTCTAAATCCAACTGTAACTTCTACTTCTACTCAAAACAAACTTCTCAAACTCATTTTACTATTAAAATGTCTCTCTACTTATGGAACATTGTGTTCTAATTTACTGTAAATTATAATATGAACAAAACAAATTTTCTCAAAGTATTCCTTTAGTTTCTGTGACTTTTAAATTGAATAAAATTTGAACGAAAATCAAAGTGCTCTGTTTTGAAATAAAAAGGGGCAAGTTATTAAAAAGGGGCATGTTATGAAATGTACTGTAACTGTAACTGGCTTGATATATTATTGTGTAGGTTTATTTATGGTATGTATTAAATGAGATGTTAGATATGTAAGGAGATTCAGTGTTAAAGCTAATAGGGGTAGTATTCTGGAATACTACATCGGTAAGCCGGGCTTCCGGGAATTCGGTCAGCTCTTCGAATGTCGGCATTCCAAAGATGAACGATACAGGACTCTCAAGTCAACCTTCCCACCACTTTTTAAGTTACATCAAATTTGTAATGCCTTTTCCATCTAGCTAACGTATTCGCACACCTGCTTACACATTTTTCGTTGGGTATTGGATGCATTAACACTTACCTCTATTCTGAAGAATTCCAAGCTACCACTGGCTAGAACATTTTGTCGCAATTTAACAACTGTAAAACCGCAAGAATAGTAGTGATCCTCATATGAACTTCATAATATTTTGCTGGACCCTGGGCCCCATACAACCATGTTAGTAAATGTAGACCAAAAATCCGAATCTTTGTACGGCGAGTCAAGAAACGTTTTCTATTTTATGGTCCATTAAATCTTGATCCAAAACGTTCCTACAATGAAAACTCTCCAAACAAAGAAGAAGATTTGTTACAACCAATAGACTGCCCCAGACATCATAAGCAATGGAATCTCTGGTTTTTTAAAATTCAAAAACCCAAGAAAGTACTTCCGGAAAACGCTTTCATCGAAATCAATAATTTGAAGATCACCATAACTCCCCATTGTCGACTTGAGTTTTCTCCACAATTTAATGTTATACAGTCTTAATTGACTTTATAACACGTGTTACTGGTATCCATTGTCTATTTAAATCACTTGGTAACCTGACTTAGAGATAATGGCACCATTTTTAAAACCAAATGTGAATAAAAACGTTTACTTTTGGATACCGAATTGTTTTGTCTTTGAAACCTAACACGAAAACGAAGTTACAGAGATACAGAGCCATGAATGTCTGTCGCTGGACTTATTTCACTGTTAAAAGAGACACATCACTCTGCGTAGGTTGCCCTATATCTAGCGATGACCATAAATCACATACTGCGAAGTATCCAAGAGTCAGACTCTTGTTTCATTTTGACACGCAAACATCGGAGATCCAGCATCTACGACTTTTACCATCAACAGGCAGCTACGAATGCTAAAGAGGGGAATAATTTGCATGCGTTAAGCAAATCAACCAAATGATTCACGGTTTCTTCATTACGAAAACAGTTTAAGCAGAATTATTAATTTCCGAGGGGACAATTTCAAAAGCAGTTTTCCGAAGCCATTGACCAGTGTCTCACTCGTGATCGATGATCGACGAAGTTTGAGAAAGGAAAGCTTATGACTAACAATGATTACCAAATATCCAATCCTGCCGATCGGATAAATCAGCGACAATGAAAGAAGAGCCTTGATTTGTTAAACAGGACAGGTTTGAAGTCGTCTTTGGAATTCCTACGAACCGGTTATCTTTAAAGTGCGACTAAATTGAAGGTGATTGTAGAAAGAGGCGCTTTATATGAAAGTGGGTTTTTCTTAATTCGAATTAGTGAATGTGGATTAGCTTAGAGCATCGAAATTCTATAACATCGTGAGTAGTGAATGTTGAAAATGGATTTAGATAATGATTCAGCGGAAATTAGGCTGAACAATCAATCGATTCAACATTCAAAGATTTTAATAGCCAGATAACGTTGTTCATTTACAAAGGGAATAGGCTTAGGTCCGTTGCGAATTCAAGTAAAATATTCTTGATTGATGATACTATTTCCTCCCATTAGCTTTAATACCATACCAACGTTTCTTCTTCCCTATCAATTGTGTTACACACTTATAGCCCAAAAGTGAAAAAAAAAGAAAAAAAAATTCCGGTGTAGGCCGTTCACACCTACCTGTACATGTTGCCGCAGCCGACTCTTAATTGACAAAAGCTCCTCATTGTTACTTACAGATGTGTAAAACCAATTGTTAATGGGTATAATTCAAATTTTGACCTTTGTTGGTATTACTCATTCACTTGAAAGTGTAGCACGCAAATCATTTCATCTAATCCATTTATTATAATAATGGAGCTGTTCATCTACCCAGTAGGTGAGCTAGTACACAAGTACGCGGCCCTACGGGCATGTTCAATGATGATTCGGACATCATTGAGGAGCTTGAGCTATAAATGATAGCATTAATAATTTTTTTTTCGTAAAGTTGTGAAAATTGGAAAATTATTCGACGGAGAGGGTTGTAGTAATGCAAGCCAATACCAAACTAAGAATGTACTACCACGAGTATGAATAGGATATCTGGATAGAAGAGATATTGAAATAATGATGCAACATAAAAAACAACAAATTGTAGGAGCGCCGATTTGGGAGGATAGATACGTGTTTCCTTCATCACGCACGGCACCGCCAGATGCCGATGGTCGCCGAAACCCCATGCAATAATAACGCAGCCAAGAAACGAACAATCTTCCGATCTCTCATTGATCCAGAGGCAATTGGGCTTCCTTTGTGATAATGGTCATTACAGGAGAAAAAAAAACAATCAATGAAAAATTAACACTGTTCCTATAATGGGATACAACCCATACTAGGTCTCTCTATTATTAAGATATAGATCAAGTAGAGATTGTGGGGAGGAACTATGTGCCAGGCACGGGCACTAGGTTCACTTCCATCCCCATCGTCTATTGTTCACGCTGACACTGCTCAGAACCCAACGAGGAAGAAAACGATGGTTGACCTTCGCAACCGAGCGGACACAATACAGAAACAAAACACTCAGGCAATGTTGTTTATGCATAAACATTTTTTATTGTCAATGGTCTTTACTTAGAACTTGTTATTAATATTGAATTAATTTTTATAAATTTTAAACAAGGTGAAACACTTCTTTCTCGACACGACTTCTGTATATGTACGCTTCTCCGCCACGCGACGGAGAGCGGGAGCGGCACGACCGTGGTGGTCGGCGGATGTAATAAGACTCAGCGATAAACGGCTCATGCAGAGTCGACTCGCTAAAGGGGTGAGTTTGTGGTGTGGTGGTAGATATCCTCTTCACTAATGATATGTTTTTACTTACCACCAGAGAAACGTAAAGTCTCTCTTGGTGGAACAGAAAACCAGATCTCGTAATGAAGATCATGGTGGTGTGTGTGTGATTTAGATCTGTGTTATTTACCCATGCGCGAAGGCAATGGCAAAACAAAGCAGGCAGGCGGTAAGGACAAAGGGATCGAGAAGATCGTTGTCTATGAAGTGCATCGCGTCTAAATAAATAGACGACGATGCATCGAAGAAATATGGTAAGAGAAAAGATGAGACGAGGGCATCATAAAAGTCTTAGATGAGTGATGCCCTTGTATAGACATTGAGAAAGGTGCTAATGGGTTGGTGGACGAAACGAATCCCTTGCTTGCATTTGTATATGCAGGGAAATTCGTTTGTGGGAAACGGATTCTATATTTGCATTGTTTATGCTTTGAATTCAATCCGGCGGCTATGCGCGAAGTCGATGATTGTTTGGAGATTCAAACAAAGGAGCATTTCTGGGTAAAGTCCTTGCAGCTGTATCGATAGTTGCAAGTCATTGCGAAGCAATTCAGATGATTACACAATGACGGTTTGTATATACCATCTGTGTCAATTGTACATGGCATCTATGGCGACGCCAGGATCGAACTCTAGTGTGAATATCTATACTAATAGGAAATTCGGTTCTTGGTCGCTAATGCAAAGATGCACTGATACATGTATGAATGCCCATGTAGGAAAAATTCTTTGCGGGCATTTCCAGGTAATGCATTGAAAGCACTAATTATTCTTGGAAAGGAAATGTTTTTGCTGCCGGGAGATTGTGGTGCAGGTGTGAGAAGGTTGAAATTTGCCTGACAACCGAAGGCACCGAATAGATTTTGTTTTATGCTCCTGTATAATGGAAAGAATTCTTGTAGGGAATTCGTAAGCGAAGAAATGCATGAAAGGTAAGAATCCTTTTACAGGCACTTTTAGGTTATATATATTTGATCTATTTGATGCGTGAAGCATTTAAGGTGCTAATGCAATTGCATTAGCGAAACTTATATGGTTGGGTCAAAGTTATGGGAGTTCTTCAGGTAAGTAACAGTGGGGTTTGGCGGAACCGCCACAAGATAATCGCGAAGGGTAATAAACTACACGCGGATAATTTATCTAAAAAGGATACCGCAGGAGTGTTAAAACCCTGGCGATCCTCGGCTTAGCTTCGGCCACATGGACACAATCGTTTGCGTCTGCGAGTGAATGTGCATCCGCACATAGTCTCGGCGAATGGATTGAAAAGAGAGCAGCCCTGGAAGCGAGAGGATTCTAGATGAGAAAAAAATCATAGGGAGAACAACCAAGGGTTTAAATTCTTCCTATGGGAAGAAGTGTGTGAATCGAAAAAGATCAGTCAGAGATTAGCAGTTGCCCTTCAACGACCGAGGAATAACGAGTGACGATTTTTGCCTTTAAGAAAGAACAGCATAGCGCGATACAAAGGAGTGGAGTCGAGTTTTCGTGTGATCGACGGTATGTGAAAATAAAAAAAAAGACAGAAAAAAAAACAAATAAAATATCTTATAGAAAGGGTGATCTTTTATTTCGTTCGGTAGAAACCCGTTCAAAACCTTCAAAGAGATATACTTCAAACCTACAATTATGAGATTCGTCAAGTGTGAAAATGAATGCGGGCCGGGCCGGGCATTAAGCGGGACCTCGCGTCACCAACACCCACTAATTCCCGCAAATTTCCCCTCTCTACCTGTAAAGGGATGTTACGCCTCGCTATTCACCCCCTCTTAAACAATACCATACATAATCCCAAACAACCATCCTCAAATAATAAATCTGCGGAGAAATCCAATCATCAATTCATATGCTTCCATCTAAGTAAACTTTAATCAAAGTATTCTGCATACAATGCAATACTCGCGAAGCAAAGCCTTTTCCACGAACAATTAATTCATATCGCATATCTTGCGATAATTATCCACCCATGCCAAAGCATATATCCGTCGTGCACTTGACCTTGCATTCTGCTTCGCATTACGAAAATCAAGCAAGCACCTGTCCACGGACCTACACGGTCTCATGTTACAAGTACATATGTTTACAGGTGGGATACATGATATGCGAGCACAAGCGGCATTATCAAAGGCCAGCGACTACGAAGTAGTCGTTCGTCAGAAAACTGCTGAGTTCGGCGAAGTAGCGAACACAGCAGTGAGGCGCAAATGAATCGTATGATACAATTGGCACATGCGGGTAATGGCCTATAATGGGTTCGCCGCATTAAAAGCAATTGAATAATTGCGCAAGTCATTACCGGTGCATTTTTAGCAAAGAAAACGATTATGGAATGGTTTACTTCTCTGTCGCTGCAGTTTTTGCAGAACAAACGATTGGATTATGACAGGCGAATAACCTCAGAATAGGTTACACGTTCTGGGTGAGGAAAATGCATCATCTGCATTAACTCACCAATAATTTTGTATTTAAAGGGTAGTGCAAGTGAGTTTCTTCACAGTGTAAAGTAAAAACAAGAAGGCAGCGGCCATTACAATTGTACAGCGGGTCTTCTTGTTTAAAAAACGTCAAAGTGTTTAAGGGATGGACATTCCCAGTGTGTTTCAACAATAAAGTTTAAAGTTAAGAAACAATAAAGTTTAAAGTACAAAACGATAAAGTCTCGTATCAATTAAGAGGAAAAACCCAAGAAGAGGAGAAGACCTTATATGCCAAACCAAGAGGAGGAGAAGACCAGGCGAGTCACTAATTCCAAATTGAACTAAATTTAACACAAACTTGATAACTAATTAATAAATGTTAGCATCTGGGGCTACGCTCAGGTGTTACATTTTGGCACCCAACGTGGGGCATAATAAAGTATAAATAATTTAACCCAAAAGAACATCTAAATCAAACAAATCTTATGATAACTTAAACAAATTAAATGATAATATCAGAGGTCAAACTTTGATGTTACAGGGAAGTAAAATCGTCAAGTAACTAATTTGCATAAACTACTTTATGCAAATTCTACTTGGCAGGTAAAAATAATAAAAAACGGCGTTGGCGTCGAATAAAAACAAAACGTCAACGGCGAAAACAAAAAAAAATATATTCAATCGTCGTTAAAATATTGCACAAGAGAGTAAAAGACATTCAACAACTCCCCAAGATTCCCTTACAATACGAAAAAAAGATGGTCGACCACGTATCAGACCTTTACCCGATTCGTCTAATATTTGTGGTTAAGTCGCAGATGAAACAACCAGTGAAAGAGCAACCATCAAATGAAGACTTAAATATCGCAATTCAAAGTATCTTGGAAGAGAACGAGACGACAACATCGGCTAATCGCCCTAAAATAACTAATTACGAAGCAGTTACGCCTGCCTCGACGAATAATCCAACAAGCTGAACAGGGGAGCACAAAGCTCAACGCCTCCTGTACCTGCCAGCAACAGAGACAGCAGCAGCTACAGCGACCGCTCCACGGTCAATACAAGTAAGTCCACTTACCTTACTTATATTACTTATTTATTAAAATGATATATTAAATTGTGTAAAAAATCTACAACAATTTTAGCGCTGCCGGTGACCACCAGCTGAGGTTTGTGTCGAACCCGTCGGGGAAACAAACCCAGTGGTGGGAAGAGTCCCGAGGCTCTTACACACCTACGCCGACTAGCGGAACTAGCGGCTAGGATACGAGCAATAAAAAAAAAAAAGCCGTATGTAGTGATCCTAAATCACTACTCTCACCCACTTACCTATAATCCCAATCCAAGTGAATCATATGAGCGACAAGTTAAACCAAAAGTTAGGTTGCCGCACATTGATTCAAATTCCTAATTACCTCACCCATAATCCAATTGAATCATAAGCACGACAAAATTAAACCAAAATCCCTTTGCCGTACATTGATTCAATTCCCAATAATCCTAACATCATGAAATGCTTAACTCTAAATGCATTTCATGATTTTCCTTCCAAAAATTGATTCAAATAATTCGTATACACTTCCGGGAATCCTATTCCAATTGAAGCACACAAAATCTGGTTTGTGCTTCTTGGAATTTTTACATAAAATTTTTAACAAATCTCTGTTGCCACAGAGTATAAAAGGGGAGTGCATTTTGGATTCGACATGAGTTGGGATCCAGAGGTCGAGGCAACGGCCGAAAATTGAATAATTAAATAAATAAATTAAATAAATATAGTAAATAAAATTAAATCGCATTTTTATTTGGCAACCCCGAAGGAAGACACCGCATTGAGGTAACAAAAAACGATTAAACAAAATATAACCCTACACGTATAACAAAATAATTTAAAAAAATAAACAAAAATTTTGTTTCTCTTTTTCCCCTTTTTGCTTTCAATTTACAGGAGAGAGGACGAAATCAACGTTGGGTGGAAAAATCTGAAAACAGTTTACCCAAATATTTCCCATTGTTTCTCGTATTTATTTTCAGGTTTCTGTCTTTTTCTTTCTTTCTTGCTTTCCAAATTTATCTAGATTGGGTCCCTCATCGCTGGTCGTTTGTTCCGTAATCGTGTTTTTGTTCGCTACCGGTTAATAGCGAACCACGGTTAGATAAATCCGAGTAGGTCCGTACGAAAAATAAAGAAACGCGCGTACTTCATTTACCCGTGATGCAAACTAGACCCCACTCAAGGAGGAGTTCCGCGGAACGTATAACGGAGGAACCAAACGCCGCTATGTTGGGTGCGAAAAAATGTTTGGACCTAGTCCAAAACAACGTGGCTGTCTGCAGTGGCCAGAAAGGTCCTAACGCAGCGAGGGAACTGCATAACTTCCTCGAAAGCTGTGACAGGACCCTAGATTGTTTGTCCGAAGGGGAGGAAAAAATGTTCCTGCGGTGGCTACCCATGCGATTAAGTGGGAAAGCTCGCCGCATGTTCCAGGAAAACCTCCCAGCGACATTCAAGGAGTTCTCACAACGACTCCGGAATACGCTACTGCCACACGCGTCATATGAGGAGTTACACTTAAAACTCTCTCATATGCGACAATCCCGCGAAGAGGATGCCACAGATTTGACGCACCGAATAACTCAAGCAGTAACAGACTGTAATGAGGCAGAAATCCGTAAGTATGGAAATAACAATATCGTAGCGTTCGTCATCCAGATCGAGAGATTGGTACTGATGGTAGGGATTAGGAACGACCAACTCAGACATCTGATTGTGGAATCAGAAAGGGATCCTCTAGATAGGATTATTGCCAGACTTCTCCAAATAGAGAAAACAGAAAATGAGATGAGGAGCGACAGTGGATAGTATAGTAGGGAAATACCAACGAGGGTAGACACATACCATGATCAGTCACCTTCACCTGAAAGGAACGACACACACCAGGCCCCCATCTCATCAAATAGACAACAATGTTAAAAAACAATCCATTCTACTATTGGGAGGATGAACAGGATCCCCCAGAGGAAACAAATAGGGTTTCAGATAGGACCTATGGCGATACACGCGAAAACTCCCAGGAATCAAGACACAGGCAAAATAGGCCTGTAAATGATGCGTCTCAGGTAGTAGGGACAAAGAATAGGAACACGAATACTAGGTTCCCAGAACGACCTCGCCCTGTTACCCGCCCCTAACCTGGGAAAAACCCGTTTAGGTCAGAAACACCACCACACTTCTTTAGAAGACCAACAAGGTCCAAACTCGAGAATCCTGAGGTACCACGGCACTTTCAGAGAGGCGAGGGTAATGATCACAGTGACTCATCTAGTCAAGGCAGAGATAAACGTACACCACACCCATGGATTGTACGGATGACATACAGCTTCTGCAATAGGAACGGGCGTGTGTACTATGAATGCCTTCGAGACATGAAGTTACATAAAATGAAGGGTATCGTTTCCTATAACCAAAAAAGAGAAACTAGGATTCAATGCCAGTCATCCTCTCAAAGGGAAGCTATTGCAATGGACTTTCAAAAAAATTTAATTGTGTCGAACATTTGGTGGTTTACTATAAAAGACAATTAACCTCCAATCTTTTTAATATCCCTGAGCTATCCTAAATCCAAATCCCATTTCTTCTGCTACCCAGAAACAGTAGCAAAAAAAAGATCTAATGAAATGTGTTCATTCCTCCATTACTTTATATTTAATACCTCATGCATTTAAAGGCGTCAATAAAAACACCTTACTTATGTTGGAAAGCAAATTCACAACCTTGGGTGACTGGAAATTTATTTAAAGACTGGTTTGTAAATTGTTGATGCTTCATTCCAACGTTAAAGTAAATAAATACTGTTCCTACCTTCTAATTAATCAGTTTTCGGAACGTAACCCTCTCTTTTGTACTAGCTCTGGACCTCGCCTAACACGGTTTTACAGAACATCAACAGGAGAGATCCTCTCTACCTTTCCAATTCACCACCACAGAGAGATACTTTACGTTTCTTTCAATGAAAAGAAAAGAAAACTCACCCGTAGCCGGGAGAGTATTCACAGAAGTCGCTTTCCAACCACCAGACGAGCCGGTCGAGTCGTCTTTTAACCGCTCGAGAGTGTGCACACCGCCGAGCGTTAATAACAGCCGAGTTTTATCCACCGGGGTGTGTACACACACGCATTTTGAGTGCGAGTTTACGTGAGAGTCAATAAAGTCAATTTTCTAATAGTTAGTAATAGTTTAACAAAATATCACCGTCAAATAGATTTCCTTCTACATTGCTTACATGTTACAAGTTTTAAATAAAAGATATTAATTACAATAACTTTACTTGTGTGTTTTATTATCTGTGCTGTGTCCGCTCGGTTGCGAAGGCCAACCATCGTTACATTTTCCCTTGCGTTGGTAAACTAGTCTCCCATTCGGATCTCCGGGGGGGACTATGTCAGGGGGAACATCATGCAGATATCATAATAAATAATGGAAGTTTAAAAGGTTCGTTATCGCATAACCGGGCTCGCTCTCGAGGCTCGGCCCACGCTCGACTGGTGACGGCATTTTGTAACATCAGGGGCATCGGTTTCACCAATACCAATGTAAACGCCGTCCACCAATATTTGCAAACAACGAAACCTGATATACTTGCCCTAACTGAGACCCAGGTCGATTCGTCAACTGATTCGACATATCTTCGTTGCTCAGGATACGACTTGCATTCGAGATTCCGTTTTAAGGGCGGAGTCTGCGTTTTCGCGCGGTCCAATCTGGCTTGCCAGAGGATGGAGGCGTTGGAGCCCAATAATATGGACATCATATGGTTGAGGGTCGTGCTGAGGAATTCCATTAAATTTCTTTGTTATCTTTACCGCTCCCCGAATGACGATTGACCGGCGACATTTTTCGAACATCTTTCATATACCGTCGACTGGATACAGATCAACGGCTTCTGAAATTGTTGTCCTTGGCGATTTTAATGTGCACAATTCCGGCTGGTTGTTACATTCTAATAGAACCGACGAGGTTGAGAGGCTGGGAGGCTGCCGGTGATGTTTGAACTTGACTCAACTCGTGGGGGAGCCAACGCGAGTACCGGATGCCCGAGGCGATTATGCGAACAGCCTGGATCTGTTTTTGACATCCGAATCGAGTATTTATACCGTAGTGGTTTCTGCGCCACTGGCGAACTCAGATCACTGCTTGGTATTTGTCGCGCAAGCACTTGCATATCAAGCGAATAACCGGCCTAGGCAGTTTCGCCATGTATGGAAGTATGGGGCTGCTAACTGGGACGATTTGCGAGCTTTCTTCGCATCCTTTCCATGGTCGGAGGTGTGTTTCGGAGACTCCGATGTTAACACCTGCGCGGAGTCGGTATCAGAGATTATTCTTCTGGGGATGGAGATGTATATTCCTCAGTCCATCAAACGAAGTTCGTCTGATAAACCTCGGTTTGATAAAAAAAGCGAGCTGATTACAGCAGCAAAAAATAGAGCTTTTAGGCAATGGCGTTCCAATCCCACCGATATCAACAGAACGAATTTTGTTAGAATCAGAAACGCGTGCAACCAGGCGATTGATACCGCGAAGAAGACTCACAACGACAGGGTGATCAATAAGCTCCTTCGGTGCCCAACTGGGTCGCGCTCCTTCTGGTCAATGGCAAAGGCTGTCAGCAGTAACTTTGCTTCCTCCTCTTTCCCTCCGTTGGTGACAGACAGCGGGACGTTAGTCACGAATCCAAAGGATAAAACTAATGTGTTCGCGAATTTATTTTACGCGAATTCAAACCTCGATCCCGGTCTTTTGGAGCCACCTGCGATCTCGCCGGTACAGTCTTCCATGCGGGATGTGAGATTTCGTCCGCGCACTATTCAACGCATTCTACGTGAACAGGATTGTAGGAAGGCAACCGGCCCGGGCGGAATACCAGCAATAGTCCTTAAGAACTGTGCTCCAGAACTATCGCCGGTTCTTGGCAGACTCTTCCGCTTATCTTATGCACGGAGGACCTTTCCTGCCTGCTGAGTTCAGCCAATCCCAAAGACAGGAAAAAAGTGTCTCCCACAAAATTACGGTCCGATAGCATTACTGTCTATTTTATCTAAGGTAATGGAAAACGTCATCAATACAAAGTTGGTTAAGTATTTGGAGTGTAACAGACTTCTGAATGATCGTCAATACGGATTCCGTGGCAGGCGATCCAAAGGAGACCTTTTGACACTTATAACCGATATATGAACATCCGCTATTGAACGGTATGGTGAGTCAAGGGCGGTCGCATTGGATATCTCCAACGCTTTTGACCGCGTCTGGCACGGGGCATTGCTGAGCAAACTTCGTTCATATGGGCTTTCCCAACAGCTTTGCGACTGCACGAGGAGCTTCCTCGAGAATCGATCGATCCGGGTTGTTGTGGACGGCGAGTGTTCGGATCTGTATCCTGTTAATTCGGGGGTGCCCCCGGGTTCGATTTTAGCTCCAACCTTGTTCTTGCTTCACATAAAAGATTTGTTGGAGACAACGGATAACAAAGTGTTCAGTTTTGCGGATGATAGTACGCTTGTTTCCTCCTTTTCGAGTGATCGGGCGATTGGTGCATCAACGTAGCACCAGCTGAGATGTAGACAGATTGACTCTCTGAACCAGGATCTAGATAAAGTCCTGCAGTGGGGAAAGGCCAATCTTGTCGACTTCAATGCAACGAAGACCCAGTATACAACATTCACAAAGAAAACTGGATCATCGGTTCCACAGCTGATGATTAATGGCCGGGCCCTCAAAGCTGGGGAAAGTTTGAAATTGCTCGGCGTCACGGTCTGTGGGAATGTATCATGGTATAAACACGTGTCGAACATCGCCAGGTCAGCCTCAGGAAAGGTGAGTTATCTTTTTAGAGCCAAGAAATATTTTACTCCGGCCCAACTTCTTCTCCTATATAAATCCCAAATTAGACCCGCGCTCGAATATTGCTCACATGTTTGGAGCTCGGCTCCTAAACATACCCTCGACCTACTTGAGAGCATACAGAGACGAGCGATCCGCCTGATCGGGGACTGGCCGACCTCTGTCTGTTTTACAGATATTATCACGGGTGCTGTTCTTCGGAGATCCGTGGTATTGTTCCGCGCAATTCGGTTTATATGCGCTCCACAAGACAATCCGACGGATCGCACCCGTTTGTGGTTCATCTCCCGACGGCGCGAACATCCCTACATCAGAACTCGTTCCGCTACAGAGCGGGGAAGCAGTGGAACTCCCTTCCCACGCGAGTGTTCCCGGAACATTACAAACTGCAACTGTTCAAAAAGAACTGCAACTGTTATTTGATGGCATCTCGGGGCGCCCACTCGGCGCTATAAGTTCGCCTCTCCCGAGAGAAGTCTAATAAATAAATAAAAAAAAAAAGAAAAAAAAAAAAAAAACAGTTTCGGGTGAACAAATCGTTGGGGATAGGGGTGAACCAGTTCCCGTGCTGGCACACCTACTTACTACCCCACAGCCCGTACTCTTTGCGGAAAAAAGGTCTACAGGATTTGCGACGATTGTGAAGAACATGTGATTCGAACCGACGCTATGACGGTTAGAATCACTAAACCGTTGAACCAATGTTCAGCATATCAGACCACTGTCGCATGTAGTACACAAGTACGCAAGTACACTCAACTGATGTGGAATTGCTATGTTATTACTAAAGTATACGGTTCTGATTCTGTGCTTATTCGATTTTTATTCGGTGTTGTTTCTTCACTATTTGCTTGTATACTGTGTGTGTATCTGTAAGAAACGCCACAGGTTAGTAGTATACTGTCATTTAAATATTCAATTATACATATTGATATGATCTTCAATTGCTAATATAGAGTGAAGATCAAATGAATGGGATAAAGCATCGAATGCGTTAAAGGATACGTTTCGAACCAAGTTCAAACTTCTGTACCAATAATGAATGATATGTTCGCGAACATGAAACGTTAGCCACTAAAATTTAGATGCTATCTCAGAATGTCGACAATATTGTGCTCAAGGCTGATAAGAAATATAATTTTCTATATAATTAACTAAGTCATGATGTGGGAAGAACTAAGACACTATGTTATATGCAGGTGTGTTAAAAACCGAAACATCGGTGTCAATTATTACTTGCAGTTTCCTTTTTTTTTTTTCTTTTTTTTTTTTTATCAAGAAAGCTGAAGCTGTGGCACAAACATGACAGCCTGAGATGTATTTTTTATTTCGATCGGATGAAACTTCGGGAGATAGCAAAAGGATCCATTTCACAGAATCTATGGACACTGGAACTCAACCTTGTTATGCCGAACTGCCATAAGAGCGAAAGTCGCCAGTACCCACGTATACACAATCAAACGCATGACATAACCTTCTTACCAACCCAGACATTGAGGTGGGAATAGTACAATAATTGCTAATCTTTAGATATATGGGCACACATAAGAAAAGAAATGTTCACCTTAAGTCATAAGCATTGCACTGGGCGACGCGAAACTATTGCGCCTTTACAGGGCCCCTCATCGGTATACGTATTATAAGTACGTAGGATAAGAAATCGAAGATCATAACATCCTATTTTTAGAACTACTCTTTTTACTATTCTAACTTAGGTCTTAATATCGACATCCTTTTTTGACGCCACCCTTCCAAGTAATCCTAAAAATACAAATATAATATGTAATCTTAATGTAGGTTATCGCGTGGGTGGACTTAAAATCAGCAGTTTATATGAACAATGTTACCTGAATAACATAAAGGTACATTTGGACCAGCTTGTGCTTGTCTCCCGAAAAATCCTACGCTCAACATTTTTGAACAAATTAGATTTGGGCAAAAAGAGTAACTAGTCCATAATTTACGCCAATGAACCCACGTATCTCCACGACCGTGACTAGAAAATATATATTAACAACTGTAAAATTTCATCAATTTACATACTATAAGTCAGTAACTGGAAAATAAAACAGAAATTGACAAACATTTCCTGACTTGCCCTAAGTCACACTACCCATTTATGTAGCGGCAAATCCCTAATTTAATACTTCCGCAAACAGCTGTCAGAACCTTCGGCATGCCAAAAAGGCTTAGAAATCTACACTGCAGATCAAATATCAACAACAAACGTAGGAGTAGGGAGGTCAATCCGTAATGACATCTCATGTTAGCGTCATTTTTCAACGTGAATTGTAACGAATACACGAATAACAACAAACTTAGTGAAGTTCTAAAATGATGATGGTTCTATTTCTTGAGGCACATGGGCGGATATATAATTGAAGATTTATAACCCATCTCAAAGTGCTGTCTAAATCTCCCTTAGGGGTCGTTTTACACTCCTCCAAAGGCACAACAGATACACACTCCGGAAAAGAAAAGATGAACAAGTAGCAACAGCGACGTCAAATTTCCGATTATTTTAACAAACAAATGACCAACGACAAACAAAAGGAGTATCAAAATGTTGGCAATGAAAAGAAATGGATTAATGTTTGCACCCACCTCTGAGACTCCTCCGCGTTGTCTCCAAATGTAGCGTAGGTGAATGAAAAGATAGCGTGTGATGCTGTCCGTACTCGACAGTCACACAATACACAGGCAAATTGATGGCAAGTTGAACCGGTGTTTCCTCTCCGATGTACGAGGTATCCTTAGTCTTGTCTTTCAATGGTTTACCTTTTTCTTTACTTTGCGTTTTATTTATGACTTCTTCGTCTGGCCAAAAAGGATTTCAGGGACTTAATTATTTTTTTCTGTTTCCTTGATCGTTATGATCAAAATGTCTGCACCTTTTTTTGATGTAAAATATCTCAATTTCAGAAGGATCTCTTATAAGCATTGATCGATTTTCTACACTCGATTTTTGGGGAAATTTTAGAATGCACACACAAGAGACAACAATTTCAATGCAGATGACGACCGAACAGTCACTGTAGTATACCCGATACGCAACAAATTGAGACTAACTTCGAACTGACATCACAGTGTTTTAGAACAGCACAAACTAGTTCCACACTGTCTAATGTATTGATCACCGGTATTCACACTTTGAGATGGCAGTTTATTGAAACAATTACTAGACTTTGATGTTTGTAAAAACTCTTATTTTCAAATGGCATTAGTTGGAGTTCACTGTTAAAAATAATAGAAGCATAGGCAGTCTGTCCACTTGTAACACTACACAACTACCCGTTTTCGCTGCCCGCCAACGCGATACTGAAGCGTATCCCAAGACAAACTTCGAATATATAAAAAGCTATTCTTGCCTCCCATAATTCCTCTCTCTCTTAATTCCATTTGGAGTCAATGGACGAACAGAAGCTACAACTAAGTGAGACCTACAACCAAGTTCGAATTGTGTTAGACTTAAGAGAACGAAACATTGCTGTTGACAAGAGCTCGATGTGGATTGTGTGGATCGTGAGTTTCACGTTCGCATTGAACTCTTTCTTTTTGTTGTCCATATAGTGATCTGTATTTTGATGGCTAATAAATTTCATAGCTTCTTAAGGAATATGCAAATACCGATGTGAACTACGACAGCTTACATCTTCAATCGAAGGATTCACTATACTGAAAAGATCTAAGTCGAGGCGTGTGACTAACCTTCATATACAAAATCTTCGATTCATTTGCATATACAATTAAATTTAAAAATGTTCATGAGTTTATTGCTGACACACTCTTAGGTTGGCTGGTGCCTTATTTGGATTGACAAACAAATTTATCAAAAACTATGGATTTCTTGGCGGAATTGATTTGACGAATCGATGGTGAAGGTGTTCTCCCGGAAGGGGCAACCGTGTCAGAGTGGGTTTTTGAACGTTGATGGAGCCGACGATGATGTGCCCTCGTGGGAAAATGTTTCTCCGTACAATACTCAGAGTTACTTGGGAGATGCTCAATATATTCATTTGTCACTATTTCAGATAAAGTTTCGACCAATAATGGTGGCAAATATAACACCAAAAAGTTTACTTTAAAAGATGCCGACAACGCAAATATAATATGAAATTTAAGGAATTGTGGCTTCTTGCCGTTTTTGGGAAATTTATATCTTTTGGGAGCAGTTCGATACCCTCGAGTGTGATACATTTCAATTAGCTTTGAAGTAAATTTTACGAAATTTAATGGGGGCAGCAAAAGGGTTTTTGTCATCGATGGGTTCCTCGCTCTTCCAGATTCTGTCAAACCGCCAACGCGTTTGCCACCATACTACTGGAAATCTATATCACGGTGAAGTATATAACCAAAATAAAAAACAGGTCCCCCATGTACTTGTTGGTAACTCCCTCCCGTCGAAGAATAAATTCAACATACATTTTATAAAGGCATGTACATGCCATAACCACTCAGAACTGCAACAAGACAATGGCTTTCTTGTAGTCAGAGGAAACTACACCCACAAAAACTGAGGATTTTAAAAGTGCATGTACTGACTGGCGTGGAGCATTATTAATGAACATTTTTTGTTTAGGAAACAGAATCTCCGGGGTCTACGTTTTGTTTTGAGGACCTTCCTTTGCCTATAGTAATCATACGGTATATTCCAAATCAATTTTTTCAATTAGCGGTTACAATATCATTGTCTAATGTTCTGCTAAATAAGGTGAAGAAATGCTTGGCAAATTTTACAATTCTGTCATGAGTCTAGTTCCTTGAAGACAGCTACATCAGATCAGGAAAACTTTTTATCCTTTTTCGAAACAAATGTGTTTTATTTTATATATATTTTTATCGCAAAAAAAAACTCTCGAATGATTTTTATTATTAATAGAACGGCATGATATTTTTTCCAAGAAAACCTGAATTTCTGTAGGGAGTTAGAAGGATACTTTCTATAAGAGTTTAACAGCTGTGCGCGTGTTAAGTGTGTCAGTGACATCATAGATAAAGATGGTGTACATGAGGTCATTGATTCACCTAAACCAAGAAACGCCATCCATTTCTGAACTCGGATAACCCCCAGAACGATAATGCAGTTAATTGCACATTTCGCCATGATCGATAAATCAAAAGAAAAAAAACGTAATTAAATGCACATTTCGGTGCAATCAATAAACCACGATAATTGCACAAGAATTAACTAGGTCAGTTCGCAATTGCGGATGTTGAACTATGGCTCAAATCGATGAAGATATATCGGCTGACATCACAATTCAACGCAATTGCAAACTGGAATCGAAAATCAAAAATTAGGTCATCGCGAAATGAAATTGCATTGTCGTAATCGGGAGGTGTTGACCCCGAGGTGTCGAGAAGAGGTGAAACCAAATTAGGAGGTAGTCTGTCGTTGGTCGGGAAGTCTGGTCGTGAATCGAGAATAGGAAAGATTGGGGAGAGCGAATGTAAAAGTTGTTTTTCTGTGAGCGGTCGGAAGAAATAACGTGAATGTGAAAAGTGGAGTAGTGCAGTGTGTTTGGAAGTGACCGTTATCTAAATAGGAGACCTAAATCATTACAAAGGTGATAACTAAAAGTGGATAATCATCAAAAGTTAACCAAACCTTAAGTATAAGTGACCACCAAGAAACTCATGGGAAGCTTGATTGTTAGTTGAGAGATCAAAAAGAAGTGTCTTAGAGATTGTAAAGATTTTAATTCAAAGTGAACGAACGTTAAGAATTAAACTAATATTATATATACACAAAGACTAGGGGATTTCAGTGAAGCTAAATTGTTATTGTTGAGAGATCAAAAAGAAGTGTCTTAGAGATTGTAAAGATAGTAATTATAGGCGGACGAACGCTAAGAATTGAACTGGCATTATATATACACAATTGTAAAGGAACTTCTGTAAACTCTGATTATTATTGTTAAGAAATTAAAAGGACTCCCCTATGTGAAAGTAAAGAGTTAAGACAAAGTGAAAAAATAAATAAAAATAAATGAAGAAAAGAGAAAAGAAGAAAGAGATAGCAAAATAAAGAAAAAATAAAGGAAGTAACTATAAAAGACTTGTTTCATTTATTATTGCGGAGTGATGCAATGCGAAAGAAAAAGAAATACTCGCGGAAACATAACTCGCGCGTCACACGCGAAAACTTCCACTCCAAATACTTTCCCATTAAAAACACTTCACAATTTAAAAATTAGGCAAAGACCTAGACGATCATTGATCACAAAGATAGTTGATCTTAAACCGTCCAGTAAGACGTTTTTGTATAATCCAGTTTATCATATTTAAAGTATATAATAAAATGTTTACAAACCGCCGAAAAGGCGGCCGCTTAATATTAAAAAAAAGAGTCTAAATTTAATCTCCGACCCAAACCGGCCTGTTTTTAAATGACAGTCATGTCACTTTCTAATAATTATAAAAGACTCATATATCCCTGGTCGGTGTGATTATCATTGAGGAAATTTCTCATCGAAATTTAGAATCATAAACTAAAAAGACATTAGAAGTAAAATTAAAATAAAATAATTCCGATGAAAATAAATTGACTACTAACTGAATCATCTTTGTGCCAGAAAGGGAAAAAGAATTGGATTCGTAAGTCCAATGTAGTATACCCATTAAAACAGAAACGCATTTCCAATAATATACACCGGATCACAAATGAAAATCTACGATTATGCAACTAAATACCGGACGATACACTCCAATGTATTATTATAATGTTATACTTAACCCAGAAGTAAGTTAATCACAATTTAAAAAGCGTTTGTTTTATTATATAAAAATGTATGTGTGGTGTAGGGGGATGGGAACGAACATACAGAGTAAAGTCTGTGCTTTCAACCCGCCGAAGGCCAGAACGATCCTTGCCCCATTTCAATCCAAGTTGACATGCAGTCTCCACGTGACACCCCTGGATAGCTACTTTGACACCCGCCGAGTAGTGAACCAATGCATGCAGCGACATCCTGAGAAAGGTTGGTGCAAGGCTAATAACCTTGCCCGGAAAAACAAATTGTTATGGACAATTTAACAAGTCTCGGATAACGACCGTATATCGGCGGAGAGACTTGCCAAATAAGACCAAGACCGGATTCCGGTTGTAGTGCCGATGATGATGATGAGGTGTGGTGTATTATACATTGTAAACGTTTTATTGTGCAACACCGACCAGTTTTGATCATCCATTGCGGATCTCAACATACACTCCAGATCGACTGTCACTAAGAGTTGCCCTAGGTACTAGGAAGGTGATTAAATCAAAAATGACAATGAGGATTATTCAAATGAATCTGAATCATTGTGAAACACCCAGGATACACTCATCAGAGAACTATATAAAGCTCTTGATAGCAACATATGGATCAGTGGCGAGACCAGACAAGCAGTCGGGAGCACACAAACATCGGGGACCAACGGAGAGGCTTCATACGGGCTAAAATAAATAGATTCAACATCTGTAGATGTTTTGCAAGGCCTAAAGACCAAACTATGCTAGACATCCTCATGGTAGATACTAGAGGCAAAAAGTCCGTTGTCATAGCCGCTGAATTGAATGGATGGGCGATCGATGGGGCGGTAAATGTACCAACAAGACGGGACACTGGCTGCTGGAAATATTTGCACCGCTGTAAGTCGCCGTCGCAAACACTGGCAAGAAGAAACAATATCGCAAAAAAGAAGGGTCAATAATAGACATTACCCTCATCTGCAACCCACTCACCACCACAGTGACCACTAACCCATAAGAATGGAACTTGACGAAAGCAATGAGAGCCACCTCAACATACAAACAGGTCCTAGATGGATGGACTGAAAAGTTTCCGACCTCAACGTGAAGATACCAGCAATCGTCAATAAAAGCAAGTAAATGTAGTTGTGCATCTTTCGATAGTTACTCACCAACATTTCAGCCATTTTGGACGCGTAGTTTGAATGAGTCAATGTGAGTGTTTTTGTGAAAATGGACAAAATTCAGTATCGAGCTGTCATTAAATGTTTGTTTTTGAAAGGCAATACGCCTACGCAAATCAAAGATGAGTTGGACTCTGTGTATAGAGACTCTGCACCATCATTTATCACTGTGAAATTTTGGGTAGCTGAATTTAAACGTGGCCGTGAGAGCTTGGGAGACGATGAACATTCAGGACGTCCAAAAATTGCAACAACTGACGATAACATCGCTAAAGTTCACCAAATCGTGCTAGATGACCGCAGAACGCTGTCCGATATTCTATTCGTTTGTGTAATACGAAGTCGTTGTGCCGGCGTACGACACGGGGTTCTACTTCATCCCACCTTCACTAAAGGTTCATCCGCGCATTGTCTACAACGAAAAGAGCAAACACACCCAGGATAAAACGTACACGGCAGGAAAAGGAAACACACTGATTTAGTTATTATTATTATTTATTGGATAATAAGGACCGACTCTAATTACTCAGATGATGAACAGACGCCTGAACACAATATAAGACAGTATACTCTACTAGTATGGCCTTATACTTGGGGGCACAAGAAAAATTATTTTTTAATGATAACGCGCTCGACTCGACTCTACTTTTCGTTTCACACCGTACCGGCGCCATCGATCCTCTCAACTACACTCGACTTCAACTGTTCGACTCCATTCCAACCCTATTCAATTCGCGCAAGCCAGCTCCTCACTACTCATCAGCTACTACGAGGGTTGCCTTTTATATTTCGGGATTAGAGAACAAAAACAAATATTGATCATCGAAAATCACTTTATTGTTTTTCAAAATATTCCCCATGAAGATCTATACACTTTTGCATGCGTTTGAACCAATTGTCAAAGCACTTTTGCCACTCTGATTGAGGTATCTCCAACACATGCATTCTGAATGCAGCAACCGCTTTTTCAGGTGTCGAAAAACGTTGACTTCTCAGTTTGTTTTTTACGTACGGGAATAAAAAGAAGTCATTCGGTGCCAAGTCAGGACTATACGGCGGATGATCCATCAAATCGATGTTTTGGGTGCTCAAAAATGCAGTTGTCGCAGCCGATGTGTGAGAGCTCGCATTGTCGTGGTGAAGAGTGATCCGTCTTCGGTGGTTGGTTTTCCTGATTTCTTGGAAGACAACTGGCAAACAAATGGTTGTGTACCACTCAGAATTGACTGTTCTGCGTTGTTCTAGTGGTACGGTTGCGACATGTCCAGTTTTTCCGAAAAAACAGGCAACCATTTCCTTGGAAGTGCTTCGTGCGCGAACAACTTTTGTTGGATTTGGCTCATCTTGAAACACCCAGACAGTCGACTGCTGTTTACTTTCGGGCTCATACGCGTAAATCCACGATTCATCACCTGTCACGATGTCATAGACGTGTTTCAAAGCACGGCGACCGTATTTTTTGAGCATTTCTTTCGACCAATTGACACGAGCCTTTTTTTGGGCGATTGACAAATTGTGTGGGATCCAACGCGAATAAATTTTTTTGACAGTCAAATGTTTATGCAATATTGAATGTATGCTGGTCCCACTAACGCCTAAGGTTGTCTCAATCTCACGATAGGTCACATGACGATCTTCCAATATCAGTTCGCGCACAGCATCAATGGATTTCGGAACAACAACTGATTTTGGACGACCTTCACGAAATTCATCTTAGAGTGAACTACGACCACGATTGAATTCACCATACCATCGATAAACACTGGTCCTTGATGGAGCTTCATCGCCAAAAATTGAATTAAGTTCATCCATGCACTGTTGCTGAGTTAATCCACGCCGAAAGTTGTAAAAAATAATCGCACGAAAATGTTGACGATTTAATTCCATTTTTGGGCCGAAATGAATCTTTTAAGTTACTGTAAACAACACAAATAGCGCTCGTATGTCAAAACGTTCTGAGTGCGTATAACCTCAAAAATGTCCAACTTTACGACAGAGCTGTCAATTGCCGGATTGCAACACTAGGGTTGGCAAAACATAAGAGGCAACCCTCGTACGCGTAGCAAATATTTTCTGTAGGACGCTCGGTTTTACCCCCTTTCAGCTTCGGTCAACCCTCAGGTTGGACTTCACACGAAACCCGCTCGTAACACTTCAACCCCGTTCGGCCCTTTCCTAAATAGTGGCGCTCATGCCCGCCAAATAGTGTCTCCATGCGACCCCGCTCGCCATTGCTCAACACCCTTCTTCCACAACCTCGGCTCCTCACTGAACCATAGCTACTGCGCGTAGCAAAATAACCAGTAGGACGCCAGGCTCTACCACCTTACTTCCACGTAATGATCCTCCTCCTTATATAGACTTCAGGACCTTCCTCCTTGGGTCCCTGGACGCCTCCCATCCATCCCACCTACACCGGTCGGAAAATCAAACCGATTCCACCGGCCTGAGACCCTATTTAGAACACCTTACACAGATGTCTCTACCTAGGCTCACACTGGAACACCTCATATAGTTGCCGTTCGGTCGAGGTCGCAGCCACCGCTACATTGGCGGCAATGTACCGGTCCTCCCTCGATCAGTAAGCCGCGCAACTGAGTGCCAGCCCCCTTACCAGTCCCAGCGGCAAACAATTCGCCATACAAACGTATGAACAAAAGACACCGGCTCTGGACTCGGGTCTCCTTTCCACCCCACACACGGCAACCCATCACTGCGGATGCGAATTCCCCTAGGATAAGTCTCCCCCATCCCGCACACGCCACTTCGTCACTGCGGATGCGGGCGGATTTCCGATAGGTTCCGACCTACTCGGACGATAAACTTGTTGGTCGAACCAACCCACAACAGGCCAATGGACCACGCCGCACAGCTTTACTCTTGACGGCATCAACGCGGTAACAACCGACTCCACACAAGCATCGACCAGGCCCTTTCTATGACCCAGGAACTCGTCATCACGACAGTTCTCCAAACAAATTTCAACGCCTCCCGAAGTACGCAGGGCCACCTTGAATTTCAAGCTTACGGCCCTCCCTCTCATCATCGCACCAACCATTCGAGCACCACTACAGCCCTACCTGTCTTTTTCGTAACTTGGGGGGGGGGGGGGGGGGGGGGGGGGGGGGGGTACTATGACGGTGTCGCCAAACCGCATGGTTCGCCTTCCAGAAAAAATCCCAATAACTGCTACCCAGTGTGGATAAGCTTTCGCTAATGTAATCGCGTTAGCATCTTAACAACCTAAAAGCCCCTGGAAAAGAAAACTTACCTTTCATGCATCTCTTCGCGTACAATTCCTGTAAGATTTCTTTCTTACATTATCAAGACTCTCAAACCAATTCGGCACCAATTCGGTGTCAGGCAGATTCCCCTAGACGAATTCCTAATAACAAAGGATTTAGATTACATACTATATAACCTTCCCCAGGGACCATAAACATTGCGCTGTCTATTTTTTTCAGCTTCGCCATGTGTATGATAAATCTCTTAACGTATACATTGGCCGGCGACCTTTTTCTTCCAGCAATAAAATACCAGCAGCTACATTCAATTAACGCAATCGTTAAGCCAACTTCCCTAACACGCATCATGTGGAAACAAAAGCAAATACGCGCATCTAGCGTCTGGTGCCATAAATTGAATTCCTTCGCATGTAAACATGTATAAAAATTCGATCCCTTTTCGTTCAGCAAGATACAGTACACGACCACCCATCGTATACCTAAATTGCTTTAGCATCGCCAGCATAATAGCAACAGGCTACTTATCCAGCTGCAGTAGATCCAATTAGCATCCGACGAGTTTCGGTTTTGTTTGCTTTACCGAACTCGCATTTCATGAATGCACTTATGCCCTTTCTTTGTTTCAGATTCGTTATCATGGCTTCGACCCATGAAAAGAACCGACGTACACATATACATATGTGCAATGACGATCGCCTCTATGAGATCCAGTTATCACCACCGTAAAAGTGAATGCACCCAAATTTCCCTTGGACAACGATTGAATTTCGTCGAGTCCTTTGCCATCCACCGACCACGTTGGTCGAGTGCCGCTCCCGCTCACCGGTGCGCACGGTGACGATAATATACCCCGAGTCGTGACGAAGATTGTGTTTTTATTGACTTCACATTGTAACTTTCACACAGTGCTACCGTAAAGTGTTAGTATCCAATAAGAAAATAAAACAAAAACAATAATCCGCGAATTCAAACAAGTTATTCCAATAGTAGTGTTTTTCCTTGATTTCGAAATAAACTTAATAAAGGAAATCCTGTGTTTAATTTTTCCGCGTTGTCTTGGCGAACAGTTTTGTTTCTCCTGTTTGTGCTTTTCTTTGGTGCACGTTGGAACTTTGTCTTAGTGATGCTCTTGGGACGAAGTGTCGTACGCCGGCACAACGAGTTCGTACCCCCACACGTTCACCACCTTCTCTCTGGCTCCATCGACTGTTCCACTCTTCTCAACTCAACTCTTTTCAACAAGCCCACAACACATACGTAATCCTCGCCCGTTCTGCATCCCATTCATTCCTGTTGGTTTTGGTGATAGGTTCATCGGAGACGTTTGTTTTTGATGTAGGTAAGCATGTTGTTCTAACCGCTCAACTATGTCAAATGTAGCACGCCACAAAAATTGCTAATTAATTAACTTGTTCAAATATGAGCTTGATTTATAAACAACTATTACTGGAAGTAAACCTGGTCACTAAAAGGGAAGCAATTACTCCCAACAGGAATTACAATGTCTTCAACCCTCTCGTTGTTGCATAACTACCCCAAGCTACTATTTAAGTTCGTCTCTCGTTCGAGAAGCGGTGAATAAGATTAATGTATATCTAGAATTACACACATCTGTTGGCATTTATTACCGGGATAGCCAGATAGCCAGGTCTGTGGTGCACAGCTTCGTTTTGTACACTAGTTGCAACTAAGCAGAGAACCTACGGATCCAAGCGGGTACATCCCAGCGCAGTGATGTTGTTTGCCCCAGGGGTCCAAAACGAACAGAGTACCAAGTGGTATAGGTGGCCAGTAACCTTAAATGTGGGCGGTGTCGTCGAAGTGTCTCACGTTGTTTAGTCGTTTCGCTAAATTTGGCTGTTAATCATGATGCCACCGAAGATGCTGATCTTATTCATCCATCAGATTGATTAGGGAAACGCAGACATTGGGTTGGCGTTTTCATTTCCTTTGTTTCACCAGGTAAGGCACGTGTCTTATATTGGGTCGACGATTGTCGCGAAGAATAGTCTTTTTTTGTCAGTTGTTTCATTTATTTTTATTTACGTAGGTCGCCTTCTGTGTAATGAGTTTGTGTTGACAGGCACACCGACGACCAAAAACGAAATAATGTTGCTGTGAAACCAAAAAGTGTACAGCCCACGCACAGTGGTGGGTATTGCCCGTAAAATTCAATATACTACCCACGTCTCACATCTTTGTGTGACTATATGTCTACATGGTTATATTCTTATTGGGTGCAACTTGTTTATTGAATTTAATTGACGTTCAAATGAAAACTGATTTTTTTGGAGTTACTGCAGATGTGAAGAAAATCAATCAACACATGAGGGTTGTTCCTAAGAAAAACGTTTTTGGAACCATGCAAGACTTTTGCGTTTTGTTTGGTCAGTGGGTGATTCGGAGAGAAGTTACAAGGCAATAATTGGATATTAACCTCTCCTACACAATTTTGTTTGGGGGAAACATTTTATTGAGCACAAGAAAGTTGAGTGAAAAGCAATTACTGCAGTGGTTTAAGGGAATAGGTTTCTGTATTTCTTTTTTTACGAAGAAAATCTATCACATAAATTTTGTTTTTACTAAGAAAATGTATCGCATAGAAACCTTAGCAGCAATTGTTGTGTTTGTCAGAGAAGACTGTAGAGTATTTGCAACTTAAAAGATGTGCGTTTCTATTTATTTAGTTGTTAATTCAGCCTAAGTTGTTTTTTAATCTCCCCCGCCGACGGGATTACTGACAATATTACAATGTTCACACATTCATCACGTTCAGTAAACATAAATAAATACGAAGAATAAAAAATCAAGAAGATTTAATGTGTTTGTTCTCTTATTTAGCTGTACGCAAATTTATTATTTAAAAGTACAAGAAATTTGTTTTGAATCTTGGGTATAAGATACGGCTATTTTTGTTTTGTTTGAAAGTTTATGTAAGAACTGGCCATAAAATAACGAGACTAATGCTGTGAAATATTAGGTGTACACATAAGTTTCCATCGTTTCTTTTGCCTGTAAAGTCTTTTTTCAAATATTCCGAGCTTTTTTTCTTTCCTGCCGTCTTATGGCTTTTAATGTTTCCTCAATGCTTTGGTTTTGATTTTGAATTAGTGGAGCCTCCAATTCTTCTGTGAGCTGACCATTTAGCAATTCATTGAAGTGCACTTCCCATCGCTCCATAATGACTTCAGGAGCGGTGATCAAATTACCCTCTTTATCCTTGCAGTAAGTGCAGCGTGGTGTGTACCGCGGCATACTGCGGATTATTTGGTAGAACTTCCGCGCCTGGTGCGGACCTCGCTCTCTACCTTTCTCTATTTCACAGAAAAGGTTTTTTTCCCAGGCACTTTCCTTTTGTCTTTTTCGAGATCTTCTGAGCTCTTTGTATTTCTCCTCGCGCACCCGCGTCCTATGAGACTACTGCATTGCCCGGTATGCAGCATTCTTATGTTCAGTCGCTAGTTTGCCCTCATCATCACACCAGTCGTTCCAATCTCTACGACTACTGCCTAAGATGGAGTTGGCAGTACTAAAGACAGTATTATTAATGTGTGTCCATTTCTCTTCTCCGCCCGGCGTTCTGGACCCAGGACTTACTCTCCCTCCATCGAGCTCTTGGAGGGAGAGCCTTAACACATGACCAAAACTGTTGCTGGTGTTCTCAATGCGTAAGGCAGCCATGTTGTTCCGAAGCTGATCCGCGGATGCAATATATCTCCGTAAGACGATCCGCGTGTTAAGTGTGTCAATGATGCGATACCTAAAGATAACATACAAAGGGTCATTGATACACTTAATCAGAGAAGTACCACCAAATTCTAAACTCCAGTAACCCCACGAACCAACAATACATGCAAGTCATCGCCCTACCGAAATAATTTCAATCAAATCATCAACTCTTGAGCAATTAATAAATCGGTCAAAAAGAATGATCATTGCATTTATCAAAGCAATAAACTTGTGCAATGTTGGAACAGTTAAAATACGGAAACCTCCAAAATGCATGTTCCAGCACAATCGTCATAAGTGCAATAACTAGGTCAACTCGTTGGCGCAAAGGTTTAACTCAAGTAAAAAGCAATGAGGAAGTATTGACCGAAATCAGCAAAATGTAGCAATTACAAATTGGGTCGATGAAAATGTAATTGCATGATCGTCATTGGGAGGTATTGACCCCGAGGTGCGGTGAAACGTTTAATAAGTAATTAGGGGGCAGTTAATAGTGGATCGTAGAGATAGAAGCAATAAGGAAATTTGATCGGAAGAATCGGGTGTTGGCTACTGAAGAAGAAGAAGTAAAAACATAGCGATAATATTACAATAGTGTACTGAAGAAAAAGGAGTTAATGTATAACGATAATATTACAATTGTGTAAAGAAAAAAGTGCTGTAACTTTATGGTTAAGTACCATTTGTAACTGAAGTAGAAGAAGAAGCTAATATATAGCGACGATATTACAATAGTGTAAAGAGAAAAAGTGCTGTAACTTTATGGTTAAGTACCATTTGTGACTGAAGAAGTAGAAGCTAATGTATAGCGATGATATTACAACAATGTACCGAAAAAGTGCTGTAACTTTATAGTTAATAACCAACTGGGACTGAAGAAAAAAGGAGTTAATGCATAGATATAATATTACAATAGTGTAAAGAAAAGAAAAGTGCTGTAACTTTATAGTTGAATACCAATTGTGACTGAAAAAGAAGAAGTTAATGTATAGCGATAATATTACAATGGTGTAAAGACAAAGTACTGTAATTTAAGAGATTTATAATAATAAAAGGAATTCGTGATTTAACTGTTCACTGTTTTATCTATTCGTTTGGTATCCTAATGGTTATTTCGACATAGACTTCAAAAAACCATAACTCGCGCGCGGAAAACTATACCAACACGATAGTGGTCCGAGTCAACTTTGGCATCTCGGTACGTTCGTACCGTCATCAGGCTCGAAGAGTGGCGGCGATATATCAACACGTGGTCAATTTGGTTGCGAGTGGCTCCATCAAGTGATACCCAGGTGGCTTTGTGGATTCCTTTACGCGGAAACCTGATACTCGCAACGACCAAATTCGTTAATGCTGCCAGTTCGATGACTCGTAGTCCATTGTCATTAGTGTTCTCATGTAAACCATGGGAACATGCGTAGAGCCTGAAAACCGGCTCCTAACCTATTTTCGCATTCAAGTCATCAAGCACGATTTTCACATGGTATTCTGGGCAGGCATTAAGCGCCCGGCCGACGTTCTCGTAGAATTGTTCTTTTTCATCGCCAGGGGACTCCTCTGTAGGTTCGTAAACGCTTATGAGGCTTATGTTTTTAAACTTGCCTCGCACGAGTTATAGTTTTCGGGTTCTATTTGAAATCCGAGAATCACGACTCGAGGGCTTAGTCGACCCAATCTTCCATTAACACCTAAATAGAAAAATCCAGGAAATCAAAACTCGTAGTTTTCTTTCTTTATTGTCACTTTTTATTGTATCTTATGTTTACATTAACTTTCCTAGTCATTCGTCTTTCTATTTAATTTACACGTATTTTTATTTTTCTTTAAGTCTATTCACAATTCTTTCTGAGCAAGGGTTTAATATGCACTCTACTTAGCTCTTTGCTTGTAACAACTAATGTTCGTTTCTTTCTGTTTAAAATCTATTCGCAAATTTCTTTTAGAAGCGGTTTAATATCCACTTTGCTTAGTTTTTCATATTTACGTCAACTAACATTCACTTCGTATTCCTTGATCTATTTGCTTTGCTTAGTTTTTCATATTTACATCAAGTAACATTCACTTCGTATTCTTTGTTCTATCCACTTTGCTTAGTTTTTCTATTTACACCAAGTAACATTCACTTCGTATTCTTTGATCCATCCTCTTTGCTTAGTTTTTCTATTTACATCAAGTAACGTTCTCTTCGTATTCCTTAATCTATCCACTTTGCTTAGATTTTCTATTTTTCATCAAGTAACATTCACGTCGTATTCTTTGATCTAACCACTTTGCTTACTTTTTTTATTTACTTCAAGTAACATTCACTTCGTACTTTTATTCTTATTTTTGACTTAACGTCCAACCTCCACTCTTATGACCAAACACCGACTTTCATGACCAACCCCGGACTGACTTCTTACCGTCTTTCACCTCTTCTCGACACCTCGGGGTCAACACTTCCCGATTAAGATAATGATATTTCATTTCGCAATGACCTAATTTCCGACTTTCGATTTCAGGTCGCAATTGCTTTGTACCGTGGTGTCAGCCAATATTTCTTCATCGATTTGCACCACAGTTCAACATCCGCAATTGCGAATTGACCCAATTAATTCTTTTGCAATTATTTTTTGCGTTTTGTCATTCGTGCGGAAATATGCCATTAATTGCTTTTCCGTAATTTGTTAATCGTTCCGGAATATGCAATTAATTGTTTTTATGTGTGGCGTTTTTCTGTTTGAGTGTATCAATGACCTCATGTAAGCCATCTTTGTCTATGATGTCACTGACACACTTAACACAGGCGAAGAGTGCATACCCTCTCACCTACTGCGTTAAAGCCAATAATGGCAGGCTTCAGTTTTTGGTTGACTAGAAAGCCTACCCCGAGCACATTGTGTTTTGCATGACAGCTATAATAAATGTCATACTTGTTTCTTTGAATAACACCACTCTCCGCCCATCTTATTTCTTGTGATCCTGGCTGCTATGCAGCTCGGACTCTGTATAATGAGCGGACGTCCCATGAGAAAATTCTCATATCGTTTAGCCATTTTCGTTTCGGTGGTCGTCGTTGTGTATCCAGTCCATATACGAGACTTGATAAATTTGCCATAATAGTTTGTTTTTCTGGGCAAGGTTATTAGCCATGCGCCAACCTTTCTCGGGATGTCGCTGCATGCATTGGTTCGCTCCTTGGCGGGTGCCAAAGTAGCTATCCAAGGGTGTCACGTGGAGACTGCATGTCCACTTGATTGAACAGGGACAAGGACCGTCTTGGCCTTCGCCGGGTCGAAAGCAATCAGTGATTTTGCCCTGTATGACCGGAAAGGTCTAAAGCCACTTTTGAGCTGTTCATTCACTAACAGTTCTCTCTTCTGGGAACTTCGGACGCCAACTGAGACTGACCTTCGAACCCAAAATCCATCGTCCCTTTATACAAATCTTCATTGAGATTTAAATGTGAGAAAACTGGGGAAAAGGATGGGAAATCTATTTTTAGAACATAAGCCATATGCAAAATTATTACAATATGCATGGAGATAAGGATTGGAGGAATTTTGATCTATTTATAGAAATTGTGTGTATACGAACCAAATGGACACTTGGTTCGTTATTGTGTGATTGTTTGTACATACGTGATATGCATCATGATGTTTGAATTTTGAGGAATTGAATTCAATGTTCGACAATAGAACGTTTGGTACAATTTGCTTGACATTGAATTCAACGTTGATTTGGGGATATGAATGGATGGGAATTCGATTACTGGATAATATGTATATGGGAGGGCAATGGTAGGGCTTCTTGGAGCACTACATCCTCCCCTCATTCAAGAAATAAAATTTGTCTGTAAGAGATTAATTTTCTAGGAGTGACGCGATAAAGGGTAAAGGGTGATGGCATCCTGATTTCGTTACAAACATTTTATTGTTGTTATTATTATATTTTCTCTAATTGTGTAATAGTTTTTTTTGGAATGTTTGGAATTATTTCAAATTTTCGGGTTGGTTACAATCTCTTGTTTTTCTTTTCTTTTTTTCTTTTGTAGCTATACATGGTGGGTGTCTTTCAATGTAGTTGGTCGGCCTTTTTAAATTCTAGGTATGTGTGTTGGAGTAAGGGCTTAAATTCACTGTTTTCTTATTGTATACATGTAAATTTTAAGTTTTGATATTGAATTAATTAAAGATTATGTTGCAATATATGTAATAATGTTATTTAGACTGTTTTTTTTTTTTTGTATTAATATATTTAATAATAATTCTGGATTATTTATATAAAGCAAGGTTATTTTAAATAAAGTATTCTCTTTTTTAAATTCAATTTGTGCTACGAGATACAGTAAGATTTTGGGTAAGCCATAATAAAATATTGTATTACAACTCGTGTATTATATAGAAATTCACAATATAAAGTATATTTCAGTTTCCTTTGGATGACGTTTCATTATCCTTATTTGTCGTGTATTTATTTATTTTTATTATTTTTTTTTTTTTTGCATCTATTAGAAAGAAAGTTTTAATTCTAAATTTTTTAAATTCATTTTGCGTAAAACTAAAAAATTTTAATTCCTTATTTTTTCTTAGGGTATTAATATATGAAGAATGTTTTGTAATTGAATAAGTATTAGAAATTATTATATTAGTATATAATGTTATTTATTTCGTAGAATTAGTTTTGTTTATTTCTTTCTCCTCTTTTTTTCTTTATGCTTGCTTAGAGTTATTTATACTGTCATTTATAGATTTCAATTTAAGTCATTCAAAACAAATTCATTTAGTTATTTTGAGTCAACGTTAGTTTGGAATAATAATTGCAAAATTCTTTTATTGTGGGAGTTAATATTTGTTTCGTCATTTATGTTTTAATAGTATGAATTTAGGAAGATTGTCTTCATAATATAAGTTATTTACAGATTTGTTTCTGTTATATATTACTTATTATCTCCTGAATTCTTAATACTGTGATGATTTATAAATTTTCTTTGTTTATTATAAATAATTTGCGTTTAGATACATCAATTTACCTAAATAAAGTTGGTTGTTTTATTTTATTTAGTTGCGTTATTATGTATCTATAAGTACTCGTATCTATTTTGTTTTTGTATAGAATTTTGTTAAACGGAGAATTAAATATTATTAATTATATATTTTCTGGTTTACATAATTTTTTTTAAATATTTTCAGATTTATGAACATGCGAATTTATGTTTTATTATGTATGTTTATTTACATGTTCATACACGTATATATATATATATATTGTTGTAATAGAGCGGCCGATAGTGAGGTCGCGTCCAGGAGAAAAGCGTTCCACGAGTGAAGCGTCCAATGGTGGTGGTTGATAGAGATTAGTAGGCAGGTTCCAGGAACGGTGAGCTGCATCCAAGAGCGTGATCGATAAACATAAGTGGGCTGCGTCCAGGAGCGGTGAGCTGTACCCAAGAGCGTAACCAATAAATGCAAATGATGGGGGGAAGCCAATGGAGACAACGAAGAGGAAGCACAAAACCAAGTCTGGAGTCTTTTCTCCTTGAGATTAACTTTTATTTACTTTATTATTTAATTTCGGTGATCGGACGAGAACCGATGGTGTGCACTTGATGAAGGTTGAATGCAGACTAACGAAATGGCATAACTGCCAATTCAAAAAGTGACGCCATGACATCATCGTGGTGACAATGATGGCCAGTTGATGCCAGCTGCTGCGCAACTGGTATACATGCGAATGTACTAGATTTCTCCAGTACATTCCAGCACATTTAATTGCCAATCCGCAACATTCCGCCCGCCTTCGCCAATCATTGGCGAATCATTTCGTTCCAGGGGACGGTGGCCAAGGGCCGGGAGTGTGGGGTCTGCTGGTGCCGGTTGGTCTTGGTCGGCTGTCCACTTTCACGTTGATGATCGGTTGAGAGGGGGCCGCCCGCCCTGAGGAGCGCTGGAGGCTTGAGGGTCTGGGATGGCCCGTATGAGCGATGGCGACAGGAACCTCTTTCCCATCGCTGATGTCCGTTGCCTCTTGTGGTCGCGGGACCGGCCAGTTGATCCGGGTTGGAGTTGTAAGGTCGCAACCCACGATCAATGACCACGTGATGACTGGTGATGGGTCTAGCTATGTCGAGACCGGTGGTGGTGCCATGTACTGCGCACGTTGGCGCCCGTCTGGAGTGAGTGGCCGGCAGGTTGCGACCGTTGGGGGTGTGTGCTGTAACATAGAGTCGGGTGCGGTGTCTACCCTGGCACTGTCCGCCTGTCCTTTCGTAGTGGCAGTCACGGGCCAAGTGCCTCCCGGGGTCGTCGGAATGCAGCCTCTGTGGATGCACAGAGGGGCGTGCTTTCTTGCTGGAGTTCGAGAGACCGCTGGTTGCTGGGTAGCGCCGCCCGCCAAGCGGGGCATTGCGCGCTCCTGGTCCTGCTGTGGTGGCTACAGGTGGTAGCGGTTGGCCTGGGTAGCTTTGGAGCTGGGCAGGAGCTTGACCACGTGGTGTCCTGGGTGTGGTGGGATGCCTTGAAGTGTTCGAGTGGGTAGGCTCCTGGTTCCTCGATTGCCCCTTGCCCCTGCAATGGTTCAGAGGGCGGGGGGTGTGTCTTGTAGTTGGGTCGCGCAAGGGATCGGTGGCTGGTAGTTGAATGGGCTTCGTATGTGGCCACCGCGGCCAATGCCGGCGAGACGTCCTTTGGGTTCTCTGATGGAAGCCGCGGCCCTCAGTCGGAAGGACGACCAGTTCCTCTGGGTCGGAGTTGTAAATTCGTAACCCACGAGGAATGGCCATATGATGGCTGGTGACAGGCCTTGTCACCTTTGCGCTGGATGACGTGGTGGGTGCTGCGCCTGTTAGCACCCATCCCAGTTCAGTGGCCTGCGCGACGAGGCCGGAACGTTGGTCCTTCCTGAGACCTTCGACGATGATGTTGGGGTATATGTCTGCCCCAAGGATGATGTCCACCTTCTCGGCAGCAGGCTGTGATGTCTCCGCTGGCATCGACGGCACGTCTTGTTGGAGTGGCAGTCGCGCAGGCGGTGGCGACCCAAGCAGTTGGTGCACAGGTTTCTTTTGTGTGCGAAGGACTTTCGACGGCCAGGTGTGAGTGATCGGAAGCCCTCGCATGGTGTAAATGGTGTGTGCGGCCCTGCAGAATGTGCAGGCGCCCTGTTGCTTTACGGGTGTCGGCGGTGTTTTGTGCATCGGGACACTGGGCTGGTTAGTCATCGGGCCGACTACTGTTGTTGGAACAGTCGAATTCGTGGAAGGCATTGGCGTTGGATCTGACACGGATCCTATGTACGCCGTGCCCACTGCTTGCTCTGGAGTCCGTGTGATGGTAGCCAGTTTCTCTGGGTCGGAGTGGTAAGTTCGCAACCCACGAGGAACGGCTATGTCATGGTGTGCCCCACAATGCGTGCGCGGCATCGTCTTCTGTGGCGGCTTCGGCACTGGGTCGATCATCGGGACCTTGGGTAGGTGGGGCTTTGGGCAGGCGGCACTCTGGTCGGCGGCCTGCTCACTCTTATCCACTGTTCTGGGGTGCAGTTCCGTTTCTGATGGCTTGATGTCGGCCATTGGCAGCTGCACTGGGGGTAGCTCGCTAGGGTGGAGGCGATTGGTGCTGTTGACCATGGTTGAGGGGGCTGCTTTGAGCGCGTACTGGGCCTCAAGGAGCTTCGTCTCTTCCTCGAGGTATATCTCTTCGGTTTCGCCGAAACAATCATCCGCGAAGTACGCGTGTTGCTGATCCTCAGGTGCCGCCAGGTAGAAGATGTCGTAGTGCCGCTTGGAGAAGGCTTCCCATTCGGTGCGGAGTGCGCATTTGGTTGCCTCGATTGCTGTCGGACTTGGTTGTCCCTTTTCCTGTATGTTGAGGAAAGTACCGGAGATGGTGGCCTGTGCCGCGAACTGAGCGGCGATGAGTTCCTTAATCGTGGTCGGTTGTTGTATTGGAGCAGCTGTCAAAGACACGTTGGTTTGAACTATCGTTGTAGAAAGTTCGTCATCCTGCTTTCGTTTTGCATCAACAGCGGTTTCCATTGAATTTTTCTCCAACAAATCACTTAGCGTTTGATTTGCAATGATCATCTGGCGGCCGCTATCCTCTGATCGACGACTTAAGGAATCCTTGGAACTGTCATCTTTTTTTGTGCATGTCCTTACATTTGTACTCGACTCGGGTTGGTGATGAACAGATGTATGATCTCTGCCGACCGAGGAATGTCGTCGGTCGAGATCTTTGGTGTTCCGCCGATTGAGGAATGTCATCGCGGAACCGTTGTCAAAGTTGTCGCCGTCGCCGCCGCCACCACTGCCGTGGTGATTGTCGGCTCCGTTGCGCATAGTGTAGCGAGAAAACGTATGATCTCTTCCGAGCGAGGAATGTCGTCGGTCGAGATCTTTGTTGTTCCGCCGACAGAGGAATGTCGCCGGGGAACCGTTGTCCCTACGGGGGGAATTTTCCGGGTGCATCATCCGTGATGGCAATCCGGGTGGAGGGCCGAGCGGCATATTAACTCCTAATTGCCGAGGCAAGCCGCCAAGGCAGGGACGAACCGTGGTTGGGCCGGACGGCATTCGCATGTCAAGTCCCGACGGAGTTTCCGGGCGCCGTAGAGGTGGCCGGAACATCATTGGGGGCAAACGACTTGCTGGCGGGGAGATGGCCGGTGCACCAGTCCGAGGAGCATCGTTACCAGGTTTCGACGTCGAATCACTTTCCCCGTCACCAGCTTCACTCGATGTATCACTTTCTTCCTGCTTGTCACTCTCACTGTGGTTAGGCTTAGGGTCCTGTTCCTTTCCTCGTTTCCTTTGAGCACTCTCCGTTCCCTTCGGGGATTCACCAGCATTTTGTCCGGATATTGCCAGCCTTCGCTGTTGCACTGGGCGCAGCTTCGATAGATCGGCTTCTACCTTTGCCTGTGGTTTCCTTTCACATATTTTTGTTGCCAAGTCCTTTTGGCTCAATCCTTTCCCTTGGCGTCCCTGTTGAATGATCTTGCCGACTTCTAAAGGTATTTTCTCATGTTTAGGTTCATCAGTTTCCCTGTCCAATTTAGCCGTGTTTTTAGTGTTGATGTGCTGCTTATTAGTACCGGCACCAAATTTCTGTTGAGTATCCGCTTGAACGCCCTGACGACGTGCCTGATTAATAGCACTTTTTGTTTTGGGGGCAGGTGGTTTCGGAGCCCGCTTACGTAAAACCGTAACTGTGTCCCAATCAGACATCTTGTGTTTGTTTCACAGACGATTGGAGTTTGGGAATACCTTCAGATCCTACAGGTATTATGATTTCATGAGTGTTGCAGCTTCAGCTCCTTGATTTGTGTCGAGGTAGCTGGCAGTTGTCGATGTGCCGCGAACTGGGCGGCGATGATGAAAATCCAATTAGCCACTGGATCCGTTTCGAAGGACCAGAAATGTTGTAATAGAGCGGCCGATAGTGAGGTCGCGTCCAGGAGAAAAGCGTTCCACGAGTGAAGCGTCCAATGGTGGTGGTTGATAGAGATTAGTAGGCAGGTTCCAGGAACGGTGAGCTGCATCCAAGAGCGTGATCGATAAACATAAGTGGGCTGCGTCCAGGAGCGGTGAGCTGTACCCAAGAGCGTAACCAATAAATGCAAATGATGGGGGGAAGCCAATGGAGACAACGAAGAGGAAGCACAAAACCAAGTCTGGAGTCTTTTCTCCTTGAGATTAACTTTTATTTACTTTATTATTTAATTTCGGTGATCGGACGAGAACCGATGGTGTGCACTTGATGAAGGTTGAATGCAGACTAACGAAATGGCATAACTGCCAATTCAAAAAGTGACGCCATGACATCATCGTGGTGACAATGATGGCCAGTTGATGCCAGCTGCTGCGCAACTGGTATACATGCGAATGTACTAGATTTCTCCAGTACATTCCAGCACATTTAATTGCCAATCCGCAACAATATATATATATATATATATTTGAAAGGAATAATCCTTTAAGTTTTTCCTGAAATTTGTGGAAGATTTCCTATACTGTCCCTTGGTTTTCAAGTGGTAATATATAAAGGGAATAAAGATTCGAGTTTAAGATTGGAAAATTTATTTTATTCGTAAGTGGGATTTTGATTATTTGGTATTTTTTCGATTTTATTTGTGGAATCCATTTTAAAACGAGGGAGGCGGTGAGAACAAATGAATAATTTGAGAGAAGAAATTGTTGTTTTTCAGTATTACGTTCTGCTGGGATTCTTTGTTCCGCAAGCTTACAATTTGCTGAAACTTCTTGTTCCTCGCTGAAATTTCTTGTTACAGTCTGCTGGGAGTTCTTGCTCCACAGGCTTACACTTTGCCGGGATTTTTTGTTTGTGCTTTATGATCTTGAACATTTTGCTACTAGAAAAGAGAGGGAGGTGTGAGGGTAGCTAGTTCAGCAGTATTTGTCGAATCGTCAGATCCGGCCCGTAGACAAACGGATTCAGATGTCGACTATTGAGTACAATCTTTGGCCAATGCTTCCTCTATTTCGGGAGCAGCTAAATCGTTCTGCTTCTGGCTTGTTTCTCTTGTCTCCTTAATGCAAATTTCATCCGTAGACGATACCTTGCATTTCCTACTTTCTTACTTGTTTCCCAAGTTTCTAATAGTTGTCTAAATTTGCATGATTACACACATGCTTCGTTTACTTTGTATTACTTATACCCTGCTTGGTTCAGTTATTGCCCAACTTCCCCAAACGTTTGTAGTGGAAATGGCCTGAGTTCTAGAAACGTTTTTATTTAATGGAGAGCTGTTTTGATTATTTAGTTAGAATAGTCTCTTCCTACAGTAATCATAGGAACGGTTAGGTTTTCCAGGATGGAGACGTTCAACCTCTGCTTTAATTTGAGGGATAAAGTTGAGAGCCTTATTATTGCGGTGACATTCCGCAGAGATATGTGGGGATTCTCTATACTACATGGAGAACCAACCCACAATTTCAACCTTATTTCGATCGCTAACAGCGTGTCAAATCATCCCCCAATAACTCCTACCAATCTATTCACCTGGAAATCATGTTTTTAAACGGACGCATAGCTGAATTCATTATTCTATGCAGGTAATGCATAATTGAATTCAGCTACCCTTTTGACATACTGGGAACTCCAGTCCTCTAACCCATGAGATTTCCACCGGAAATTCCAATTCATGTTGGTCAGCAACAACAAGTCGAATCAAACGACGCGCGTACACCATTATCCAACCGCTTGGGTAATTATCGAATTCCACAGCATGTTTCCCACGATAATATTACCCTAGCCAAAGTAGCGTCACTTCGACTTTCCCCAGACACTCCATTCGCTGGGAATCAATGATCTCTTCTTACAGGTGAATAGCGCAAACTACATTTTCCTCTCCTTTATAATTCTGTCTTTCCATAGTTCTGAGATTACCTCAGTCAACGGACTAGGTCAGTGGATCACCCTCAGAGGCTGCATTAATACACACACACTAAGCCAGATCAACCCTGGGTTATTGCGCTTTCCTTTCGATTTCTTCATCCTTTCTATGCCATCGACCGTCGAACGAATATACAAGTATTTATTCACCTCGGTGAGCGTAGAGAATTGAAAGATGTACAAGAGAGCGCGATTACCATTGGCTGATCGTTGTGCAAAATTGAAAATTCGAATTTCTTCCCTAATTCCAGTTAGTCAATGACCAACACCTGAGGAGAGAAGTCGAGATTGAATTGCCAACCAAACCATGTCGAGTGTTATCTGTGGGCTGCAGCCATTTAATAAATAAAATAAATTTCGAAATATGTGCTAGTAATCGTGCCCTGTTATTGTATCGAAACTAAACGCAAAATCGAATGTAAATATATGTAATTAACGAAAACTATTTTGAAAATACAAGAAGCAATTGAAAAAATTAAATTAATTTCCAGCAAAACAAAGTGTATTAATATTTTCGTTTTTCCTTGGTGAACTGTTTGTGGCGAAACCGCTTTTTATTCGCACGGAGAAGCTGGTGGGTGTGAGTGAAACATTGCCCCTGGCTTGGCATCCATACAACACCCCCACAGATGTGTCCAGACCTTTTGCACGATTGGCAGATTATTGGTGGCTGAATTTGAATTAGTAAGAAATATCAAAGTATTTTCATTACCTAATCTTGGAGCTTGTTCGAGGGCATAATTGATTGCTGCTCTGAGGTTTGGGGTGTGCCGTGCTTTAACCAATAATTCCAAACTAGAGCTCCTAAGACCGTCCTCAAATGTATGCAACGCGAGTTTTTATTTTCCTCTAGGAGATACGTCTGCACTGCAGGTTCGACAGTGCTTTTAAGTGGTCAGCAGATGCAGGAAGTGTGCGAGACTGTTTCCAAACTCCTTCACATCTTCCTTGCTATCTTGCTTGGCTGTCACCAGACTGTTTTGTGCCACCGCTGGCCTAGAGGTGAGAATTTTAAATTCTCCCTTTAATTGCGAAGCAAGAACATTCCGGTTTGTATCGGATGTGTTCTGATGCTAGCCTTTGCAGTCTCGATTTCACCATGCTTAGAAAGAAAGCATGCTGACTGTCGTCACGTGCCTGTGCGAAAATAATATCCCCGCGAGAAATGAAGTTATCTATTATCTACGGGTTACCGTTAAACACCGGTACGAAATCCAAAATATCCTTTAATCCGATAATAACCTTCATTATTGATGACGTAATAATTGCGCGCGTTTAAATATTCGAGTCGCGTATACGTTTTAGGAGAGATCTTTCCCATATGTTCCCAAACGCGAGTGCAACAAAGGTAAAGGGGAAGTAGAAGAGATTTCTCGAACCCAAGTGGAACAATCTTAAGATAGAAGAATTCTGGCCACAGGAAGAAGTTAAGAGATCATTTCAAACCTAAGTCAGGGGCAAGAAGGGAAAGAGGTTTCAAAATCCATTCTATAAAAACGCCAAAGGTAAGAAGAAGAACCCAACAGGTATAATGGGTAACCTACAAATGATGCTAACGTCTGCTGCAGATTCAAGGTCTTCCTGCCTAAGTTTTACTAAGGGTATGAAGAATGTTCCCCAAGTAATTTTAAATTATTATATTAAGTAGCGCAAGGCCAATAACCTTGCCCCGAAAAACAAATTATTATGGAAAATTTAACAAGCCTTAGACTTGTTAAATAAAGCCAAAGCCGGATCCCGCTTGTAGTGCCGATAATGATGATGATGATATTAAGTAGCTTCTTAATATAATAATTTAATTCCTCAATCTATAAGCTCCGTGAAATGGCCGGGAGAAATTCCTGGCCATCTTTCGGAGCTTGGCTGATGGACCGGTTCGAGAAAAGGTTGGTTAGGTAGTAGTCGGTCCCAAGGTGAGATACCACCCCGTCACGCTGTACATTCCGCGATATCGCCGAGAGAAATCTTCGACGGTGTTCCAGACGTGTGGCTGATGGCCCGGACTGACACGGGGATAAGTCATGGTGGTACCTTCTGATATAAAGAATTCCGGAGGTAAACTAGTCTCCCATTCGGATCGCCGGCGGGGGGGACTATGTCAGGGGGAACATCATGCAGATATCATAATAAATAACGGAACTTTGAGAGGTTCGTCATCGCATAACCGGGCTCGCTCTCGAGGCTCTGCCCACGCTCGACCGGTGACAGCATTTTGTAACATCAGGGGCATCGGTTTCACCAATACCAATGTAAACGCCGCCCACCAATATTTACAAACAACGAAACCTGATATCCTTGCCCCAACTGACACCCAGGTCGATTCGTCAACTGATTCGACATATCTTTGCTGCTCAAGATACGACTTTCTTTCGAGATTCCGTTTTAAGGGCGGAGTCTGCGTCTTCGCGCGGCCCGATCTGGCTTGCCATAGGATGGAGGCGTTGGAACCCAATAACATGGACATCATATGGTTGAGGGTCGTGCTGAGGGATTCTGTTAAATTTCTTTGTTGTCTTTATTGCTCCCCGAATGACGATCGACCGGCGACATTTTTCGAACATCTTTCACATACCGTCGACTGGATACAGATCAACCACCCAGCTTCTGAAATTGTTGTGCTTGGCGATTTTGATGTGCACAACTCCGGGTGGTTGTTACATTCTAACAGAACTGACGAGGCTGGTACGCTGGCGGAAATGTTTGCTCTAACCCACAACTTGACTCAACTCGTGGGGGAACCAACGCGTGTGCCGGATGCCCGAGGCGATTATGCGAACACCCTGGATCTGTTTTTGACATCCGAATCGACTATTTATACCGTAGAGGTTTCTGCGCCACTGGGAAACTCAGATCACTGCTTGGTATCCGTCGCGCAAGCACTTGCATATCAAGAGAATAACCGGCCTAGGCAGCTTCGCCATGTATGGAAGTATGGGGCCGCTAACTGGAACGATTTGCGATATTTTTTCGCATCCTTTCCATGATCCGGCGCTCCCATCCCACCGATGTTAACAGAATGAATTTTGTTATAATCAGAAACGCGTGCTACCAGGCGATTGATGAAGGCTCACAACGACAGGGTGATCAATAGGCTCCTTCGGTGCCCAACTGGTTCGCGCTCATTCTGGTCAATGGCAAAAGCTGTCAGCGATAACTTCGCATCTTCCTCTTTCCCTCTGTTGGTGACAGACAGTGGGACGTTAGTCACGAATCCAAAGGAGGAAGCTAATGTGTTCGCGAATTTATTTTCCGCGAATTCAAACCTCGATCCCTTTTGGAGCCACCTGTGATCTCGCCGGAATAGTCTTCCATGCGGGATGTGAGATTTCGTCCCCGCACTATTCAACGCATTCTACGTGAACTGGATTGTAGGAAGGCAACCGGCCCGGACGGCATACCAGCAATAGTCCTTAAGAACTGTGCTCCAGAACTATCGCCGGTTCTTTGCAGACTCTTCCGCTTATCTCATGCACGGAGGACCTTTCCTGCCTGCTGGAAAATCGCTCGAGTTGAGCCAATCCCAATGACGGGAAAAAAGTGTATCCCACAAAATGACCGTCCGATAGCACTACTGTCTACGAGGGTTGCCTCTTATGTTTCGGGATTTGGCAACCCTAGTGTTGCCATCCGGCAATTGACAGCCCTGTCGTAAAGTTGGACATTTTTGAGGTTATACGCACTCAGAACGTTTTGACATACGAGCGCTATTTGTGTTGTTTACAGTTACTTAAAAGATTCATCTCGGCCCAAAAATGGAATTAAATCGTCAACATTTTCGCGAGATTATTTTTTACAACTTTCGGCGTGGATTAACTCAGCAACAGTGCATGGATGAACTTAATTCTATTTTTGGCGATGAAGCTCCATCAAGGACCAGTGTTTATCGATGGTATGGTGAATTCAATCGTGGTCGTAGTTCACTCCAAGATGAATTTCGTGAAGGTCGTCCAAAATCAGTTGTTGTTCCGAAAACCATTGATGCTGTGCGCGAACTGATATTGGAAGATCGTCATGTGGCCTATCGCGAGATTGAGACAACCTTAGGCATTAGTGGGACCAGTATACATTCAATATTGCATAAACATTTGACTGTCAAAAAAATTTGTTCGCGTTGGATCCCACACAATTTGTCAATCGCCCAAAAAAAGGCTCGTGTCAATTGGTCGAAAGAAATGCTCAAAAAATACGGTCGCGGTGCTTCGAAACACGTCTATGACATCGTGACAGGTGATGAATCGTGGATTTACGCGTATGAGCCCGAGAGTAAACAGCAGCCGACTGGCTGGGTGTTTCAAGATGAGCCAAATCCAACAAAAGTTGTTCGCGCACGAAGCACTTCCAAGCAAATGGTCGCCTGTTTTTTCGGAAAAACTGGACATGTCGCAACCGTACCACTAGAACAACACAGAACAGTCAATTCTGAGTGGTACACAAACAATTTGTTTGCCAGTTGTCTTCCAAGAAATCAGGAAAATGTGCGAGCTCTCACACATCGGCTGCGACAACTGCATTTTTGAGCACCCAAAACATCGATTTGATGGGTCATCCGCCGTATAGTCCTGACTTGGCACCGAATGACTTCTTTTTATTCCCGTACGTAAAAAACAAACTGAGAGGTCAACGTTTTTCGACACCTGAAGAAGCGGTTGCTGCATTCAGAATGCATGTGTTGGAGATACCTCAATCAGAGTGGCAAAAGTGCTTCGACAATTGGTTCAAACGCATGCAAAAGTGTATAGATCTTCATGGGGAATATTTTGAAAAACAATAAAGTGATTTTCGATGATCAATATTTGTTTTTGTTCTTTAATCCCGAAATATAAAAGGCAACCCTCGTATTTTATCTAAGATAATGGAAAAAGTCATCAATACAGAGTTGGTTAAGTATTTGGAATGCAACGGACCTCTGAATGATCGTCAATACGGATTCCGTGGCAGGCGGTCCACAGGAGACCTTTTTACACTTGTGACCGATATATGGACATCTGCGATTGAACGGCATGGTGAGTCAAGGGCGGTCGCATTAGATATCTCCAAGGCTTTTGACCGCGTCTGGCACAGGGCATTGCTGAGCAAACTTCGTTCATATGGACTTTCCCAACAGCTTTGCGACTGGACGAGGAGCTTCCCCGAGAATCGATCGATCCGGGTTTTTGTGGACGGCGAGTGTTCGGATCTGTATCCTGTTAATTCGGGGGTGCCCGAAGGTTCTATTTTGGCTCCAACGGGTGCTGTTCTTCAGAGATTCTTGGTACTGTTCCACGCAATTCGGTTTATATGCGCTCCACAAGACAATCCGACGGATCGCACCCGTTTGTGGTTCATCTCCCGACGGCGCGAACATCCCTGCATCAGAACTCGTTCCGTTACAGAGCGGGGAAGCTGTGGAACTCCCTTCCCACGCGAGTGTTCCCGGAACGTTACAACCTACAACTGTTTAAAAAGAACTGCAACAGTTATTTGATGGCATCTCGGGGCGCCCACTCGGCGCTATAGGTTCGCCTCTCCCGAGAGAAGTCTAATAAAAAAAAAAAAAAATTTGCATATGTATGTAAGATTTTAAACTTGTAAAATAATTTTAAATTCATTATTCCCCTTCTAAATTTTATGTATATGTAAATACCCATCATCATCATCGGCACTACAACCTGGAACCGGTCTTCGCCTTATTTAGCAAGTCCTGAGGCTTGTTAAATTTTCCATAATGATTTGCTTTTTCCGGGCAAGTTATTAGTCTTGCGCCAGAGGCTCCCCGACGGGGAATTGAACCCCGGTCTACCACGTGACAGGCGGGTATACTAACCACTATACTATCAAGGAGCCCAATATAATAAATACCATATATAACGCAAATTTTAATTTGGTATATGTATATTTAAATAGAAAAATAAAATTTTTGTAAAATTTGTTCTTGATATCCCCTTTGGATTGATATTATAAAAATTAAAAAGGATTTAATTAATTTTGTGGCTTCTCATGTGTCCTTCAGGTACAAAATTAATTTTTTTTTATGTAGTGCCCTATTTATCGCCTTAGTGTAACATAAAAGGAATTTTTTAATTTACATTGTGTGTTTCATTTGTCCCCTTTAAGTAGTTTATAAAAATGAATTTGCTTACAAGAATTTGTTTTTACAAGGGAATTTGTTGTACATTATTGTGTTGGTGTTGCTGCTTATGCTGACTTTGGTAATATTGCGGCTGGACAGTACAATTTGAGGATGTAGTTAATGCTGCATCTATTGTTGGCTGTGGTGTCATTGTGGTTGGGCAGACGGCCATGAATGCTGCCGATGTCACTGGTTGATGTAAATATCGATGATGATGTTGATGCTTATATCAAGGTCGGTGATGGTAATGCTGTGAGATTGCTGATAGATGATGCTGCTTTTTGTTTTATCCCAAAATCGTCAATGGTGTTAGACAGGGGACGTTGGATGATCATATAATGTTTTGTGCATAATGTTTTAGTGGAGCCCACTTCTGGGTGCGAAGGAAATCTTGAGTGATCAGTTGTTAGGATGCTTCTGGTATCGGTTTTGGCTTTCGATCCCAAGATCATCTGCTTCTTCTGGTAGTTTATTGGTAGAGACCAATAGGCTTGTCTGCTCATTCTCCAGGGGTAAATTAGATTAAAAAGGAAAAACAATTAACATTACCAAAGTGATGTTGTAAATTAAATTGAATTAAAGTGAGTTTTAACGAGGATAAAACCTTAGTGTTCTTTTTTGCCCTTGACATTCGTCGCAATAGCTTAAAGAAGTGCAAACCCAAAAGTAGACCACCAACTGGACTAAATGTATCGAGCTAAAAGGAGAGGATGTTGAGATATAAAATGCTTATTTGCCGAAAAAAAAACTTTTATTCAAAAAATCAGTGACTTATCAAACTGCCCTCGTAGAACAACAGTCAAATAACTGCAGCAGTCAAATAACAACAATGAAATAGAGAACAAAAATGTTCACTTCCACACAATCCAAGACATCGACAGCGCTCCGCCACGGAGGATTACGTAACACTTAAAATATAAGTAAAATTTAAAATATTTGAGCAATTTAAATTTGATATTTCGTATTTCAAAGACAAAACGAAATACATGATTACGGCGAGAGCAGGTGGATCTCAGATAACACATATAAACGTCAGAGGTAAGATATTTGAAAAAGTTAAAGAATTTAAATATCTGGGAACGATACTGACGGCCAGTAACGAAATGTCGAAGGAAATTAACAAGAGACTGCATTCCGGCAACGCGAGTTGGCACGCAGTCAGTAAACTGCTGAAATCCAGACTTCTATCACGTAACATAAAGCTCCGTGTCTATAGAACCATAATCATGCCGATTGTTCTATATGGATGCGAAACATGGCCTCTCACAAAACGGGAAGAAAACAAATTCCGCGTATTCGAGAATAAAGTTTTGAGGGGCATCTTTGGAGGTAAATATGACGAGGAGGCAGGACAATGGAGGAGACTCCATAACCACGAATTGGAAGAGCTATATCGCAAACCTACAATAGTGAGAGTAATCACGTCGCGAAGATTAAGATGGGCCGGACACGTGGCGCGAATGGGGAACGATAGGACCGTGCATAGAATTCTTGACGGTAGACCAACGGGAAAGAGACCGATAGGACGGCCGCGACGGAGATGGGAGGACAATGTTAGGTTTGACCTTGAGGAGATCAGATCGAATGGTCAAGCGTGGAAGGAGAGTGCCCAGGACAGGGAACGATGGCGAAGCCGAGTCGGTGAGGTCATGAACTTCCGGGTTCCTACAGACCAATAAATAATAATAAATTACGTATAGTAAATCTATATGGCCCTTTTTTACAGTGGAATATTACGACACCTAAAGAGTTTTGTTTTGTTGTTGTAATATTTTACTAATCAAAATGTTAAAAACTTTTTAAATTAACTGTTGCAGTAAAAGTATTAAACAAGCACATTCGCTTGAAATTATATTTAATTAACGGCCGCGTTAATCCGTACAAATTGTTCGTTACTTAACATAATATAGTTGTTCGCCATTATGATATTCTATATCCTCTTCTCTCTTCCAATATGTTGTGCCATTGGAATGTATGTTACCACTAAGGCTTGTAGGGCGGGAGTATTTTAAAATTTAAAAGGTAAGAAAAAAAGTATAGCAGTCAATCATAATCAATTGTATAAGTATAATAATAGTATGAGCATAATATAAAATGTACAATAGTATATAGTAGGCATAATAAATAGTTACAATAACTCGTTACTACAGAACCATCGCATCAATACTTTAAACTAATGACTCTGAGTTCCCATATTTTATGTATTTTTCTCTTAAGTATCAATCCGATTAAAAGGTCTTCCTTACCTTGGTTACAAGCATAAATTATTGATGTCACTGAATATCAAGGAAGTAAAAAAATAATTCCCACATAGTCGGTGAAACATTTCTCGAGTCAATATATATGAAAAGATTTATTTATTATATCTAAGGTAAATAAAGAAAAGGAAATCGTCAGATTTGTTTTGCTTACCTGACAAATTACTCATTATGACATGTTCGCTAAACTGTCGGGCGACAACATTAATAATGGAATAAACCTCTTTAGAGCTTCTATCTTAAAATGTATAACACTTGGCAATGCATTTTAAAGGAATTTATCACTTCCGTACTGCGATAAAAATATTTTTTATTTTTCAATTCACCTCCTTTCGTAAAGATTGAGTGTCCTTGTAACTCCACATACGTGCACGAGTGCAGTCATGGTTGTCGTAAAATGTTGCCTGCTGCGGCACCCAAATACTCATATAACTGAAGATGATTTATGATGTTTATTTTGCCAGGGATTTGTGCTTCGCCAACGCGCCAATATGGATTACAAGAATCGATTTTAACCATGAGAAGCTTATTTACGTCGTCATCACGGGGTCCATTGCCAATGCCGAAGTCTTCATATCACATTCCACTAATTCACGGGTACATTTGACTGAAGTATATATAACATTGGCAAGGTAAAAAGAAGTGTTTTCTATAAGGTATAGCTTAGCCCCATAAACAAGAATGAATAAGAGGCGAATCGACTGCACTTCGTTGTCGAGGATAGAATTTTTAATTTGTTAAAATATATTTAGAATCCTCATAATTGTTACTACAACAATATTATAAACGTTTTCATGAGGCATCTTCTCGTAAATAGGCAGATGCCTATAACGATTATATGAACAAAATATGAGCAAGTCGAAAAACAATCTTACAGTAAGCTCGCGTGTGATCTTGGCAATTATTTATGCATCATTCATTGCAAAATTGTTTAGGATGTAGATCGTAAAATTAATTTCATGAGCTTCGATTTGCTTATCTAGCGAATTTAAACATTTTATTTTGAAAACAAAAATGTAAACCTAAATATTACGCTTTACTGTAGTGCTCCAAGAAGCCCTCCCATTTCCCTCACATGTATATATTACCCAATAATCGAATTCCCATCCAAAGCATTCATATCTCCAAATCAATTTTGAATTCAATGTCAAGCAAATTGAACCAAACATTCAATTGTCGAACATTGAACTCGATTCCTTAAAATTCAAACATTACGATGCATATCTTCACATGCATCGTATGTACAAACAATCACGTGAAAATGAACCTAGTGTCTATTTGGTTTGTATACACAGAATTTCTATAAATAGGTCAAAATTCCTACAATCCTTATCCCCATGCATATGCATTGTAATCATCCTGCATCTGGCTTATGTTCTAAAAAAATAGACTTTCCATCCTTTTCTTCAATTTTCTCACATGCAAATCTCAATGAAGATTTGTATAAATGGACGATGGATTTGGGATTCGAAGATGAGTCTCAGTTGACGGACGAAGTGTAAGGACGCCAATGAATCCAGAATTTATAAACATAAATCAATTAAATTAATTAAATAACAGTTAATCAAGTATTTTAAATCATTATCCACTCCGATTTTAGTCATGGGACGTGGAAGGACGCAGACGCTTAAGTGAAGGAAACCAATCCCAGCCTTTTAATTGAATCATCCATCTTCTTGGGCCGAATTGACTGGCCTCTTTCACTCAACAATCGGTCGTCACTCTTCCCGGAGGTCCCGGAATTGCGGTGGCGATCGCAACGAGCAACTAGGGGGCAGTCTAACAAAGAGACCCTCGTCTTTTTAAAGGCAAGGAGACGCGCTCCCTAAGATTTGCTATCACAAAAATGGTGGCAGCGGTGGGATTGCCACATCCCTTACCTATAGAAACCATCCGAGGAACCAGAACCTCTTTCGGGTAAGAACCAATGGACGGACAAGATAGCTCCACTAGTTGAGTCAAATTGTGGCTAACAGCGAACATCTCGGTCAGCCTCCCAGCCTCGTCGGTTCAGTTCGAAGGCACCAACCAGCCGATTTGTGTACATTAAAATCGCCAATGGCGACAATTTCAGAGGCCGGGTGATTGATCTGTATACAGTCGATGGTACATGAAAGATGTTCGAAAAATGTCGCTGCTCGATCGTCATTCAGGGAGCAGTAAAGACAATAAAGAAATTTAACAGAATTCCTCAGCACGACCCTTAACCAGATGATGTCCATGTTATTGGGTTCCAACGCCTCCATCCTCTGGCAACCCAGATCGGACCGCTGGAAGACGCAGACTCCACCTTAAATCGGAATCTCGAATGTGAGTCGTATCCTGGGCAACGAAGATATGTCAAATCAGTGGATGGATACACTTGGGTCTCAGTTAGGGCAAAGATATCAAGTTTCGCTGTTTGTAAATATTGGTGGACCGCCTTTATATTCGTATTTCTGAACCCGATGCCCCTGATATTACAAAATGCCATTATCAGTCCAATTTCCACAGAGCTGCCAGAATGAATCCCATTACGCGACGACAAATTTTTTTAAGTTCGGTTATTTTTCAGAAAATTTTCATGATGTTCTCCTTGACATTGCCCCCCCCCCCCCCCCCCCCCCCGAAATTCTTTATCTCAGAAGGTACCATCACGACCTATTTCCGTGTCAGTCCAAGCTATCAGCCATACATCTAAAACAGAGCCGACGATATCGCGGAATATACAGCTCGACGGGATGGACCTCATCTTGGGACCCACCCACCGCCTAAACTAACCTTTGCTCCAACCAGCCCATCAGCCAAGCTCCGAAAGATGGGCAGGGTTTTCTACCGAGGGATTTCACGGAGCCTATAGCTGGATGGGGAGGTATATCACCGGGCGACAAGGGATTGGGGCCCCACCTACTACTCGGCCTTTAGTCGCATCTTACGACAAGGTGGCCTAGCTAAGAGATTTCGTCACACCGAACCTGGATGATTTGGGGGGTGTTACCCCTGTTAGCACCCACCGCAAGAGAGTAGCCTGTGTGATGAGTTCGGAGCTCCCCTCGATGTTGAATCTATTTGATGAAAACCTCGATGTTGAAACGTTGAAATCTGGTTATAAAGTGAAAGCTCTTCCACCAAACGTCGTCTATCAGGCGTACTTTATCAAAGTAAACAATGACATTGGCTGGTGGTTGTCAGTTGGCTAACGTAAATGTACTAGAATTGCCATTCTCAATATAACTGCGAACTATTATAATAGCGGATATAACTATGAATCCGCAAGAGTCGTGCTCACCGTTTTCTTCAATTATCGTGATGTTGTACAGAATGAATTCCTACCGCAAGGTCAAACAGTTAATAAGGAATACTACTTAGACGTTATGAAGCGTTGATGAGAGAGTGTTCGTTAGAAAAGGCCGGTTTTGTGGGAAAACAAATCTTAGATGTTGCACCATGATAATGCACCAACTCAGAAAGCTAAGATTGTGAGCGAGTTTTCGACCAAAAACTCGACTAACATAATCTAATAAGCACTGTATTCAGCAGATATGACCCCCTGTCAATTTTTTCTGTTTCACATACTCAAATTGCCACTTCGAGAATACGTTTCGAGTCAATTGAAGCTGTAAAAAACAAAACAAGGAACCAGCTAAAGTCTATCCCGGCCGCGGCCTATATATTGAATTATACTTTGATATACTTTGAACGCGATAAAATAAATGTTGATGATTATTTCAAATTTGTTGTTTTATTGGGAAATTCCAGGTAGACATTTGACAGAGTGTACAACTGTTTGAAAAACTGAAAAACTTTGTGCCATTATTTTTTTTTTTATTTCTTAAAATTTAACTTACTTAACTTACCTATTTTTTTTTTTTTTTAATTGTTAATTTTATGTAAAAGTACTTATCTTAACTTAACTTAAATCTTATACTACCCTAATTCTAGAAAAGCTAAGTCTATGTAAGCTAGCTGATGATAGTGTGATTCTATACCGACTTTGGTATCCAGGTCTTTATATGCCATTCAACCACCAGAACTGTTGACGCTGTCTAATACTATCGTCCCGGTCTCTGTGGGAGATAGCCCTACTGAAGCGCAGGAGCTCTTCTTCGGTGCGCGTTACTTCCCGGTCGTAGCACAATCGCCCGTCTACAGATGATCTACTTACATGATAGATCAGCGGAATTCCGGATCTATCCTGTATAAGCCCTTTCATATCCAAGTCAAGGAACGCCTCTGGTGGAACAAAGCCGTTGCGACGCACGCTCTCATAGTACAAGGTGTTTGGATAATAGGCCCCGAAAATTAGGTCATTTGACGAGCTTATTGCTCTCGCAATATGTCCTCTGATTAATTTAATCATAAAATTATCCACCCTATTTATGTACGCTTCATTATATAAAGTCTCATTTGAGTAATACTTTTTATAGTCCGATTCCGGTGTCCGATATAATCTGAGACAACTTCTGAGACACTTTCTTTCGAACACCCGAATCTTTTCCATCAAATTTGGACCTATGTTGAACCATACTGGGCAACCATATATGAGCATTACCCAGAGGGAATTCTTCTGCCTTATGGTCTTTTCCGCATTTTACGCAACGGTGCTGCATTTCACAGTTCGCCGCCGCGTGACCAAGACTGTAATCTTTCTTAGACCACCAATTCTGCTGCTGGGCATTAGTTGAACCAAAAAGAAGGGTAGCTTGCGGTTTTCCCTTCTTGCCTTAGTTGTGTTGAATGGTTTTAAGGAGATAAACTCGAGATCGTCGTGCCTCAACTTTTGAAGCATCTCGAGCAGAGCCTCCGGTTCCACCTCAGGGTCGACACCCTTTAATAGAACCGTTACCCTCTTTGTTTGCTTCGGCGTGAACGAGTAGAATTCCGCGGTGGCCCTTTTTAAGACCTCTTTAATTTTTTCGTGGTCTGCCACCGCATAGGTTTGAATGGCATGCCTATTACCAGCCAGTCTTTTAACTACAAAATTGTTTCCTATAGCTAGCTTACAAAGACTTACCAATTCCTTACACTCAATATCTATGGTGTTGATTGGTGGCATCTTTATTTTTTGGTTGTTATTGTTGCTTTGCCGCTGTTGTGTTGCTTGCTGTGGTCGATTTTGTGTTGATTGTTGTTGTTGATGTTGCTGTTGCTGTTGCTGACGGCCGACTTTTGGCTTCGGCTTTTGTTGTTGTTCGGTGTTTTTTTCTTTTTCGAGTACCGCTATTTTTTTCTTTCGGCGTCTCTCCTCTAGTCGGGCTCTTGCCATCGCAAGTTTCTCCTCCAATTCAGTTATTTCCTCTTCTTCATCCTCAGACTCTGAGGATGCAAGAGAAGCGAACGAATTGTTTGCCCCATGCATATTGAAATTGTCGGGGGGGGGGGGGGGGGGGGGGGCACTCACTGTCCTCCTCCATTTGCTGACCTTTTTCTCCATTGTTAATTTCGCGGTTTTACTTCGCGTCACAATGGAGTTTTTCGGTGTACCTTTTCGTTTGTTTGTCGCGTTTTTATCTTCCTCCGTGTTCATCCTGGTTCTTTCCAGTTTATTTTCATTTTAAAAAAACAAAGGCGACCGCAATACAAGTGTACAACTGTCTTATAGGAAGAATATTCAGAGGACAGAACAAAGGAAAGCAAGAGTGTCTGGCCAAGTTTCGACAAATTTTTTTGAGGACAAATTTTTGCAAGGCCAACAGTGCTTGCATTTTATTTCTGGACCTACTTTTCCCAACATACAATTGCGTATTGTAACTTGGAATAGAATATAGCATAATAAATTATCCTTAAAACCCTAGTAGATAACACGTTACGTAAACACTAAGTGTCGAAGAGTGCATCAGAAATATTTTTTTAAGGTATTTGCGTTTCGCCAATAATTCATTCAGGAGTCAAGGGAAAAACATTTATCACTACATGTTGGAATATAACATAAATAGGGCGAAGAACAGCCAGTGGAACAACCGACTTTAGATGAACTTCTCGATTTTCGATGAGCCAATGGCAGCCACGATTAAACTCATTATACCAACACTTCAACCCATAAGTTGGTCGATACAGTCCTGTCTTAATAACCTCCATCAAAACTCATAATAAATTATTCGGCGATTTAACGAGACGGTTCTATTTTATCTCGGAGCCACAATTCTAGTCACTTTAAAGAAAATTCGCGTTCAAATATTAAAACTTTCTGTAGAAGAATGTGGTCAAACCTTCAAACTTAATGGAAACATCGGATGGCACCGGAACACCAAATGTTGCCAAAGCTGAACTGTATTAGTTTACTTTAAGAAAGATATCGTAAAAAAAAACCTAATTACAATTAAATGAGAAGTAAGATATTTTAGTTTGAAACAAAATCGGTACTTTACTAAGGTGCAGTGATTCTTAGTTTTTGTGGAGATAACGATTTATTTAACCCACTAGCCCGTTGTAGTCTACAACACAATACTACTTTAAGATCAAAGTCGCGTTCATCTGCAAATCGAAGCATCTGCGCTTCCATTTTGGTCTTAAGGACTTGAGATTTGCAACATCCCCTGTGATTCTTACGAGGTGCTGCATTATTGCAGAGCCCTTAACCCGATTTTGACTTATCCGAAGGTAATTCTTTTCCTAAGGACGTTCCCAGGGGTTATGATTATTGCACAAATATAATTTTATGCTTATGCAAAAACTGAATAGTTAAGATGATATCAAACATTGCCGAGCTTATGTTATCCGCCGAACATACCGTACCCAATCCCACCTTTCTTAACCTTTCTGCCATAAAGATGGCAAAAACCTTCAACAAAAACTTGTACTCTCTAACGATTTACACGACCTCATGATGCCTTCAGACTTTTGCGGGAATAGATATCAAATGTACTTGCTTGGCAACACAGTATCTGTAATGACCATTCTTGTTTGAAATTATTGAGTTGAATCATTTGAAGTCGAAACTAGGTAACTGCAATAACTTTATGGCCATCTTAGTGCACAACAGCGGATATAAAACACGCGACCAGAAGTCAGTGGTCAGTCGCTTCAATAACCCCAGCCCACCTTTTCCCAACTAGGCGTCGTTAATTATGATCTCATAACCCACCGATAGTTGTTTAGTTGGACTATTCATAGATCTCGTAACATGACAGCACGTCGGCTCTAACAAGCCACTGTGCGCATAGTTCAACAAGCCTGAATAAATTTCATACTGCATTCCACCTAGAACTACCGCATGATACCTGCCTTCTGTGACTTACTGTTTGATTAGCAGTTCACACCTGATGGGTTTCACAGTGCAACATTCGTATCTTAAAACGATGGCTACAACTTGCATGTATGTACTTGCCGATAAGTTAAACTATCACTATATAGCGGACTGTTTAGATTCTTTGCCATAATTTGCATTCGGACAAGAGTGTCCTTCACAGACCAGTTCATAATTTGCACTGATTTTCACCTCGACTATAGAAGGCGGTAAGTCTGTGTGGATGTCACCGGCCAATATCAAAACCTACAGCATCCATTAAAAGGTGCTAACGAGAGGTATATAAATAGTTCTTTGATTCGCGATAGCAGAGAAAGTGTTAAAGTGTCACCAGCCAAATTTGGAGCTATGAGGTTATAAAAACTCCGCCGGCAAAGGTGGACCCTGCCAAGCGGTTGTTTATACTTCCACAACCTACCTGTATTATTTTCCCCAATTTTAGGACGCCGATCGGTCAATTAACATAACAATGTCGCCGATCGTTTTGATTTTGTTACTCTCCGATTTGGTGGATGACTTCAGAAAGGTGTTGCTGAAGTTGAAGGATAGTCTTTTATTTTTGTGTGTCTAACAGGTGGGAGATGTTGAAACCTACAAACACTTGTATATAAAAAAAATTGTGCACAAAACAGCCGTTAAACTTTAAACTGGTTGTTTATAGCTCTTAGTGTATTGTAAGATATTTTGTTGTTCTGTTATATATGACAGCCTTTGTTTGGTGATTGTCGAACGTTAAAAATTTATTGGGAACATTAAGAGCTGCAACAAAACGTTAGTTAATTACTACAAATAGTTTTCTTGAGTAGTTTGCTTAACTTTTCTTTTTTTTTCTTTGAGTACTAGTTATGTGAAGCTGACTTCAAGGTTTTGTCATTTTATGAGGTATGTTGCTAACTATAAGATTTTAAGTCATGCGTACAAAAGGGATTATCAACAGACTTCGAATGGTGTGGCAGAAGCCTTCGATCTTAACCGATTATAATCGGAAAACATTTATACTCAACTACAATAGTTGTGACTAACAATTGGTTGCGAGCGTAAAACTGGCACTTGCATGCTTCGTATAACAATGTGAACATTGCAGCCGAGACAAGGTCACCTCTGGTGGTGGTACAGGGCTCCACATCGAATGAAGTATTGTAAATTCCACTACCCAAACTATGGACCTAGCATCAATCGGATTAACTACTCACTTCCAGATTCAAAGATCTTTGATTGAACAAGTCCAGTTCTTTATTCCAAGCAGGTTTGCACGACAGTTGGCAGGCGTTCTCCGAACCCAAACACCAGTCTATTACAGATAAGTGTTTTGTTAATTGTTCTAAAGATCTTTATTATTATCCACCTCCCAACTAAACTCAATTAACAACTACTAACACAATTGATATACATATTATAGGTTTTAAATTTTTTTTTCAGCCACTCATTTCTGACGTTATTGTGGAAAATATCAGGAATGGGCAACGAATTTGAAAAACTATTAAAAATTTATTGGAATTTGCAGACCCATGCGAGAAAAGTTAGTGAAATGTAAAATTAAAAATAAGGGAGAGTACGCGCATTTTGTTATGGCAGAATCTAGAGAATAATGTCGGAAACGGTTGACAAGCGAACTTAAAAAGTGTTAAAAACTTGTTGGATCGGACAAACCTATGTGGACAAATGTGGGAAAAGTTAGTGAAATGTAAAAATAAAAATAAAGTGGAGTACGAGCATTTTGCTATGGAAAAAGCCAGAGAATAATGTCGGAAACGGATTACAAATGAATTTCACAAAATACCAAAATATTAAATACACTTCAAAAACTATCACAACCTTGTCAACGGCTGCAATAGCTAACTAAATGGCAGAATTTTGCTTTAACCTTATCTACCCGCTCCAGACAATATGCGCATCATTAAGCAGCACGAGTAGTCCCGCGCGATTTAGCGGCGCGGATGTCCTGCCGGTCTCTTTCCCGTTGGCGTACCGTCAAGAATTCGATGCACGGTCCTATCGTTGCCCATTCGCGCCACGTGTCCGGCCCATGTTAATCTTCGCGACCTGATTACACTCACTACTGAAGGTTTGGGGTATAGCTCCTTTTCGTGGTTGTGTAGTTTCCTCCTATGTCCTGCCTCCTCGTAATATTTACCACCAAATATACCCTTTAAAACCTTATTCTCGAATACTCGGAATTTGTTTTCTTTCCGTTTTGTGAAAGGCCATGTTTCTCATCCGTATAAAACAATCGGTATGATTATGATTCTATGGACACGGAGCTTTATGTTACGTGACAGCAGTTTGGATTTCAACAGTTTACTGACTGCGTGCCAACTAGCGTTGCCGGAGTGTGGTCTTTTGTTAATTTCCTTCGACATTTCGTTACTGACCGTTAATATTGTTCCCAGATATTTAAACTCTTTAACTTTTTCAAATATCCTGCCTCTGGCGTTTATATGTGTTCCCTGTGGTCCACCTGCTCTCACCGTAATCATGTATTTTGTTTTGTCTTCATTTATTTCTAGGCCCAACTCTTGTGCCGCTTGCATGATGATTTCACAGTTTTTACCTACAGTTTCTAGATTATCGCCCAGAACGGCGATGTCATCCGCATATGAGAATACTAGTGTGACCCCGTTCAGGGATGATCCGACCATGTTGTCCTGTACCTTTCTGATGATATACTCGACCAAAAGGTTAAAACGTCATAGGAGAGGCCAGCCCCCTGTTTTAGTTCGTCCCGGATTTCAAATAGTTCTGAGAGGTGGTTTTCTATTCTAACTCGGATTTTGTATATGGTTGGGAGCAATGCTATTCTATATTTTTTTTAAATGGGGACGACTATTGAGGTTTTCCATTCTTCCGGAGTGACTTCCTTAACCCATATTGTTTTGACGAGTTGGTGTATCTGTGGGGGGCGGAAGATGTGTGGGAGCTTTGGGGAGTTGCCCTAATGAGTCGGGTGTGCCTGCACGGGCCTGGGTTCACTCATTCGCCCACTATCGTTCTGCCGTAAGCCATTCACGAAAGGAACAAAATAAAACACTGACTTTTGTCTATTTATTGTTTACTAAAGATTGGTTTAAACAAAATTGGTGGAATACAATTTTAACATAAGGTTCAATACAACTCGAGAATTAGGCAAGGCGGTAATTCACTTCTTTAACTATTGAAGGTGATACTAATTTTATCAAAAGGTTCAGTATAATAAGAGAATTCGTCTGCACAGTGATTCACTCGTTTATTTATTGCTACACGACTCCACAAGTGGACGAACTCCGTGGGGTATTTCGACTGTTCAAAAATCTCGGATCGGTGCCACTCAGCGGTGGTTGAATTACGACTCACGAAAGATGACCCGTGCAGAGTCAGCCATCCGTTAAGGGTGGGTTTTCGTCCTTTGAGAGGAACGTGAAGTTTCTCTTGCCGCGACCAATCAGAGACGATCTCTCTGAGTTGATCACGGCGAGGATGCATGGTAGTTCATGTTGCAGAGTTGTGGCAAACGAAAACAAAACAAAAAGAAATGAGAAGAAGGGCATTATTACTGTGTGCCTGCAGCTGCGCAAATTGTTTGCCCGTCATTAGAGCGACTTGTGCCATTAGCAAATAGGATACTCACACAACGATGATTGCACGCAGCATCGATGCTGGTGGCCTATGTGGGATTCTTGTGTGCATGTTTTCATGCTAAAGAATATGTTTCTCGGCTACTGGGCGCGGGATGCGCAGACAAGTTTTGTCGGTTGGACAAAACATGGGGTAACTTTGAATAAGTCAAAGAAATGTACTGCGTACGTGTGTGGGAGGGCAAGGCAGTTAACATGGGGCGCTGTTGATTCTCCGATGTATATTGCATGTTTGTAATTCATTTTAGGGAAAAATTGTTATGCAACATTTAAGCGAACGACTTTTCGTTTTCTGATGATATGGATGATGCCCTATAGCGATTCTGTAAATGCATGTACTGGATTTTAGATTTCAGGAATTTGAAATGCTGCTTATGGCTTGTAAGGCTGAGTTCTGTGATGCATTATCTGCATGGAATGATGAATTCAGGTGATGCACCCCTTTCATGATTTATGCCCTTTGGAATGGTACCTTATACAGGTGGGATAGGCCAACGAAAGAGATTGAGGTTGGCGTTATGCGCGGCCTGCGGGCGATATTGTGGTTGCAATTGTGGGTAGAATCGTGGGTGGCGTACCCATGTGCAAGAATTGTGGGCGAGATTGTGGTTGGGGTCGTGGTTTGGTTCTCAGTATGATATACAGAACCCCCACAGATCCTTCGAGCGATTGCCTCTCCTCCACGCTTCAAAAGCTTTGCCGGTATGCAATCGACTCTACGAGACATGTTGTTTTATAATCGATTTATTGCGTCTGCAACTTCGTTCAAAGAGGGCTCTGGGATCTGAGGCTCGGCTGTACGTACGTCTGGTGCGTTTATTTGTGGTTGATGGGTGCACACATTGAGCAGGTTTTCAAAGTACTATTTCCATTTTCACGATATTGTTTGTTTCTGAGACCAGACAGCTGATTGTGTCTCGAATTATTTTGGCTCTCCCTCGCTAGCCATTTCTAATTGAGTTTATGCTGGCATACATTCCTCTGATGTTCTTTGCTCTGGTATTTTTTAGGGTTTTTTCGATCCGAGTCTTCTCCCATTCGCGTTTTTGCGTTTGAAAAGTTACATTGTCTCTTTCCGAAATGTCGAGTATCTGTCTGCATTGACTTCCTCCTATCTTTCTAAGTGGATCACCCTGATACGTGTGCGTTCTTCGACCTTTGCCCTGCACTCATCGTCAAACCAAGTTGTGAACTTAATTGTTTTCTTAAACCTTTTGGGCTGTTTGCTTGACTGTGTTTCTAGCGGTGGGAAGTGCACTTCAATGAAGTGCTAGATGGTCAGCTCACAGAAGAATTGGAGGCTCCACCAATGTAAGATCAAGACCAAATGCTGCCGTCACCAAGCATTGAGGAAACATTAAAAGCCATAAGCCACCTCAAATCAAATAAGGCTCCTGGAGCTGATGGCATACCAGCTGAGCTGATCAAACAAGGAGGAACAGCGTTACATCACGCAATTCATGACAACGTGGTGCACGTATGGGAGCAAGAGGAGATGCCGGAAGATTGGCGTCGTGGTATAATTTGCCCCATACTTAAGAAGGGTGATATCATACTGTGCAGCTATAGGGGTATAGCAATGCTGAGTACCAGAGAGAGTATCTTCCACTATCCTACAAGATCGGATAGCCCCATACGATAAAGTCATCATTGGTCAATATCAGTGTGGCTTCATCCCAGGCAAATCAGCAATTGATCAGATATTCGCCCTTAGGCAGGCGATGGAAAAATGTCAGGAATTTAAGATTCCATTATATCATCTATTTATAGACTTTAAGGCCGCCTACGACAGCATAGCCAGGGTAGAACTATATAATGCCATGAGGGAGTTCGGCATTCCAAACAAATTGATACGACTTTGTAGGTTAACCATGACCAACGTAACTAGTCAAGTAAAAATAGCGGGATTGCTGTCCAAACCAATTAAGATCTTTAATGGACTCGGACAAGGGGGAGGTCTGGCCTATCTCCTCTTCAACCTGGCGTTGGAGAAAGCAATCCGTTACTCTGGCGTTGTGGAGTTGTGGCCCTCTGTTGTAGAGGGACTATTATCACCAACTCCACCCAGACACTTGCCTACGCAGATGACATCGACATCATCGGTAGAACCGAATCAGTGGTACAGGGTTCCTTCACCCAGATCGAGCAGGCGGCACAACAACTGGGACTGCACATTAATTAGGGGACAACTAAGTACATGGTGGCAACTGCTGCGAGAGAAGACCTAACGTTGGTCAAACTAGCAGAGTAGTGGAGCACGAATTTGAAGTAGTGCAATCCTTTAACTACCTTGGGTCAATAGTATCAGCCGATAACAATGGAAGAAGAAATACGCGAACGGCTGATCAAATCCAACAAAGCCTACTGAGGTCTATCAAGGCTCTTTAAATCCCGGAATTTATTCAGAACATCCAAGCTACGACTGTACAAGACCATGGTGTTACCAGTACTCATGTATGGATCCGAGACCTGGGTGCTTAATAAAAGGCACTCTGAACTCTTAGCCGCGTTCGAGAGGAAAGTCTTAAGGAGAATTGTTGGGCCCGTAAGTGTAAGGGAGGACGATTCCAGAGACGCTACAACCATGAGTTGTACGCAGTCTACCTTGAAGCTAATGTTGTTAAGAAAAATCAAGGTCGGTAAACCCCGGCGGGCAGGATACCTAGCTCGACCGAGCGAAGAGAAGCCTGCTCGGAAACTCCTTTGTGGCAGGATGTATGAAAGGAGACAGCGCGGCAGACCTTGTCTGCGATGGAGGTATGGCGTAGACCAGGACGCCCAGAGCCTGGGAGTGCGAAACTGGATGACATCGGCTCAAGATCGGAACCGGTGGAGAGTTTTTGATCCCGTTTGTAGTGCCGATGATGATCAAATCTATTCGTTAGTTCGTGTTCAGCCTTTTTGGACAGGGTTTTTAGTTTATCAGTCTCGAACTTTTTGCTCATCTCCCGTGACTACTGCCCATGTGGGTTTGCTGCGAGCCGACTCCTGGTATTGGCCATCTCTAGAAGATGGTCGGAGACGCAATCTGCTCCTCTATATGATCTTACCTCGAGGATATTCGAGTGGGGTCTTTTGTCTATGAGGAAGTGGTCTATTTCGTTATGCGTTACGCCGTCGGCTTTATGGATTTGCTTGTGCTTGAATATCCTGCTTTTCACTACCAGATCTTTTGACGCTGGTGTAGGGCTATAATTTGGTTAAGTTGGTTTTTTATAACTTACCTCCTTGGGGAGATCCGGTTGCTTCCGGTGTCCAATAGTGAAAAACGATATAATTTATTAATTTTATTTATTTAATTTTTGTGATTTTTATTTTGGCCGTTGCCTCAGCCTCTGGATCCCAACTGATCTCGAATCCAAAATGCACTCCCCATTTATATTCTGTGGCAACAGAGATTTGTTAAAAATATTATTTAAAAATTCCAAGAAGCCCAAACAAGATTTTGTGTGCTTCAATTGGAATAGGATTCCCGGAAGTGTATACGAATTTACTCGAATCAATTCCCGGAAGGAGAAATCATGAAATGCATTTAGAGTTAAGCATTTCATGATGTTAGGATTACGAGTATAAGGAATTGAATCAATGCACGACAAATGGACTTTGGTTTAAATTTATCGTGCATATGATTCAATTGGATTGGGATGCCAAGTACTTGGAAATTGAATCAATGTGCGACGAATTAACTTGTGGTTTAAATCTATCGTGCACATGATTCAATTGGATTGGAATTATGAGTAAAGGTATTCGGAAATTGAATCAATGTGCGACAAATTAACTTTTGGTTTAACTTGTCGCTCATATGATTTAATATGGAAATTAGGATTGGGATTATAGGTAATATTGGGGATTTGGATGGGAGTAGTGATTTAGGATCACTACACTGGGAACGTAATAATTCGAATTCCATTATCATTTGAATCGTCGTGTAGGCTCTCTTTACCTACAGTTTGTTGGAAGATATCTTCCTTTCCAATTTTAGCGTTGAGGTCCCCGAGGAGGATTTTAACATCGAATGATGAGACCTCATCAAAAACTTCCTCTAGGATCTTGTAGAACGTGTCCTCCGTTCCTTCATCGGTAGATTCTGTTAGGGCGTGTACGTTTATAAATACATAATTGTACCATGGGCCGTGTATCTTTAGCACCGACATTCGGTCATAAATAAAGTTCACATCTTTTACATGGGGCGTACTCTTCTTGCTTATGATGAAGTCGGTTCCGAGGTTATGAGTATCGGCACCCACACACGCCAGTGTAAAGCCGTTGGTTTCTGTTACTTGATGTGGGAGCGGACTTCCTGAAGCGCGACCATGTCCATTTTATATTGTTTCGCGTTTTCTACGACCGTCTGTATCGCGCCTGGTTTATATAACGTTCGAACATTCCAAGTGGCGACGCGTATATCCCGCTCTTTCCGTTTTTCCCTACGTCTTTTTTTTGCCGAGTCGGTGTTTTCTTGATGATTTGTTCCCTTGTAGTAGTGTCGACTCATCACACCTACGCCTACCGGGTATTTCGTGAGATTGTTTTTTGTATATTGATTATTCATTTTTCTTCCCACGAGTCTTGGAGTTTCAAGTAGTCTGCCACATCAGAGCCCCTCTTTGATATGGTAAGGTCTGCTTACTGCTCTGATTCGACCCGGTGTCAGAGAGGAGCCGTTATAATACAGCCAGTATACCCCTGGCTGCAAACCATCCAATGGGCACGATGACGCGTAACACCCTGGATTAGGGGTGGTAGATCTTTGTCTGTTACTCCTCGCTAGCCTGTCTGGCATCGGTGGACCTACTGAAAGCATGTGTTGTATAAACATTTAAACACTGTCACACAACTTACCGGCTTCCGGCTGGCGAGCACATGTTCTTCGCTGGAAGTTCGTCCAGCGGCTTCCGACTCATGTATCGGGGTATCTCGCTATTGTTTGGGTCCTCGGTTGAGGTTCTCCGTCTGAGCTTCTATCCCAGGGGTACGTCGCTATTGTTTAGGTCCTTGGTTGAGGTCCTCCGTTGGAGCTTCCATCCCAGGGGTATCTCGCTATTGTTTAGGTCCTCGGTTGAGGTCCTCCGCCGGAGCTTCTATCCCAGGGGTATCTCGCTGTTGTTTAGCTTCTCGGTTGAGCTCCTCCGTCGGAGCTTCTATCCCACGAGTATTTCGCTATTGGTTAAAGACTTACTTACTTGCCACCCGGCTGGTGGGGTTCCTTCCACCACTAATGCTACTGCAGGTTAGATTCAAAGGCCTTTGGTTTTTTCTTCAGTGTATATTTATTTTTCCTTCAATTTCCTTTCAATTAACTCAAAATGAATTGCCACACTTGGCTGTCGGATTCTAATTAATATTCTCCTAACGGAGCTCCCCTTACCCTAAGGTAAAAAAAAAAACAAAAAACCCCACATGCATTGCCACGGTCACGGCTGTCCTCCAAACAGTCACCTGACGCCAGTTGCAGTCGAAGGCCAGGCCAACGACGGTGAGAATCGCAGCGTTGTGAAAATTCTTTCCCCAAGGCCATGAAAACATTTCGATTCACGGTGACGCGAATTTGATTGTTTCATAGTGTGCAGTTAGAATTACAAACTCGCGTATAAAAATGTTGAGGTACCTTAACGTATCAGAGCACAAGTCGGGTAGAAATAGTGGATGGGGACCATATCTGGGCTAATGTCGACATCTGTTGCAGTGGTCTGTGATGGTTCTACGAACCACACAACCCACTATAGGTTGAGATATCATCGTTCCACCAAAGGAACACACTCACCTATATCCATTACACGTGCCCACAGACACGTTTCCCAAAAGTCCTTACTTCCGCCTGAAACAAAAGGTAACATTCCAAATACCCCAACATTGAATTCAATAGTAAAAATCAATCGAACTTAACGTTCAAAATTCCGTAATATTGAATTCAATGCATCCATCCAAGGCTACCAATCGATTCATCCATTAAACGCATTTTTCTGAAAACAAACAGAATAATCTCCTCATATAGCTAATAGCAATTAGCTCCATAAATTCCTCGCAAGATCTGTGTAGGTTTAGGTGTTGATGTGTCTGACACGGACACTGGCTTTCACCTATCCCCAACGAATATTTGTTTACACCGTCCACAATCATTAGAAAATAATAACGAACACTGGGGGATCTTTGTTAAACAGTTTTCTTTATTGAAGCTATAACAATTGTTCACAATTCTAACTTTTGTTTAAAATTATAGAATCCAATATTAATAAGGTCACTCGTACTTTCTAAAGTTTATGTTTGTTATATTCTACCCACCGATGATGAACTATGTCCTTTTGCTAAGGTATATACTTAGTCTCGCACTTTACAACCGCACTTCTACTGGATTCTTTTAACTTCCAGCAAATAGTACTTCAAAATTAGTTTAAGAATGCCACAGAACTCCGACACCGTTCGATTAAGACTCGGTCGTCTCTATGGCGCGTGCGCACACTTCGGGTGATAAAATCTGACTCAACGGTGCAATTCACATCCATCAGATTCAATGGCCGCGAATTGCATCGATAGGGGAGGATTCCATGTGTCCGTATAGGACAAGTACGAAGCCCTGCGATGAGGACGAAGATCAGCGAACATCTGATTAAACAAACGTACGATGATCGGGGGCTGCGGCGATGTACCCATACATCGTTGATGATGTATGCCAGGGATCGAAATAGATTTTTGTTTCAAAGTAAACAAAAACTCTATTTCACAGATCAAATGGTGGCACACATGATGTAAATGATGTGCCTATGATACAAGGGGTCGTCATGGTATTTGCCTGAGATTCCTTGGAAACGCCGGTGTAGGGAATATCCAATCTAGCCGTATGACTCCGGTGCACAAGGAGGCAAATTATTTTGTTGACATAAGTCAGCAGAAACCTCACCGACGGCGGCAAAGGGTCAGGCTGGATGTTTGAATTAATATACGGGTAAGTAACGAACACAGTGAGATACTGTATGTTTACTTTAGGTTTTTAGGAGGGTCATCATAGGCATGGCATGGGTAAGGTTACCTAAACAATGTTCATATCCATGCCCAAATTTATGATCGGTTGATAGCCGATAACGGGAAATTGTCGCAACTGTCGCGGACCTAAGGGTATAGGTGCAATATACAATCGTGAACTGTGCAAAGAATATCGGCTACAGCTATGTCAACAATACGCTGGCCAGCGTTTGTTTATTGTGATTGAAGACAGGCTGGGCCGATAGGAGATGAACTGGTTCATGGGATATGAACCAGGGAAATTCAAAATGTATGGATGCCGTCGGGTAGGTTTTCTTTTCAGGTAAGGTGCTGCAGGGGAGCTTGCAGGTAAGTACCATGGCTTGGTATGGCAAGAGGAAGTGGTTAATTTAAAGAGGATGGGCGGTTCTTTGGGAATGTATTAAAGAACCACCACAGATCCCAAACCGACAAGCGCACGTGCGCAAACAAAGGCATAGAGATTCGCCCTGTTGTACTTGTGTTAACACAAATGATATATTTAATATAGTTTATGGGATTATAATTTTTGGTAATATACTAGTAATATGCAAGTTGAAGTAACAGAACTTACTTTGGTTGAGTCGACCGTTGAGCGGTCGCTATCTTTTGTGGGATGTCAGGGGTCAAGTTGCAGGGGGCGTTGGCCCGCTGCCTTCTGTTGTCCAGCTGTTTTGAATTTGACTACTTTGCCGAAGTGTGGTTGGACGACATCAATGACTTTGGGTTTTGCTTGATTATAGACCTCTGTTGGATTGTCTTTTATAATTGGGGCTTTGACTTCAAGCTTATCGATTCCCTTAACCAATGGTAGATCAACGTATTGAATAGGACGAACAAACTTTAAGACGATCGGTGCTGCTGTTGTTACAGCTCTTGTAACACAATCTTCTGCTGTACTAAAGGCCCAGTTGAATAGACGGTTGTTGTTTCCCTCGTGATTTAACGTCGAATGAATATTTATTTTTGCCGTTGACGTTTTTTTATTATTCGGCGCCAACCCCGGTTTTTATTATTTTCTCTGCCAAGTAGTTAATTTGCACAAAGTAGTTTATGCAAATTAACTACTTGGCGAGTTGTTTTCCGTTTAGAGGTAAAGAGGGGAAACTAACGAAAGGGGATTAATGGATGTTGGGAGGGGCTGGACTCAGGGTCGGTCCGTAACAGCCCACAAACCAACAATTCTTGGGATCATAAACATCGTAAATGCCTATCCCACAACAGATGTTTATGATTTGGAAATGCGATCTACAAACCAAATCCCACGGTTCCTTTGTTACCCATCTGAAGCCAAAAAAACCCTGTTGGCTTAAGCCAGATGGGTAACGCAAACAAAGCCCATGATAGGATCAAGAAAGAAGTGGCGGCACGCTTGATCCTTCGAAACTAGATTCCGATAAGAAGTTGGAATTGAAAACCAAAATGGAAATTTTCTCTTGAAGATAAGAGACAGATAGGATGGATAGAAAATTTAGAGAGGGCAGTCGTCTTGGGGAAAATTAATTCGGGCAGAAAGTCACAGAGAACCCCACAAGAGGTCGCGCGATACGACTAAAAAGCGCAACGTATATACTCGACGTTCAACATACACTCAAGGAACGCGCAGCAGTCGAAAGTTGTTCTTAGTATCGCAAGTGGCTGTAATATGGAAATATTGAACGAAACTTAAATAGCACGAAAGAAACAAATGATGAAATAAAAGGAACGTGAACAATAAATAATGGCTCCTCGATAGTATAGTGGTTAGTATACCCGCCTGCCACGGGGGAGACCGGGGTTCGATTCCCCGTCGGGGCGCCTCTTGCCCGGAAAAAACAAATCATTATGGAAAATTTAACAAGCCTCAGGACTTGCTAAATAAGGCCAAGACCGGGTCCCGGTTGTAGTGCCGATGATGATGATGAACAATAAATAAAAGGAACTGTGTTTTATTGGTGGTCTACTGTCTCTGTGTTCTAGTTTGTTCAATTTCCTCTTTGGTGAACAGTGTTCGGCGGAACACTCCAACAGTCGACTCTTCTAAAACCGCCAAAGTTCATTATAACAGTGCCGCTTAGAACACGTTATGGTGCTCAGCTAGTGTCACAAGCTTTGACAGCAACTTAGTTCTATTACACATTTTGTTGTGTCACTGGAGACAGACCAAGAGTACTTTTCTTGATCAGTTATAACAGAAAATAATACCATATAAAAGGAGGACTTGGTTTCCGGTGGAGAGGACAGATGGATTAAAGAACGAAGAAGTTTTTTCAACAAGAGACGGGAAAGAACAGATTCTTAACAAAACTAGATCACGACACAATAGTCAAGGAAATATACATACAAGTTCAATATAATGACGAAATAAGTAAATCACAAGTGGCAAAACTATAAACAAACAGTTTGGTTCATGAAGGGAACCAGCTTAATAAAATAAATGAAAAAATAATCTCTTAAGCATGCATATTAACAAAAAAACAATTGTGGAAACCTCTCCAAGTAACTATTGTTGCCAGTGTGGAGCGTGTACAAAAAGAAATTTCCCCAAATTCCTAAACAATCATCCTTAATTCGATATGTGTCATTTTATTTTCACAACCCATTCCTTACAAATCCAAGCTGGTCAAAATAAACAGAAACACGTCGTATATCAACATTAAACAAAACTAACAATAGCCAAACAAATCAACCATGTGAGGGATTTATTGAGACCGGCCTTTACTCGCTTCATACGACAAGCCGTCCAACTGTGCGTATATTCTAATAGCCCATCAGATGATAAAGAGGAAGGAGACGGAGAGGACCGGAAAAGTATACTTATTGGAAAACAAAAAGTATTTTCCGGGCCCTTTTTAAAAGGTTCACTATAGTTGTCAGCAACTTCTTAAAGATTAAGAGTTTGTAGATGTTTTTCTTACACTATGAATGCTTTCTGATCCCGTATAAAGACCAAATCTTTGCAACATGGTATGAAATACTGACGTAAACGAACAGTCAGAATTCACCCGTCGATTAAGAACTTTGCGGCCGCAAGATTAGATTGTTAGGCCGCTAGATCTTTGATCTGCAATGATTCAAACTGCTGGCTTAGTATTATACCGAAATGGCGCAATTTATGGTAACTATGTTAAAAAGAAATTATCCTCTACACGTAGCGAATTATTTTTAAGACCTAAATAGTGAAATGACTTCACTGGTTCATGGGGAAGAGGAAATATCTAATCCAGTATTTCATCTCAGGTAATTATAATGTATTCTAAGCCAAGGCGCACAAGAATAACTCATCGAAGCAGTTTTTCTTTTTTGAAATTACCGCGAGCTCATTAGCGTTCAATTGAAATAAAAGTATTTAAAGTTCAAATTTCAACAATCGCTCTAGAGCCAAACCAAGTCGAGTATTAAGCTTATTACTCTTTCGCATGACAATATAATTGTATTCTATTATAAAGTCTTCAGTAAGCACTTACCGTCAGAAAAGCGCAAAAAAACCACAAAAGTGTATGAGTTGTGATCAAGGTTAGCCGTACTAGTCGCCGATCGATTCTGTGGCACAAGAAAAAATCAAGTGTGGCACAAGAAAAAATCCATTAGTCATCGCACGATCCATAGAGTGGTTGCTCAGAAAAATAAAGAACAAAAATACATTTATTTTTGTTGTCTATTTTTTGCTTTTTTTATTGTTCCCCATCAATTCTTTTCGAGGATTAAGACGCTGATGTCGTTGCGGATGTCGGAAAAACAAAAACAAAAGAAGGCACAACAAATACAATTTATTTATCGCATCACAAAATAAAACTAGTTATTTCGAATTTGTATGTCAATTAGGTTGCCCTGGCCGTATTTAGAAGACTCTTGGTTGAGATTAGCTCTTTCTGGTTTATCCAGGTCGTGTGAGTTCAACTGATCGATCGATAGCACCGAGAAAAAAGGTAAGTTAATTAAATATGTGATGGATGAAAATATAAAATTTAATTAGCACGCCGTTTACCTATCTGAGATGTTCAAGCTTCGCGGAGGGACATCGTATTTGACTTTTGTTCGCGGCGTTGTTTTATCTTCAACAAAAAGCAGGGAAGATTTTAGGTGCATAAGGATAGAAATCCAAAAAAAATTCGTCGAAGAGATTATAGGATTAGCAGCCCATACACAGCAGCCGATCGAAATTGATTTTAATTTTCGGACCATATTTATTATATGAATCAAAAACAGCTTATTTTCGTTCATTAATAAACAATAACTTCTCCTTCCTTAATAATGGGTAATAAAATAGAATCGAACAGTAAAAACGTTTCATAAAGACGTCATCTCCCAGTGGAATATAGAGTCGGCAAAAATTTCGCACAGAAAACCGATCAGCGTAGCAAACTCTCAAGAAACTCCCAACTGCCCAACATTTCATTTTTTCTACACAAGCGCATACGAAGGAAGAATTGTAAACGCCCGTAAATGTCCAGCCACAACGAGAGCAGAAGAAAGGGCAGAGGATTGAGAAGAAGGTATCAATTTTCATTGGTCTTAAATATTTGAATATTACAATAACAACGAACAAAAAGACTTGATGAATTGGAGCATTTTACATTGGTGTACTTCGGCTAAAGAACAATTGTCTGTAATTATTAGCACGTCTGATGAACGGGTAGCCATTATCCGATTGGACTGGTATCCTAAGAGATTCTTTGTAGGACTGGAATATAACAGCCAAGTGCAAGCAATGACACTGATAATACCTATAGAAAAGAGATCGGTGGGATCTATAATCTAACGACAAAATTGAGAGGCTTATGTTTGGGGGTCCACTACGACTCAATGGTCGTTCTTATATCTGTGGGGGTTCTCTATACTTCATGGAGAACCAACCCACAATTTCAACCAAATTTCAACATTATTTCGATCGCTTTCAACGCGTAATATCAACCCCTATCCCACCGTTCAGTTAATTCACCTGAAAATCATGTTTTCCAAAAGGACGCATAGCTCCCCTAACCATTTACTACCAGAATGTCAGAGGACTACGGTCCAAAACGCATTCGATCTTACAAAATACACTCCCCTTTCCCTTTGGTATATACGCACTGACCGAAAGTAACCTGACCCCAAGTATCAACAGCCTGGAACGCCCCCCCCCCCTCCTCCTTCACAGTTTTTCGGGACGACGAGGTCCATCATTCCGGTCCTGACACCCCCTGCCGAGGCGTGCTGCTTGCCATCCAAAACGGACTTACATCTTCTCTTATCACCATCTCTTCTTCTCCCAACCTCGACTATGTCGCAATAAAAATTGAACACCGCTCAAAGTCTGTGTTCATCATATGCTTTTACATACCTCCATCGCAAGCTTTCGGGTCATACGAACTCGTTATTGCGGCGATCGACCGCATAACTGAGACTAGTTCTTCCCAAGACGACATCGTAGTCCTTGGCGATTTTAATCTCCCCCATCTCCAATGGCGCTGTCTGACGACCACTCCCACTACATCTCAAACCCCACTACTACCAAGGAATGTCTCTTTATAGACAGCCTCACCGACTCTGGTCTTTGCCAAGTAAGCAATGTCCAAAACCATCTGAGCAGACAACTTGATCCTGTGTTCACGACAGACCCCTTTAATTCCTCAGTTGTCTCTAGTCCCCACACCCTCTCAACTATTGACAACCACCACTCCCCGCTTCTCGTATCCTTATACCACGACGACTCAGCCCACAGCACTCCGCCCCCCTATCAATTTTCTTTCAGCTTCCGAAAAGCCAATTTCCGCCTCATAAATGAGTACCTCGGCAATATCACACTCTGCGTAAATGAAATAAGTGTAGAGGACGCTACAGCCTCGCTCTACACAGAAATCCACAACGCCATATCCCTATATGTCCCATACTCTCGACACAGGTTATCATTCTCATCGCCCCCATGGTATAACCACAAACTACGCACCCTTCGTAACAAGAGGAATAAGTTGTGGAACACTTTCCTTAACACGCGTTCTTTCCTTGACTACTCCAACTATCTGGGTTACCTTTACCAATAAATCGAGCTTTACAGCTTCCTCTACCACAATTACCTGGCCAAAGCTCAATTCAACCTGATCAACAACCCGAATTCTTTCTTCCACTTCATCAACCACAAACGGAAATCTGATGCCTATCCCACCTCCCTTTTCTACGGCTCAACTACTACAACGGACTCCCAAACCACATCCAATCTTTTCGCGTCCTTCTTCAAACTATCCTTCACGGACGACTCGTTCGAGCCTAGCCCCTCCCACTTTACTGGCATGACTAAATTCTCCCTCGGCCCTCTCATCCCTCTACACATACAACAACACCAAGTCACAAGGAAACTTGAAGAACTGACAGACTCCCTGCTATCCTCTTAAAAAAATGTTCCTCTTCTCTCTCTCTCCCGCTCGCGTCAATTTTCAATCTTTCCCGTGCTCAAGGTCTATTCCCTAACTTTTGGAAACACTCTTACATAACCCCCATATATAAAAAAGGAAATAAACGATATATCCAACTATCGTCCCATTGCTAAGCTTTCGCACATTCCTAAACTGTTCGAAGGCCTACTATATGAGGCGTTAAGTTTTCGCTGTGTACCCATCATCTCTCCGAACCAGCACGGCTTCCTCTCAGGCAGGTCCATTACTACTAACCTTGTCGAATTCACATCCCGCACACTCCTTGTCCTAGAAAACGGCGATGAGGTCGACGTAGTCGCTACCGACTTTAGCAAGGCCTTCGACGAAATCTCCCATAACCTCATTTTCTTCAAGCTATCCTCCCTCGGTTTCGAATCCCTGCTGATTAAGTGGGTCTCATCCTATCTCAGTTATCGAACCTGCCGCGTGCGTTTTAGATCCACCCTCTCCGATCCTTTTTTACCAACCTCAGGTGTCCCCCAGGGCAGTCACCTCGGCCGTCTCCTATTTATCCTAACCATAAACGACATAGGCTCCTGCATTAATCACTCCTTCATCTCGCTTTACGCGGATGATTCCATAATTGTTAAGACAGTCCGCTCTCCCCTGGACTCCTCACTTCTCCAAGTGGATCTTGACAGCTTCTCGACTTGGTGCCAAAATAATTGTCTACAAATGAATATCGCCAAATGTCACACAATCACCTTCTCTCGGAAGAGTTCCCCCACTCACCCACGCTCCTATCTCTTACTGAACCAACCGATAACATCGGTTGAATTGATTCACGATCTGGGCGTCCTATGCGACAAGGAGCTCAAATTTACCGCACATTATGATTACATAATCCTCGGGGCTAACGCCGCCCTTGGGTTTGTCAAACGCTGGTCGAAGGAGTTCCTTAACCCCTATGTCACCCGATCACTCTACACAACTTTTGTCCGGCCACTACTCGAATACGCTAGTCAGGTCTGGTCCCCATATCAACTGTCTCACATTCGCAGGATTGAGGGAGTTCAACGTCGTTTCTTGCGCTTCGCCCTCCGCGGACCAAACTAGAAAAATCCGCTGATTCTACCACCCTACACAAGCCGACTCCATCTAATCAATCTAAACACACTTGAAGAGCGCAGAATCCATGCCGACATCATCTTTGTCCATCGCCTTCTGTCTGGCTCAATCAATTGCCCAAGCTTTGACAATGCATACAAACCCCCGTAACGTACGTAACCCACGACTGTTTTACGTGCCTGCTCATCACACTTCTTACGGCGCTAACGAACCCATCTCGCGTATGCTACGACAGAACAACTCTTTCCCCACCTCCTTCGATTTCAGCATCTCCACCCCCACTCTTAAACGACGTCTCAGAATAAACGCGTCCTAAATCCGCCCCCTCCCTCCAATAATCCCCTCTACCCCGCAACCCTACCTCTCCTCACCTACCCTCAAAATAGTTCCCCCAGCTCCAGCCACAATTTCAACCTCTCCCCCCAGCTCACCAACCCCGCCCGCTACCAGTACGTGGACATGCCCTGCACTGTCGCTGTCTCACAAATGCTGAATTTACCACCCCCACATACACTCACTCCTCCCTAGCCTCCTACTTCCCCCATCACACAGTCACCTTCACCTTCCTGTTTTTTTTTATTTTTTTCTCCTTCTTACTCTAGATTTAAGATAGTCTGTAAGGCTTTTTATATTAATTTAATTTAAGTGAATGTAAGCTTGTATTAAGCTAAATAAGTGGGGGTTCTGCCCTCACTAAACTAAACTAAACTCATTATTCTATGCAGACAATGCATAATTAAGTTTAGCAACCTTTTTCGCCATACGGCAACTCCATTTCGCTAACCCATAAGGTTTCCACCGGAAATCGCATTTCATGTCGGTTAGCAACGGCATAGTCTGATCAAACGACGTGGTTGCATAATCATACAATCGCTGGGGAAATTATCAAAGTATTTAATTTAGTTCCCACGATCAGATTTCCCTACCCAATTCTGCGTCCTATTCACTTTCCCCAGACAGTCCATTCGCTGGGGATCAATGATCTCTTCTTGCAGGTGAATCGCGCAAACTACATTTTCCTCTCCTTCATGATTCATGAAGGGATGGAGCACTTCATATGATTGGAACTCTGGCAGATGTGCTTCTGAAAACCGAATATACCGTGGTCAAGTAGAATATGCTTACCACATATATATTTCCTGAGTTTCAATCGGACTGGACATATGCGATCCCGTGCTGGTTGGGTGGTTCATTACTCTTGCAATAAAACTAACTTCTGCCTTTTATTTAAATAATTTTCTTTTGTAATCGGCAGAAAATAGAATAAAATAATGAATATTTCCTATTTTTCCCATCTTACATATTCCAATATAAACAAAACCAACATTTCAACTTTAACATACAAGGCGAACAACAACCTAAATAATAATATTGATCTCATCATTAATAAGCGAAGGCTAGTAATTTTACCCAATGATATTAAATTTAGCAAATCCAAATTACAGTCCACTTTTTCATATCCAAGGTTGTTTCATTTATCTTAATTCTGCAGATTTCACGGCAGATAAATCAAGAAATATTCTAATCAGTTCCAGTGTTTCGGTTGGGGACATGATTCGGCTCCTCCTTTTTAACGATGTTGCACGACCACGCTACATAACTTAGAGACACCCCGCATACATTGAAAGAACCTCAAGAAGAGGACGATGCCCATCGGCAGAACAGTCGAGAAGACAATTCAATGAAATCCAAGTGTGTTGAAATCAGGTTCAACGACAGAGCTAGAAGCTCCCACGGAAAAGCGAGCATCACCTGCAACAACATCAGGGAAACAGGAGAAGTTTTGGAAACTTCCTTCCTGTATAAGAATATCATCTGACGAGTCAGCGTTTCCAGCGCAAGCGGTCAGTACTAAGAAAGGTTTGTCAAGAAAGGCACATCCGGTCCTATACCTGCAATATCAATCCAAACACCGAATTGGAGATGAATAAATCCAAGAACCCCGGGAATTGCGATTTTCACCGATTTATCTATATCCGTTCCTAGGGCACTGATTCTCGAAGCCTGGGCGCATCGCTGTCAAGCGGCCAGGATTTGCCGCCTCTCGCCACCCAGGCACATCGCTGTCACGTGTCTGGGGTTCATCGCTTCTCGCTGCCTGGACGAAATGCTCTAGGGGCACCCTCTTAACACCGCCCAGGCACATTGCTGCCACGAGGGCACCACTCCAACAGAGTCGGTGTCTAAGATGGACTTTTGGTACCAAGATTAGGGAGCATAGAAGATGAGGAACAGAAAAGATGCCGGCACCCTTCGGGAAACCATATCAACGGAAAGCGAATTGTGAACACATGGTCCAGCCACCAGTCAACGAAGAAAAGTACCTAGCATTGGGACTATTTCATCCTACGGCACAATTGAACGAAGGCTTCTACTGATCAGCAGATTATTCTTCCTGATAGCAACCTGGATGCGCAACCTCTCCGGCTCAATCAGGTGCCAGTTGTAATTTAACAGGATATGCCACAAGGTGTTCAACCACAACACCATCAAAATCTGAACAACTATGCTGTTCCAAAAGGGAATCACATGCGGTCACAGCACCCACAACAACAATCGCAACAGCAGCATAGGCATTGTGATGACAATCATTATGAAGATGATTGTGCTGCACAGACACTGTCTGCACCTTATGACTGTAGTCCAGGTTCATCTGATAGGAATCACGCGCGAAGACGTCAGCGGCGAAAATACAAGTCAGATGATGGAAACTACAGGAGATTCAACAATACTAGCGAATCAACTTCCACGAACTACCATAAAGGGAACAATACAATCCCTTCTGATCTTATGGGAAATTCAACGAACATATCGATTTCTTCTGGTCCTCGAGGCCAACAAGATTATTTCTATGGTGGCCATTATCATAATTATCATTTGGAGGATCATCACTCTATCTGTTAATTTAAGTATTTGTATTATCTGTTAATTTAAGTATTTGCATCATTTTGTTTATCGAGTCATAGGATAAGTTTCATTTCGTGTGTCATTACAAACATCGTACATCACCACGTGATTACAAACTTATTTTTTGAGTTGTCCGAGTATCTTTTCACAGAATACCAATTTTTATGCCGGTTCCCTTTTCTACTGCAATTATCTTAGCAGATAATTCCTGTCTCATGAAACGACCTCGATGCGCACATATTTTATGACGCAGGCAAAGGGATTTCCATTAAGGGTTTTCCCAGATGCAGCCGCGGCGGCATCGGTTTGTAGTGATACACAAAATGAACAAAGGAATTAGGTGATTAAGTAAATGTGCGACCCGTCACTTGACGTAGTAAAAAAAAATGTATATCTTTGATATTTGGTCGTCGCCATATGATTATATGACTGGTTTATATTTTTATTGTAGATACATTGGAAAAAATCTTGTTTTCCAACTGTACCAGAATTATTAGGTAGTAAGTTATTCTTAGATTTTGTATATAAGGCGAAATATTTTTAGAATAAACGTCATTAACGAGTACTTGCTTCAACTAGCATATAAGTACCTCGAAAACATTCAGAACAGCGAGAACCTACTTGTACGGGACTCTTGCGTTCTTGACCCTTCTCTCTCTCGATCTCTTCGGATCAAACCCCCACAATTTCTTCTTCAGTACAAAACTGAAGAAAGCACCCTTCCCAACAACATTCCCCCCTATAATAGAGGATTCCTGGACCCACCCCATAGGGTCTACTATTAACAAACCACACACACGAACGCACAGTACAAGACGGCACAAACACAAACATACACACCGACCAAAGCGCAGATTATCAGACGCCAAAGACGTGATCTGCGTTCACTACCGCACCCAAGACCCACCGGTCTTGTAAGATTTCTTTCCCACCATCCCTCTATAAAAGTAGTTAGAGAACACTTGGACTAACACTGTCCACACTATCCTTGGATACCCCCCTTTTTTTCTTCTCTTTTCAGATGCCGCGAGACCGAGCCCAATATCCTCACGGATGTGGGTGATTCTGGTTATCGCAAGATGACCAGAAGTCAGAGACAAGATGAAGGACACATATGTCCTGTCTCGCCAAATTCGGCCTTCTCGCCACATTTTTTTTTTTTTTTTGAATAAACGTCATTAACAGTCGAGATCTCGTGCAGTGCGGACGTTTACAGAAACGTGTTTACACGTGTTTATGTTTACGTGTGTTAAGTGCACTATTAAATTGTGTAGTGCAATAAAAAAATAACAAAAAATATTAAAAAAAAAATTTATAATAATAACAACAAAAAATTAAAAAAAAAATATTTTAACATCAGGAAAGCAGTTACTTTCTACACAACCCCGATGACAGGAGATGACCCAGGCCAGGCACTGGAGTACATACAAGAGCGAAAAAGTAAAGCTCTAGACATCCTACGGAACGCACCGAAAAAATCTACGAACATGGAGAGATCAAGGAGCCCCGAAGATTATAAACGAAAACTCGATGAAGCCTTGGAAACGATAAACCAATTAACGCAAAGAGTGAAACAACTCCAGGAACAAATTTATAAAAGAGATTCCATCTATAACACCGATGACATCCATATGGAAGAAACGTCCCGGCAAATCCGCAATTCGAGCAACAGCCAAGGCGAACTACCAACCAAACTTCGCACACCAACAAAACCCTCATCAAACCAGATACCTGCTCCAACCAGAGTAGAAACAACGAAATCTACCACGAAAAACGAAAGACCACCGCCAATCTACATCAGAAACCCGACCAGCACCAAAGCACTAATTCAAACCCTGCAAAATGCCTTGGGTCACCGGAATTTTAGCACCAATGCAAAAGGATCGAGGACTTCCATAACAGTCAGATCATTAGTCGATCATGACAGGGCAGTTAAAAAACGGTTAGAGGAACAGTATCAGTTCTTCACCTTCCAGCATCCGAACAGCAAACCAGCTACCTTTATTATAAGGCAAATCGATCCCGAATGGACCAACGAAGAAGTGGGACTGGAAATCGCTAGGATATGTCAACAAATAAAAATCAATAAGCTGGACTACTTCCAAACACCGTACATGAGGACAAACAACGTAAAAAACCTCCGGATCATACAAATCCCACCTAATCAGGACATCAAGCAACTTAAACAAATTAGATATTTGTTTACCCAAAAAATCGCAATCGAAGAGCCCCACAAACAAGAAATTCTTCATTGTAAGCGATGCCAAGAATCAGGACACTTGGCGGTCACATGCCACCAGCAAAGACGTTGCGGCAGATGCGCAGAGGAACACGAGCTCGAGGAATGCAAGATAAATCCACAAGGCCTGGAACCTGAAACAATACAAACCGTCAACGCTGATGGATCCATTACCAACAAAAAGATCACAGTTAAATGCTGTAACTGCGGAGGCCCTCATCCGGCAAATTTTTCCCAATACCCTCAGAAGCTAAAACTTCTGGAAAACCGGAAATTAGCAACAACTATTAAATCAACAACAACGAAACCAACAGTATTGCAGGAAACGAAGTCAACCCGACCCGGAATATCGTACGCGGATGCAGCAAGAGGAAACCTCAACACTACCACTCCCCCTAACAACAATACTGAAAACTTCAATCTGGACATCATGGGATACATCCAAAGCTTACAAGCCATGCTACCTTCGCTGAGGAAGATGTCAGAAATAGAGAAAAAAGGTCAGATTCTTTCACTAATAACTTCCCATATTCTTTCCAGCTCTCTCTAAACTAACCATTATCTCCCTCAACACAGAATCCATTTACTCTAACATACGTAAGCAACACCTCCGGTTGTTTGTTGAAAAGTTTTCCCCAGATGTCCTCTTCCTTTCAGAGACCTGGCTCAAACCAAATTCCCGAGTTTCAATTCCCAATTACACTTTAGTTTCTAACTCCAGAACTAATGGATCTCATGGAGGTACCGGCATATTAATTCACAAAAAATTTCAATTCAGTGAAATTAGATTCACCTGTGTATCCAGCATTGAATCATCATTATCGGCACTACAACCGGGAACCGGTCTTGGCCTTATTTAGCAAGTCCTGAGGCTTGTTAAATTTTCCATAATGATTTGTTTTTTTTCCGGGCAAGGTCATTAGTCTTGCGCCGGATCCAGCATTGAATACACAGCAGTAAAACTTTTCTGTGAGAAAAATAAAGTGCTCGTCTTAGCATCCATTTATATTCACCCTTCACGACAACAAGATTTCCCAGATACTGACATTTCGCATATTATCCAACAGTCCGTTCCCGCTCCATTTATAATCGGAGGAGACTGGAATGCTCATCACACAGCATTCAATGATAATAAATGCAACAAATATGGTCGCCAATTGCTAGCCCTCCTCCCGTCTTATCCATATACTTACATTGACTCCCCATTACAGCCAACTCGTGTCTCTAGCTCAGCCAGGTCAACAATCGACTTATTCCTCAAGTCCGACGATGTTTATTCAGTGGGTCCACCTACAGTCTCCTTTATATTTTCTTCTGATCATGGTTCCGTTCACACCACGATCCAAATCCCCTCTTTCGAGCCACTATACTCGTCAAACCCTGTCCCAAACTTCACCAAAACAAATTGGAGAAAAGTCAATAGGGACATAGCGATAAGTTTCTCTGACTTGTATATCCCTGAAGCATCTAACTTACTCCCTACTGAAATCGATCAAGCATCTTTAAGAATAGAGCAAATTCTTAAGGAGGCTCTCAGCAAAAACACCCCGACAACCATTCCTCATAACTATTTAGGAAAGCCTTTGCCCAGCATCCTAACCAAATTATTGCGCCTTAAAAAGCAGCTCCGCCGTAAACTTCATACAAGATACTGCCCCTTTATTAAAAGCCAAATCCAACTCCTAGCCGCTCTGAAAAATGAGCAGTTGAAAAAATTCGCAGATGAAAACTACATCTCCACACTTAAAAATATCAAACCAAATCGGGATCTTTTCAAAAACATCAACCAATTAACTGGTCGTAAATATAAACCCCGAATTGACCATCTCATTAACCCGATCAGCAATAATATTGCCCAGTCCGATTCGGACATAGCAAATTGCCTCGCAGAACACTTTGCAAAGATCCATGAGCAAAATAATTGTCTCTCAACTCCTGGCTTCGAGAACACAGTAAACGAATACATCTCAAACAGATTATTCCCATCTTTTACTCCTTTCATCGGTGAATTTAACAACACAAACATAGCTTCACACCCCTTAGACACTACAAATTTTCTAACTGCGGACGAATTATCCGAGATCGTAAGATCAGGAAATAACAAAAAGTCAACTGGATTAGATGGAATCCCACGTCTTCTATTTAAAAGGCTGCGCCCAGCGAATCTACTTCCCATCCTCATTCTTCTTAATCATATAATTAATGCATCGCACTTCCCAGAGAACTGGAAAACTGCAGTAGTAATTCCTATTAAGAAGCCCGGTAGTAGTAATAGCCCTTGCAATTATCGTCCAATATCCCTATTAAGTACACTAAGTAAGATACTGGAACGCAAGATCTACCAAAATCTTCTCTCATTTGCCAATGAGAATGCCCTCATCCCTAACTGTCAGTTCGGATTTCGTAAGCGACAATCCACATGTCATGCTCTACTAAAACTTACACACGATGTTACAACTGGTCTCCAAAACCAAAGCCCTACTGTGTGTATATCTCTCGATATTTCTAAGGCGTTTGGTTGCGTCTGGATCTCAGGGCTTCTGTACAAACTGCACTCCATATTTAATCTAAACTCTCACACAACAAAGCTCTTAGCCTCATATCTTTCTGCCAGAAAATTCGTTGTGAGAATAAATTCTTCTGTCTCAGAAACCCACACCATAACCGCGGGTGTTCCCCAAGGCTCCATTTTAGGGCCAATTTTATATCTGTTATATACCTCAGATATTCCTCAACCCGTATCTCCTAATGTTGTGATGCTGAATTATGCTGATGATACATTAATTTACTCTAGCAGCAAATTTGTTAAGGCTGCAAGAAACCGCATTGACAACTTCCTCCCTAACCTATCAACATACTTTAATAAGTGGAAAATCCACCTTAATCCAAATAAAACGCAGCTCATAGTGTTCAAGGGCAAAAACGAGCACTGTACAAACAACACTAGACGCTGCCACAACAAAATTAAGATTCAACTGAACAACACTCTGATAAAACCCTAAAATATCTGGGAATCACTTTTTCTAATAACTGGTCTTTTTCCTCCCACATTAAAAAAATCAAAAAGCCACAATTCAGCTTAATCTCTGTAGAAGAGTAATGTGGAAACCTAATAGTCTCTCTCACAAAGTCAAACTGCTCATTTACAAACAAATTATCAGGCCCACACTCACGTACGCGTGCCCATTGTGGTACCATATCACTCCCTCCCAAATGGAGAAATTACGAGTATTCGAAAGAAAATGCTTTAGGTATGTCTCTGGGTTACATCGTCGTCCTAACTCCTATAAGTACTATAGTAACGTCGAACTCTACAATACCGCTGGTATCGAGCGCCTCGATAGACGATTCCTCGAACTGTCTATCAAATTTATCGAAAACCTACAAAATAATCCCAATCCCATAATAACCTCGCTCTTAGAGAACCCTCTAGATATCAGAACTAACTATCCCAACTGTCTCCACACCAGAGCTATCTTCGCCTCAGGCAGACTGGTAAATGATTCAAATGAGATCATATACCACAACACCGAAGTTACCCCTAACCAGTTCAAATACTGTAACGTCCAACCATTTTCCAACATCCTACGCTTTTCCAACGAACAACCGGAGAGAAATACTCTACCTCTAACCCATAACTGACCTCATTCCACATCCTTTAATTCATAACATATATCCCATTAATTATAAAACTTTGTTTATTGCTTTATGAAAATCATACTGTAATCAGACTAAATTAGGTTAAGTTATTTATATAATTAGGATTAAGTTTAGATTAAGTAAAGTTGAAAAAACAAATTCCTGGTTTTCTGACCTTTTCCAGGAAGATAATACCACTAAATTTATAAACACGCATCTATTTTATATCTCATAAAATATTGTTTGGAAAATGTATATATTATTATAATAATTACATGTAAGCAATTGTTACAAAATTAATTTTAAGTCACTGTATTACTTAAATGTACGAATTCTAATTATGGTTAATAAATACAGTTTTGTAAAAAAAAAAAATAGAATAAACGTGATTCTACTTTCACTGGTCGAGAGTTGAGCGTCAACACGATTTGGTTTGAATCATCATTTTCAGCATCAACGTTGGAAACTCGGTTGTTGTTGGATCACCTACTAATCTTAGGACGCATAGGTAAAAGAGCCTAGGCGCCAAAAAACAAAAATCACGTCACGGGTTTATGTGCCCTGACGAAAACTTAAAATAAATAATAATAAATTAGGTCACGGGTTTATGTGCCCTGATCAAAAATAAAACAATCACGTCACGGGTTTATGTGCCCTGACGCCCTTTTGTCAGATAGGAGTACTTATAATCAAAAGAGGAAGGTCAAAAGAGGCCTTATACCTCTATAAATAATAAACATTTGGTGATCCCGACGTGATCCAACGCTCTCGAGACAATTAACTTGGCTGCTTTGCCCAATTTTACCGAAAAGAGAATACAAATGGAGGACAAGAAAACTCTAAAACAGACCGGCAGGCAAAAGGCTCTGGAAGAAGAGCGGGCCAAACTAAAAGGTGCCGTCGCCAAGGACGGGCAAATGCAGAAAGCAACACCAGAGCAACAGTCAATTAAGGAAGTTCTGGTTGCTAGCAAAACATCGCCCAACGCCGAAGTAACAGAGAGCCCCCAAGAAAGAGGTATCACTTCAGTTGAGGCAACAAATCATGATGAAGTAACGAAGTTGATTCGCCGACATAAAATTATCGGGCAGTCGCTTGCCCGTGCGATTGATAGATGGGATACCATGAGTAAGATTACTCAACCCACCGCGTTCTATCAGCTCAACGCAGAAACCATTCGCGGCTACTGGATTCAACTGGAAGAACTCCATCAAACCATTGGAGAACTAAGTGAAGACCCTTCGGTGAACGGATATGAGGTAAGTAAACATATCGACCTAGAAGCAATTGTACAACAGACGATGCTAGAGGTACACACCAAGGGAATCGAGAAAGAGCCTCAGGCACACTCAACGCCAATGTCAACTGTTCAGTTGCCCAAAATTACGATCCCCAAATTTGATGATAACTACGCAAAATGGCGACAGTTCGCCGACTTATTTACCCAAATGGTACACACTCAGGCACTAAGCAATTGCCAAAAGATGTGGTACCTCAAGACTAATCTAACCGGAGAACCCGAGAGATAAATAAGGCACTTCTCGACGTCCGACGAGCAGTATGACGCAGCATGGAATATGCTCCAAGAGAGATATGAAAACAAGAGGTTACTGGTCGGAGCTCTAGTAAATAAATTGATCGAGCAACCAGCGCTACCAACCAATTCAGCCACCAGTAACCATGTGAAGGCATTGCACGACACCACTCTCGAATGCCGTCTTGGTTTAAAAAATCTGGGTGTCAACACGGCAGATTGGGATGCACTCTTGATGTGTATCCTAATAAAAAAGTTAGACCGCGCAACGCACGTACTATACGAGAAAAGTCTGACCAACCCTAAGGAAGTGCCAGGAGTGGAAGAATTCCTGAGGTTCTTAGAAGCACGTTTCCAATCACTCGAAGCCATTGGAAACCGATCCAGCAAACTAGAGGAGACAAAGACCCGCTCATCTCTAACATCATCGGTAGTTCCCACAAGTCAACAAAGTTCAAACTGCATAGCATGTGGACTCGGACACTTGCTCTACCAGTGTCAACAGTTTATAGACATGGACGTCAGCGAGCGCAACAGCATAATACTGCGAAACAAACTATGCAGAAATTGCTTGAAACCAGGACATTTTAGCTCCAGATGTCAATCACGTGGGTGCAAAGAATGTGGGTTAAAACATAACACCCTGCTGCACAACAACCAGAACCGGCACCAACCAAGAAACGATAAAGAATGCCTGATAAACCAATGTTCAGAAGACATGACCCCAGCTGAGACAATATCAAAATCTTCAGTGTCACTGACGACAACTTTATCACGTCCAGTAAAGACATTCACCATACTCGGCACAGCTAGAGTAAAGTTGTCAGGAAACAACGGAAGACAGATCGAGTGCAAGGCTCTTTTGGACTCTGGATCTCAGGTCAACCTAATAAGCGAGAGAGTGGTAAGAAGATTAGCACTGAGGCCAGGTCGAACAAATATTCGAAGTCAAGGCATCGGACACAGCATGCAGGAGAGGCAACGGAGGGTAAATGTGCTACTTACCAGTACGATAAACGAATTCTCTACCCAACTAGAAGCGTTCGTTCTGGACAAGATCAGTTCTCCCCAGCCCAGCCAGGAGATTGATGTTACATCGTGGAAAATACCTGCAAACATAAGGCTGGCAGATCCAAGGTTCAACCAACCAGAACACATAGACGTGTTATTAGGAGCTGAACATTTCTTCCAGCTCCTTTCCATTGGGCAGATTAAGCTAGGACCAAACTTACCGACTCTACAGAACACCACGTTCGGATGGGTGATAGCAGGGAAGACACTGCAACCAACATCATCAACTCTTTCGTGCGGAATGTACACGATCGACGAAGCAGGCATCCAGGACGCCATAAAGAAGTTTTGGGAGATAGAGGACGGAACGAACATGCGTGAGAACCATCCCACAGTGAAGGAAAGACGCTGCGAAACCATTTTCGAACAAAATTACATGAAGATAAAGGAATGCGATGTGGAACGCAAACGTTCGGCAATGGTAGCCATCGTAGAAGAAAAAGAACCGACCCACATACTCGATACGATTTCCATTAAGGGTTTTCCCAGATGCAGCCGCGGCGGTATCGGTTTGTAGTGATACACAAAATGAACAAAGGAATTAGGTGATTAAGAAAATGTGCGACCCGTCACTTGACGTAGTAAAAAAAATGTGTATCTTTGATATTTGGTCGTCGCCATATGATTATATGACTGGTTTATATTTTTATTGTAGGTACATTGGAAAAAATCTTCTTTTCCAACTGTACCAGAATTATTAGGTAGTAAGTTATTCTTAGATTTTGTATATAAGGCGAAATATTTTTAGAATAAACGTGATTCTACTTTCACTGGTCGAGAGTTGAGCGTCAACACGATTTGGTTTGAATCATCATTTTCAGCATCAAGGACGTGTCTTAGGACGCATAGGTAAAAGAGTCTAGGCGCCAAAAAACAAAAATCACGTCACGGGTTTATGTGCCCTGATCAAAAATAAAACAAAAATGGAAACTCGGTTGTTGTTGGATCACCTACTAATCTTAGGACGCATGGGTAAAAGAGTCTAGGCGCCAAAAAACAAAAATCAAGTCACGGGTTTATGTGCCCTGATCAAAAATAAAACAATCACGTCACGGGTTTATGTGCCCTGACGCCCTTTTGTCAGATAGGAGTACTTATAATCAAAAGAGGAAGGTCAAAAGAGGCCTTATATCTCTATAAGTAATAAACACTATCAGTGGATCAAACACTCCGTCAGGCAATCTCAGCTCCCATCGAGAAACTCGCCCAACGCCAAGCAGTGGCCTTAGTGGCGTAGATGACACAAATCCCCAAATGCAACAGCATAAGCCACAGCAGTCACTTTGGATTCGAGACGCAGATGATCCTATGCAGTTGGCGGCAACTCTAACACGTCTAGTATCGGCACAGGCTGGCCGTATTGAGAAGATGGTGAAAACACAACATTGCACGGCCGACTTTAACCCAACTAAGAGGTCTTTGGACTGAATCAACAGCTCCATCTAGTGCACCTAGATTTCAACTAATTCTAAATGGCCACATTTCCAACCAAGGACAAACACAAACACTTCGACATATTGGCGACCACATCGCTCAATTACCATTCAAACGGTTTTACGATCCCGCATGGGATATATTCATACTCTACTTACGGATTTATGATCCAACATGGGACTACGTCCAAATTATTGATACTCTACTCACAGATTTATGATACAACCTATCAATTTCAACATATTTACGACCACATCGCATCGACCCAGGTTCCAGGTCCCCGCAGATATCATGTCCAAAAATGCTGAGGTCAATAGTAAACCAACTATTCCCACAAGGCACATCCTCACATTATGACTTAATAAGCGAGACAGTGGTGGAGGACATCCCGAGAATCACGGCAGACGAGCTACAGTCAGCATGCAGGAGGATACAGGACGGCAAAGCGCCGGGTCCTGACAGAATTCCAAACAAGGCGGTGAAAGCGGCAGCTGAAAGTCGACCGGACATGTTTATAACCACCATGCAAACGTGTCTAGAGGAAGGTGTCTTTCCAGAAACTTGGAAACTGCAACACTTGGCGCTCCTACCAAAAAGTAAAAAACCACCTGGAGAATCCTCATCATATCGCCCAATATGCCTTCTAGACACTATGGGAAAGATATTGGAAAGAGTGATATACGAAAGACTGCTAACCGTAGCAGAAGAAAAAACAGCCTTATCGAACCAACAATACGGGTTTAGCGCTCCACCGTCGATGCCATAAAGAGAGTAGTTGACATTGCGACGGAAGCAATAAGTGGAGAGAGATGGCGCTGGGGCACAAAGGAATACTGTGCAGTTGTAACACTGGACATAAAGAATGCCTTTAACTCGGCAAAATGGCCAGTCATAAATAGAGCGCTTCACAAAATGGGCACCCCACACTACCTCCAGAGAATAATTTCCAGCTACCTCACTAACAGGAAGCTGAGGTATGCAACAGACGATGGTGTAAAATACCACAACGTCTCAGCGGGAGTACCACAAGGATCAGTTCTGGGACCCCTCTTATGGAAGATCATGTACGATGGCGTTTTGCGATTGGTGTTGCCACAACAGGTCCAGTTGATAGGTTTTGCGGACGACATTGCCCTTGTGACAGTGGCAAAACATATTCATGAGATAGAGGCAGCTACTAACGAGGCAGTGGTGAAAATCAAAGAATGGCTGGTATCCGCTGGTCCCGAGCTAGCAGACCACAAAACAGAAGCGGTTTTAATAACTAGCCGAAAAAAGGTGGAACACATGAATATAAGGGTCGGAGATAAAATTATTAGATCGAAAGACGCAATAAAATATCTAGGAGTTATGATCGACAACAGGCTACAATTCAAAGAGCATGTCAAGCATTCTAGCAAAAAAGCGTCAATGCTGCAAGCAGCACTTGCTCGAATACTACCAAACATCGGAGAACCTGGATATCCACGAAGAATCTTGATGTCTAGAGTAGTGACCTCGGTCCTACTATACGCCACCCCTGTTTGGACCAGTATACTGACGACGAAGGAAGCGAGGAGAAAGCTGACGTCAGTCTATAGACTCTGTGCCTTAAGAACCATCAGCGGTTTCCGAACCATCTCGGACGAAGCTGCTTTTGTCGTAGCCGAAATGGATCCAATTGATATCCTTGCGGACGAGATGTTAAGAATCTACAACAAGAGAACGTCAAGGCAACTGGAACCAACAGCAGTCAAGGAGATCAAGGACGAAGAGAAAGCAACCTCATTAACCATATGGCAAACTCGGTGGGACAACACCACGAAAGGCGATGGACGTACAAGTTAATCCCATCTATCGCCACCTGGATGAAGAGAGACCACGGTGCCTGCAACTACCATCTTACCCAGTTCCTGACCGGCCATGATGGATATCGCAAATATCTGCACCGTTTTGGACACAGCAGCTCACCGTTGTGCCCAGCGTGTCCAAACCAAGAGGAACATACGGAGCATGTGGTGTTCCACTGCAGACGCTTCAACGAAGGAAGACCCAATCTCCCAGGCCCGCAAGACCTCATAGAGCAGATGCTATGCTTCGAGGATAACTGGATGGAGATAAGCACTTATGTGACCAAAGTGCAACTCGAACTTAGAAGAATCGAGAAAGTAAGACAAGCACATATAGCCGACATGGAGAGAGCAGCTTAAAAAAGCACAAAGCTAACCAGCCCCGCGAAGTAATACCTAACGGCAGTCCCGCAGGGAGAGTGGTTGACGGGAGCGAGGGTGTGGTTTAGTACGCAGGTGTGCGACTTGGAACCGTCGTTCCAGGTACACGAATCGTGCATACTAGTAGCGCGGGCTGCTAGTATCTATGAAGATTCCACATTCGTTGACGCATCAAAAAAAAAAAAAAAAAAAAAAAACGAATAACATCAAGTATACTACTGTCACATAACTAATTATATTTCATAACCTAATCAATGAATAGAATCAGATCTGGTCAACATAATTAATTATTGCCACTCTACCTCTGCACCGTACCGATTCATGAGCAATACGAGCTTTGAAGCCTCTGTTCTCAACCACGACAAACCCCAACCCTGAAAGGCCTCACGTTGACAGCACTAAAGGGAAGGACAACCACTGGTGCATCGTCGTCGGCCCGGCAAGATGTTGCAGTACAGCAACAAAGCACAAATACATTCAGTCTATCAATTCAATTCAATTTTATTTGGTAGATAATTACATTTATGGTATATTTTACAACTAGTACTTAAGAGATTTAGGATAGCAATTCCTTTACAACTATAATCTTAAATCTATATAATGACAATAGCACAATTTTAATGAATAACAAATAATAAATTAAGGGAAAAATACAAGAAAAAACCCTTATTTGAATCTTAAGACTAATATTGCACTGGTTATTTTATATAGTAATGACCTCGATATAATTTTCATAGACAGAGTACATATGTAGTGATTTAGGATAACGCAAGACGGGAAACGAGAACATTGTCAGAAAAAGAACAATTGACGAAGAAGTTTCGATTGATTTTGTCAATAAGGAACTTTACCGGTTTAACGTTAGCGTTTTCATGTAGTTCATGTGTCCAATAATGCCATGGCAAATTCAGCAACATTTTCAATATTTTATTTTGACACCTTTGCAATTTTATTTTGTGTGTGCGAGCACAATTACACAGTACAGGAGTATCGCTTGAAAAATGGTTTTAAATATTATAATTTTATTTTCGATGCTAAGCTTTGACTTTCTACACACTAATAGATACATAACTCTTACGACTTTGTTTATTTTGTCAATTGTGGTAGTGATGTGTTTTTGAAAGATAAGTTTTTCTATCTAGAATAATACCTAGATATCTACAGTCTTCGGACCAATCAATATCAATTGCACACATACTGAGTTTAGTGCCATTTGGTAGGTAGCAGTATTTCCTACATCTCGAAAACCAGACAGCTTGTGTTTTATTACCATGTATTTCTATTTTCCATTTCCTGTAATATACTGCTAGTTTGTCAAGAGCTGCTTTCAAAGAGTTGTAGACATTAGTGAATAAAGCACCCGAAGAGAAAATGGCCGTATCATCGGCAAACATAGCTACCTGAATGTTTTCACCTAGACATGGTAAATCTGCGACAAACAATGTGAATAATATGGGACCAAGGACCGAGCCTTGGGGTACACCATAGTGGATATTGGAATTCAGTCTATCGATTGCTGGTAATAATAATATATCACCAACTAGTTTGCGGCCTGTAACAAGAAGAGACTCTTCGAATAAAATATATTCAAGATTAAGCGCATAAGCTTGTACATCTGAAAATCCAACTATGAGGTTACAACAGAAAATTCGGTGGTGGCACTGAATGCTGCTAATTGCTGAGTAGTGGAGAGTGGAGAATTGACTGTTTATGGACAGTTTTTATTACTGTTCTTGATTAGATTGATTACTATTTTGTTGTGGAAGAAGAAACAAACAGTTTCAGATAAACAGCACTTAGAAACGTTCTTTACTGTTTTGGACATTGTCCTCTTTTAATGTTTTAAACCTTTGTAGTGCCTGTGGGTAATATTTTTAACTGTGCGTCGACATGGACGCGGGTTCTGTAAAAACACCACTTAATGACACTGGAAGAAATCAACCGTGAAAGAGTGGATCACAGCAGCGGTTTCAAATGATCACCAATAAAACACACTGTTGAAACTTTAATATTAACGTTTTTATTTTCACGATAATACAATTAATTTTACAATTGTTGTTCTCGGGTCGGCAATCACTTTTACTATTTACGTTCACCGGGAGGCAATGAATTTAACAATTTTCGTTCACAGATGGGTAATTAACTAAGCAATTACTGTTCACAGATAAGCTGTGATTTTTACAAGACCTCGTACTTCCAAGTCCGGAATTCTCGCAAGTTAAGGCCCCATTTATTCATATCCTTATAAGACTATAGAATATATCATCATCATCATCGGCACTACAACCGGGAATCGGTCTTGGCCTTATTTAGCAAGTCTTGAGGCTTGTAAAATTTTCCATGATAATTTGTTTTTCCGGGCAAGGTCATTAGTCTTGCGCCATAGAATATATAGAATTATATAAAAATATGAATCACCCAAACAGTAATCATTTATTGACACCCAAAAGATGAATCGTCTAATCCCATACATAACGAAAGTACATCACCATCCAAACCAATAGATGCATGGTTTTTAAGTAGCAATTCTTCAATTTATTATTATTATTAATTAAAACAAATATATTTTTTAATGTAAATTAACGTTTAGTCAATTAATTCCAGAGTTCGAAATAGAACTATCAAAAAAATGTCTAATCTTAGACTTAAGTACTTAATTAAATAAAATATATTTTTTTGAAATAGTCTAGATTACTTAACTCGCACGAAGTGTATTTACACGCGAATCGAACACCATCTTATCGAATTCTCGCGACTCCGACAACGCAACGACCGCGATCAGTCTGCTCGGTTGGTAGAATTTGACTCCTCAGCGTTGGTGTACGCGACGGAGGTTGCAATCTACCTCCCTGGTGCAACTCACATTCGTCAGATTCAATGGTGGTGAATTGCCTCGATGGAAGAGGAGCGAAACGATCAACTTGGCGGCGGCCAAGTAAGAATTTTCATATGCCGTATAGGCAAGTTCGATGCCCTGCAATGCAGACAATGATCAGCGAACACCTGATCAAACGATGCACGATCATCAGGGGCCGCGGCGATGTGGCCATAGATCGTTGATGATGTACGCCTGGGAACGAAAATAGGTTTTTGCTTCAAAGTAAACAAAAAGGCTATTTCACAGGTCCTATGATGGGATGCACAATGTTCATGATGTGCCTATGTTGCAAAGGGTCATCATTGTATTTACATAAGATTCCAGGGAAATGCCGTTGTAGGCGATATCTGCTGGTGACGACAGTTCCACCAGAGATTGGGAATCAATTTGATTTAGCCGAATGGCTCTATAGCAGAATAGGGAAAATTGTTCCTGGACGTTATGTCCACAGAAAACTCAGCGACGGTGGCTATGGGTTATTTGTTTCGGTTAGATGATGGGACTTCATGGGGCATGAACGCGGGTAAACAACAGATCATGTTCATGCCCAAATCAAATGCTCGGTTGTATAATGATTAGGAAATTGGTCGCAACTCAGCGAACCTTAGGGGATAGAAAAGATATACAATTATGTACGGTAGAAGGGAATATCGGTTACAGCTGTGTCCGTAATACGCTGGCCAGCATTTGTTTATCGTTAATTGCTGACAAGCTGAGCCAATAGGAGATGTAAACTGGTTCATGGAGTATGAACCAAAAAAGTTCGGAATTATGTATGCCGTCGGAGAGATTTCCTTTCAGGTATGAAAAATGCTGCTGGGAGCTTGCGCTGCTCAAAATTGCAGGTAGGTATAGTGTCTTGTGGGTGAGGGAAAAGACAGGTTAAGTTGAGGAAGTGGGTGGTTCTTGGAGAAGACTTTAAGGAATCCCCACATGCCTTCGGTACTTGCTATTTAACAGTCTATTTTTATCTTGTGATAAAAAAGTTTATCGTAAAATAAAGGTTTAAAGGATCTCTTGATGGCGATCTGTGGCTTGATTCCTTTGTTTTATTGTTGAATATTGAGTTTAGATTGCTTTTCCGATTCATGTGTTTTATTTTCTTCGATTTGTGTATTTTACAATGCGTTTTATTTCTGCCCAGTGCGGCAGTAGTTTTGCTGTGTCCGTGGCGACACAAGCCCCTATATAGCTATTAAAAAAAAATGATATAGAAAGAATAGAACAAATATTAAAAAGGAAACATATCAATTATTGTGATATGTTATAAAAACAGTAGTTATTGTACGCCGAAAAGTCATAAGAAAAACAAAAGATGGATAACGTATGATTTAGAGTGCGTGCGAAGAGCCAGTAAGTTAATGAAGGAATGATATTTGTAAAATAGAATTTAACAGTAAGTCTTAAGTAAAATCTGTAATTGAATTGTTAATAAATGTGGAAATAAAACAAAAAAAAACGATATTTCAAATATATTCCAAAAGACTTTTGGTTTTTAAGACCCTTGAGAACGTTCTTTAGTTCACCCTGTCGCATAAATAGGACCGTGCGCTGACTATCGTTTCTGAGTTGTTAATGTTATTAAAGTCGGTCAAAATTTGATTTCGTATTCTTTAAGTATTCTGTTCGTGGATAACTCAAGTATGAGTTCCATTTTCTAAGTCGTAAATGCAATGAACATTCACCCTATGCAAAGGTTTGAAATAAACAAATAATGAGTTGGATTTCTCCTCAGGATTTTCGAGACAAAAACGCTTGTCATCAAAGACGACCTTGCCCAGGTTAACATTTGCAATGTATAACGAGATGCCATAATGCTCTTTCATTCGAACATGTGATTTTTGTAATGTGTCATATATTCACATACGATTATTTTCCAAATATAGAACACTAAGATGTCTAATTAAAAAAAGAGTATTAATACTCACAGATGTGTGGGTATTCAAAGCAGGTTTTTCAATTTAATTTTTTTTTTTTACTTTTATATTATCACGAGAATTTAACTTCGCACCCTGTCGGCAATTTTATTAATTTATATGATGACACTCAACGGCGAAGTCAATTAAATGCACAATTCGGTCTTGGCAAGAACCACATAAACTCCGTAAGGTCTCTCTTTAAATCCGGTTACTGCTGTACAATATCTTAAATTATTTAAAAAATGTCTGTGGACACCTGCAGTTAATTGGAGCCCCAAATAACAAACCACTATTACAATAAGGACATTCGGTTACCAACGATCTATATCTGGATATTTGGAAATAGCCCAGAAGCAGGTGCCCTTTAGATGACTAGTTCAACTTGTTCTCACCTTCATTAGTAATGCCTAGTGGCACTTTCTTGTACCTTGAGTTGTACAAAGCTGATGAAACGCTTTCATCTCAATGACTAAGTTGGTCGATTGTGTGAACGTCAATGTGGAATACCGCACTCGGAGACTAGGAACTTCCGCATATAAGATGAAATCAAAACAAAAATAAAGTAAAGAAAACCAAGAGTCTCCGAGATTGAACGTAAATTAAGCGAAAACCGTGTGGATGATAATCGTGTGTCATCTGGAGATCTGCTTACGGTTTTGGAAGTCGAACAATTTGAATAGCAGGGTGTGTAGCACTCGATTGTGTATTGACCTATAAAACCATCCATAGTTGATAATTTATTTGATTCTTACGGATCGTTGGTTATTAGATTTCGTTCTACTTATTGTAATTTTTGAAATTTGTTATTGTGATTATTTAGATAGAATTACCCAGATATTTGAATTCGAGTGGTCTGGAGTGTTGATAGACACCCACAGATTTTCGTATTAAGCCTGGTAATGTGCTATTCTGTTTCCTTTATGGCGTAATAGCTTCTTCAACCTGTTCGATAACTCACGGCAAAAAACTATATGAAACGTGCGGTGACTTCCACGAGTTTAACGTTGCCTTTTCAGTTTTGTCTGACTTTTTGTTTACCTTGCTTGAGAATGTGGGATAATTTTAATAATAAAAATGACGTGCCATGTAAATTCAATATTTGAGTGTATCAGGTTACTAATCCAATGCCTAGATTTCTTTCCAGTCATTTTAGTTGGTGTTGTAACTCCTTCAGATACTCGGACGAGCAGAGTTACCAATAGTGTCCACACATGTTATGTAACAGCTGTGAGGCTTAACAGATAAGGCATTGATACGTTGCAAGTGGAGGGCTCTGGAAGGATTGACATTCAATGGGAAAATGTCCGGGCGTGAGAAGCGTCAAATCAGTCGGACCGTCTTGTAGCGGCTGTAATTGATAAGTGTTGAAACTTGCTTCAGCCCAAAGAGGATAGAAAGCTCTTCTAATGTGAGTAGCGATTCGATAAGCAGTCGTTTTAGGTACGTCTTTTGGTTTTGGTTCTAAACCCACATTTACTTCCAATACAATTACAGATGTTACCTAAGACTAAATGTTAAATTCTATTTTATACGTATCAATCATACATTAACTTACTGGCTCTTCCCAAGCACTCTGAATTATACAATATCAGTTTTTTTTTCCTATGCTTTTCGGCTTACAATTCGTCATCATCATCATCAGCACTACAACCGGGAGCGGTCTTGGCTTTATTTAACAAATCTCTCCAACGGTACCGATTTCGAGCCGATGTCATCCAGTTTGGCACTCCCAGGCTGTGGGCGTCCTGGTCTACGCCATCCCTCCATCGCAGACATGGTCTGTCGCGCTGTCTCCTTGCATACATCCTACCACACAGGACTTTCCGGGCAGACTTTTGGCGGTAATTATGTTGAGTAACTTCGGCGGTGTGTTTCGGGTATGTTGTAAGTGTTCCGCCAATCACTGTCCGAAGTAATATCCACACCGGAGCACCAATGGAGTGAAAACAATTGTCCAAAAACAAACACTGAGGGTTATTTGTCGATTTAAAATCCTTTTTTTATTTTCTTTTTTTTTAATAATTGTTATAATTAACGGAATCTGTTTGACAATAGTGTCTCACAATATTTAACAATACAAAGTAAAACGCAGCGAACAATATTCAATAACAGTAATTAAAACGCGGCGAACCACACAGACGATACACACGTTAACTCCTTGAAGGGAGGAGGCTCCCTGTACCACTCCTCGGGTCGACGATCAAAATCTCTCTGTTTGTTTTTGGACAATTGTTTTCACTCCATTGGTGCTCCGGTGTGGATATTACTTCGGACAGTGATTGGCGGAACACTTACAACATACCCGAAACACACCGCCGAAGTTACTCAACATAATTACCGCCAAAATGGTGACCCCGACGTGATCTTGTACACACAGCATACCATTACCATAGTAAAGCAGAACTTCACACACGTTCACGACTTCCGCATAGAGCCCAGCCTCCGACGTTTTCTCGTTTCTCTCTCGTTCGTCCGTCGTCCGCATACGAATCTGATCGTAACGAAGTTACTGCGGCGGGAGTATGTAGCGATTCTAACAGATACACACAATTCACAAGCAAGCAAAAATAGTGAAGAACACCGAACGAAAAAAATCGAATAAGAAAAATACATCAGAACCGTATACCAAACGATAAATAAAAAATAATTCACACCAGTGGAATATACTCGAGTTTGGAAATGAAATTCTAAACACGGTTAGTAGCCTGGTGTGTAACGCTTAGGTAAAAATTTTTTCGTGATTCGAGCTGTCATAGCGTCAGTTCGAATCACACGATCTTCTCCACTATTATTTGAAACGCTATAGACTCCTCTTTGCTCATTCGAGCTAGGTGTTCCGCCCACCGGAGTCTACCGCACTTGATTTTTCTTACAACATTAGCTTCAAGGTAGATCGCGTACAACTCATCGTTGTAGCGTCTCCGGAATCATCCTCCCTCACACTTATGGGGCCGACAATTTTCCTTAAACCTTCCCCTCGAACGCGGCTAAGAGTTCAGGGTGCCTTTTATTGAGCACCCATGGTCTTGTACAGTACTAGCTTGGATGTTCTGGATAAATTTCGGGATTTAAAGAGCCTTGATAGACCATAGTAGGCTTTGTTGGATTTGATCAGTCGTTCGCGTATTTCTTGTTCCATATTGTTACCTCCTGCTACTATTGACCCATAATAGTTGAAGGCTTGCACTACTTCAAATTCGTGCTCCACTACCCTGATAGTTTGACCAACGTTAGGTCTTCTCTTCGCAGAAGTTGCCACCATGCACTTAGTTTTTCCCTCATTAATGTGCAGTCCCAGGTTTTGTGCCGCCTGCTCGATCTGGGTGAAGGATTCTTGTACAGGTGATTCGGTTCTACCGATGATGTCGTTGTCATCTGCGTAGGCAAGCATCTGGCTGGACTTTGTGACAATAGTCCCTCTTGTTGTAACGCCAGAGTCACGGATTGCTTTCTCCAACGCCAGGTTGAAAAGGAGGTAGGCCAGACCATCCGCTTGTCGGAGTCCATTAAAGATGTTTATTGGTTTGGACAGCAATCCCGCTATTTTTACTTGACTAGTTACGTTGGTCACAGCCAACCCACAAAGTCGTGTCAATTTCTTTGGAATGCCGAACTCTCTCATGGTATTATATAATTCTACCCTGGCTATGCTGTCGTAGGCGGCCTTAAAGTCTATAAATAGATGATATAATGGAATCTTAAATTCCTGACATTTTTCCATCGAGGGCCTAAGGGTTAATATCTAATCAATCGCTGATTTGCCTGGGATGAAGTCACACTGATATTGACCAATGATGACTTTAGCGTATAGGGCTATCCGATCTTATAGGATAGAGGAGAGTATCTTATAGGCGGTACTTAGCAATGTTATACCCCTATAGTTGCTGTACAGTGTGATATCTCTCTTCTTATGTATGGGGCAAATTATTCCACGACGCCAATCTTCCGGCATCTCCTCGTGCTCCCATACGTGCACCACGTTCTCATGAATTGCGTGATGTAACGCTGTCTCTTCTTGTTTGATCAGCTCAGCTGGTATGCCATCAGCTCCAGGGGTTTTATTTGATTTGAGCTGTCTTATGGCTTTTAATGTTTCCTCAATGCTTGGTGGCGGCAGCATTTGGTCTTGATCTTGCATTGGTGGAGCCTCCAACTGTTCTGTGAGCTGACCATTTAGCAATTCATCGAATTGCACTTCCCATCGCTCCATAATGCCTTCAGGATCGGTGATAAGATTACCCTCTTTATCCTTGCAGTAAGTGCAGCCTGTTGTGTATCCTTTATGAAGTCAGAGACTATCATAGGCTTTAAAAGCGAAACAAGAAAGTTGACATTTATATGGATAACTTTAGTTTTGGAATCCATTTTGGAGCGTATGTCTTGCATATGTCGTGAAAATGAGGGCATCCCTGTCAGCCTCGGTTGGTAGTTTTTCATATCGACGTCGAATATCTTCAATCCGGCGGGAGAAATTAAGTAGTTTCTTGAACATTAAGGATTGCGTTTGTACCGCAACTTGAATTTGTGGAGTCGTGTTGGTCTTAACTTTGGGTCGCTTTGGGACTTGAATATTTTAATTGCGGGGGGGGGGGTGGGAGAGTTTTTATATTTGTCGTCCTTTAAGCATATCGGCGACGATTTATCAACTGTTCGTTGACTTCAAAAAAGCCTACGACTCAGTCGCAAGGCAAACACTCTACCACATTGTAGTTGAGCTGGAAATCCCGAAGAAATATGCCGCCCTCATTCAAATCTGCATGAAAATAAAGGGCGAGTTAGAATAGAAAATCACCTCTCGGAATTATTTGAAATCCGGGACGGACTAAAACAGGGCGATGGCCTCTCACCACGTCTCTTTAACCTTGTCCTCGAGTATGTCATCAGAAAGATACAAGACGACAACATGGCCGGATCATCCCTGAACGGGGTCACACAAGTGCTCTCATATGCGGATGACATCGCCGTTCTGGGCGATAATCTAGAGAATATTAGTAACAACTGTGAAATCATCATGCAAGCGGCAGAAGAGGTGGGCCTAGAAATAAATGAAGACAAAACAAAATACATGATTACGGCGAGAGCAGGTGGATCTCAGATAACACATATAAACGTCAGAGGTAAGATATTTGAAAAAGTTAAAGAGTTTAAATATCTGGGAACAATATTAACGGCCAGTAACGAAATGTCGAAGGAAATTAACAGGAGACTGCATTCCGGCAACGCGAGTTGGCACACAGTAAGTAAACTGTGTCTATAGAACCATAATCATACCGATTGTTCTATATGGCTGCGAAACATGGGCTCTCACAAAACGGGAAGAAAACAAATTCCGCGTATTCGAGAATAACGTTCTAAGGGGTATTTTTGGCGGCAAATATGACGACGAGGCAGGACAATGGAGGAAACTCCACAACCACGAACTGGAAGAGCGTTACTGCCAACAACCATGGTGAGAGTAATCAAGTCGCGAAGATTAAGATGGGCTGGACACGTGGCGCGAATGAGCAACGATAGGACCCTGCATAGAATTCTTGACGGTAAGCCAACGGAAAAGAGACCGACAGGATGGCTGCGACGGAGATGGTGGGACAATGTTAGGTTGGTCCTCGAGGAAATTGGATCGGATGGTCGAGCGTAAGTGCACAGGACAGGGAACAATGGCGGAGTCCAGTCGGTGAGGTCATGAACTTCCGGGTTCCTACAGACCAATAAATAAAATAGAATAAACGTTTATTGAAAAAAAAAAGTTTTTAAATGACATCGTCGAAATGTGTCCCGTCTCGTCGTTGGCACTCCTGCAATCGCTATCTCCTCCTGGATGTTTTCTTTTAATTGGGATATAGTAGTCGGGTTATTAAGGTACACTCGACTTTTCAGGTATCCCTTGACCCCAGGTTTGATTAAATAAACACTTCAATTCTAAGGCGTCGTACAGTAACGTAGAAATCGTTGCTTTTGTAAAATTGTTTTACACAAAAAGCACACTATTGTCCCGTGAAGCGCTCCATCGTGACTAAAATTGCATGAAGCAACGCACAATTCCCCGCCTCCCTCTAACTGTTTTTAAGAAATCAAGTGTTGCCATTTGCAAAAATGTATAGCCCACCCTATATTTAAACAAAGCCAATAGTCTCAGCTGCTAGGCTCATTATGTTAATTTATTGATATGTAATTTTGAATTACTTGTTAATAATAAATAAATAAATAAATAAATAAATAAACAAATAAATAAATAAATAAATAAGTAAATAAATAAATAAATAAATATTTAAACAGTGTTAAGCTGCAAAATTTCAATAACAAATTACAACCAAGTAATGTTTAGTAAATGTTTAGACATGATAACGTTCCACTGTGAAGTATTTGGTGTTTTTTTACAGATATTGCAATGGAGACTATTCCTTGGAATTCTTGGTATCATTCTAACAATGAAACCTGGCGGAACCCACTAATTTGCAGTTCATCTCGCAACGGCATTGTACCTCATCATACCAGAATTCATTTTGTTTCAGAACGGAAAAACTGTGGAACTCCCCTATAGAAAGGGCATCCAAAGTGCTGTAATTTCCAACTATTCAAAAATAACGCCAACTGTGGTATTCAATAGCAGATAAGGCGTTAAAGGTGCGTCTCGTCTGAAAAAGTTAAAAAAAAAAAAAGTCGGACATGATTTACGTGAACAGTATATAGAAGGCAATGAAAGTAGTCTCACTCATAACACGTCGGTAAAATAGGAATAGCAAACAACACTTAACTAAACTATAATTTATTTTAATATTGATGTAAATAACCTGCAAAGTCGCCTCCCCATATAAAAAAACCAAGAGTTAAAACCAATCCTAATTACTGTCATTATTAATGTCTCAAGATCAGTTGTAGAGATCAATGATTATTTTTCCTTTCGATATGATATCCCCCTTCACTGGTAAATTGAAATATCCTTGATTTCATTGAGAACGAACATGCAAAACAGATCTATCCCAATCAATTATAACCAGAAGCAATATATCGCCCCTGATAACCGAAAAAAAAACCAAATCTACAGAAAACCCGACCTTACTAGGCAATCATATATATTTAAAGACCTAACTAGATCGAGGTTAAACCCCTCGAACATTCTCACTAGAGACGTTCTCAAGAAGCTCACAAAAAAGCAAGTTGTACAAAACCCCAATCACGATCGCGTGATCTCCACCAGCATCCCCTTCACTTTGATGACGATAACTTAAATCACAGCTTAAGGGTACAACCATCAATCAGGAAAAGTGATCTGTTGGGTCCCACTATATATGTATACCACGGCCATGACATGACTCGGCTCATTAAACTAATTTCAACCGGTTGGTGGGTTGAGCAACCCACTAGTTAAACGGTGTGCTCTGCACATTGCCAATGGCTTTGACCCTTCCAGGTAAAGTTGACAATTGTGGTTTCTATGGCAAGCAGGCAGCTGCAAATCTAATTCTTTATTTTCCTACTTTATTTTATGTGAGTTGTTTTATAGCGGCTTCAATTGCATAAGTGCCTTACAGTGGCTGCGGTAAACGAATACGGATTTCAAAAGGCCACGCGACCCATTGACTGACAGTTAAACCGCCCGGCTCCAGATGGATTCTTTAATAAGAATGGTGATTAAGCTTTCAGCGAACTTTCGTAATTGGTGTGGAATTATTGAAGTTGTAAATTGTAATTACACTCCTCCGGTGGCAGTGAATCGATCATCATGTGTGGTACGTCACTTATTCAGAGCCGTAGATACCTGACAATCCTACGCTTGGTGAATGGTACCGCGAAGTTTTTCAGTGTGGGCTAAGTTTTTCTTTTTTTTATTTATTTAGCTTTTTTTTTTTTGATGAGGTGACGTGATGATGATTTGCCCAGAATTCATTACGGTGTCAACCTCAATTCAAATATAACAGACATTGACTATAAATCTCGTTTAGCGAGACAAACTACGAGGGAAGCAAGGTCACTACTGACACTCATTACATGGTAGAGTCTGGAAAGAACAATGATTAAGAAGGAGCGGCACCTACATAGGTCCACTGAAAGACTCGAATATGAGGCTTTTCTCAAATGTATTCCCGTCCATATAATTAGGAATGAAGAACCTGTTCACGAAAGGGGTTTTTAATTTATTACGTGTTTAGTAATCACTTTTATTCCCGGAGAGAGAAAATCATATTATACTTCTAATCACAACCATATCTCACCGTCTACTGCTTTCTCAACCCTGTTGTCTGAGGCCTCCATAAGCCCGTTTGAGTGACTTTTTCATGCCTGCTGTCCATCTGCGAAAACATAACATATAGATCATTAGTTGAAAGTTAATTATTGTATTTTCAATTTGTACACCTAGGTGTGGAAAAACGAGACACTTAGTATCTCGCGTTTTCTCTGGCAACTGATGTTTGATCTGCATTCAGATACTTGCATGTTGTTGAACGTATTTCACATATTTTCTCTTTCATCATCCCGGGATGTGTAATACTACGTTTAGGGTGTTGCACCTTATGTAGGCTTAAGTAATCTCGAGACAAGCAATCCTAATTTGAGTTGTGGTCCATTAATGTCATATTGCGAATAATGCATCCATCCCAATCAATTCAAGACAAATTTCTAACACCATACATGTATCATGAGGATGCCTTTCCATCAATTGGCTTTCATGCGCCTAGTTTACATGGTTCTGCCTTGGTTAACTCTTGTTAATGTGATGCAACCACGTTGTCTATATTTGGCTTCTAGTGGCAATTTATAACTCAGTTAGGCCAGTACTTACATATGGATGGAACTAGTCGTAGTTTCTATCCAAACATTTGTTTAGGTTTATTGATGAAAGTTTGACATAAATTACTTATAAACTGCGGAGCTCCTAAGCTGTGAAGTGAAATGCCTGAATGGTTTATCCATTTTCTTCAGTTTTATAATTGTGTACACTCTAAATGAACTATAACTAGGAAAGGAAGAGTTGATATAAGGAGGTTAAGAAAGGTAGGCAAAAGTACAGAAAGAAGTGAGTGCCATACTGTTTTGGTTCTGTATATCTGAGACGAGTGTCACAGGGAAACATATATTGTACATTTACCTGAAGTTTAGTTTATTTTAATTTAATTTAGTTTAGTGTATAGTTATCTGGCTGATTTTCAAACTGTCGATTGGGTAATGTGCTCCGCCGAACACTGCCCACAAAAATGAAACACGCAGATTTTTGTTTTTATTTTAATTTTGTTTTATTGTTTTTAGTACATGTTGTGGATCCGCCGTAAGCTGCGTGCTCTATGCGATTGCAGCGCCGGACCGGGCGTTACGAGTATAGGGCAAATGAATTCAAGCCTTAATGCGCTCACTCTACTTCTGACAGTTACACCAGAACGAGTGCGCCTTTTGCTTCAACATGACGTAACACTTGAATTGTTTTTATACTAATCATTGTTAAGTTCCTTTTTAATAAATAATATCTTTCGTACGTTCATTTCATTTCCTGCTACAACACGTTATGCGCCCAGGAGCAGAACATCGTCTGGACAATCGAAATTGGAAATCAAAAAGACGAGAAGACAAGGTAGAAAATACACGCGGAAATATAACCTCACTGCAAACAAAATGGACGGTCAAACTACGAACGTAATGCGCATACAAATGCTAACCAGAGATAATTATGATACCTGGAGACTAAGAATGCGAGCACTCATAACGAAAAACAAAACGTGGGCTCACGCAAGCGTTGAAAAACCGAAACCGGAAGCAGCCGAAAATTTGCAATCGTGGAAAGACGAGGACGAAAAGGCGAAAGCCGACTTGCATCTCGCTGTTGGCCACGCCGAACTCAGGGAAATTAGATACTAAGAAACAGCCCGAGAAATTTGGTTGAAGCTGGAAGCAATTTTCGAATCGAAAGGACCGACAAAAAAGGCATCATTGTGGAAACGGCTAATGAATCATCGACTCAACGAAGGCGGACATGTACAACGACACGTCGACGAATTCTCCGATATGGTCGACAAAATGTCCGAATTATCCGTACAAGTCAGCATTGAATTACAATCGATCATGCTTTACACAGTCTGCCGGAGAGCTACGAGAATTTTAGACGCGCCATCGAGTCGAGAGACAAGTTACCTTCGCCGGAACATCTGAAAATTAAAATCCTCGACGAAAGCGCGACGAGAAGACAACGCAGCCAAGCCGAAGACCAAGTAATGTTCGCGAGAAAAGGAAAGTCGAATTGGAAAAGGACTACGAACAAAGCGTCGAACAAGTCCGTCGATAAATCGGATGATCAACGTACCGGCGGACCATTCAAATACAAATGCCATAGATGTCGCCAAATCGGTCACAAGGCCATCAATTGTCCGGAGAGGGCCGAACGAAACGCGAAACATCCCGAAAATAAAGAAAAAGGCGCCATCGGCTAAGGCCTTTCCTCCCTAACCTCCCACACAGACGCAGATTCTAGCTTTGCAAGGAACGGTCAGAAAAACGATACGTGTCTCGATAGTGGATGCACATCACACCTATGCCATGACAAGGACGCATTCAAACAAATCGCAAGCGCTGGAAATTTGAAGATTAATCTGGCAAATCATGGATCCACCGACGTAAAAGCGAAAGGAACCGTAAAAATCGCGGCATCTGACGGGCATACGAGTCGGATCATACGTCTGGAAAACGCAATACACGTACCCGACCTGCGTAACAATCTCGTCTCGGTCGCGAAGATCACAGACCCCCGAAACAGCGTGACGTCGACGGGAACGCGTAAGTCTTTAATAACCGTTTGGCACAAGAGATTCCGCCGCCTTAACTGGCGCGATCTCTTGGAGATGAACAAAAGGGGGATAATGTCCGGAGTTGACCTAGAAGACGACGGTACCACAAATACGTGCGAGAATTGTTCGGAAGCAAAGATTACCGCGCTACCTTTCGGAAAGAAATCGCACCGAAGCGGAAAATTATTGGATATCATCCATGCCGACGTATGCGGACCGATGAAAGACGAATCAAGGGGCAAAGCTAGGTACTTCCTCACGCTAACCGACGACTACTCTCGTTGGACAGAAGTAAGGTTTCTGCAAAAGAAAGGCGACGTTTTGAAGTTTTTCAAGGAATTCGAGGCTCTCGTCGAAAATCAATCAGAACGAGAAATTAAATGTATGCAATCCGACAACGGACGAGAGTTCTGTAACGAAGAATTCGACAGATTCTTGAGGGGAGGGGGAATTGCGCGAAAACTCACGAGGCCATACACTCCCCAGTTAAATGGAGTAGCGGAAAGGAAAAACCGCACGCTCTTGGAAATGGTGCGTTGCATGTTGACGCAATCGAAGCTCTCAACCTGGTTTTGGGCGGAAGCGATCGCCACGGCAAACTTCGTAAGAAATCGATGGTAGGAAGTAAAACTCCTTACGAATTATGGCACGGAAAACTCCCGAACGTAAAGAACATGCGAACTTTCGGAGAGACAGCATATATGTTGGATAAAACCCCCGGAAAAGGGAAGCTGGAACCGCGATGTATGAAATTCATTTTCCTCGGATACGACGAATCGACTCAAGACTATCGAGTATGGGTATCAAACAAACGAATGTAACCACGACACGAGACATCAAATTTACTGTTACCGATCCAAAAACGGAAGTGCATAACGAATCGACATCGTCTTCGTCAAATCTGAATCGAGATTCGAATCACAATCCCGACGGAGTATCACTGCCGAATTTCTTTGAACCGCACCTAGGTGGGGACCACAACGAGGAATCGAAAAATGAATCGCAGGAACACGACGACCCGGTCGGAAATAGGGACGAGATCACCGAAACGATCAGAAGAGCCCCGGGTAGACCTAACAAGATTCTCACCGGACGACCCGGTCGGCCGCGAAAATTGTATCGAATCACGCAGGAAGACGAAGTTCCTCGCGGATCGAGCGGGGATGAGATCGACCGAGCTCTCGACGACGAGGAGTGGTGCATCTCGGACGGCCTGTAGGCAAATTTAGCCAGTCTTCACTCGGAGGCCCCGTATCGGCAAGCATTGAACGGACCGGACAAGGGAGAATGGTTGGACGCCATCGTCGAGGAAGTCAAATGCTTAATCAAGAACGATACATGGCTGATCGTGAATCGACCCAAGAATCGCAACGTGGTCGGGTGTCAAATGGTTCTCAGGAACAAGTACGAGTCGGGCGGCAAGGTCGAGAGAAGAAAAGCACGACTCGTGGCGAAGGGGTTCGCGCAGCGACCCGGGATCGATTTTCACGATACCTACCCTCCGGTCGCTCGCCTGGGATCCATGCGTATGCTACTTGCACTGGCGGTCAAGCACGACCTCAAGGTGCATCAGATGGACATCACGACCGCCAACCTAATCGGTACGATCGAAGAGGAAACATACATGGAATTACCCGACTTACTCGTAGGATGTTTGAAGAAAATCGTCGCGACACAAGGCAAATCCGATATCGAGAGCCGCGCCAAGGAAATGCTAAAACAACTTCGCGGTCGCGAAAAGGTTTGAAAGGTTTGTCGCTTGGAAAAGGCTTTGTACGGCCTTAAACAGGCCGGTCGGCAATGGCATAAGAGACTGAATGGGAAACTCGAAGAATTAAATATGACACCGACGACGCGGATCCGTGCGTTTATCGCCTCAAACGAGGGGGAGAACCGTTAATAATACTGGTCTACGTTGACGACATTTTGATATTCTATCGAGACCAGAAGGATCTTGATTTCGTCCGAAAAGGTTTGTCGCAGGAATTCGAGGCGAGAGATCTGGGAACAGCTCGCTATTGTCTGGGGGTCGAAATCGCCAGAAGCAGAAATCAGATCACAATTTCTCAAGCAAACTACGCTCGGGAACTACTTTCTCGATTTCGGATGGAGGACTGTAACACCGTCAGTACTCCCGTTGAATCGGGTTCGTGGCTCGAAAAGGACGTTGAAGAAGAGGGATCACCAGGAGGAAATCGACCTTATCGCGAGCTTGTCGGAGCTCTGAATTACTTGGCGATTGCCACAAGACCGGACATTTCGCATATTGTCAGTTGTCTCAGTCAATTCAACACTTGTCACAGCGAGGCACACTGGAGGGCGGCGAAATGCGTCCTGAGATATCTGAAGGGGACCGCCGACTTCGCAATCACGTACACGAAGAGCATGAAAACCTTGAAAGGGTTTGTTGACGCCGATTGGGCTGGGTGCCCGGTGGATCGAAAATCGTATACCGGATACGTCTTTAACCTGAGCGGTGCCGCCATCAGCTGGGAGTCGAGGAAACAGCGCACCGTCGCGCTTTCGTCCACTGAGGCGGAGTATATGGCATTAACTGAAGCCGCGAGAGAAGCCCTATACATACAGGGATTCTTGTCGGAGCTCAAGCTGTCCGAGTGTGAAAGAGTTCAGGCATCATTTCGTCAGAGACGTCTTGCGCGAAGGTCGACTGGATATTAAGCACCTTCCTTCGGATAAGATGCCCGCGGATTTTCTCACGAAGAGATTGACAAAAGAAAAACATCGGAAGTGTCTGGGTTTGATCGGCGTCGGGGGTTCTTCAGAGGATCGACATAGCACTACAGTCGAGGGGGAGTGTTGTGGAGCTGCCCTAAGCTGCGTGCTCTATGCGATTGCAATGCCGGACCGGGCGTTACGAGTAAAGGGCAAATGAATTCACGCCTTAATGCGCTTACTCTACATCTGACAGTTACACCAGAACGAGTGCGCCTTTTGCTTCAACATGACGTAACACTTGAATTGTTTTTATACTAATCATTGTTAAGTTCCTTTTTAATAAATAATATCTTTCGTACGAGTAGTCGCCCGTTCATTTCATTTCCTGCTACAACAGTACATATATTAAGACGGATTTAAAGATAATTGATAATCCTTTTTACACAACCACATTCAAAGTCTTATCTCACTTAATCGGCTGGAACACAATTATAATTTTCTTTCTTTTGGGTACTATATTAATAAAACATCAAACTTCCACCACACTCTGAATCAAATTAATTTTTGAAAATATCCTTATTTATTCCTGTTTATCGCAAATAGCCTTTCGCTTAGAGTTTTCAGCACAAACAAAAAAATTGTGAATTAAAATTGACAATAGCAAACTGCACACGTTAGGATACAAGGAGGATAACCCTGTCAGTCTCCGTATTGACTGTCCACACTTAATTTAATTATTTTAGAGAGCAGAGGAATTAACTGTTAAATATCCGATGTCCTTAGTGAAGATCACAGCCCTGCGCGCGTTGTATTGCTGTGCGTTGAACGCCGAATATATACGTTTATGGTGTTTGCTTTTGGTAGCAGTTCAGTGAATGTACTCAAGTTAACTCCCGTATTTAAAAAGTTTAAAATTTCGGGTCGAGCAGTTTCTTTCTCGTTTTATCGCGTTGCGCAGATCAACCTCCTTTTCGAGGTTCTCTATGTAGGCTGAATTACAATTTTCTTTTGGGGATGAGTCTATTCACCCCATAGTTCTCTTTCCCTTTCGTTTCGCTTGTCCTGGTGATTCTCTCTTAATCGAGAATCTCTCCACCAGGGAAGGTCGCACCCACACACACAGACGCGGAGGTAGCTGCCTGTGTGGTCGTAGATCCTCTTGGGATCGGCAGACTTTTCACAGCTTCTGTCGAATTGCTTTTGTGTACATTCGGGTGTGGTTTATTCTTGGCGATCCTGGGATCGTGGTAATTATCGTTAGTTGTGATAATTGTATTTGCTTTGCCCTATGGGAACAGCGTTTTAGTTTATTGCTGTTTCTCCGCAATGGCCTTTGTTTAGTCGAAATGTATTGCGGTAGGGTCAAAGGTTTAGCCAACAGATTGTTTTACGGCAATTTACTTATCGCCGGGGATTTGATGTTTGTCGACATCTGGCGCAGCTGTGTAAACCACTTGTGTTTATCCAACTAATGGATCGATACACAATTTCTATACTGGTTCATGTCCTTCGATCGCCGTGCGGGCGTAGGGGAATTGTTCGGGACTTGGGGCCAGCGTATCTGTGGATGCGTGGGGTTGTTGACACCAGTATGGATGTCACCTTTGATCAGGTGAAAAGGTGGACTTTGGGGGCACGTGTCTGTGGGCACGTGAAGTTTAGTTATAGGTGAGTATGTTGGAGGGGGTTCTCTATATTACATGGAGAACCAACTCACAATCCTAACCTAATTTCGACCGCTAACAGCGCGTCACATCAACCCCTATCCCACCGTTCAAGCTATTCACCTGAAATATCATATTTCCCAAATGGACGCATAGCTGAATTTATTATTCTATGCAGATAATGCATAATTGAATTCAGCTACCTTTCTGCCATACGCCCACTCCATTCCAATAACACATGAGATTTCCACCGGAAATTCCAATTCATGTTGGTTAGCAACAACCAAGTCGAATCAAACGGCGCGGTTGCATCATCAACCAATGTCTTGGGCAATTACCGCATTCCCTAGCGTTTTTCCCGCGGTAATATTTCCCTAGCCGATGTAGCGTCCTATCGACTTTCCCCAGACACTCTATCCACTGGGGATCAATGATCTCTTTTCACAGGTGAATAGCACCAGCTAAATCTTCCTCTCCTTCACAGTACTGTCTTCATACAGTCAATGCACTCTGAAATCCGCATATTCACCGAATTAGGTCAGTAGGTTATGCTAAGAGCTGCATTGATTCATGCACACACAACCAAACCCACCCGAGATCATAGTACATTGTATTTCTGTTCTCTCATTCTCCCACGTTCGTCGACTATCAAATTAACCGAAGTGTTTCTCCACACCTCGGCGGGTGTGGCACATGAGAGAGCAGAAGCGTCTGGTGTGCAAAATTAAGTTACCCATCTTCATCCCTAATTCAGACTCAGTCGTTATTCAACTACCGCTGGTGCACACGCTCGCGTCAGAAGTAAAAGAGAAACGCGTAGCCCTTCAAAATAGACTGATTGCAATTACTTATTTGGCGAAAAGACGAGATATTAATTTGACACGTCCACCTTGCATCTATTTGTATAATAAAGTGTTAGAGATAAATCTAAGTTAAACCAAATAAAAAGAAACGTTAACAATTAAACTACAACCCAGTGCATTTTTTTGTTTGTCTCTTTTCCTTTGTGCTGGACCATTTTTGTTTGGGAAGAAAGTGAAACAGTGTCCGTGCACGGCACACATACTTCTCATCCCCACATGTTCCTTGGTGGGACGTAGGTATCTCAGCCTAAGGTGATTTGTGCGGTTCGTGGAACCGCCACAGTTATACCAGGTGGCGCAAAATTAATCACTAATTTTTGCAAATGGGGTCGTACGTCAATCATATTTTACATTTGTGAACGATACAGCTGCAGTATACAAACAGACAAGCAATGGAGCGCTATATTCCGCAAGAGCGTGGAGTAATTGTGTCGATTTTTCTGGCCAATAATCGCTCGGTGGTGTAAGTGGAGAATGAATTTCGACGTCGATTTCCTAATCGTGTCGCGCCAACAGGACAAACACTCCTGCGCTTAGCTACTCGCCGCGAACAGACTGAAACCACAGAAGACCATGCAGGGCGCGGCCGCCACCGGACTGGTCGTTCGGCCGAGAATATCGCGGCTGTGGATGCCGATGTCGCTGAGAACGAAGAAACATCAACCAGACGATGGGCCACGCAATTGGGCATCACTAGAGGGACCATACAGCGAATTTTAGTGAAATGCTTAAACATGTTCCTGTACACAGTGCAAACAGTGCATCAGTTAATGCCTACTGACCGTCAGTCGCGTGTGAATTACTGTCAAGGCATCCTTAATCTCAACAAGGAAGAGGACGATTTTGTGTCGAAAATCATCATGAGCGACAGGCGCATTTCCATTTAAGCGGCTACGTCAATAAGCAAAATCTTCATTTCTCGGGCACTGATAATCCGCGTGTGATGCACGAATAGCCATTAGATCCACTCAAAGCCGCTGTGTAGCAAAGTGGCGTTCACGAGGGAGGAGTGATTGGGTCGTATTTTTTGAAGACTCCATCGGCAATACGATCACTGTTACTGGCGAACGCTACAGGGCCATGATAAACGACTTCTTACTGCCGGAATTGGATGAGCGGGGCTTGGTGAACATGTGGTTACAACAAGACGGTGCAACCGCACACACAGCACGAACCGCAATGGGTATTGTGAAGGAAGCGTTTCCTGGTCGCGTAATCTCCCGTTTTGGTGATTTGGCATGGCCAGCAAGATCGCCCAATTTAACCATCCGAGACTTCTTTCTTTAAGGCTACTTGAAGTCGCGGGTTTATGCCAACAAGCCTCAGACAGCCCTTAAGGAGAATATTCGACAGGAATGCGAAAAGTTATCACCGGAAATCTTGCGGGAAGTCATGGAAAATGTGATAAAACGGGCACAAATGTGTATCAACACTGGCGAAAGCCACTTGACGGATATCATATTTTCCATTTAACAGAAAAAATTGTAAGAGTACAAATAAAGATTGCCATCACTCAAAATCATTTGTTTTTCTATTGGATAAACAATAACATGCTTCCAAGCTTGGGGAAAGTTCCCCATGTTCTAGGCATAGTTTAATAGAATGGAGAGCTTTATAAAGAATAAGCAGGAAGCCTTCGCAACGAGTGATACGACATGTTGTCAATATCGGATGACTTCTAAGGGTTTCGAAATTTAACTAATTCTGTAGGGTATTTGGTGTGACGAAACCGTGACCATTAACACGTGGGTCGTCGAAGTATGCACTCTTAGCTGGGTTGAAGACAACAATTGGCACGTTAAAATGATCTAATTTATTGTGAACCTCTCTAATGGTTCCATTAGTATCCGGGTCGCCGTCCTCGAGGGTGAACCTGTGATAATTTTCAAAGATCTTTTCGATGATATTTGCTTTATAGGTGTCGTTATTGACAACAACCCCCTTGTGGACGATTGGGCCAGTGATACGAAAAGTGCCACATATCTTTTTAACGTTTATATAAACCTTGTGAACCACCTGAATACCTTTTAGTTTCTCTTCCAACTGTCGGGTATGTTAAACAATTACAAACAAAATCAAAACAAAATCAACCTTTTCCCAAGCTACTCTCCTTTCCGACAGTTTTTCCATTCTCTCTGGGTTCATTAACTGCTGACTGAACCCACTAGAGTCTATTCGCATTTAATGGGTGGAGAAATGGAAGAATAAGGATGAGTATGCAATAGGTATAAAAGGGCAAAATCATCATCATCGGCATTACAACCAGAACCGGTCTTGGCTTTATTTAGCTAGTCCTGAGGTTTGTTAAATTTTCCATAATAATTTGTTTTTTCCGGGCAAGGTCATTAGTCTTGTCCCAGAGGCTTCCCGACGGGGAATCGAACCCCGGTCTCCCGCGTGACAGGTGGGTATACTAACCACTATACTATCGAGGAGCCAAAAGGGCAAAATACCATATATGTAAATAGAGCTTGGCATTTCGTCTTAAGGAAAATCTGTAAATATTTTTTTTATAATAAATGCGTATTGTAAACTAAAAAACAAAATACCCAGACTCTGACTACTGCACACCAGTCCCAACTATGGGGCGGGTTTCCGCCATTAGAACCTAGAGCCCCGGGACCACAACAGGGTGGTGGTGGCCAATACCACCGCAGTCAACCCACGCATGTCCAAGGCACTCGTCAGTCGCACCGCATAGTTTTACGCATGGCGTGCAGCTTTTGCAATAAAAGGGTACACTTTTACGACGAGTGCCTAAAAATCGAAACACTCCGTTCTGCCGTGATTGCAGACAATATGGGCACGACATACAGGATTGCCGTGCGCATCATTCACCACCAAAACACGATCCCGGACCTCCACAGCAGATTAGGCCACCACACCAGCAAAGGGATTCCCAGAAGAACACAAATCCGGGAATCCACCAGCCCCCTGCTTCGAAGAAACAGGCGACATCGAATCATAGGGTTTATAGTACGATGTTGATGCGAATTTTGTGGCCGAAAGGGTCATACGTGGGAAAGGTGCGGATACAGTGTGAAGTGGAAAAAAAACAAAATTCCCAAACAACACTAACTGGTACAAGCACCCAAGCGGCCAGGACTAAATGTCAACGCCAGAACCCACAGACCTGCAGGGTCAACTACGAGTGGCAGGAGGCCAACTGAAAGAAAAAACGAAATGACCACGGAAGGGCACACGACGAAGACGGCAAACGCTGGAACCCCCAGCCACAACACCGTCGGCCCAATGCAGGTCAAAACTGCTTCAGCTCTGCTAGTTCTGAGCCTACGAAGACTCATAAGCAGAGCGGAGTAAAAGAAAACAAGGGCGACGAACATCAGATGCCACGGTCACAACAACGTCGATCGACGTCAGGCGAGAGTCGTTCCAGCTCTCCCAGCACTGGGCCTACTAAGGCTCTAAAGCAAAGTGGCGTGTACGAAGGCAAGGGCGGCAAGCTCCAGAAGCTTCGACCATGACACCGTCGACCCAAGGCAGGCCGAAGGCGCTCCAACTCTGCTAACACGGAGTCTACGAAGACTCCAAGGTAGAGCGACTTTTCCGATAAACACGGAAAACAGTGAGGATTTTGCGGTCGACAAAGCCACACAGTGGCAGGGTGCCTACAAAAACCAAAATGAAAGAAATTGGAAAACTCCCAGAGGTTGACTCGGGAAATCCCAACCCGACTGAACTAAACTTGCAAATCAGCAAAAGCTTTCGCCGATCGAAGTCCCAATTGTCCAACTTCCTTTGTACATTGGCCTTAATAACATTACACGACTAATTGTGGACATCGTCGCTGAGATCAGCCTCTTAAAGCTGAAAAAAAAAAATTGGTGGCGAGAGGCCGACTTTAGGGAGACAAGGACAAATGTGTCCTTCATCTTGTCTCTGGCTTCTGGTCATCTTGCGATAACCAGAATCACCCACGTCCGTGAAGATGTTGGGCTCGGTCTCAAGATATCTGAAAAGAAAGGGGAAGGACGTATCTAAGGATAGTGTGGACAGGGTTAGTTCAATTGTTCTCTAACTACTTGGATTGTGGGATGGTGGGAAAGAAATCGTGCCAGACCGGTGGGTCTTGAGTGCGGTAGTAAACGCAGATCACGTCTTTGGTGTCTGTTAAAGCTGAAGGCACTCCACCCGAAATATGCAGTGGATGCCCAAAAGGCACCTACCCTCCAGACATTTTTTTGGCAAAGGAGAGTCTGAGGGTTGATACTATGGAAGTTTCAAGATGCACCGGAAGATTCCCTGTAGCTACCAAATAATGGACTCATTGCCGGGGTTGTCGGAAGATGGGCTGTTGGGAATGACTTCCTGTCGAAAAATTGCGAAGTCAATAGACCGCGTTGTGGTTTGGAATTTCCCCAGAAAGTTTCTCTGTTAACTGTGCAAGTAATAAGACGGGAAAGATTAGGTATGGGGCAGCTGAACGGGAAACCACACCAATGGGACCTGTGGAGGACCTGTGGGTAGTTTTTATGATGGCATCAGCAAGGATGCGGGTTCCATAAAAACACCACCAATGTCTGCTGGCAAAATTGTCACTGATCCTACGGTCACCGTTCTACACACTGAAATACACCAAAACTGAGCACCACAGGAAAAACAAAAAAATGAAACACAGGAGTTTAGATATTAATTAAAATTTTCTTTATTGAGTAATTCCCGACAATGTTTTTCTTTCGTATTGAGTTTATAGATTATACATTTGAACTTCAAGTGAGACACACCACATCAACACACCACTAATGTTCCTTTTGGCTTTAATTAATTTTCGACGAAATGTTACATAATACGCGCTCTTATCGCAGATACACGGCAAGTTTTCCGTTCACCCAATTTATAGAGTCAAAACACGAAAGAAACGAATCGATATGTCGGTATAAAGGACTGCGAAATGAAATCGAAAATACTTGTTTATTTTAGAACGGCACTGTGGGGACAACTCGCGACACGTGCGTGCGGCTGGACGGTAAAAATCGGACTCAACGATGCAATTCACATCCATTAGATTCGATGGCCGCGAATTGCATCGATAGGGGAGGATTCTATATGTGTCCGTATAGGACAAGTATGATGCCCTGCGATGAAAACGATGATCGGTGGGCACCTGATTAAACAGACGTACGATTTTCCGCTGGAAAAGAAGTGGGAATACGGAGAGACGGTTCACCAACTGTTCGTTGACTTCAAAAAAGCCTACGACTCAGTCGCAAGGCAGAGACTCTACCATATTCTAGTTGAGCTGGGAGTCCCAAAAAAATATGCCGCCCTCATTCAAATTTGCATGAACGAAAACAAAGGGCGAGTCAGAATAGAAAACCACCTCTCAGAACCATTTGAAATCCGCGACGGACTAAAGCAGGGAGATGGTCTATCACCGTGTCTCTTTAACCTTGTGCTCGAGTATGTCATCAGAAAGGTACAAGACGACAACATGGCCGGATCATCCCTGAACGGGGTCACACAAGTGCTCGCATATGCGGATGACCTTGCCGTTCTGGGCGATAATCTAGAGAATATTAGTAAAAACTGTGAAATCATCATGCAAGCGGCAGAAGAGGTGGGCCTAGAAATAAATGAAGACAAAACAAAATACATGATTACGGCGAGAGCAGGTGGATCTCAGATAACACATATAAACGTCAGAGGTAAGATATTTGAAAAAGTTAAAGAATTTAAATATCTGGGAACGATACTGACGGCCAGTAACGAAATGTCGAAGGAAATTAACAGGAGACTGCATTCCGGCAACGCGAGTTGGCACACAGTAAGTAAACTGCTGAAATCCAGACTGCTATCACGTAACATAAAGCTCCGTGTCTATAGAACCATTATCATGCCGATTGTTCTATATGGATGCGAAACATGGGCTCTCACAAAACGGGAAGAAAACAAATTCCGTGTATTCGAGAATAAAGTTTTGAGAGGCATCTTTGGAGGTAAATATGACGAGGAGGCAGGACAATGGAGGAGACTCCATAACCACGAATTGGAAGAGCTATATCGCAAACCTACAATAGTGAGAGTAATCAAGTCGCGAAGATTAAGATGGGCCGGACACGTGGCGCGAATGGGGAACGATAGGACCGTGCATAGAATTCTTGACGGTAGACCAACGGGAAAGAGACCGGTAGGACGGCCGCGACGGAGATGGGAGGACAATGTTAGGTTTGACCTTGAGGAGATCGGATCGAATGGTCAAGCGTGGAAGGAGAGTGCCCAGGACAGGGAACGATGGCGAAGCTGAGTCGGTGACGTCATGAACTTCCGGGTTCCTACAGGCCAATAAATAATAATAATAATAATAATAACGATGATCGGAGGCTGCGGCAATGTACCCATACATCGTTGATGATGTATACCAGGGATCGAAATATATTTTTGTTTCAAAGTAAACAAAAACTTTATTTCACGGATCAAATGGTGGCACACATGATGTATATGATGTGCCTATGATACAATGGGGTCGTCGTGGTATTTGCCGAAGATTCCTTGGAAACACCGATGCAGGCAATATCCAATCTAGCCGTATGGTTCCGGTGCACAAGGAGACAAATTATTTTGTTGACATAAGTCAGCAGAAACCTCGTCGACGGCGGCAAAGGCTATATGTTTGATTAATATGCGGGTAAGTAAAACGCGCACAGTAAGATACTGTATGTTTAATTTAGGTTTTCAGGCGGGTCATCATAGGCATGGCATGGGCAAGGGTACCTAAACAATGATCATATCCATGCCCAAATTCATGATCGGTTGATAGCCGATAACGGGAAATTATCTCAACTATCGCGGACCTAAGGGTATAGGCGCGATATACAATGGCGTACTATGGAAAGAATATCGGCTACAGGTATGTCAACAATACGCTGGCCAGCGTTTGTTTATGTAATTGAAGACAGGCTGAGCCGATAGAAGATGAACTGGTTCATGGAATATGAACCTGGGAAATTCAGAATGTGTGGATGCCGTCGGGTAGGTTTTCCTTTCAGGTATGATGCTGCAGGGGAGATTACGCTGCCCCTAATTGCAGGTAAGTACTATGGGTTTGCATGGAAAAAGGGAGGTGGTTAATTTAAGAGGATGGGCGGTTCTTTGGGAATGTATTAACGAACCGCCACAGACCAAACCGCGGTCGGCTATCACTCGGAGACCCTACCCACACAGGTGAGGGGTGCGAAAAATTGCCGAACCCATTTGCTCCAGCAAGGCCGTATAAATAAGCTATTGTAATATGAAAACAATACTATGTAAGCGGAATGCAAAAGGCCACTAACAACACCCCTATATCTTTCAGTGAGTTTCATTCCTCTCCAAAGAAAAATGGGACAGAAATTGTTACAAAATTGCTCGAGTCTCCTGGGATTTTTGAGCTAGCTCTTTATATTTGGGACAGTTCCTGTAACTAGCCGGATGTCCTTTGTTGCCGCAGTTGCAGCAAGTAGGCAAAGTTATTTCGTTCCGCACGTTTGTTGAGGGATCTCCATCATCATCATCATCGGCACTACAACCGGGATCCGGTCTTTGCCTTATTTACCAAGTCTCTCCACCGGTATCCGGTCCATATCCGAGACTTGTTAAATAGTCCATGATAATTTCTTTTTCCAGGCAAGGTTATTAGCCTTGCCCCAATCTTTCTCATGATGTCGCTGCATGGATTGGTTCACCACTTGAAGGGTGCCAAAGTAGCTATCCAGTGGTGTCACGTCGAGACTGTATGCCAACTTGGATTGAACAGGGACAAGGATCGTCCTGTCCTTCACCGGGTTAAAAGCAGAGACTTTTCCCCGTATGTTCGTCGTTGGGATTTTGTTTACGGTGGGACCAAATTATCCCAAGTCTATTCATGTCGCCGACAAAATTCTTCAAATCAAGGTCTCGTGCAAAGACCGCGGGTTGCTGCGTCTTTTTTTAAAGCAGGTTAGTCGACCCCAGCCGTTGTTTTTGCAGTGTTGGATGTGAAGTGGTCTTTGGTTTTGGGATTATGGATGAATCCTCCTTTCGGTGGGCACAATTTTTCCAAATGAATGACTTTTCGTGCGTTAATCTGACGAATTCACGCACACAACACACATGCTAAGCTTTCGTAAAACCTTCTATAGCGACTGAATTACAAACAAAGGGCATATGTCCCGCACCTTTCCCGGCGGATGCATTCTTACAAAGAGCCAAACCAATTAAAAACAATTTTTGGGGCATTGTGTACATAGTAAAAAAATTTTTGGTTCTTAGATATGCAAAACTGCTTTGTACAAACCTAAAGGGTAATTGTCATTTCCTCAGAATATTTCTGAAATATTAAGAAACCGTAGATTTCCTGGCCATAGACGCATATACGAGGGTTGCCTCTTATGTTTCGGGATTTGGCAACCCTAGCGTTGCAATCCGGCAATTGACAGCTCTGTCGTAAAGTTGGACATTTTTGAGGTTATACGCACTCAGAACGTTTTGACATACGAGCGCTATTTGTGTTGTTTACAGTAACTTAAAAGATCCATCTCGGCCCAAAAATGGAATTAAATCGTCAACATTTTCGTGCGATTATTTTTTACAACTTTCGGCGTGGATTAACTCCGCAACAGTGCATGGATGAACTTAATTCAATTTTTGGCGATGAAGCTCCATCAAGGACCAGTGTTTATCGATGGTATGGTGAATTCAATCGTGGTCGTAGTTTACTACAAGATGAATTTCGTGAAGGTCGTCCAAAATCAGTTGTTGTTCCGAAAACCATTGATGCTGTGCGCGAACGGATATTGGAAGATCGTCATGTGACCTATCGTGAGATTGAGACAACCTTAGGCGTTAGTGGGACCAACATACATTCAATATTGCATAAACATTTGACTGTCAAAAAAATTTGTTCGCGTTGGATCCCACACAGTTTGTCAATCGCCCAAAAAAGGCTCGTGTCAATTGGTCGAAAGAAATGCTCAAAAAATACGGTCGCGGTGCTTCGAAACACGTCTATGACATCGTGACAGGTGATGAATCGTGGATTTACGCGTATGAGCCCGGAAGTAAACAGCAGTCGATTGTCTGGGTGTTTCAAGAGGAGCCAAATCCAACAAAAGTTGTTCGCGCACGAAGCACTTCCAAGCAAATGGTCGCCTGTTTTTTCGGAAAAACTGGACATGTCGCAACCGTACCACTAGAACAACGCAGAACAGTCAATTCTGAGTGGTACACAACCATTTGTTTGCCAGTTGTCTTCCAAGAAATCAGGAAAACCAACCGCCGAAGACGGATCACTCTTCACCACGACAATGCGAGCTCTCACACATCGGCTGCGACAACTGCATTTTTGAGCACCCAAAACATCGATTTGATGGGTCATCCGCCGTATAGTCCTGACTTGGCACCGAATGACTTCTTTTTATTCCCGTACGTAAAAAACAAACTGAGAGGTCAACGTTTTTCGACACCTGAAGAAGCGGTTGCTGCATTCAGAATTCATGTGTTGGAGATACCTCAATCAGAGTAGCAAAAGTGCTTCGACAATTGGTTCAAACGCATGCAAAAGTGTATAGATATTCATGGGGAATATTTTGAAAAACAATAAAGTGATTTTCGATGATCAATATTTGTTTTTGTTCTCTAATCCCGAAATATAAAAGGCAACCCTCGTACCAACTGTTGCTGAGAACTTACCGTAGCATGGTAGAAAGAAGTTATAATCTATCAATTATATATAAAGTTAATAACCATTTATAAAAAAATGATTAGTAATTTTAAATACTTTCTTATTTTAGAAAGCCCAATTCTCTTATAGTGGATTTTAAATTCTCTCTTCATCGTGGCTTTTCCAGGGGTGTCTCTTCCCAAAGAAGCTTGTTATTTTATCTGACTAATTTGTAGGTAACAATATATCTTCCTTGTTGAGTACTTGAAATATAATATTATAATCATCCATTTTCTAACCGATTGATTTAAAATCAGCGAAAAACCTACTCACAGCGGTTCATTGTGTTTCCAACTAGAAACAATCGATCTATACTTATTGTAACTAGTATGTACCCCACGCGTCAAAAGTGTTCCACAGATTCTAGCGCCTGTTGCAACAGCAACCGTGTACTCATGCAATGTACACAATAATTTAAGCCAAGAGCGGTGTCTTACGCCGAAAACTACGTCAGCGGACTGCACAAAGACTTCATTTGATCAAGAAGACTGTTTTTTAACTCGTTTTCTTACCCTAGCGGCAGCCGCCATCAGACTCTGGTTCTACTGTAGTTTTTATCTTTTGTAAGATACCATGCAGGCCAGCTTACACGTACGAGTATGTAGCCAATTGCTGTGTCAACTGCAACCATGTGGGGCTCCCCTTCTTATTTTTTATTGGTATTATTTATACGAGTTTTTGTTGCTTTATAGGCGCTTTGAATTACCGCCTTGATACAGCAGCCAAGATACAATTACACCAAAGGTGAAATCTTGTCACGTTCGGCAACGTATCGTTACCGTCGACACCCGTGGTCAGGCTCTGCGCGCCTTCCAGAGTCCCTCCGATAGGAAATGCCCTAATTATTCATATTCTTGATAAATAGTTCCGCGAATCTTTTTTTTACACTAATTTATTTCCTCCTATTTACACTTTCGCTTTCTATCTTATTGTATTAATATCAGGTAGACCTTACTAGTCAACCACTGGGATACCGGTGCTTCTTTGGCTATTTTAAACAGCTGTTCTTCTCAGGTTGTTCACTTCGTTATAGGCAGGATGATTTTGACCTTGACAGAACGGCAACAGCCATATGCTCATGAAGCAACACAACAAACGCTTTTCGGATACAACTTATCCGCGCACACGCGACTGTGTGCATAGCACCTGTAAATGAAATCAGTTTGAAGCATGTGGGCTGGAGACTGCAAAAAGATGTATGCAAATAATTTATTTGCGATTTCAAGTCTTGAGTGCGAAACTCCATTAAATAAATGACGCCAGGAGCAGGCGACTTGTCTCAATGTTAAGACGTTGAAGGCGAATCGTCTGCAACAGTTCTCGGGAGGTGGCTCTAAAGATGTTTATCACAACAGTTCGTCGCCTTGATGAATAATCCATTGGGAAGGCTTTTTTTCCGGTTGATTGGCATTCATGCCTTTCCTAATAAATCCAACGATCATTGATCGTTAGACACTGGACATCGAAGCACCTTCATTGAATTGTTAATTGTACAGCAAAAAATAATCCAGATGGATCATTCTTTGTTACATGTGATTTACAGAAAGATGGCGCTAGAAAACTGCTTACAAGAAGGCAATTAATCAGCGAAAAAAACAGATGCAAGCCACACTTCGATAAGAACGTAGAAAATTCGCGAAACCCGGGCGCAGGCTGATCAACTCAATGACCCGTGGCTGTGTATTCCAACAAATATGCTTTTGTCAGAAGATAAATTAAACGTAAGCTCGTTGGCGTAAATGGCAGTCGTGGCTTAACAAAGCTAGACGATGAGGTAATCAAGACTTCATATGCTTCCACGTGAAGATTCAAAAAGTGGAACAGGAACTTCGAAGGTGGTTGAAATTTCTCGTGAGTTGTACCTCAAAAAAACTATTAAACTGTTAAACTAATTTCGCTTTTTCTCTTCGACTTCACATAAGTATGATTGAATGTCAGTCTTGGACCCGTGAGAAAGGAATCTCAAAAATACAGTCAGGGAAGCGTTTGAACCGACGCCCCTAGGGGACCCGCTGATGAGCTGAAGACTAAAATGAGAAACAGAATTTTTCATTTCGTGACCTAAATAGAATATAGAGGACAATTTTTTCCTTTTTGCCTATGGATGGAATTCTAAAACGAAAGAGAATGTTTTGATGTCACTTCTGGACCATAATTTCTACTTTCAGGGGGGATCCGAAACGAATCACAAAAGTTAAAATAAGTAGATGTGAAGTACTCGAACTGATGCATAAGGGAACCTTCAAATATACTTAAGTCCGAAATGAGGAACAAAAATTGTCACTTCAGCCGACGAAAATAGACCAAAAACCACAATCTGTCACTTTTTACCTATGGCCAGAATTACAACACAACCTAAATAGACAAGAGAGGAGAATGTTTCACTGGTTGGCTATGGCCAGAATTTTAATGCGAATCAGAGCGATTTGATATTAGCTTTGGACTAAAAGAATGTTTTTGGAGGACGGATAATAGAGAATTTAGAAAGTTACAATAAGTCGGTAAACTAAAACCCTCAGTGAACAGATAGACATACAGATTCGCTTAAGTCTTTGAAGGAAACATTATTGTTGGCGATGCATCACGAATTCCCAGGAAAGACAAAGCAAGCGCCAGCGCACCATTTCCAGGGAAACAACGATCAGCGGCGCACCGATTCCAGGAAGCTGTGGGGTGGAAGTTTGTACCAGCATGGGTACTTGATTCACTTCCTCCTCCATCCTAATGTCACTAATGTGCCGACTCGTATCGTTAGCAAAGAAGACAACACAAAACAAAACTTCTCGACACAGGAAGCAAAAGTAAATAAAACTCACGGATTAAATATGATTTTTATTTTTTAATTAATTGGGCTATTGTTTTATATGACATTTTTAAATTATGCAATCGAATGGATCAGTATTGCTATGTTATGGAATCTTTTTGTAAACTGGTGATGTTTATACTATTTACTTGATCGACCGTAATAAGCAAAAGTTTCTTTTAAATAAGAAGGAGGCGCACCGTACCGTACGTTAGAAGAACCGACCGACTTGATGGATGTAAAAATGACTCTTAGATACCCCACCGTACCGGCGACGGTACGGTGGACTGCGGGCGACCCGACCGCCTTGCTGTTTGAATTACAACTCAACGATATCTTGCTCGTTCAGAGCTCACTCGCTCATCGTGATCATGGTGGTATGTGTGCCTTGAACAAAGAAAGACATAAAGTGCATTCCTAGGATACGATTTCGGTAAAGCAAATAAAACCCAAATCGTCGGATGCCAATGGAATCTTTGTTGGAACATGTGCGGCTAAACAAAGAGACGATGATCCGATGTGAAAATGTGCTAATTGGTTTTAGCTAGGTTACTGGGAAGTGGTGTTTATGGCATCGCTAGTAAGGGTATGTATTGAATACCTATTTGCATTGTTTATGCTTGGATTACAATTGATGCCAAGGGACGGGGAATGCGTATTTGCTTTGGGTTGCACATTGTGCGAGTCAGGGAATTTTATTGCTGGGAGAAAAACGTTGCCAGCCAATGTATACATAAAGAAATTTATCGTATACATGAATGAAGGTGGGAATAGGCGACGCCATGATAATTATCTCTGGTTGGAATGGTTACATGATATGTGAACCGGGGTTTTTTTTTCAGGATAATTTATGATAAGAAAAGTAAGAGCTCTTACAGGGGATTTGTAAGAGAAGGAATGCTTGAAAAGGTAAGAATTCTTTTGCAGGTACTTTTGGGTTATACGAATTGGATCTATTTGATGCGTGAAGCATTTAAGATGCTAATGCGATTTGCATTAGCGAAAGCTTATGCAGATTGGGTAGTGGTTATGGGTTTTTTTTTCAGGAAGGCGAGCCGTGGGATCTGGCGGAACCGCCACAAAGCCACTAAGAAAAGCAGCCCCCAAGAAACGAGCGAGGTAGGGGACAGCTGTGGGCCTATATAAGGCGGGCACATCGGTGAAGCAGCCCCCCCCCCCCCACAGTATCCCTCCTCTTTCCTCCTGATCTTGGTTCCGTTCACACCTCGATCAAAGTTCCCTCCTTCGAACTCTACTGTTCTACTCACACAGTCCTGTCCCGGACTTCTCCAAGACTAACTGGAAAAAGGTCAATAGCGACCTCGCCGAAAGTTTTTCTAACTTGCAAATCCCCGAATCTTCTAACCTAATCCCTGCTGATATCGATCGAGCAGCCCTAAAAATTGAGCAGACCCTCAAGGATGCCCCCACCAGCAATAAACCCACCACCATCCGTCATAATCATTTAGGAAAACTTTTACCCAGCATCATAACTAAATTGCTGCGTCTCAAAAAACAACTCCCCCGAAAACTTAATATAAGACTCTGCCCCTTTATTAAAAGTCAGATCCAACTCCTGACCACCTTAATAAATGAACATTTAAAAAAGTTCGCGGATCAGACTTATACCTCTACACTTAACAATATTAAACCAAACCGTGATCTCTTCAAAAACATCAATCGACTAACCGGTCGGAAGTTTAAACCGCGAATCGATCACCTTATCAACCCACTCAGCAACAATCTTATCCAATCCGACACGGACATAGCCAATTGCCTGGCTGACCACTTCTCAAAGATCCATCAACAATATTATTCCCTCGCAGTTCCTAATTTTCGAAACACTGTAAACGAATATATTTCACGCAGATTACCCGCATCTTATACTCCTTTCATTGGGGAATTTAACGACACAAGCAAGGCGTTACATCCTTCAGACACCAGCACATTTCTAACCACAAATGAATTAATCAAGTTCATAAAATCACCACCCAACAAAAAATCGACCGGTCTAGATGGAATACCACACCCTCTATTTAAAAGACTTCGCCCGCCAAATCTACTTCCCATTCTCGTCCTTCTTAACCATATCATAAATGCTTCACATTTCCCAGAGAACTGGAAAATTGCGGTAGTAATCCCCGTTAAAAAGTCCGGCAGTTCCAATAACACCTCCAAATATCGTTCGATATCTTTATTAAACACCCTAAGCAAAATATTGGAATGTAAAATCTAGCAAAACCTTCTCTCGTTTGCCAGTGATAACGCTCTCATCCCTAATTCTCAGTTTGGCTTTCGTGAGCGACACTCCGCTTGCCATACGCTACTAAAACTTACACACGATGTCACAACTGGTCTGGAAAACCAATGCCCTACCGTAAGCATATCTCTCGATATTTCCAAAGCATTTGATTGTGTCTGTATCCCAGGACTTCTTTATAAGCTGCACTGCTTATTTGGTCTGAATTCCAACATCACAAAGCTCCTAGCGTCTTATCTTCCTGGTAGGAAATTCATGGTCAGAATAAACTCTTCCCTCTCACAAACTCACAAGATAACCGCGGGAGTTTCCCAAGGATCCATTCTCGGACCACTTTTATATCTTCTATACACTTCCGATATTCCCAACCTCCACCTAGTGTTGTAATGCTAAATTATGCTGACGATACTTTAATCTACTCTAGCAGTAGATTTGTCAAAGCGGCAAGAAACGGCATAAACAACTTCCTCACGCTCATCTTAGCATACTTTAACAAATGGAAAATTCGCCTCAACCCAACCAAAACCCAGCTGACAGTATTTAAGGGCAAAAACGCTCACTGCACAAACCCTAAACGTTGCCACAACAAAATTAAACTCAAGCTTAATAACACCCTCATTAAACCTTCCAAAACTCTAAAATATTTGAGAGTAACCCTTTCCAACGGTCATTTTCAACCCACATCAAAAATTCCCTTCATAAAGCCTCAATACAGCTTAACCTCTGCAGACGAGTGTTGTGGAAACCTAAAGGCCTCTCTCTCAAGGTCAAACAGTTCATCTACAAACGGATAATCAGACCCACTCTTACATACGCCTGCCCATTATGGTACCACATCTCATCCTCCCAAATGGCGAAATTACGAGTTTTTAAACGAACATATTTCCGGTTTATCACTGGCTACACTGCAAAACCAACTCATATAGATACCATTGTAACAGCGATCTTTACAACACGGCAGGCATCGAACGACTGGATAGACGCATCCTAGAACTGTCGATAAATTTCATAGAAAACCTTCCTAACAATCCTAACCCGATAATAACAGACCTACCATCACCCTCCTCAAATACGGGAACTCACTACCGTAATTGTCTCCAAATCAGGACGCTCTCGACCTTAGGCGGACTGGTTAACGATCTAAATAATTTATGGACCATTTTCTTAAGAACACGTTCCTTCCTCGTCTACTCCGACTATCAACAAATTGACTGAGCTTTACAACTTCCCTACTACAATTATCTCACAAAAAATTAAAACAACCTGATCAATGACCCTAAACCTTTTTCCTCTTTATTAATTATAAACGCCTATCCCAAGTCCCTTTCCTATGAAACGATTACTTCAACCGACCGCCAAACTATTGCCAATCTTTTCGCTTCTTTCTTTAAGAAATCCTCCACGGACAACTCTTTCAAGCCTAACCGGTCTTACGTCAAAGAGCTGCCCTAATTCTCCCTTGGCCCCTTTATCTCTCAACTTATTTAGCATCACCTAGTTGAAGAAAAATTAAACTTACTTAAAGACGAGTTCAGCCCTGTACCTAATGGACTTCCGGCTGTCCTTTTAAAAAAATGTTCCTCTTCTCTTTCTCACCCGCTCTCAAACTTCAATGTATCCCTTACACAAGGTGTTTTCCCAAGTATTTGGTAATCCTCTTTTGCCACCCCCATACATAAAAAGGGGCCTAAAAACTATATTAGTAACTACTGTCCCATCGCCAGACTGTCACATATTCCAAAACTCTTCGAAGACAAATACATTATCTCACCCAACCAGGACGGTGTCCTTTCGGGTAGGTCAACTACCACCAATCTAATTGAGTGCCTTAGAATATGGCAAAGAAGTCGATGTAATCACAACCGATTTCAGCAAGGGCTTCGACAAAATCGTCCACAATCTCATCCTCTTTAAGCTATCCTCCTTTGGCTTCAAAACCATGCTGATTAAGTGGATTTCTTCCTGTCTTAACGAACGAAGCTACCGTATCAGATTTAGATCCACCCTCTCCAATTCCTTTCTTCCCACGTCAGGGGTTCCCAAGGGCAGTTAATTTGAACCCCTAATATTCATTCTTACCATAACGATATGTTATATAATTAAATTCATTTAATTATAACCCCCCCCCCCCCCCCCCCCCCCCCTCCACTATGAATAATTAGCATCTCGTGTCTTCACATTCATATCCTTCCCTTCCCTCCAAATCACCAATTTCCCATTACAATAGAATATTCCCAAATACAATAGTTAAATAATTTAAATAAAGTAACACCCCTATTTAAAAACCTCAATCCTATTGTACATAGCCATATTCTCTCTATTAGCCATAGTCTCCCTACCAACCATAGCCCAGCCCCCATATTAGCAAATTCCGCTTCCTAGAAATAACAATCGTGGAAGCGAAACTCAAAAGGATATGAAAACGAAGGACGCAAGATTTGGTCCTTGTTAAACGTGCGTTGAATGAGTGTGGTCTGTCGCTCCGCACAAATATTTAAATTAGATTCGTGTTGTTCAGTTAAGTCCTGTGCGTGTGCGGTTCGTGAGAAAAATTCGAAATAGAAAAAGAAAGATTAAAAAACGAAAATAAATCTAATATCGAAGATTGATTCAAAACAAGCATTGTGAAAATTCATTTAAGAGAAACGAATAGAAGGATTAAAAAACGAAAATAAATTCCAAAGAAGAAAGGAACATTGTGAAAATTCATTTAAGGAAGTTCTTCGTTAGAAGGTGTGGGTGCAAGAAACTAAAAACTCGGAATTTACAACAATCAAGTCATTCATAGGGGTAAGTTTGGTGAAAACCCAATGTAAAATAATTGTTTAAAAAACTCATTAACAGATATAGACTCCAGTATCAAGCACTCCTCCACCTTGTCAAGACGATCCGCTCTCCTCTCAACTCCTTCTCCAAATGGATCTCGACAACGTTTTAACTTCGTGCCAAAACAACTGCTTCGCACTAAATATTACCAAGTGTCACTCAATCACCTTCTCTCGTAAACGCCCCCCCCCCCCCCCCCCCCCCCCCCCACCCAACACAATTGGTTCCTATTTCTTACTCAACCAATAGATAACGCCTATACAAACGACTCGTGACCATGGCGTCTTATGTGATAGAGAGTTTAACTTTTTCCCACATATTGATGACATTATCCTCAAGGCCAACTCTGCCCTTAGTTTTGTGAAACGTTGGTAGAAAGAATTCTTGAATCCCTACGTTTCCTGATCGCTCTACATAGCCTTTGTCCATTCCATTCTTGGAAATGCTAGTCACGTCTGTCTGCTTACTACTCGTCCCATATCCGCAGGTGCAACGTCGTTTTATACGCTTTGCCCTTCGAGGATTGAATGGGAAAACCTCGGGTTCTACCCCAAAGCACAAGCCGTCCCCATTTAATTAATCTTAACACACTTGAAGAACGCCGAATTCTTGCCGACATCCTCTTCATCCACCGTCTCCTCTCAGGTTCAATGAACTGCCCTAGCCTGCTCTCCTCCGTCATCACATAAACCCCCGTATCCTGCGAAACCCCCGTATCTTCTACTTGCACGCCTATCACACTTCTTACGGCTCTAATGAACCCATTTTGCGAATCCTGCGGTGGACAAACTCTTACCCCACCTTCTTTGACTTCAGTATCACCTCCCCGGCTTTCCAACGACGTCTCTTCTCTTACCCTTCCTAACCCTACCCCGCTCACCACCTACACTCTCACAACCCCTACTCATTTCGGTGCCACAACACCCATATACGTGCAACACTCCGAACCAGGAACTCCACAACAACAACAACCCTAAACCCAGCTCAGGTCAGTCGAGCACTACAGCGCACCACAAAGCAAGTTAAAATTAATAATTTATTAAAACAATATTTTCACCGCTACCACCATAGACAAGGACCCGACCGAATTAAACTTAATTATTACAACAATATGGCGCAAGGCTAATAACCTTGCCCGTAAAAATAAATTATTATGGAAAAATTAACAAGCCGCGAGACTTACTAAATAAGGCCAGGATCCCGGTTGTAGTGCCAATGATGATGATGATTACAACAATAACAACGCCGGTAGGACCTGGGAAGCGTGTAGTGACTGTTCTAGTAAGTGCTTGAAAGCCCAACTCCTGCAAACCTAATACCTCAAACAACACACTTTCACAGACTTATTTACTTCACCAATAATTAATCCCACTTCTGACAGCAATTGTTGCGACCTTAGAGGTCGCTGGATTAATTATTTTTAATAAATAAGAGCCGTTAAATTGATTTTAAATTAATGTAACACATTATTAGTCTGTTAATAACAACCGTTACTTTTACCGTACGCTTAACGATTTCTTGACTTATTGCTTACTTATCGCGTCTTTGACTGCTTAGTTCTTACGTCTTACTTGTCTTCCTGATCTGCGTGCGACGTATTTATACCGTTTTTCCTCATTCTGATTCAACGTTTCGTTTCCGTCCGTTCCATAGCCTCGAATTTTCGACTGTTCATAGTCTCCAGTTTTCCAGTACTTTCTAGAATATTCTAGTACTTTGTTTCGGACTTTCTAGAATATTGTAGTACTGATTGTCATATGCGTCACACTACCCTCCGCTTAGATTAGTTCGTCCCGAACTAAATTCGCTGGTCTTCTGGGTTAACAAAAAGTCGCCAATCTGTCACGATGTACCACTTTCCTCTTGGCGTTCGGTCTTCGCTAAATCCTATAGACAACGTCGTTAATTCTTGTGAGAATTATCTTATACGGTCCTTCCCAATGTTGCTGCAACTTCGGAGACCTTCCTTTTTTCCGATGAGGGTTATAAAGCCACACGTTATCGCCTGCAGTAAATCCGGATGCGTTGGCTCGAACGTCGTACCTTGTTTTCATCCTGTCACTTGAAACCTTGATATACTTTCGAACCAAATGATGAATCTCATCGAGACGATATCCCCATTCGGCTACGTAGTCTTCAGTCTTATCCATGGCGTCTGGAGATATTCCGAATCGCAGATCGGCTGGTAATCGTATCTCTCGTCCAAATATAATTCTTGCTGGAGAATGGCCTGCCGTCTCGTGATTAGCCAATCTATAACTCATGAGAAAGGTTTGTACACATTTGTTCCAATCTCGTTGTGATCAATAACGACCTTCGATAAATGCTCTTTCATTGTTCGGTTGAACCTTTCGACCATTCCGTCCGACTGCGGATGTAAGGGTGTGATACTGGTTTTCCTTATGCCCAGTGCCGCATACGAGGGTTGCCTCTTATGTTTCGGGATTTGGCAACCCTAGCGTTGCAATCCGGCAATTGACAGCTCTGTCGTAAAGTTGGACATTTTTGAGGTTATACGCACTCAGAACGTTTTGACATACGAGCGCTATTTGTGTTGTTTACAGTAACTTAAAAGATTCATCTCGGCCCAAAAATGGAATTAAATCGTCAACATTTTCGTGCGATTACTTTTTACAACTTTCGGCGTGGATTAACTCAGCAACAGTGCATGGATGAACTTAATGCTAATGCAATTGCTAAAGCTCCTGTAAAAAGAATTTCTCCCACAAGGGCTTTTTCCATGCAGCAACGCATCGGCAAAATATTCCTAAAAGAATTCTTTATCGACCAAGCGTCATATTCCTTAAAAGTCAAACATTACTCCTGAAAAGAAACAGTTCGGTTCATATATAATGTAACCACATAATCAGGGAATATTAAACTTGAGTCGGCTATTCCCAGCCTCACATGTGTACAACAATGTTCTTACATACACATTGGCTGGAGATTCCCTTGTCCAACGACAAAAGCCAAGTCGGGCAGCTTGTTTGTTCAGCTGGAATATACCCGACCACGATCTCTTGTCTAACAAACAAACAACCACCAATTTCGCGCTTTGCTACAAAAGAATTGTCAGCGGTACCTTCGCATCCTCCTCTGTCCCTCCGTTGGTGACGGACAGCGGGACGTTAGTCACGAATTCAAAGGATAAAGCTAATGTGTTCGCGAATTTATTTTCGGCGAATTCAAACCTCGATCCCGCCCTATTGGAGCCACCTGTGATCTCGCCGGTACGGTTTCCGATGCGGGATGTGATATTTCGCCCACGCACTATTCAACGCATTCTACGTGAACTGGATTGTAGGAAGGCAACCGGCCCGGACGGAATACCAGCAATAGTACTTAAGAACTGTGCTCCAGAACTATTGCCGGTTCTTGGCAGACTCTTCCGCTTATCTCATGCACGGAGGACCTTTCCTGCCTGCTGGAAAATCGCTCGTGTTCAGCCAATCCCTTAGACGGGAAAAAAGTGTCTCCCACAAAATTACCGTCCGATAGCATTACTGTCTATTTTATCTAAGGTAATGGAAAAAGTCATCAATACAGAGTTGGTTAAGTATTTGGAGTGCAACGGACTTCTGAATGATCGTCAATACGGATTCCGTGGCAAGCGGTCCACAGGAGACCTTTTGACACTTATAACCGATATATGGACACCTGCGATTGAACGGCATGGTGAGTCAAGGGCGGTCGCATTGGATATCTCCAAGGCTTTTGACCGCGTCTGGCACGGGGCATTGCTGAGCAAACTTCGTTCATATGGACTTTCCCAACAGCTTTGCGACTGGACGAGGAGCTTCCTCGAGAATCGATCGATCCGGGTTGTTGTGGACGGCGAGTGTTCGGATCTGTATCCTGTTAATTCGGGGGTGCCCCAAGGTTCTATTTTGGCTCTAACCTTGTTTTTGCTTCACATAAATGATTTGTTGGAGACAACGGATAACAAAGTGTTCAGTTTTGCGGATGATAGTACACTTGTTTCCTCCTTTTCGAGTGTTCGGCCGATTGGTGCATCAACGTCGCACCAGCTGAGATGTAGACAGATTGACTCTCTGAATCAGGATCTGGATAAAGTTCTGCAGTGGGGAAAGGCCAATCTTGTCGACTTCAACGCAACGAAGACCCAGTATACAACATTCACAAAGAAAACTGGATCATCGGTTCCACAGCTGATGATGAATGGCCGGGCCCTCGAGGCTGGGGAAAGTTTGAAATTGCTCGGCGTCACGGTCTGTGGGGATGTATCGTGGCATAAACACGTGTCGGGTATCGCCAGATCAGCCTCAGGAAAACTGAGTTATCTTTTTAGAGCCAAGAAATATTTTACTCCGGCCCAACTTCTTCTTCTATATAAATCTCAAATTAGACCCGCGCTCGAATATTGCTCTCATGTTTGGAGCTCGGCTCCTAAACATACCCTCGACCTACTTGAGAGCGTACAAAGACGAGCGATCGGCCCGATTGGGGACTCGGCGCTGACGTCGGGACTACAGTCGCTATCACATCGAAGGCGCGTAGCAGACCTCTGTCTGTTTTACAGATATTATTACGGATGCTGCTCTTCGGAGATTCTTGGCATTGTTCCACGCAATTCGGTTTATATGCGCTCCACAAGACAATCCGACGGATCGCACCCGTTTGTGGTTCATCTCCCGACGGCGCGAATATCTCTGTATTAGAACTCGTTCCGTTACAGAGCGGGGAAGCTGTGGAACTGTCTTCCCACGCGAGTGTTCCCAGAGCGTTACAACCTGCAACTGTTCAAAAAGAACTGCAATAGTTATTTGATGGCATCTCGGGGCGCCCACTCGACGCTATAGGTTCGCCTCTCCCGAGAGAAGTCTAATAAAAAAACAAAAAAGGTTCTTTACATAAACAGAAAATATTCAATTTTGCAGACTGACGTGTAAAGAATTTCGTCAATGAGTATCGATTGTGGCAATCAGTTCGGAGTAATCAATATTTAAGTTCACGATAAGAAGTTATTTGATGGCATCTCGGGGCGCCCACTTGACGCTATAGGTTCGCCTCTCCCGAGAGAAATCTAATAATTAAAAAAAAAGGTTCTTTACATAAACAGAAAATATTCAAATTTGCAGACTGACGTGTAACGAATTTCGTCAATGAGTATCGATTGTGGCAATCAGTTCGGAGTAATCAATCTTTAAATTCACGATAAGAAGTATTATTAGTATGAAAGAGTATGTTAAGTGTGGCTGGCATTGAGCTTTGCTATCCGAGGTTTAGGCTTGACCGAAGTGTTGTAAATATTGTAATTGAAAAGTTTGGTGGAACTTAAATGATCAGATGTAACAGCCGAATTTGAAAACAATATGTTATAGGACCAGTGTGTGTCAATAATTATAAGATAACAAGAAGAAACTTTTAATTAAAAGTTTGTGCACTATTACCTAACAAAAACAATATGTGTTCAATATATCTAGCCAGAAACTTCACTTTTTAACCTTAAAGGCTTCCCTGCGTTCAAAACACAATCCCATTTTGCCTCCAAAAGGTTGGCAACCCCTGCCGTAAACAAATAAAAATAAATAAATTTTGAAAGAAAAACTTTATGTATAATTCTGTCAGGCATCTACATTTGAATAAATATAAACATTTCATACTACTTAGTTTAACCAAAACCTAATAGCTACCCAATTAAACTAAATCTTATCCAAAATGATATCTCCAGTCCACTAAATTGACCAGTACAGTAGAAGTAAAGTTGAACTTCCGCGTCCCCAACATAGTACTTAGCTGCCACGTAACATTATCGCTGACCTTACTTTAGCCGCACACCCAATTAATCACAAAACACAATCACCACCACTAAACCTTGTCTTTGCTCCTACCAGCCAACTGAACTCTGTGCGATCATCAACTCGTATAGAAAAGGAACAATACAAAAATTCGCTTTAAGATTGCCACTGATTTTACAATTGATCAAAACCTAAATAGTTCAGACCAGATAAATACCACTCACATTGGAACACACCTGCTCAAAACTGAATCAATTGCTGATTCCGATAAGATTACCACCAACAGCTGTGTGATCGAATGGAGAAAGACTTTTAATTAAGCAATAAAGACGAACTAGTCGCGAAGTTGATCGAAAGAAGAACAGTGATTCTGTAATGTCGATTATTACCCAATTTGGAAGGTAGCACCAACCTACAAGGGCAATTGATAACAAAAGTGGCTTTGATCGGACAAAATTTCATGAGAAGTTGTCTGTAAGACGAAATGGCAAGATGATACGCCTTCGAAGACAAGAGATGTGCGCCTACATTGAACACCAATACGGCTAATCAGACTAGAAATATAACATTTACATATTGGATAAAAATCGACGGCAGCGTGTTATGAAAACAAACATTCCCCGACAGCAACTGGAAAAGAAAATTTATAAGACGCGTATATAGAAAAAGCATTTTAGGTGGAAGTTGATTAAATCTGTTCTCAAATTTGTAACCGTCACTCGGTTCATTGACATCGAATAATGAATGTCCATCCATTGGCCATCCTCTAGTAGTCAAGCTAGACCAACATGGAATTATTGCCAGCGAACTGTGTCAACCACACATGTGGTCAGCACTCTAGATATGCTTATCATTATTTGCTCAAAAACATTTCATTTCTACACAAGGAAATGTTCCCCATCCAAACCGTATGAATGTTTGGTTCACTAAATAGTGTCTAGAAAGTTGTTACCAATTTTTTTTACATGTATTTTAAACAAAATATCAATGGTGTGGGCTCATGAACAACACTCCTTGCAAGGTATTCCATTTTTCTGCTATGACATACTCTTGTTAATCCGAAAAAGATATCCTGAATCATTCCCTGTTCCTTTTTTATACCCAAATTTCTTAGCGTAAAGTATACAGAAGTCGTCCGAAAACTGGTCCTTGCGCTACTCCCCTTTTTTGGGGCATCATTAATGTCATATATTAAGATCCTGTGGTTACTGGCTAAACCGCGGCTAGTTGGTACATAATCACTGTTCTAACATAGACGTTTCCATGAATTAGGAACTGATTGGGATGTTCAGGGGCTTTGAGTGTGATGTACTGATAATCCTTACATCGGCGCATGACCAATTTGCAAGCACAATGTCTTGTAAAAAATTGTCGTTGGATGGTTAATTATTTTTATTTTAATATACTTCTCTTTGAAATGGCGACACTGGATTAGCGCTCTGAGACGAATAGCTAATAAAGCTGTCTCTGTGCTGAGTCTGGCTCCGAAGGTACGAATTGGTAATCAAACTTCTAAACTCAAAAAAAAAAAAACAATCAAATAAATAAACTATAACCATTAACGAACGTACTGGGCAAGACAACCTCCCCCTTCCATCCGAGGCTGAGTCTGGCTCCGGAAGTACGCTTCATAAACCAACAAAGAAGAAACTCTTTCAAAAAAAACAACGTCAGCAGTTTCAGCAGAAGCAGACCAACAAGAGCAGCAGCCAACACACCAACATATAACCTAAGTAAGCATATTTTGTCTTTCTATTTTATGAAGACAATATTTCAAAAATAATAACCTAACACTAAATCAACAACCGAAAAGTATTTCACTACACTTACGACTTAAAGGAGAATTATGAAGCGCACAAGCGATCCGGCTGAAAATCGGTCGTTTCATCCCGCGTTCGTGGGGTTCCCCTGTGGCCGTACATTCATCATCATCATCATCATCGGCACTACAACCGGGATCTGGTCTTGGCTTTATTTAACAAATCTCTCCACCGGTCCCGATTTCGAACCGATGTCATCCAGTTTGGCACTCCCAGGCTCTGGGCGTCCTGGTCTACGCCATCCCTCCATCGCAGACAAGGTCTGCCGCGCTGTCTCCTTCCATACATCCTGACACAAAGGACTTTCCGGGCAGGCTCCTCTTCGCTCATTCGAGCTAGTTATCCCGCCCACTGGAGTCTACTGAGCTTGATTTTTCTTACAACATTAGCTTCAAGGTAGATTGTGTACAACTCATGGTTGTAGCGCTTCCGGAATCGTCCCCTCTCACATACGGGGCCAACAATTTTCCTTAAGACCTTCCTCTCGAACGCGGCTAAGAGTTTAGAGTGCCTTTTATTGAGCACCCAGGTCTCGGATCCATACCTGAGTACTGGTAAGACCACGGTCTTGTACAGTAGTAGCTTGGATGTTCTGGTTAAATTTCGGGATTTAAAGAGCCTTGATAGGCTATAGTAGGCTTTGTTGGATTTGATCAGTCGTTCGCGTACTACTTCTTCCATATTGTTATCGGCTGACACTATTGACCCAAGGTAGTTAAAGGATTGCACTACTTCAAATTCGTGCTCCACTACCCTGATAGTTTGACCAACGTTAGGTCTTCTCTTCGCAGAAGTTGCCACCATGTACTTAGTTTTCCCCTCATTAATGTGCTGTCCCAGTTTTTGTGCCGCTTGCTCGATCTGGGTAAGGGATTTCTGTACAGCCGATTCGGTTCTACCGATGATGTGGATGTCATCTGCGTAGGTAAGTATCTGGCTGGACTTGGTGACAATAGTCCTGTGGGGTAGAAGCATGTTGCGCCGGCGTACGGCGCTCGGTTTCTCTTCTTCCTCCATCATATATTGTTCACTGGACACAAAACACTGAGCGAAACAAAACAAAACCTCCGCAACACAATGTCCACCGGAGGAGAGCGGAAATAAACACTGGAGGAATAGTTAAACGCACTGCAAGCTGTTTGATTGTGTGGTGATCAGGAAAGCATATTAGCAACGCCGAAGGGAAACAGTGGAACATTAAAACACTAAGTAATGTGTTGTTTGTCATTTATTGATTTTTATTTGTAGTCTATTGTTTTGATTATTACACTTAACAGGTTTCAAATAATTTGGACGAGAAAAACGCAAAAATATTGTTAACGGTTATAATTGGTCGGCAGTCCTAGTAAACGACGCTGCCATTACGGAATGTACACGACATGTACTCACGGAGACAACAACTCAAGCGATTACAATGAAACTCACAAACACGCTCGACTACAATCGATTATCGCTACCCTGTTCGCACCAGGGTAGAGATAGGAGCAACGACCTGCTCAGGTCGAAAGATGGAAAAGGACTCAACGATATTCAATCGTTGTTAAAAGAAATTCAGCTGTGAAGTTGGTTGTCTTAAATTAAGGGTGCATTTCCTGTTCCAAGAGAGACGTAAAGTCTCTCTTTTGAGTAACCAAACCGATCTCATAGAGGAGATCTTCACGATACACAAGTGTGTGTGTACGTCGGTTCTTTTCATAGATCAACGCCATGATGACCTAAAACACAAAGAAAGGGAAAGGATCGTAGAGATGTTTGTTATGTGAGAAGGTTACTGGGAAACGGATCCAGAACTATGTAGGATAAAAGAGATTTATGACCTGTGTCTATGCTGTGGTGCGGATGCGTAGGTAAATGTATCGCCATTAGGAAGAAGCGCTAATGGTTTTTTATATTTACACGTATTTGCTTTGGTCCCTAGGGTGTAAGTCGCCAGCCAATGTGTATATAGGGAACACTGTTGTACACATGGCTGGGAAAAATAGACGGCGCAGTATTTATGATTCCTGTCATGAAGGTTACAATGTATGTAAATCTAATTATTTTGTTTACCGGAATTCATCTAAGGAAATTTGACTGGCGACGTAGATGCCGAAATTGATTGGAAATTCCTGGTAAGTTAATAAAGAAATCTTAAGGAGCAGTGGTATGCGAAGAGAATGCATGAATGTAAGTTTTCTTTACAGGGACTTAAAGATCATAGCTTTGATCTCTTAAATGCGTGCAGCGTTTTTAGGTGCCGAATGCGAATGCATTGGCGAGGACTTGAGCGTCTTGGGTGATGATTATGGGGGTTTTTCAGGAAGGTAAACCGTGGGATTTGGCGGAACCGCCAGAGTCCCTCTTGTTGTAACGCCAGTCACGGATTGCTTTCTCCAACGCCAGGTTGAAGAGGAGACAGGCCAGACCGCCCCCTTGTCCGAGTCCATTAAAGATCTTTATTGGTTTGGACAGCAATCCCGCTCTTTTTACTTGACTAGTTACGTTGGGCATGGTCTACCTACAAAGTCGTATCAATTTGTTTGGAATGCCGAACTCTCTCATGGCATTATATAGTTCTATCCTGGCTATACTGTTGTAGGCTGCCTTAAAGTCTATGAATAGATGATATAATGGAATCTTAAATTCCTGACATTTTTCAGTCGCCTGCCTCAAGGCAAATATCTGATCAATTGCTGATTTGGCTGTGATGAAGCCACACTGATATTGACCAATGATGACTTTATCGTATGGGGCTATCCGATCTTGTGGGATAGAGGAGAATATCTTATATGCGGTACTCAGCAATGTTATACCTCTATAGTTGGTGCACACTGTGATATCTCTCTTCTTATGTATGGGGCAAATTATACCACGACGCCAATCTTCCGGTATCTCCTCTTGCTCCCATACGTGCACCACGATCTCATGAATTGCGTGATGTAACGCTGTCCCTTCTTGTTTGATCAGCTCAGCTGGTATGCCATCAGCTCTAGGGGCTTTATTTGATTTGAGCTGTCTTATGGCTTTTAATATTTCCTCAATGCTTGGTGGCGGCAGCATTTAGTCTTGATCTTTCATTGGTGGAGCCTCCAATTCTTCTGTGAGCTGACCATTTAGCAATTCGTTGAAGTGCAATTCCCATCGCCTTAGACTGAATGAATATCATCTTTATCCTTGCAGTAAGTGCGGCGTGGTGTGTACCGCATCATACTTCGGATTATTTGGTAGAACTTCCGCGCCTGGTGCGGACCTCGCTCTCTACTTTTCTCTATTTCACAGAGAAGGTTTTTTGCCCAGGCACTTTTCTTTTGTTTGTGGTCTTATTTCAGATCTTCTGAGCTCTTTGTATTTCTCCTCGCGTACCCGCGTCCTATGAGACTACTGCATTGCCCGGCATGCAGCATTCTTACGTTCAGTCGCTAGTTTGCACTCAGCATCAAACCAGTCGCTCCGATCTCTACGACTACTGCCTAAGATGGAGTTGGCAGTACTAATGACAGTATTCTTAAGGCGTGTCCATTTCTCTTATACGCCCGGCATTCTGGCCCCAGGACTTACTCTCCCTCCGTCGAGTTCTTCGAGTGCGAGTCTTAACGCATGACCAAATGTGTTACTGGTATTCTCATTGCGTAAGGCAGCCGTGTTGATCCGAACTTGATCCGCGAATGCAATACGTCTCCGTAAGGCAATCCGCGCTCGGAAAACTGTACCAACAAGATAGTGATCCGAGTGGACGTTGGCACCTCGGTACGTTCGTACTCTCATCAGGCTCGAGGAGTGGCGGCGATCTATCAACACGTGGTCAATTTGGTTGCGAGTGGCTCCATCAGGTGATACCCAGGTGGCTTTGTGGATATATTTACGCGGAAACCTGGTACTTGCAACGACAAAGTTTTTCGATGCTGCCAATTCGATGACTCGTAGTCCATTATCATTAGTGTTCTCATGCAAACTATGGGAGCCTGTGTAGTCCTTGAAAACCGGCTCCCGACCTATTTTTGCATTCAAATCACCAAGAACGATTTTCACATCGTATCTTGGGCTCATTGAGGGCCCGATTGACTGCCTCGTAGTATTCTTCTTTTTCGTCGTCAGGGGACTCCTTAGTAGGTCCGTGAACGTTTATGAGGCTTATGTTCTTAAACTTGCCTCGCACGCGAAGAGTGCATAGCCTTTCGTTTATTGCATTAAAGCCGATGATGGCAGGCTTCAGTTTTTGGCTGACTAGATAGCCTACCCTGAGCACATGGTGTTTTGCGTGACAGCTGTAATAAATGTCATACTCTTTTCTTTGAATAATACCACTCCCCGTCCATCTTATTTCTTGTAATGCTGTTATATCAGCCTTATATTCGGACAGGGCATCGGCTAACTGCTGTGCAGATCGAGCTCTGTATAATGAGCAAACGTTCCATGAGAAAATTCTCAAATCGTTTAGCCATTTTCGTTTCCGTGGTCGTCGTCGTGTATCCGGTCCATATCGGAGGCTTGTTAAATTTGCCATAATAATTCATTTTTACGGGCCTGGTTATTAGCCGTGCGCCAACCTTTCTCAGGATGTCGCTGCATGCATTGGTTCACTACTTGGCGGGTGCCAAAGTAGCCATCCAGCGGTGTCACGTGGAGACTGCACGTCAACTTGGATTGAACAGGGACAAGGATCGTCCTGGCCTTCGCCGGGTTGAAAGCAATCAGTAACTTTGCCCTGTATGTTGGCTCCCATCCCCCCGGCCGTGCATTCAACAATCCCAAAAAACAAGAAAAACAAAAATTAAAAAATAGTTAAACTTACAACAGATTACAATTTTACGCAAAGTATTTTCAAAATGTAATTTAATTTTAAGTCAGGGCTTTACAAATCCATCACGATCGCACCCTCAGATCGTTGCAAACCTATCCTTTTCAGATCAAGTATTAATTCCTTATATTTCAAGTACCTTGTAAACTCGGAACAAACAACTCCCGACAAAATATTAATTGGCATCGCTCCTGCAACCCAAAAATTTGAATCACCTCAGGGATGACTACAATCCAAAGCAGGCGGCCTCCAATGAATTGTTGTAAAAAGGCGTATTTCATACTTAGCCCACGCAAACTATTCTAGATTTCACTAGTCCAAGCAGTTTTACTATGCGAAAAGATTCCTACGCAATACCATTTTATATATAGAAGGTATTAAGAACAAAATAAGTAAATACCGCTGCATTATCAAACTATCTGTGACCACGATGACGCTGAAAGCTCCATCAGTGGTTATCGATTAAGCAATGCGAAAGAGAATTCAAGATAGAAGCATTCACATTAGTAACAGATTACCGTTTGTATTAAAGATAAATAAATAACAAATGTTCTCATCTTTAAAATTAAATCATCATCATCATCATCAGCACTGTGGGGGTAAAAAGTTTCGGTGCCAGCGTATGGCACAGGATTCACTGTAATCCCCCAACGATGATCCGCAGAAAGAAATGTTCACCAGTTAGAAATGAAAAACAAAAAAACACTTTTTATAGTTCAACTAGTATTTTTTATTTACAAATTATCTAAAATGAAGATTTAACGCAAAACAGCACATTGAAAATAAAAAGATAGTTCTTATTCCTTATTTGCAGTAATCACTTAAAGTTTAAAGTATGATTATAATCTACATGAAGATTCACAGCAACACAGCACATCGAAAATAATAAGGATAATTTTCCTATTGCGCGTACAGCGTACCCACTCGACGACTTGCGTCCGCACACCACCGTGGTTAATCAACGACTCGTGTGAATTAGGGTTGAAATTCATATTTCTTTCTACACACAGGACAACCAAAAGAGACCACGCCTCTGCTCTCTCAATCTCGCGCCCGTCAAAGTATGAGTAACTTTTGTTAATAGGGTAATTGACGGACATGAAGAATGAGAGAACAGAAAACATGATATGCTGTGATCTCGGGGTAGCTTTGGTTGTGTGTTTTGGTATCAGATGCAGCTACTGACACGACCTACTGACCCAGTGGTGCGGCTATGGTGTAGTTAGAGCGCATTGAACCGTGGAAAGAAATACGAATGAGAGGGAAACCTAGCGGATGTTACTCCCCTGCAAAGAGAGATCATTGATCCCAAGCGAATGGGTGATCTGAGGGAAAGTCGATAGGACGCCGCTGATGTTTGGGAAATAATTCGCGTGAGAACCAGACTCTAAGACGCTGAAATTACCCCAGCTATTTTGCTATGAGACAACAGCGTCGTTCTTTTAGACTTGTTGTTGCTAACCGACATTATGAGATTTCCGATGGGAAACTCATGGTTAGCAAGAATGGAGTTGCCGTATGACATTTATGTAGCTAAACTCAATTATGCATTATCTGCAAAGGATGATGAGTTTAGCTATACGTCCGTTTGAAATGTTTTACAGGGGAATACATATAAAGGAAATTGGTAAGTATGACGCGCTGAAAGCGGTCGAAATTAGGTGGAAATGTTGGTTGGAATTGTGGGTTGTTTCTCATGTAGAATAGAGAAACCCCCTACAGTACTCCCCCGCCAGTGACGTAGTCACGAAATAATGGTAGAGCGGAAGGAGTAGTTTGGTGGGTGTAGGAAGGAAGTTAGGTGAAGTGTCTAGAATCTGAGTGGTGGCTGGGCTTGGGTCAGTATAGGAAGTGGACCTGGTTGGTACTGTGGGGTAGAAATATGTGTGCCGACTTTGGCACTGGTTAACTCCTACTCCACGGATTGCTCCACCGAATTTGATGCAATAAAACACTGGGGTTGGTGATACAGTTTTGTTTTTATTGTTCGAAAACTAACTTTCTCTTAATCTTTAGTCTGTGACGGATCTTCACAACATTAGGTCCGTCACTAACTTCACAAATTTAATTCACAGCAACTTACATCGCTTCCGCACACTCGATTTATTCGAAACAATCCGGGACTATTATTCTATTCGCGGTTTCTCTATTTTACAATTTAAGTAAACGTTTTTATCGCGCGGGCACACTACTCCGTGTATCAAACTCGACTTTTTGGGCGCACTCCAGGAGACTCGACTCCTTTAAAACTATTTGATCGACAGAACTACTTTGCGCGCGGATCACCTTGTTGGCTCGTGATGCGAGCTCATGGGTGGTCGAACCGTGGGAATGAAAATTCCTGAAAAAGCATCTTCGGGATAAGTATTTGCAGTTGTCCAAATACTACGTTAGGGATTAGGATACATTTGGGATAATTACACACTGATGGTTGTGTTTACAACCATGTTAATTGTGTATTGCTATCCTAGGGAGTCATGGGTCGAATTACAGTGTGAGTATTTACACTGGCATTGAATTCGGCTCTTGGCAGCTAGGCGCGAATTGCGCCGGTGCTTTGAAGATTGCATAAAAGCCGCCGTGAGTACTGGTACAACATGAAAATCTGTTGCGCACGTGTGGGACAGTAAATGCAGGCAGACAGGGGTTCTGCTGATTGTTTTTATAATCCACTTCGGTTATCTAGTATGGCAACCGAAATGTTTTCCTTTTAGAACAATGCTGAGATGCATTGATGTATGCGGTACTGGCGTACCGAATTTCTTCTAGGGAAATTTATATAACGCGTTAATTGCGTGACTGTCCTTGATGGGCAGATGCTTGAAGTTGGATGCTTGATAGATGCGATTTGCATAATCGAAAGGTAATGCATGGTAAAAATGATGAAATTGGTGGGAGAATGCTTGGGGAAGTTATTGCGCTTGCATACGCAAAAATGACGAAATTGATGGAGCTTTAGGAGGGAAGATTTTGAGGTAGATTGAAAAGGTAGCAGTGGCGTTGGTAGATACGCCACAGTACTCCCCCCCCAGTGACATAGTCACGATATTGTTGGTAGGGCGAAGTAGTACTCAGAAGGCTGTAGTTAAGTGAGGTTGGCCGTACATGCGCCTTGTGGTGGCGCTCGGGTGTGGCTTCGCGTGAGGGGGCCGCTGTTTCCATTTGGTATTCCTGCCGTAGAAGTTGAGGGTAGCTCCTCTGTAGCATCGGGGTTTGCGGTGGCCTTTGGGAGGTTGGCCTCCGAGAAACACGGTTTCAATCTTTCTACGCTGACTGTGGTTGATCTGCCTTGGATCTCCATTTCGTACACTCGATCACTGATTTGTTTTAGAATCTTATATGGCCCTTCGTAGGGGGGATCGAGTGGTTTCTTAACTTTGTCCACCCTGACGAAAACGTGTGTGCAGCTATGCAACTCAGGGTGGATAAACACTCTTTTGGTGCCATGTCGGGCTACGGGTTTTGCCCTGATCTTCCGCATCAGGTCGCGGAGGTAGCCTACGCTTTGTAGTTGGTCTTGTGGAGCTTCACTGTCCACAAATAGTTCGCCTGGCAACACTAGGTTGGTGCCGTAGGTCAGTTCTGCAGCGGATGCGCCCAGATCCTCCTTGATACTTGTCCTCAATCCTAGAAGGACAGTGGGGAGGGCGTCGAACCATTGCGTGTCGTTATGACACATTAGAGAGGCTTTTAGCGACCTGTGCCAACGCTCTATCATCCCGTTGGATGAAGGGTGGTATGCGGTCGTACGACTTCTTTGACAGCCCAATAAGTCAGTAAGCTGCTTGAAGATCGTGGCCTCGAACTGTGGACCTCGGTCTGATGTTAACGTTGCTGGTACGCCAAAACGTGTAACCCAAGTCGAGTAAAACGCTCTGGCGACACTCTCGGCGGTGACTAACCGTAGTGGCGTTGCTTCTGGCCACCGAGTAAAACGGTCAATCATGGTGAGGATGTAGGAGAATCCTCTCGAGGGTGTTAAGGGGCCCACAATATCTATGTGGACGTGTGTAAATCGAGCCTCAGGGAGTTTGAATTGCGCTGGCTCCAACACGATGTGTCGGCTAATTTTCCAGCGCTGGCATTTAAGGCAGGCACGAGCCCAACTCGTGAGGTCTTTATTCATACGAGGCCATACGAACTTACGTCGAATGGCTGCAGCGGTTGCACGTCCGCTGGGGTGAGCCGGACCATGAAAGGTCTCGAATACGCTCCTTCGCAGCTCTCCGGGAATATAGGGCCTGACTGTTCCCGTGGAGATATCACACCATATCTCGTCTGCGGATTGCTCGAGTGGGAACTTGCGCAGCTGAAGTGCTGTCTCTGCTTTGAGAAGAGACTCGAGCTGGTTGTCATTCTGTTGTGCTTGAGCTAGGTCGGCGTCGGCGATGGCGGCGCGTAGCTGAATGGTATCGATGCGGGATAAGGCGTCCGCGATAACATTCTGTTCCCCTGAGATGTGTTTCATCTCAGTGGTGTATTGACCTATCAGGTCGAGTTGCCGTTCCTGGCGTGGGGATGCATTTCCGGACCTCTTCCGGAATGCGTAGATCAGTGGCTTGTGATCCGTTCTGATTACTAGGGGGCGACCTTCTACCATGTGTCGGAAATACTTTACGGCGCTGTACATAGCGAGTAACTCCCGGTCGTACGTGCTATATTTCCGCTCGGCCGTATTAAGTTTCCTTGAGAAGAAACCGAGCGGTTCCCAGTTTCCGTTGCATTCTTGCTCCAATACTGCTCCCATGGCCGTGTCTGACGCGTCGCATTGGATGGCCAATGGTGCGCCCTCTGCGGGGTAGCGGAGTAGGGAAGCATTTGCCAACTGTGCCTTGGATTGACGGAATGCGTTGTCTGCCGCTTCCGTCCAGGCGATTGGGCGCTTGTCGTTCTTCTTTGCCCCCTTTAAGTACTCATTTAAAGGGGCCTGAATGTGTGCGGCGTTTCGTAGTGTGGGTCGGTAAAAGTTTAGCATGCCCAGGAAACGGCGCAGCTCGCGAACGTTGGAGGGACGGGGAAATTGGGTTAGTGCTTCCACTCTGTCTGGAAGCGGGCGGATACCTTGGCTGTTGATATGGTAACCCAGGTAGGTAACTTGCTCTTTGGCGAATTGGCATTTTTCTGGGTTAATTACGAGGCCAAATTGTCTGAGGCGTTCAAGGACCTGTCTGAGGTGTTGGTGATGCTCCGCAAGGTTCCGAGATGCTATTAGTATATCGTCAATATACGCGTAACAGCAATCCAGGCCGCGTAGTGCCGAATCGATATACCCCTGGAATGTCTGAGCTGCATTCCTGAGGCCAAACGTCATCACCTTGAATTCGAAGAGTCCGAAGGGGGTAATGACGGCGGTTTTGGGTACGTCTTCAGGTGCCACCGGAATCTGGTGGTATGCCCTGGTGAGGTCAAGAGTTGAGAAAACTGTACAACCGCGCAACTTGTACGAATAGTCGTAAAGATGGGCTATTGGGTACCTGTCGGGAACTGTTACTGCGTTCAGCTGTCTATAATCACCGCATGGTCGCCATTCACCGTTGCGTTTTTTGACGAGGTGAAGTGGACTTGCCCATGGGCTGACCGAGGGTTGACAGATGCCTCGCTCGAGCATATATTCGAATTCGGCGCGGGCTGCTCGCAATTTTTCGGGGGCCAGGCGACGTGGGCGCTGGCTCACCGGTGGGCCGCGTGTTTCTATGAGGTGAAACACGCCGGATCTGTGTTGTTGCTGGTTGGAGAGGGGAATTATTGAATTGCAAAATTCTTCCAACAACGCGGGGATTGGGTCTGTAGAGTCCTCGGGTGGGTCGTTCGCCCTTATAGCTGCTTGCGGGGAGAGACGGGTTGAGACGTTGTGAGTAACTAACCTGTTGTTGGCAGTGTCTACCAACAGGTTGTGTCTTCCTAATAGGTCAGATCCTATTAGGGGCTCGCTGACATCGGCTATCACGAAGTGCCAGGAGATAGGGCGTGGGAGACCCAGATCCAGTTTAAAATTTTTCCGCCCGTAAGTGGCTATGGGGGAGTTGTTCGCAGCGAACAACTGTAGGTGGCCCGGCACTCGGTTGCGCGGGGCGAAAGATCTAGGGATGACGGAAATGTCGGCGCCAGTGTCGACGGTGAAATTAATATTCGATCTAGAGTCCTTGATTGTTAAGCGACTTATAATAGGGGTGCCGGCCGTTCGCACTCGAACGAGGTTCTGCGCGGGGGCTGGCCGCGTCCAGCTGCACGGTTGCCTACAATTTCTGGCGTTTGCACCGAAACGTCTGTGGTATATGCACCGGGCCTGTGTCAGAGCGCCACTAGGCGTGTTTTGCCTGTTGTCTGGTGCGTTTTCGTTTGTGATTGGTGCTCCTCTGGGCGTGTTAAACCGCCATTGGGGGTTCCTCGTTTGTGGCCGTTGGTTATTAGAACGGTTTTGGATTGCGCGCTCGACATTTCGCATTTGGGCCCGCAGTTGGTTCAGGTCTCGCTCGAATCTCGAGAGCTTTGTTTGCTGGGTGCGCGGTTGAAATTCCTCACGGGAGGAAATCGTAGCTTGTGTTACCTCTCTTGGTGTGGCTTGTGTAAAAGGCGTTACTAGAGAAGTCCGGGGTGCTGTTAGTGATAAGGATTGATGCCGTGTAGGTGAAACGGCGTGTCGGTTAATCGCCGTGACCTGGTATGCTGGGGGTTCAGACTGTGGGTCTGAGCTTTCCATAATTGTGTCGGCTAGTTTCGCCAAATGACCCAAACTCTGGTTGGGTTGTACTATTAATGCCGCGCGAGCATATTGCGGGAGGCACCTCAGGAAATGAGGCCTAATTATGTCGTCCGAAATCTTGGTTCCAGCTATTGAGCGTAAATGTGTCAGAAAATTGGACGGTCTCATTCCAGTAACATTTGTTTCGCTCGCCAAACGCTGCTGTCTGCTGCTCCTGGGCTCGTCCAGGGCATTTATGAGCGTCTCTTGCATGTTGCTGTAGGGATTTGGTTCTGTTGACCCAATTATGTGAGCAACATGCGTCCGTTGCGTGTGGTTTAGCACTCGCAACAATTCTACTGCGCGGACTTCCTCATCGTGCATGTCGGCAACCCTGAAGAAGCGTTCGGCTACGGCGAACCATAGCTCTGGGTCCTTCTCGTCGAAAGGAGGCAAGTGTATGCTATGGGAATGCGAGGTGTGCTCGATGCTGGAAGCGTCTACGAACGCTTGATCATCCGAGCACGGCTGGGTCTGCTCTTGCTGAGCTGCCTTAGACCTAGTAGAGTGGGCCATTTTTTCTATTTGGAAAGAGTGGGTGTTTAGCAACGGAATAAGAGGAAGAGAAGCGAAGGAATTTAATTGCTTGGTGGGGAGCGGGCAGAGTAAATCGTCGTAGACAACGACGTCAGGAAACTGAAGGTAGGGTGCGCGTGCGTGAACAATGATGTCACGGGAGTCGATGGAGTTGGGTAAGTAAAGGATTTACTACCTTGCCTAAACTGAAACAAAGGCTGTGACACTAGGAACAATTTAGACTAACGTCCGGGGTGGTGCAGTACAGTTTTCGGGGCCAATTGGAAGCTAAACTGGGACGGCGGAGTATTCGCGCTAGTCCAATCCGGCCTGACTGAAAAGAAACCACGAAGTGAAGTGGTCCGGACGGCTGAATGGAGTCGAGCTTGAAAGAGTTGGTGGAGTCGGTTGCAGTCGAGTGGTGTTGAAAAGAGGCGGATGAAGCTAAAAATAAGTCGAAGGGGTTGAAAAGTGTCGAAAAGAAGTTGCGAGAAGTTGAGCTGAGTCGTGTGCGTGCTGAGAAAGGTTGTGCGCTACTTAATACCCTGAAGGGGCTTACAAAATTTATTTTATTTTGCCTTTATCTCGTGCTGTTTAAGGATACAAATATATTTCTTCTTTTCTAATTTGTAACACAGGCTTTTATTTAAACAAATTTAATTTTGTTGTCAATATCATGTGAAGAAATTAGATACATATACTTGTTTGCAAAAATTTTAAGGATACAAAAAAATGATGACAAAAAAATTATGTTTAAAATATAAAGTTATAACAAAAACCAAAAACTGACATGGAATATTTTTAAATGCTTCTAAGTAATGCTAATGGAGTCAAAGTAGGCAGTTGCGTTCAAGTAAAAATAATCATAATAAGGCGATCAAATGGAAGAATGATTTTTATGAATTGTTCTCAATTAGCAACTGGTCGAAAAAAGGAAAATATTAAATCGGAAGTACAATTAACGAAGATGTTGGTAAATAATTTCGTGTTTACTTTGATGTTTTGTTTTTCACTTAGCATTTATTTCAGATACTCTATTATTTCGTTTTGAGTTATTTTACTCGTGTTGTTAATAATAAAAAAGGCACAAATTGTCTTAATTTTATTTGTATAGGCTGATGTTTTGTTGCTTATTTATTTAAATAACTGCAGACAACATTTCGTCAACTGCAGGCTAATAATACATTTTCCTACCCAAGATATCTGTATTAAAATTTGAAATCCTTGCTAACCATCGTTTAATCTAATTACAAATATAAGTATCTTTGCCAATCAGCCACAAAAGTAAAAAAGGAAACAAACGTTTTACAGCTACAATGTTATTGATTTTTTTCTTCTTTTTTTGTCTCACTTTAATTTAGAATTATTATAAACTTTATTTAATATCTCCAAAACAATCAGTTAAACACATAATAACACTTTGACAAAAAGGAAATGTACGTTAAAATACTGTTGTTTTACCAAGGGAATAATTTAAAAACAGAAAGAAAGGATACCTACTTAAATCCCTGGTGTTATTGATCGGATGCTCCTGGTGCTGGTGTAGTGTTGGGTAGTTGCTCCTGTTGTTCCTGTTTCCGGTAAATGTTATATGGATCTTCGGCAATTGCCGCCACAATTGCTTACTGCCACTGCGTTTCCGGAAACACTCGGTTCGGGAAGATTGTCACTGTCACAGTCGCGGCACCGAATAGTCACTGTTCCTTTAAATTTTTTAGGACACGGTTTTGATCCGACTCCGAATCAGAAAATTGTGTTTACTCGCGTCGAATGGTCACCAATTGTGGGGTAGAACGTATGTGTGCCGACTTTGGCACCGGTTAACTCCTACTCCACGGATTGCTCCACCGAATTTGATGCAATAAAACACTGGGGTTGGTGATACAGTTTTGTTTTTATTGTTCGAAAGCTAACTTTCTCTTAATCTTTAGTCTGTGACGGATCTTCACAACATTAGGTCCGTCACTAACTTCACAAATTTAATTCACAGCAACTTACATCGCTTCCGCACACTCGATTTATTCGAAACAATCCGGGACTATTATTCTATTCGCGGTTTCTCTATTTTACAATTTAAGTAAACGTTTTTATCGCGCGGGCACACTACTCCGTGTATCAAACTCGACTTTTTGGGCGCACTCCAGGAGACTCGACTCCTTTAAAACTATTTGATCGACAGAACTACTTTGCGCGCGGATCACCTTGTTGGCTCGTGATGCGAGCTCATGGGTGGTCGAACCGTGGGAATGAAAATTCCTGAAAAAGCATCTTCGGGATAAGTATTTGCAGTTGTCCAAATACTACGTTAGGGATTAGGATACATTTGGGATAATTACACACTGATGGTTGTGTTTACAACCATGTTAATTGTGTATTGCTATCCTAGGGAGTCATGGGTCGAATTACAGTGTGAGTATTTACACTGGCATTGAATTCGGCTCTTGGCAGCTAGGCGCGAATTGCGCCGGTGCTTTGAAGATTGCATAAAAGCCGCCGTGAGTACTTGTACAACATGAAAATCTGTTGCGCACGTGTGGGACAGTAAATGCAGGCAGACAGGGGTTCTGCTGATTGTTTTTATAATCCACTTCGGTTATCTAGTATGGCAACCGAAATGTTTTCCTTTTAGAACAATGCTGAGATGCATTGATGTATGCGGTACTGGCGTACCGAATTTCTTCTAGGGAAATTTATATAACGCGTTAATTGCGTGACTGTCCTTGATGGGCAGATGCTTGAAGTTGGATGCTTGATAGATGCGATTTGCATAATCGAAAGGTAATGCATGGTAAAAATGATGAAATTGGTGGGAGAATGCTTGGGGAAGTTATTGCGCTTGCATACGCAAAAATGACGAAATTGATGGAGCTTTAGGAGGGAAGATTTTGAGGTAGATTGAAAAGGTAGCAGTGGCGTTGGTAGATACGCCACAGTACCACATGTGTTGCCGACGGGGGCAAAGGGATTGCGGTGCGGTCCACTGGCCTGTTGTTGTTTGCATAGACCAACAGGTATGACATCCGAGTAGGTCGTGACCTATCGGTAGCTCGACTCGGACGAAATTGCGTGTGCGGGATGGAGGAGCTTCACGCCCAGTGTTAATTTTTCTCCGCAGCGACGGGGTGCCGTGCGCGGGATGTAGAAGAACAGAGTCTAGAGTCGGCATTTTTCGTCCATACGTCGGTGTGGGGAGTTGTTTGCCGCCCTTGGTAGAAGTACAGTTTTGTGGAGGCTGGCGTTGACGTACAGTCTTAGCCTTGCGCGTTTGTGTTGAAGTTGTAGACTTGTATGTCGTTAACCTTGTTGGCGACCCCCTGCTATCGAATCCGTGCCATCCCCTTTTTACCCTGTCTTTGCATATGTTCTGTGTGTGACCTGTACGGCCACACAACTCGCAGCAACTGCGAATGCTATAGACTCGGGGGTTTGATGTTGCTGGAGTGTTGGAGGCAGATGGTTGGTGTGCTCCCGGGTGTGTTCTATTCTGGGAGTCCCTCTGCTGGCGCGGAGATTTGTTCTGTGGTAGTGTGGTGCACCGCGCACGACATTGCACAATGTCGTGGCCATACCGCCAGCACTCCCGACAGAAAGTTGTGTTTCGCCTTTTCCGACACTCGTCGCATAGGTGGCCTAATTTAGGGCAAAAACTGCACGTGATGCGTGCAGTCACCTGATACAAACGACGAGCGCCGTGGTCCCTCGTGGTTTGATCCACAGGTGTGGTATTTTGAGGGGGCGAATGTCGACCTACGCGTTGGGTATGTGCGTTTCGATGGTCGTTTCGAACCTTCGCGAGGATTTGATTTAACTCGCGGCGGAGTGAGGCCTGCAACGCTTGAAGGCCGGATTTAGTGGCGAGCGCAGAGGAGCTGTCTGTGGAAGACTCGCTGGGCCCGCGGTTGTGGGTTCGCTGGTGGAAACAGGTTGTGCAAAAAGGCGTGTGCCTTCTGGAGGGTGTGGGTGTATGTGAGGATGATGCCACTGGGGTAGTCCGTGGTGCTGCTAAAGAAGGTGATGTGTGCCGTGGATGCCGTGTAGGTAGTGTGGCGTCTTGGCTAACCGGCGCGTCTTGATATGAATGGAGCTCAGACTGTGGGTCTACGGTTTCCATAATAGCGTCAGCTACCTTAGATAAATAGCCCAAACTTTGATTAGGTTGGGCCATTAATGCCGAGCGGGCATGTTGAGGTAAACTCCTTAGAAAATGTGGCCTAATTAGATCATCCGAGATCCTGGTCCCCGCTATCGAGCGTAAATGGGTCAGGAAAAGGGATGGTCTAATACCTGAAAAATTGGTGGCGCTCGCCAATCGCTGTAGTTTGATGCTGGTGGGTTGGTCTAAAGCGTTAAGGAGATTCTCCCGCATGTTGCTGTAGGGATCAGGACCCGGTGACCTGATCGCGTGCGCAATGTGCATTCGCTGTGTCCCATCCAACACCCGCAGCAATTCTACAGCACGATGTTCTTCATCGTAGATATTGGCGAACCGGAAAAAACGTTCGGCTGTAGCGAACCAAAGCTCTGGATCCTCCTCGTCGAACGGAGGGAGCTTTACACTCTGGGTAAGGGATGGCAATTCGTCGCTAGAAGCGTCGTGGAAAGCGGGGGATTGAGGTCGCGCTTGTGCCTGCTGGGATGAACCGGCTCGCGTGGTGGGCATTGTGTTTAGTGGGTTGGAAAGAAACAAGGTGTGTCCGTGGAAGCAGTTAAAAGGTCGCAAAGGAAGCGAAAGATGTCGCAAGTGGACGCGTGAAGTCAAGAGGAGTCACTAAAGAGTCGCGTCGAGTCGAATAATGTCGTGGATATACCCGTGTTCTACACTAATTATGCCCAGAAGGGGCTTACAATTGTTAGTAATTTTCGAAATTAAATAAAGAGAAAAATGATTTAAGTTATTGGTTGCCAAAACCGTTTAAGACGGTTATTAATGTCCCTATAAAATTACGAATTTATCCTCGTTACAGAGCTACTTTTATTATTGTAATGCAAGAGATTGCTTAACTTCCAGAATGTTGCTGGACCTCTTAATATTATATTTATTTACTTGTTTGTGTTTTGGTTTTGTTTCTTTTTTTAAAAATTACAATTCATTAAGCTAAGGACGAACACAAAAATGTGACTGGTATTTTTTAATCGCAATTTATGAAATTGGGTATTTTTTATTTTTCGTACTCTGTTCTGTTTATTTGCACAATCAAAATTAGTTAAGAAAATTTAAATTTTTGTGGCTCGGATGGAGCTCACCGAAAGGAAAATAACCACTTTGAAAAAAAAAAAAAAAAAAAAAAAAGGAAAAGAAAAACCTGGTTTTCTGGAACTGTTGTGACGATGTCGATGCGGCAGCTCCTGGTCCGGTAATGATGTTGTCTAAGGTGGGCGGTATCGTTTGGCGTCGCCGTGGTATTAAAGATGGGGTGGGGCTCTACTTGCCCTTTTAGCGTCTTTTAATTTTTTAAATTTATTTTTTACTTTGGTTTTTGTTGGTTGTTTATTTTGCTTTAATTAACTTTGTAATTATTGTTTTTGATTTTGATTTTTATTAATTTCGTAGTTTGTTTGAAAATTTTCTTATTTTGGCACTTTTTATTTGATTTTTAATAATTTTGGATTTTTGTTGCTTTTGGTTTTTTGAGTTGAAATATTCTTTTTGGCACTGTCTATTGGTTAACTTTTACTTTATTTTTGAAATTTTTGATTAGTTTTTTGTTAAATTTATTAAAATTTTATTATTTAGATTTTTTGTTGAAAAATTTTTGTTTTTGAATTTTTTGTTGAAAAAAAAAATTTTTTTCCTTTGCGGCACTTTTCTTTTGTGTTGAAGGTGCGTGTTCCTGTCCAGTCACCAATGTGGGGGTAAAAAGTATGATGCCTATCATGGGCACAGATTCACATTCTTCCCACGTATAAATGTGGCATCAAGGGGCAACAAACACAGAAACATCGAAAATAATAAGGATAATTTTCCTATTGCGCGTACAGCGTACCCACTCGCCGACTTGCGTCCGCACACCACCGTGGTTAATCAACGACTCGTGTGAATTAGGGTTGAAATTCATATTTCTTTCTACACACAGGACAACCAAAAGAGACCACGCCTCTGCTCTCTCAATCTCGCGCCCGTCAAAGTATGAGTAACTTTTGTTAATAGGGTAATTGACGGACATGAAGAATGAGAGAACAGAAAACATGATATGGTGTGATCTCGGGGTAGGTTTGGTTGTGTGTGTTGGTATCAGATGCAGCTACTGACACGACCTACTGACCCAGTGGTGCGGCTATGGTGTAGTTAGAGCGCATTGAACCGTGGAAAGAAATACGAATGAGAGGGAAACCTAGCGGATGTTACTCCCCTGCAAAGAGAGATCATTGATCCCAAGCGAATGGGTGATCTGAGGGAAAGTCGATAGGACGCCGCTGATGTTTGGGAAATAATTCGCGTGAGAACCAGACTCTAAGACGCTGAAATTACCCCAGCTATTTTGCTATGAGACAACAGCGTCGTTCTTTTAGACTTGTTGTTGCTAACCGACATTATGAGATTTCCGATGGGAAACTCATGGTTAGCAAGAATGGAGTTGCCGTATGACATTTATGTAGCTAAACTCAATTATACATTATCTGCAAAGGATGATGAGTTTAGCTATACGTCCATTTGAAATGTTTTACAGGGGAATACATATAAAGGAAATTGGTAAGTATGACGCGCTGAAAGCGGTCGAAATTAGGTGGAAATGTTGGTTGGAATTGTGGGTTGTTTCTCATGTAGAATAGAGAAACCCCCCACAGCACTACAACCGTGAACCTGACTTGGCCTTATTTAGCAATTCCTGAGGCTTCTTAAATTTTCCATAATGATTTGTTTTTTCCGGGCAAGGTCATTAGTCTTGCGCCAGAGGTTCCCCAACGGGGAATCGAACCCCGGTCTCCCGCGTGACAGGCGGGTATACTAACCACTATACTATCGAGGAGGTTTTATTTGAATACAAGCTTTAAATTTAAATACAAGCCTAAAATATCAAGAAATCCCTTAGTGACTGTGCGACCTCTTCCAATTTGTCGTTATCAGATGAAAAAAACTTTTTAAAATATTCATTACAGACATTTATTAATACTCTAGTTGTTTGATCCGCCAGCAGTTATATTTGTTATAAAATACTTCTGCGGAGGTTTATTTCAGAACATTTTCGATATATAATAAAAACTCTTACTGAAATCAACATTTAAGGTAATAATAATTATTAATACAATCGTGCCAAGTCTTATTAAATAAACATGAGGTTAAAAACAATTCATTTTAATTTGTATGTGCTCTGCCTATGCTTTTTAGGATAAAGCTACTCAACGATTCAACAGCTAGACAATCTTCATCAACACCAATCACACTGGATTTGGATGGAGTATAAAATCGACACCTTCCTTCCTGTCCTTTGATTTCTATTATATACTGCGGATCTGTACAATCAATCCAAAGCTCTTGGTTCTCCTCATTAGTGAGAATAATGTAATTTTCAGTTTGTACCGAAGATTTATGATAAAGAAATTCTGAAGGTAGAGCATGACTGTAAGTATATCGATGAGATGGTGACGAGTGCGAGATATTAATGGCAATTACAGAAAGTTCACACGTGTCGGTTTTTTGAAAGATTAACAACGTCTTGTCGTGCTGCAAAAAGAAACGACATAAGTAATGAAGTCAGCATCATTCAAACATGAAAACTTACTCCATCTTCCAACGGTGGATGACATATAGACCCAATATTTGTGCCTATTTGAAAGCCGAGTTCATAGTCCATGAGGATATCACCATTGTGATGATCCCACAATGTTATTTGTGAGTCGCCGAAACCAATCAAATGGTCATCTAAAATTAATTGTAATCAAATGAGTTTAGATCGTGTTAATTTACATAACCAATTTGATTTACCTTCAGTGCACTCCAAGTAGGTGATTTGATGCCGCATACTCTTAAATTCTCTAATACTGGCCAAGGTGTCGAGTTGCGGTGTAAGTGAGTACTTACATAAACCCGTACGTGCTTTCCCTATAACATTGTCTTGCGGCCACGATACTACAAAGTACCGGGAGTTTTTAATAGTAGTATATGTTACATCTTCCGGAATGCTGTAAAAACAAACAAATATTTCAGGATTAAATAGTAAAACATCGCCCATATAGATTATAAAGATATTTATAATTGTCAGTGCACTTCATTACCGATCGATAATATGCCACTCTGTTAGAGGATCGACCAACAACAACAAAAAATCCTATATTGAAGAATAAAAATATACATTACAACAATCCATGACTCATGCATTTCATTCGATCTTCGTTCTGAGTGTTTGTTTTCCATCTGACGCCCAGATAAAGACCCTTGCGAGACTAATAGCTATAGATCACAACACAAACGACCTAGATAAAGGTCACGAACACAACATAACTTAATAAAGTAATTTTATTATATATATACCTCGCTATATGGCCGCTCTTTATATGGCATTTCGCTTTAATGGCCTGTGGCGGTTCTCGCGAACGCCACTGCGTATCCATTCATTACCGCCAGGTAACCTACCTCGCGTGCCCTATATCATGAAAAGCGTGTACTTACCCCATAGGAAAAACCCTGTAAGACAGCAATGATTGCGGACATAAAATGCCACCAGCAACAATGCTAGAAATCTAGAAAGCAGTTTGGTTGCATCATCACGCGACCAACATGAACCCAACCAAATACATAGTACATGTCTCGGGTCGCATTCCTCTACATTGAAACGCAACTTGGTGTGCCTCTTGGCAACCAATATTGCCCGTGCAATATCTGCGCGATATTCGTTTCCACGCCAGCCGTACACCTGCAGGAATGTCTATCTTTCCTCAGCATAGCATGCCCATATCGATCGGTCATACGACCAACCGATACATGAGGGCACCCGGCTGACGCCCAGGCAGTCGAGTTCGCAAATGGAAAATTACCATCAGAATTCGACTGCGAGGATATACCAGCGAAATGTACACGATCAGCAATAATGCTTTACGCAGTCGTTGATCGTGTAAACATTTCAACCCCTGTGTGAAGCTGCAATTATGTGGATGGAGATGTTCCTATGTCTGCATACTAGGGGATACACACGTTGAGCTGCAGAAGCAATCCTCGTGTGTGTATTTCACACCTTTTTCGTTGTTTGCTTAACCAAAAAGCTAAAGCGCACCATATATGGTCATCGAAGCGATGGTTGGGATATTTTTTTTTTTTGGTTCTGGCGCTTCGGTGGAAAAAATAAAGAAAAAAGGATTGAAATGGCAATCACAGATACATAAAAAGAAAAGGGTAATCTTGGAGGATCTGGTACAAATGGAGAATTCAGTCTTCGATTGAAAGCGCGAGAATCTGGTAGAATATCATACGGGTTGAAACTAAGTGGTGCGTCATATAGTGGTCAGAATTAATATCGTTATAGTGCTATCGAGAAGTTGTGGGGAAGAAGTATTGTGCCTGACACGGACACTTGGTTCCCTTCTTCCTCCAGCATTCACTCCACTGTTCACACGGTTCCGCCCAAACTCTTGATGATTCACCGCAGCAGGAAAGGAAACACCAGCGTCGATCAATTGTCACTGATCACGCCATCACACAAGTAAAAATATAAACTCAGGATCTCTTTGTTTTAGCCTTATTTATTTTACGTTACGTTTACAACTTCACAAAAAATGGTTTAAAACTATCGCCCGCACGACTACGGGCGGGAGTGGCATGACCGTACTGGCCTGCGGATGGTAAAGGACTCTTCGAGGATAGACCTCTGACTTCTATTCTATCCTCAATTAAGGGTGCGATATGGAGGGGAAAGAGAAAATGTTCTCTTAAGGGTGTGGCCACTAAGAAAATGCGATCTTTTTGGTACAGTGGTGTGTGTGTGCGATCGAACAGATTCAATGTTGTTCCACGTGTTCGAAAGCAGTAGAACAACGAGAAGGGCAGTCAGCGAGAACAAAGGAAAAGGCGACCAAATGGTTTGCTCCGTAATGAGGGTCATGCCTATGCAACGTCGCTATGACGGACGTTGGAAAAAAGGTGTTAATGGGATACGATACTTTATACCATGGAAATTGTATATCGTATCTTGGGTTAATTGCCGATACACATCCCTTGCTTGCATTTAGGTATTCCAAGTAATTAGTGGTGGCGACGAAAGAAATGCATCATAGTTTGTCGCTAGTGTTGCAGCTGTAAAAACAAGCTGACGACATAGTATTTTAACTCAGACAAGGGGTATCGAATGTTTGGTATTTATGGTGCCTATGCACATTAAGGATCAATTTTAGGAATTTCAGATAATGCTCGAAAGCATTACATGTCCTTGGAAAAGGAAATGTTTTCTAGGGCAAATGCAAATGCATTGGCGGGAAACAATGGGAGTTATGGGATTCCTAAAAAGGTCAAGAAGAATTTTTACAGAAAATTGAATGCAAAGGGATGCATGAAAAGGTAAGTTTTCTTTATAGGGTGAAATTGCATTTGTGAAATTATATGGGATGATGGATGTTATGGGGGTTTTTAAGGAAAGCGTACCGTGGAGTTTGGCGGGACCGCCACAAAGTTATATTGTTTTACCTGCACTTACATGTACATATAGTTTACGAACTCAGAATTAATATCGTGATAGTGCTATCGAGAAGTTATATTGTTTTACCTGCACTTACATGTACATTTAGTTTACGAACTAAGAATTAATATCGTTATAGTGCTATCAAGAAGTTGTATTGTTTTACTTTCTTTTACGTGTACCTTAATTTACGAACTTATAAGTAATATCGTTTCCTGAATAAATAAACTTTGGTTAAAAACTGCGTTTAATTTAATGGAGTCGGATAGTGAAGCGAACCAGTAGGGCGATCGTGGTTAACCTGTGCCCCTGTGGCACCCGAAATTTCGATACTACGACAAAAAACCCCATAGGCCCTCTTCAATTAAGGCACGTTTTCGATTTACGGCCTAAAATGTTTCGCTATAACGGCAAAAAAAAATTTTTTTTCGATGTCGATATATCTACATGTTGCCAATCTTGGGCAAGCGCAATTTCGATACACACTCTTTTCTATTTCCTCTTGTTTACGAGAGTTATTCAGTGTGTGCTCATAAAGCGGCTGGTTTAGACTTGTTGGTCAGTGTCTTATGTACATATTTATTACTGATTGTTACACATTAACTGGAAAAATTGGAAACAATTAGGGACATTTTTGGTACGCAAGTACATATGTATGTACAAATTGAGGCGTGCCATTCCAAAACTAACTTTCTCCATTTAAAAAAAAAAAAGCGAGATATTGGTACCACTGTTTTTAGTGGGTTAATATACGTGATTTTACAAATAAAAATCATTCCAAAAATGACTTTATCCTCGCCTAATTAAGTAAAGAAAACCTGGTGTCATTCCAAAACATACTTTATTTAGTTGAAGGGACGTGTCAAAACTAACATAATCCAAGAACCAATAGGAAGCGTTTGCAAGATCACGTGGTATACATTGCAACCAATAGAAATCATGACAGCGTTTAATCAGTTTCTTTTTTGATAAACATAGTTTAGTAATCATTTTATTGCCGGTTTCTCTTATAATTTTGTTGTAATAATATTTTAATTGTTTAATTACGTTCATATAATATCATAATAATGGATGTTCATATTACTCCTACAAGCCCTGGAAGTTCAAGAAAAAGAATCTCTAATCCTGATAAATGGGCAAAAACAAAGAAGAAAAAGTTAAGGTACGTTCCTTCGATCTTTCAAGATTTTTATTGCAGATAGTATCTATTTATTTACTATTTTCATGTCGCATTAGGAAATATTTTGAATGTTGATAAATATCTATAAAAACGATTGTTTTAAAAATGATTTTATTTTGTATTGTTTTTAGGTACAGCGCAAAGTGTCTACCACTTTATCCACAATGCAATCACAAAAAAAGTGCTACATACAGATGTAAGTTACTAAAGATGGCAGATATTCAACTGTTCCACAAAAATTTTTATAAAACTAGCATCAAGACTGAACAAGATTCTTTGATTCTGAAACACATCGAAGTCAGTAAGCCAAAAAGATCTAGATCTGAAAAGAATACTGCTCGAAATAATGTAAGTGTTAAATATTTTGTACAAGTCAAAAACACTGAACGTTTTAAAATACAAGTATGCCAGAAGACATTCTTGGGTATTTTGAACATAAGCCGAATTCGAATAAATTTAATTGCTAAAAAGTACCTTGCAACTGGAGAAATGCCAAAAGAATTACGCGGTGGAGCACGTCCCAATGCAAAGTTTACACAAAGAAGGGACAGTGTAAAATCATTCATTGAAAAACTGAAATGCATTGAATCCCACTACTGCAGGGGTAAGAGTACTCGACAGTACTTAGGTAGTAATCTGAACATTGCAAAAATTTTAAAAATGTATAACAGCTACGTTTGTGATAATGATCTTAGAGCCAAACGTACTTTTTTTAGAAACATTTTCAACCGCTGTTATAACATAGGTTTTGGAGCACCGGTAACTGATGCTTGCTCACGCTGTATTGAACTGAAAGAAAAAATCAAAACAGAAACTGATCTATCTAAAAAAAACTGAATTGATGATGGTTTTGAGAGTACATAAGTTAAAAGGCAAGTCTTTTTTCAATAAGTTGAAGGAGAATAGAGATGGGCTTTTAATATTGTCTTTTGACTGCCAAGAAAACTTAGTCAATCCGAAGGTTCCGGATCAGATCGCTTATTATAGTAGACAGTTGTACACATACAACTTCACTGTTGTTAAAGGGTGTTCAACGTCTCCAATGAATAAAGAAAACGCGTTTATATACACTTGGATGGAGCATGAATTTAAAAAGGGATCCAATGAGATTAGCTCTGCCGTGTTTGACTGTTTATCCAAAAAAATAGATTTAAGTCAGTACAACTCCATTCGTTTGTGTGCTGATGGTTGCGGTGGACAAAACCGTAATAGTATTCTGATCTTTATGCTGAGTTATTTTTTACGTACGGTTGCACCAAGGAATATAACACAAATAGAGGTGGTATTTCCCCTACCAGGTCATTCTTTTCTGCCTCCTGATCGGGTTTTTGGAAGAATGGAGAAAGTATTTAGAAGAATGCCTGTGACAGTATTTTTGTTGGTCTTGCCACAGAAAATCAATTAGTGTTTAATTTTACCTGTGATCCGGGAAAACGATGGTCAGGAATGTACTGTGTTCCTGCTCTCGGCCAGATTAGTCCCTTGAAACAGCTCTCCAGGTCAGTGATCAGCATTCAACTCGTCGCGTGCCGCCTTGTGAGATAGCCATTCCCAGTCAACCCTTTGTTGTCCTTCCGTGTCGCATTGAAAAGGTTTAAACGATTTGCTTGCGCCGTTAAATGGCTCCAAAAGAGAACGGCATGCGCAGCTAATTAAAATTTATACACACTCGTCGTCTTTCCAGATAATAGACACCAGCTGCTTCGTCGTCAGTTATCAGATTTATTTCAACTTTTTCGAACAATTTTAATTTTAACAATTTTAACATTTAGTGTGGTTTTTTGAAAAATCTGCGGGACAAAGCCAAAACCGAATTTTTTACTGCTCCTTTTCCTCTTATCCACAACGGAATGTCAAAAACCGTACATCAAAAAACATTAACCCGTTCTCTCTTTCGCTCCCCATTCACGTCCACTTCGAAAACCGAATTCGAACTCGAAGAACTGCACGATCCACACCCGAATCGGGGCGTGTTTGAAAACTCACTTGTGGATCGTGCAACTCCTCCACCACCTTACCATCATACCACCTTAAAACAAATTATATTAAAATTACAAAATGATTAATTGATGGGGTGGCGGACGCACGTAACATGCCTACGATTTGCAATCCTGTGGAATATGTTGATGATTTTCGTCAACATGGAAACGTTATTACTTTAGGAAAAGACTGTGTGGTGCAAGATTGGAAAGCCGCATCTGTTGAGTTTCAAAAGCCAACAAGTGGATAGCATTTCAAATTTAATTCTGTAAGAAGATTTTTTATTCGACGACTTGGGGAAAAAAAATTAAATATGGGTGTGGGCGGCGAAGAAAATTACAATGTTGATAACTCTGTTCCCAAGTCTGTTTTTAAAAAAGGCTCATTGATCCGTGATATGCGACCTCTTATAGTAAGTCGTGGAACGGAAATAAAGCCAAGCAAATTAAAAGATATAATTAATTTGTTACAAAAACATTTTGGGTTCGAGTGGGCCGATCGTGAACACTTGGCGTTTTTTAAAAAATTAATCGGCAATGAAGTGCCTTCATGTGTCGAAGAAAATAATATTGATAATGATGAAGATGATGAAAATGAAATATGGGAAGCCCACTACGAAGAAAATTCTGATAATTTAGTTGTATAAAATTTTAAATTTTTTAATGTACTAACTTCAAGTTTATTTTATTAAAGCTTTTATTAAATAGGTCGTAATTAAGAATTTTTTTTAAAACCCAACAAATTCTTAACTTTCCAAAACCCACTATATCCGGCTAGCGCCGTTCCAAAACTAACGTTATCCGAAGTGTCTCATCAAAACTGACTTTATCCGAATTAAAATGTTATTTTATTAATCATCATCATCATTGGCACTACAACCGGGAACCGGTCTTGGCCTTATTTAGCAAGTCCTGAGGCTTGTTAAATTTTCCATAATGATTTATTTTTTCTGGGCAAGGTCATTAGTCTTGCGCCAGAGGCTCCCCGACGGGGAATCGAACCCCGGTCTCCCGGGTGACAGGCGGGTATACTAACCACTATACTATCGAGGAGCCCTATTTTATTAATAAAGTATATTATATCCTGTGATAGAATTGATCGATCCCTAAAAACTAAATGTAACTGAAAATTGCGCCAAAAAACAAATACTATTTTTAAAAAATTACAAACTCGTTTTTTTTTAATTTACCAACATTTTCAAAAATGGAGAACGTCAGTTTTGGAATGGCACGCCTCAATTTATACAAATTGATACAAGGCAATGGGACTTGCGAAATCAATTCAAACTATTCGCGATAAAAAAGAAGACATTAGAACATATTTGCAATCTGCTGCACCTTTAAATGTCTCGAGATTAACACGCCAAAGAAACTGGATTATGGAAAAAATGGAAAAACTATTGATTATATGGATTGAGGACAATAACAAACGGAGAATGCCAATGAGTCAAATGATTATCCAGGAAAAAGCTTTAAGCATTTTCGAAAATTTGAAAAATGGAGATACCGATGAATCTGCTGAAGATGTCACATTCCAAGCAAGCCGAGGATGGTTTGAAAAATTTAAAAATAGATTTAATTTGCATAATTTGAAAATGAAAGGTGAAGCAGCTAGCGCCGATGAGGCCGCATCTAAGGAATATCCCAACATTTTAAAGGGAATTATTGAAAGAGGTGGTTATAAACCTGAACAAGTGTTTAACGTAGACGAAACAGGGCTTTATTGGAAGCGAATGCCTGATCGCACGTACATTTCAAAAACCGAAAAATGTGCGCCTGGTTATAAGGTGTCTAAAGAACGATTAACTTTGCTACTTGATGCAAATGCCGCGGGTGATTTTAAGCTAAAACCACATTTAATATATTTGTCCGAAAATCCAAGGCCTCTTAAAGGACTAAATAAAAATCAATTACCCGTCATATGGAGATCCAACAAGAAAGCTTGAATGACTAAAGCTACTTTTGAGGATTGGTTCAAAAATCACTTTTGTACAGAAGTGAACAAATATTTGCTAGACAATAACTTAAGCAACAAGGCTTTACTAATTTTGGATAATGCACCAGGGCATCCTACTAATTTATCCGAACTATCTGAAGATGTCATGATTGAGTGCCTTCCGAAAAATACAACAGCTCTGATCCAACCAACGGATCAGGGTGCAATAGCCACTTTTAAGGCATATTACATACGCCGAACTTTCCGACAACTTATAAGGGAAACCGATGGTAAATCTTCAATTAAAACATTTTGAAAAAACTATAACATCCAGGATGCTGTTAACAACATCAGTGAATCATGGAAGAAATTAAAATTAACAACAATGAACCATGTATGGAAAAAAATATGGCCGGAATGTGTAAAAAGTACTGATGCAGAAGTTGATCGCCTTCCTGAAATTAGGCAAAACATTTTGGATCTAGCACATCATCTCGGCTTTGAAGGTTTTAACGAACGTGATGTGCTTGATCTACTAGAAGCTGATAGGGGACCCCTTTCATATGAGGAACTCATTCAGTTGCAAGCAGAACCGGCATTTGATGAAAAGACAGAGCCTGTTGTATCCAAACAGCTAACATCAAAAAATTTGTCGAAAGTTTTTCCTATTTCGAACAAGGAATAAACATCCTCCTTGAAAACGATCCTGACGCCGAACGTAGCGCTGTTTCTCGAGGAATTAACTCAGCCATTAGCTGTTATAAATCACTGAAGAACGAAATAGACAAGAAAGCAAGACAAACAACGTTGGTCAATTTTTTTAAGCCAGGCCCATCCTTACCAGCGAAAAATAATGACGATAGTGATCTGCAGGTTACCATTTCTTTATCGTCTTCAGATTAAAGCCATTTTTAAAAAAATAATTTTGTATACGTAAACATATTTTATGTAACATGAAGTAGTTTCATTTTTGTTTATAAATTATTGTTATTATTATTATTATTTATTGGCCTGTAAGAACCCGGAAGTTCATGACCTCACCGACTCGGCTTCGCCATCATTCCCTGTCCTGGGCACACTCCTTCCACGCTTGACCATTCTATCCGATCTCCTCAAGGTCAAACCTAACATTGTCCTCCCATCTCCGTCGCGGCCGTCCTACCGGTCTCTTTCCCGTTGGTCTACCGTCAAGAATTCTATGCACAGTCCTATCGTTCCCCATTCGCGCCACGTGTCCGGCCCTTCTTAATCTTCGCGACTTGATTACTCTCACTATTGTAGGTTTGCGATATAGCTCTTCCAATTCGTGGTTATGGAGTCTCCTCCATTGTCCTGCCTCCTCGTCATATTTACCTCCAAAGATGCCCCTCAAAACTTTATTCTCGAATACACGGAATTTGTTTTCTTCCCGTTTTGTGAGAGCCCATGTTTCGCATCCATATAGAACAATCGGCGTGATTATGGTTCTATAGACACGGATCTTTATGTTACGTGTTAGCAGTCTGGATTTCAGCAGTTTACTGACTGCATGCCAACTCGCGTTGCCGGAGTGCAGTCTCTTGTTAATTTCCTTCGACATTTCATTACTGGCCGTCAGTATCGTTCCCAGATATTTAAATTCTTTAACTTTTTCAAATATCTTACCTCTGACGTTTATATGTGTTATCTGAGGTCCACCTGCTCTCGCCGTAATCATGTATTTTGTTTTGTCTTCATTTATATCTAGGCCCACCTCTTCTGCCGCTTGCATGATGATTTCACAGTTTTTACTAACAGTCTCTAGATTATCGCCCAGAACGGCGATGTCATCCGCATATGCGAGCACTTGTGTGACCTCGTTCAGGGATGATCCGGCCATGTTGTCGTCTTGTACCTTTCTGATGACATACTCGAGCACAAGGTTAAAGAGACATGGTGATAGACCATCTCCCTGCTTTAGTCCGTCCCGGATTTCAAATGGTTCTGAGAGGTGGTTTTCTATTCTGACTCGCCCTTTGTTTTCGTTCATGCAAATTTGAATGAGGGCGGCATATTTTTTTGGGACTCCCAGCTCAACTAGAATATGGTAGAGTCTCTGCCTTGCGACTGAGTCGTAGGCTTTTTTGAAGTCAACGAACAGTTGGTGAACCGTCTCTCCGTATTCCCACTTCTTTTCCAGCAGTTGTCTTATTGTGAACATTTGGTCGCTTGTTGACCGGTTCCTACGGAATCCACATTGGTAGTCTCCCAGTATCTCTTCTGCGTACGGTGTGATTCTCGCCAGAATGACATTTGTTAATATTTTGTATGCGGTTGGGAGCAATGATATTCCTCTGTAGTTTTCGCAGTCAGATCTGTCGCCTTTTTTGAAAATGGGGGTGACTATTGAGGTTTTCCATTCTTCCGGAGTGACTTCTTTATCCTATATTGTTTGGATGAGCTGGTGGATCTTTCGAGCGGTTACCTCTCCTCCATTCTTCACAAGCTCTGCCGGTATGCAGTCGACTCCGGGAGCCTTGTTGTTTTTCAATCGCTTTATTGCGTCTACAACTTCGTTGAGAGACGGCTCTGGGATCTGAGGCTCGGCTGTATGTACGCTTGATGCATTTATCTGTGGTTGATGGGTGCGTACATTGAGCAGATTTTCAAAGTACTGCTTCCACCTTGTCACGACATTATTTGTTTCTGTGACCAGACAGCCGTTTGCGTCTCGAATTATTTTGGCTCTTCCTCGGTAGCCATTTCTAATTGAATTTATGCCGACATACATACATCTGATGTTCTTTGCCCTAGAATTTTCTAGGATTTTTTCGATCCGAGTCTTCTCCCATTCGCGTTTTTTGCGTTTGAAGAGCCTCATTGTCTCTCTCCGAATTGTCGCGTATCTTTCTGCGTTGACTTTATCATATCTTTCTAAGTGGTATAAATTATTGTTGGTTTTTGGAATCTGTTATTATTTTATGTACAAATGTATGTACTTGTTATGTATGTATTTTTGATTTAAATGAAATAAAAAGTTAAAATGCATTTTTAATGATAAACTATGTTACATATTTAACAAATTTGGAAACGACCCCATTGAATTTGTATTACAATAATTGATTCCTTATACGGCTTTTCGCTTTGCGGCCAAGTATCGTGGAACGTATCCAGGCCGTAAAGCGGGTTATGGGTGTACCATAATACCTGTGATATCCGACACAGAGAAACAATTCTTGGAATCATTTGTGCAACGACGCAGTCCACATGGTAACAATAATCGTTTTAGGGATGTAACAATTATGAATCAATCTAGATATAGATTCACGAATGCGAAGACGTCCTCAATACGATATAAATCAGGGCTGTGGAGTCGGAGTCGGAGTCGCGGTGTTTGGGCTGAAGTCGGAGTCGTAAAAAACGAGCGACTCCGACTACTTTTTCGCTAAAATTTAAAATACATAATATATATTTAATTATTATAATGAATGTCTATTGTGAACGAATATTGAACTTGCAGGCGCATAATAATGCATAAAGTCTACAAAAATGTGTTTATCTCCTTCTTTCTCACGTCGAAAGAAAAGGAGCATTTGGTTCTGCTTTTGTTTGCACGCAATTTGCGCGCATTTTTTTGCCAGTCGTCGTTCTGCATTGGTGACGTCCACCTGTTGAAGTCATTGCGTTACATAAACAAAATTCTCTCCATTTCTGTATTAATATTTGTAAAAGCAGCGATCAGAGGTACGTTTCCTTTGTAACAACATATTTAATTTTTTATTTAAATTTTCATATATAATAAGCTAAATTTTTTTTTGTGTAAATAAAAATTAAGCAATCCCCCTTATTCAAGATGTATCAGGGATCTAAGAAAAAATCGACGGTGTATGAATATTTTAAGATGACTGAGGACGATCACTTTTTTGTATGTCAAGCTGAGATGGGAAAGGATCTAGTGCGCCCAGTAGGGTGGCAAATATGAAGCGTCACATTCAACGCCATCACCCAAACTTATATAAGATCATTTGTGAGGACAACAGACGTTTAAATGTAAGTAATAATCGGAATCATCAGGTGCCATTAACTAAGTGTTTTACAAGTGATAATGTTACCATGAATATGACGGCCGACAAATTTAAGGACTGCATCAGTGAAATGGTATATAAAAATTCTTTGCCTATCACTTTTTTGTCCAGTCCAGCGTTTATTAGCCGTTTTAGTGCTAAGCAATTTTTGTGAATATATATGAAAATTGCTATACATTTTTTGATTATTTTAAAGGAAAAATAATGGTTTCAAATAAAACACTTTAATTCAGACAAATATCAATCAATTACTATAAAAAGCACCAAAAACACACTGATGCGCGTGGCAGTTTTGCGCTGCGGCGCAATTTTCGATTCAAACTATCGCATCACTTTTGCGCCGCTTAGCACTCTAACGTATAAATTGAACGGGGAAATGGCTCGTTAAGTCGGAGTATCTTTAGAAAGAAGCAGTGTATGAAATTTAGTAATAGAGGACGCTGAAAAACAGAAGAATGAACTTAAAAATCTCTTGCATGGAAAGTTTGTTTATTTAAAAATGGACCCATGTACACGTTATCGGGTTAATTACTTGGGAATTAATGTTCAATTCGTTGATAATAATAAAAGAATAGTAACACGTTCACTGGCAATCAAAGCCACTAAATCTGACCACTCAAGCGATTATTTAATAATGCTTGTGATGGATGTTCTGAAAGATTTTAATATTAAACTAGAACAAATGGTATCCATTGTGACAGACAACGCTCGTAATATGCTGAGTACTGTCGAAAAATTAAGTACTATTGAGGCGGAAGACGATATTGATGATTACTCTAGTATTTTAGATGATACACTTTGTGCTGCCGCTTATGATGTGTTTAAGATCCATCATATGCGATGTGCAGTACATGCGTGATGGCTTGAGAGAAGTGCACGCAACGAGAATTTGTGAAAATGTACGAAACGTCGCAATAGCCGCCAGAACACCAAAAATACATGCCATAATCAAACGAAGAGCTGGAAAGGGAGCGATTTTGGATCAAGCTACAAGATGGGGTAGTACATACTTAATGATACAGCGACTTCTTGAACTGAAATTTTATCTTGAGGACATGGCCAGCCCGAACGTGAATATGACTGAAATTCAATGGAAAGAAGTGGAGGATCTTGAGTCCGTGCTTCGCCATCCTTATATCGCTACAAAAGTAATGCATGCGGAAGATTTGACTCCAGGTTTATTTTTCAAGGAGTGGAAAAACATCATTTTTCGTTTGTCGAAGATTCTAAATAATACTCTTGCTGGTGGAATTAAAGACGCCATGTTATGTAGAAAAAATCATTTGCTGGACAACGATATTCTGTTGGCTGGGATCTATGTTGACCTCATGGTTCGATCCCTATGGGCGGAAGAACAAATAAATAGAGCTCAAACGCTCTGTTTGAATTAACCGTTCGCATGAAAGGCCTTCGACTAGAAAAAGAGACGACAACAGGCAGCGTACACAAAGTACCATCATCTTCACCCGACACCGGTGAATCTGAAGACGATTTTGAAAAATATCTCAATGAACAAGATAAACTAAAACGTCCTCGTTTGAATCACAGTCCCAATGTAGATGAAGGAGACTCTATTTTAAAATTTGAAATTGAATTTTATGATGCATTGAAAGAAATTGAAAAAATTGACCGAACTTATAAGTTAAATGTTGAAATGGCAATACAGCGGTATCCAGCAATCGTAAAAGATTCAGCATTGATCGTTACAGCATTACCGCCATCCCAAGTATCCGTAGAGAGGTTATTTTCCGCTCCTTAAAATTCTGAATTCTGATTTGAGAGCCTCTACGAATACAGATTTAATAGAAGCAATGTTGTTTTTAAGAATAAATTCTAATAAATAATTATTAAAGTTTGATCTTGTTTTATTTTTATCCATATAACATGAAAAAAGTGGATATATGCAACGGTAGGAAGCAACCTGATAAAATTGAGCTTTTTTGAGTCGGAGTCGGAATCGTTTTGTTGGTAAATATAGGAATCGGAGTCGGAGTCGTGTTATTTTCTTTCGACTCCACAGCCCTGATATAAATTTAAAATAAACATTAAATGAAAAATACAGAAATTGTTTCTTTTATTTTCCATACGCAATATTGCTTCTTATATCTTTCAATGTTGCACAATTATAAAGTCTAATTTAACAATTCGAAATTTTATATAAACACGATATAACTATTAGGTATCATTGAGAAATATCTATTGGAAAATCCCTCGTGCAAAAAAATACGAGGGCAGTCCATAAGTCTTTAGAAGATGAGGGCGATTTTCTTTTTTATTTTCTCATTTAGTTTTTTTTTTTTTTAACGCGCCCACAAAAGGGGATTTTGAGTACCTCTACATGTCAGAGCACAGTGCGAGCGGATGGGGAGGAAGTGGATAAGGAAAGGAGATGTCGATGTATATTGGTCTTGATTGTCTGGACATCACAATGGCCAGGAAAACACATTGTCGCAGCATGCTTGATTCAACATTTAGTATCATCTTAAATAATTGAATTTCTTTCAACATCCAATTACTATAATTTGATTTAATAATTCTTTATAATAGTCTTTGTAATATTACCTGCATGTTTGGCAGCACTTGGATGGTTGTCGTTACAAAGACCATTTTCTTTTTGTCAGTTGTTATTGTAAATATGCAAATAAGATTTTTCGTTCTATTCAAGTTTAATATTTGTAAGCAATTGTGTTTGGGCAATTTTCGGTTCGTTTTCGTTACTTATTGTGAAATTCGATTTGCATTGTTAATCGTTCTCGAGTGTATAACATATGTTCATTTTCGATTGCCTCAGAGAAAAAATAAAGTTTCGATAGAATAAAACATTTCATATATTATTCATTATATCGAATCGCTCGGTTTGCTAAACATTTTCGAATTGCATGGTAAATGTATCGTGCTGAAACACACATGATCAGGCAGAACATTCCACATTCGTGTGGTTCGGCTAAAGAATGACTCTCTATGTTTATTTGTGCGCCTGAAGTCTACTTTCAACGTGAACTGATGCGCATTCACAGATTTGCGGGTATCGCGGGAAGATGTCTGAAGGAGCGGAACACATTCAGGAAGTTCAGTTGAGCAACGACCGTGGTAATACTTATAGAAAAGAGATAGGCATGATACGTTGTGCCTGTGTTCTAACGACGGAATTGATAGACTTACGGCGGAATCCCCAATAAGTTTCACTGCTCGTAGCTGACCTAATAATGACGCATAATACTGTCGAGTTATCGTCTGTCCCTTTTCCAAATAGTGAATGAAAATAATACCATGTGTAACGCAAACCACAATAGCCATAACCGTTGCAACTGATTTCACCGTATTTGCCTTCTTTGAAGCCCGTTCGCCTTTAACAATCCACTGTTTTAACTGTTCTTTAGGATAGTGGTGTATCCATGGTTCATCTACAATTACTAATCCACGCAGAAACTCATCTGGGTTGCGACGCATGGGATCCAAAAGTACTCAGCTGAGAGCAAATGCAGTACCCATCTCGCAGATATTTTGTTTATACCCAATTTTTCATGCATAATGAGATGCATGAAACAAATTGAAAATTGACAGATACCTGGTGAGGAATGATGCTTACTAAAAGCAGACCATTCGCGTTGCTACAAGTGCCACCGCAAGCATTTCTAAGGACTTATTGACCTACCCTCGTATAACTCTTTCTAAGGTTGCTGCAGTTCTTATAGTCTGCAGAGTACCCGCATGATGTTGTCAAGCCATGCTCTGATGAATTCCCATCCGTTGCCTGAGCTTATGTTGGTAACGTCTACAGCGCGGTATCCTGAATTTGTTTAGGATACGTGCATCAGATTGCATTAACGAAATCCAAAACGATAACGTTATGAGGTAGGAGTAAACATGCTCACTTGCTGGCTGGTTAAGTGATAGTCATTCTCGTTAGGTTCGATACCGCTCCGTATACACATGGCTAAGCCGCGGTATGGAAACAACAAGTTATAACTAGCCAGATTAAAATCTGAAATATCGGCATCAGTTATTACCTGGGTGTTACTTAGTGCAAGAATCGCTGATCTGTGATTCGATATAAAACGGAAAGAATGTAGTGTGGCAGAAGTTAATCACTTGTTAATCTGTAGTTAGATATGTAAGCAGAAGTCAGTCACAAATGTTGCATTGGTGGACCCGAAACTCTCGTGTCATTGCAACAATCCGACACAAAGAATCAATCGCATCTGATTGATTGATTGAAGGCGGAACCCCCATTTTTATTTAGCTTAATACAAGCTTAAAATTAACTTAACATAAAAACCTTACAGACTATCTTAAAATCTAGAGTAGTGGTTAAGACGTTATTCAATTATTCAATCGAAAAAAAGGAGAAGAAAACCAGGAAGTTGAAGATTACTGGGCGACAGGGGAGGTAGGAAGCCAGGGAAGAGCGAGTGTATGTGGGGGTGGTGAACGCGGCCTTTGTGCGACAGTGGGGGGCATGTGTACGGACTGATACAGGGGCGGGGTTAGTGAGCGGGGGGTGGAAAGGTGTAGGGGAGAACTAGTCTGAGGGCGGGTGAGGAGAGGATTGCAGGGTAGGGGAGAGGAGGGGTTATCGAAGGAAGGGGGCGGATTTAGGACGGCTTTATTCTGAGACGTCGTTTAAGAGCGGGAGTGGAGATGTTGTAATCGAAGGAGGTGGGGAGAGAGTTGGCCTGTCGTAACATACGCGAGATGGGTTCGTTAGCGCCGTAAAAAGTGTGATGAGCGGGCACGTAAAACAGTCGAGGGTTACGTACGTTACGGGGGTTTGTGTGCAATGTTAAAGTGGAGAGCAAGCTTGGGCAATTGATTGAACCAGACAGAAGGCGATGGACAAAGATGATGTCGGCATGGTGTATGGTAATAGAATCAGCGGATTTTCCCAGTTTATTCCGCGGAGGGAAAAGCGCAAGAAACGACGTTGAACACCCTCAATCCTGCGAATGTGAGTCACTTGATACGGGACCAGACCTGACTAGCGCATTCGAGTAGTGGCCGGACAAAAGTTGTGTAGAGTGATCGGGTGACATAGAGGTTGAGGAATTCATTCGACCACCGTTTGACAAACCCAAGGGCGGCGTTGGCCTTGAGGATTATGTAATCAATATGTGCGGTAAATTTGAGCTCCTTGTCGTATAGGTCGCCCAGATCGCGAATCAATTCAACCGATGTTATCAGTTGTTTCAGTAAGAGATAGGAGCGTGGGTGAGTGGGAGAACTCTTCCGAGAGAAAGTGATTGTGTGACATTTGGCGATATTTATTTCTAGGCAATTATTTTGGCACCAAGTCGAGAAGCTGTCAAGATCCGATTAGAGAAGTGAGGAGTCCAGGGGAGAGCGGATTGTCTTGAACATTTTGGAATCATCCGCGTAAAGCGAGATGAAGGAGTGATGTCGTTTATGGTTAGGATAAATAGGAGAGGGCCGAGATAACTGCCCTGGGGGACACCTGAGGTCGGGAAAAAAGGATCGGAGAGGGTGGATCTAAAACGCACGCGGCAGGTTCGATAACTGAGATAGGATGAAACCCACTTAATCAGCAGGGGTTCGAAACCGAGGGAAGATAGCTTGAAGAGAATGAGGTTATGGGAGATTTTGTCGAAGGCCTTGCTAAAGTCGGTAGCGACTACATCGACCTCATCGCCATTTTCTAGGGCAAGGAGTGTGTGGGATGTGAAGTCGATAAGATTAGCAGTAATGGACCTGCCTGAGAGGAAGCCGTGCTGGTTCGGAGAGATGATGGGTGCGCAGCGAAAACATAACGCCTCGTACAGAAGGCCTTCGAACAGTTTGGGAATGTACGAAAGCTTGCCAATGGGACGATAATTGGATATATCGTTTTTTTTCCTTTTTATGTATGGGGGTTATGTAAGAGGATTTCCAAAAGTCAGGGAATAGACCTTGAGCAAGGGATAGATTGAAGATTGACGCGAGCGGGAGAGAGAGAGAGAGAAGAGGAACATTTTTTTAAGAGGATAGCAGGGAGTCCATCTGAGCCAGGAGTTGTTGAGGGGGTGTGGGAACTAGGGGCGACTGAGGAATTAAAGGGGTCTGCCGTGAACACAAGGTCAAGTTGTCTGCCCAGATGGTTTTGGACATTGCTTACTTGGCAAAGGCAATTGAGCTAATGTGTCCGCTATTAGTTTTACATCTTTAAACCAGTTCCTCTATTAAAATCCCGCAGAAACTTCAGGTTGCGATCTCTCCGCAGAGTATATTACGCCAATCTCACATCATATACCCACCAATAATAATGAATCATTTGAGAGTAATGACGCTTAAGGGATACAACAGAGGTAAAACAAATTAAAACCAAGGAATTGCCCTGATACCTAAATAATATAAGTGAAAAAAAAAATCCATTTCCCTATGAATCTGCTTCATTCGCCCTCAAATGAAGCAAACTCAATCGAATAAAAAATTAATGTCATTCACTCTTGTTTTTACTCACCTTCCAATAGTATCCAACTGTATGGAGTGGTACTTGGCAACACATTCCCCATCATGATAATAGTATACATTGACGTACAAGGAACTCAAACTACAAATCCTCCTGGCTTTGGACAACTCCCTCGCTCTTATTTCCAAATATACCGGAGTTGAGTTGTGGACACAAATGCGATTTTTGTAGGGTGTGAGGATTTCATCATCTGCAAAAGTAGATCAACTTAAATTCTCGTCTTCTAAAAGTTTGAAATACTTCACTCACCAACTGCTACCCTATTACATGTTCCCAAATTTGTCCACTCGTTTACCGAAGACCGAATGGCATGAATAAGCTTTGAAATCTTCCAAAACGACACGACCGCCTCCTGGATGACAATGAGCACGTCTAACTCGTAGTAAATGTGTAGAACTTCTCCATTCATTGGATCCAGCGGATTGGGCATAGGACTAGATGCTGTTGATAAAAAATGGATCGGCAAAGTTGAAATAGATATACTCGTCTGTATTTCCACGTCTTCTGCTTCAGGTTTCTTCGCAGCTGGTAGAACAACAACTTCGGCTTTTTCTTCGACGATTTCAACAATTTCCTGTTCCTGATCGAGGGGTTGTGGTGCCTCTTCTGACTCTGTTGCTTTGTTTGATGCCTTCTTTTCCCGTCGAGCTTTCGCCAATTTTTTCTTAATGGCATTGAGTTTCTTACGCAAATTTTTGTGAACATTTGACGGACGTGGCGTCCTGTGACTTCTTAGGATTCGTTCGCTTACCGTTCCGTAGATGTTAGCTGTTCTTCTTAAAATTCGGCTGGTAATAACTTTTGACTTACTGGGTTTACGAGATTTTTTCTCAGGTGGTTTAGCAGCGACGCAGGGGTTAGGACTTTGAACCTCGATACTAGCGTCGTTGGTGTTGATAGCAGCAGGAGGATTCTGAAGTGGTGATTCTTTTTCTTCTACCTTACGGCTACAGTTCTCAATAGAATCGAGAATAAAAATTCTCGGTTCCTGTTTACGGCTCTCTGCGAGATATTGCTGGATCTTTTTGTGAAAAGCCGCTGGATTATGCGTCGGCGGAATTTGTACTTTTATCCCTTCCAATAGTGAGGTTGTTGAGGTGCTCTCATTGTAAAGGTTCTTACGCAATCTGGTATCGTTTGCTTCACTGTAAACGCTTAAATCGCTTACATTCCCCTTGGGATGCTCGTGGGGTGGCAAACGGTGTGTGCGCAGTATGCGTTTATTTGGTGATTCATCACTCTGAGACGATCGTGGACAAGTCGAGGTAGCATTAGATATTTTACGAAGTTGCCGGTGTTGGTAATTTTGTGTGTGAATCGAAGTTGCTGTGGTTACTATCGACGGGGTAGGAGTCATAGTACTATTCTCTATTTGAAAAATGATTTTGATCTTGGGACTTTTGCTTAAATCCCTTGTGGTTGACACCGATTGTGGATTCGATTGAGTCAAATCTGTCGGCCTGGAGGGTTCTGCGATTTTGACAGTCAGCGGCGACGAAAAGGAATTCCTTAAAAATAAATTTAAAATGCAAATTTAATAAGGTAACTGAAGCCATTACGGCTTGTCGTGAGTTTTACATTTTTTTAGGTAACTCAAGCTGAAAGTAATAAAAGCTTTATAATTTTATCTCGAAATCTGTTATAGTCTTCTTGAAAAATACTGGTCAAGAAGTTGCAACAGATATGTTACATCATAAGTTGGAAGAAAGATTCACAGGTGGCGAATAGAGGAAAATGCTCGTTTATACGGTTACCCCTAAAATAATCGCAAAGATAACACGGTTTTTGTGTGAGAATTATTATGATGAAAAATACTAACCTTATATAGTTTTAGTGTGAAGTTTTGAACACACCATATTATTTAGTACTCCTTTGACTTGCATCGATAATGAGTTCCATCATTTTCAGTGCATTTCTATGTTAACAATTGATCATCGTCATGTCATGCAATACTTTCATTTGAAAGGTCTCATTCCAACAGACATCAAAACTGAGCCAGATCCTACTCCAGTGCAATTCGCGCTCTTGTTTACAGTCAATAATATTGGTTGGTACATTTTAAAAAACAGCAAATAGATATAGTAAATACAGTGTGTAATGCAGCAATAGCTTCGGATGGAAGAAGACCATGTGACCCATGATGGGTAACCGAAATTAAAGCACTAGAGCAAATTACTTTTAAGTCATCGAAGGATAGAACTGTGGCGGTTCCGCCAAACCCCACGGTTCACTTACCTAAAAAAAACCCCACAACTTCCATTCAATCACATAATTTCGCTAATGCAATCGCATTAGCACCTTAAATGCTTTACGCATCTGGGATTATATAAGGTATAATCTAAAAAGCTTCTGTAAAAGAATTCTTAACTTTTCTTGCATCTCTTCACATACAATTCCTGTAAGAGTTCTTTCTTACCTTATCATATATTCCCTGTAATAAAATTCATCGATTCGCATATCAAACGACCGCATATCAGGGAATCTTACCCTTGAGTGGGCTAATCCCAGCCTCAATATGTATACATAAAAACGATCTATGCACACATCGGCTGTCGAACCTTTTAGCCAGGGATAAATAGTCCAACACCAGCTGCATGTAATTAGCACCATCCACGTTCAGACTATTTTCCTAACTCGCACCATGAGTAAACAAAAGACCGCTGTCCTTCATCAGGCATTCTGGTGATACGCAAACAATTCAATCATTCTAGTATCCCAAATGAACCTACCATCTAATAAGTTGCAACTTGTTTACTCAGTTGAACTCTCAGGTCATAAATTCCTTTTATACTACATAGTTCTGGATTCGTTTCCCAGTAACCTTCTCATATAAACAAAAATATCCATGATCCCTTTTTCCTTTCTTTATTTCATGGTCTTGTGTATGAAAAAAACCAATGTGATCTTCACTCACACATACACATACATTGCCAGGTATTTCTTCCTTGTTTTCACCACGAGAGAAACACTTTCTCTCTCGGGAAAACTCGCCCCAAACGATTGAATATCGTGGAATCGTTTCACATCCGCTGACCGCCACGGTCACGCGATCTCCCGGTCTCCGCGCAGCAGAGAAGCGCAGATATACAGAGTCAGTGTTGAATAATAAAAGTAGTTGTACTTGAATAGATTAAAGCAAACGTGTATGTTCTTGATCTCGGTGAAGCAGTAACAATTATTATGTTTAAAAAATGATCTCTAACTAAATTAAATAAACAGTGCTCCTGAACATTAATAATAACAAACCCGTGCGTCATTGTTTTATTTGTTCGAGTGAACAGTTTTCTGACAGTGTTTGGTGGAACATTGTCGAAACTTTTAGTGACAATGATTGATGGGGAAGAAGTAAACCGTGTGCCCGTGTCCGGCATAATACTTCTCCTACCCCACAGAACGCTCTAAGGGAAGAGTTGAATTGTAAGAGTATATTAATAGCTCAAAAAAGTCAACATGGACAAACCAGCAATGTGAGATGATACGAAAACTATAGATGCTGAAAAATGTCCGGACAGAAACCTTTGGGGTATCGCCTACAGAATGATAATAGCAACACTGAAGGGACATAAAGCCCCATCCATTAATATGCTCTGCTCAATAGAAGAACATCTCTTTCCTGACAACCCCGATACGGAGTGGAACGTATTATAAGCCCTCACCCCAAGGCCAGCATAATGTTGTCTTAAAAAAAACAAAACGAAGAGTGCCTGCAAAAGAATACCGACAAATAAGACCCTAGGCCTGACAACATTCTATATAAAATTAACAAACCTGCACTTAGAATGAGCAAAGGATTACTCCAAGGGATAAGGCAAAAGTGCCCAGACGAAGGACAGTTTAGTATCTAGTACTATTGCCAAAGAGAAAAAATAAATGACCCGACAGCCCATCATCCATTCGATCCATGTGCCTGGATACAATGGGGAATATCCTGGCCAACATTCTATTTGGAACTATCAATTCGGAAGCAGAAGGACGCGATAGACCATCGACGCTATCAAAACAAGGAGCAATATGGCAGCTGATGTTATAAAAGGCAAACAACTAAGAGGAAGCGAAGGAGCTGTGTTAAAGTTGAACATAAAAGACTCCTATCTAGACCGTAGGATCCCCCAACTGTCCGAGGTCATGAGACTGGTGTTAAAATATTGGCAACCTCTCGGAGAATACCACCACCACGCTTTATCATCCTATAAAGTTGTTAATTGCAGCACCGACGTGGGTTGGACTTACTGATGCCTTGGATAATGTTAAATGTGTTTGCGTTTGCAACGATAGTGAAGAACGTATGATTCGAACCTTAGTATCACTAAAATTGAACCAATGCTCAACACATCAGGCCACTGCCGCGTGTACGAATTAGATTTATAAACTCAAGTATACTCAACTGATGTGGGTTTGCTATGTTAATTGTGCTATGGTATACGGCTCAGACTTGTTAAATAAGGCCAAGACCGGATCCGGTTGTAGTGCCGATGATGATGATGATATGGCTCTTGGCACAAGGCTAATAACCTTGCCCGGAAAAACAAATTATAATGGAAAATTTAACAAGCCTCGGGACCTGCAAAATAAGGCCAAGACCGAATTCCGGTTGTAGTGCCGATGATGATGATGATGATGATAAGGCTCGGATGTTTTTGCTTATTCGATTTTCTTTCTGTGTTGTTCTTCTCTATTTGCTTGTGTATTACGTGTGTATCTGTTAGAGACGCCGCAAGTGCGCATCAGTTAGTGAAACACCCTGCAGTAATTCATCACACAATCACCTTATCTACCAGAGAGTTTTCTCATGACCTGGGGCACCTAGGTTTCTCACGCATCGCCCACAGATGATTTTCCCTCGACATCCTTCACCAACGGTCTATACTGTCGACTCTCAGGCTTCATTTAAGACGACCCCGTTGGCTGGATCGCCTTCGGTTGCCTTCGTAAATTGAGTTTGTCCTCCTGGCATAACGATCGCACGAATGATCATCAGACGTGCGAGTATGTCAGCTTCTTCCTTTATTCCACTTTATTAACAATAAACGCCCCACTTTATTAACTACAAACGTAAATCGGACGCCTATCCCAACTCCTTTTCTTATGACTCTATTATTTCAACCGACCCACAAACTATTGCCAATTTTTTCGCTTCTTTCTTTAAAAAATCCCTCACGGACAACTCTTTCGAGCCTAACCGCTCTTACTTCAAAGACCTGCCCGAATTCTCCATTGGACCCTTCTTCTCTCAAATTATCCAGCATCACCTAGTTGAAGAAAAATTAAACTTGCTTAAAGACGAGTTCAGCCTTGGATCTGATGGACTTCCAGCTGTCCTTTTAAAAAAATGTGCCTCTTCTCTTTTTCTCCCACTAAAAGAGATATTCAAACTATCCCTTACACAAGGTGTCTTCCCAAATATTTGGAAATCCTCTTTTGTCACCCCCATATATAAGAATTAGCCTAAACAGGATATTAGTAACTACCGTCCCATCGCCAAAGTGTCACATATTCCAAAACTGCTCGAAGGCATTCTTTACAACGCGTTATATTTCCGCTGCAAATACATCATCTCACTCAACCAGCATTGTTTCCGTACGAGTACGTCGACCACCACCAATCTAGTTGAGTTATCATCCCACACTCTCCGTACCTTAAAGAATAGCAGCGAAGTCTATGTAATCACAACGGATTTCAACAAGGCCTTTGGTAAAATCCCCCATAATCTCATCCTCTTTAAACTATCCTCGCTGGATTTCGAGCCCCTACTGATTAAGTGGATTGCTTCCTATCTTAACGATCGAACCTACGGTGTCATATCTAGATCCACCCTCTCCAATCCTTTTCTTCCCAGGTCAGGGGTTCCCCAGGGCAGTCATCTTGGACCCCTCCTATTCATTCTTACTAGTAATGATATAGACTCCAGTATCAAGCACTCCTCCATCTCTCTATACGCGGACGACACTAAACTCTTCAAGACGATCCGCTCTTCTGTCGACTCCTCACTTCTCCAAATGGAACTCGAAGGCTTTTCAACTTGGTGCCAAAATAGCTGCCTCGAACTAAATATTGCCAAATGTCACTCAATCACCACCTCCCATAAACGATCCCCCTCCCCACTACGTTCCTATGTCTTACTCAACCAACAGATAACACCTGTACAAAGGTTTCGTGACCTTGGAAGCTTATGTGATAGGGAGCTTAACTTCACCCACATATTGATGATATTATTCTCAAGGCCAACTCTGTCCTTGGTTTTGTGAAACGCTGGCCGAAAGAATTATCTAATCCCTACGTTTTCAGATCGCTCTATATAGCCTTTGTCCGCCCCCTTCTTGAATATGCTAGTCAGGTTTGGTCTCCTCACTACTCGTCCCAAATTCGCAGGGTCGAAAGCGTGCAACGTCGATTTTTGCGTTTTGCCCTCCGAGGATTGAGCTGGGAAAATCGTCTGATTCTACCCCCATACACGAGCCGTCTTCACCTAATTAACCTTAACACACTTGAAGAGCGCAGAATTCATGCCGACATCTCTTCATCCACCGTCTACTCCCAGGTTCAATCAACTGCCCAAGCCTGCTCTCCTCCATCACATTTTCCACTAATCCCCGAAATCAGCGAAACCCTCGTCTCTTCTATGTGCCCGGCCATCACACGTCTTACGGCTCTAATGAACCCATGTCGCGAATGCAGGGGTGGCCAAACTCTCACCCCGCGTTCTTTGACTTCAATCTCGCCTCTCCCGCTCCCAAACGTCGTCTCCCCTCTTTCCCCTCTTGAACCTACCCCACTCACCGCCTGTAGTGGTCCAAGAAGCCCTACCATTTTCCTCCCACATACATTTCTACCCACCTACTATATCATGCATCCATATCCCCAAACTAACAATCCAATGTTCAAATATCAAATCCTTCCTAAAAACTAAAAAACAGAATGCATATCTTCACATGCAGACACACCCATGTTGCTACAAATCCTTATCTTCATCTGCATTCTAGCCAGTTGGGCATATTCTAAAAATAGATATCCCATTCCTTTTTTCCAGTACTCGACTCCAGTCGAAGTACATTTCGAAATTCTGCTTGCATTTCGATGCATCCGCGATACAAAATCCCGATAAGATTTTGTATAAAAGGGCGATGAATTTTAGATTCGAGGATCAGTCTCGATTGGCGTCCGAAGTGCAAGGACGCCAATAAACGAATTTACTGATAAATAAATTAAATACTAAATAAACGCCAATAAACTAAATACTAAAGTATTTGTCTTTTTAATTGAGCCTGGCCGATTCTCAGGACCCAATTCAACAATCGGTCGTCACTCTTCCCGCAGGTCTGAGGAAGCACGGTGGCGACCTCAGGAGTGGTCTTGAGATATCCCTCGTCGTTTTCAGGACAAGGAGACACGCTCCCTGAGTGAAAGGCTACAACAAAAAATTGTGGCAGCGTTGGAATTACTCAAAAATCCCCTACCAGAAATGCAAAATTGCAGGGAATCCTACCAACATCCCCTACCACAAAAGGAGACCTCAAGAGGAGAAACAGACTCGTCGGAATCATAAATTCATCAATAAACCTCAAGCAGCTAACTCTGATGGCGAGGGTAACAGTGGTTTGGTGTGTTCAAACGACAACAAGAGCGGTAGTATTAGACCGAATCCTGAGGATGACATCGACAACACAGTGAACAGTGAAAGAAAAACAATAGTAATAGATAAAAAAAAGCGTCCCCGGGGCTAAACACCGGGAATAGTGCAAACGTTTAATTAAAAGTGAAAAAAAGGAGACAGCAGCATACAGCGGGCAAATGCGGGACAAAACGCATAAATAACAATTCCTGCCGCAGCAGCAGCAAAGATATCAGCCGCAAAATCCAATGGTGTCAACGTTGTAGCGCCACTTAGAAGGCGACTGTGATGTGCTGAAGCCTATGTTAGATGCCATAATGCTAAGATGCTAAAGAGAGACGACAATTCTCAAACCACAACAGCAAACCAAGCCGAAAGGCTACAACACGTCCTCACTCTCCCGCACCCATACTCACACCCTAGCTTCCGGCTTATCCTCGCCTTTCCCTGCCCTACCACTTAAACTATTATTCTATCTATCTTTGTTTAGTTCCCCATTCCATTTTTAGTTACTCTAAAGTTAGTCCCCCACTCCAACCCACATGCCTTAGTTTTTAAGTTAGTTCGTAAGTATATTCTTAAGTTTATATGTTTATACGACTTGTACTAAGCGAAATAAACTGAGGGTTCTGCCCTCTATTCATTCATATATTCATTCATTCATTCATTCCTTGCCATTTTCCATCTTCATTGTCTCCAAATTGATGCCGTGTCCTGGCCAAGCCCTGGTCCGGTGTCACCCAGGCGTTAGAACCTACGACACCAAATACCCCCTTCAGTGTTGTGTGCGCAATCACGGATACTATTACCGGCGACAACGGTCAACCCTTACTAGTACCGCTCGAAATCAACCTCGTTAAGCGCTGGCCCTTGATCGATCAACCAACGTTGCTTGAACAATTGAGGCACCTACGCCAAAGGTATCTCGTTCTGTGGCTGGATAATTCCTCCATCCAGCCCTATCTCGACCATCCTCGAATACCTAAACTATAGTGTTCGCAAGATTGACACCCCGCACCTACACCAATGATGAGACCCTACTATAGCTCAGGGGTCAGATTGTTCGCCCCTTCGGACATGACAAGATTCCCTCGTACTCCTCCCAACGTTGCCGCGTCCCCTCCGTGTCGACCTATCTGTAGCGGTTCTACGAACCACTCAACCCACTATAGGGTGAGGTATCCTTCCGCCAAGTAATATACGCACCTTTGCCAGTACACGTGCCCACAGACACGTGTCCCCACAGTCATTAATCACACCTGAAACAAAAGGTAATATGACATGCAACGACGTTGAGGGCGATATCAGAAATCAAGGAACTAAACGTTCAAAAGCTTCCAATATCGAGTTCAACGCATCCATACATCGTATCCAAACCAATGCGCCAAACGCAGCTAGGAATCGCATGTAAGTCAAGCACCCTTTCTAAACATCAACGCGATGCTTCCCATGAAACACCATTGTCGGTAAATAAACCGAACAACGGATGCCTACTCTGGTAGCTAATAGCAATTAGCACCTAAATCCCTTGCATGACCCTAACGCAAAAGGCACACTTGTGCAAACAAAGCATATCGTTTCGCTGCCGATCAATAGTCATGCAATCATAAACATCTTAACGTAGATTGCTCGGTAGAAGTTTATGGTTTGGGAAATTCTAACAAGGAAACTATACCAATCCCACGGTTCCTTTATTGCCCATATGAAGCGCACAAGAACATTGTTAGCTTAAGCCAGGTGGGTAACCTAAACAAATCCCACGAAAAGATCGGAAAATAAGTGGCGGTACGATCGATCGTCAAACAAAGGAACAAGATTCCGATAAGAAAGACGGAATGGAGAATGATGGATTGATGATGGGAAAATTTTCTTTACAGATACGATGGGAAATTCCTATTGGTGAATGAAACCACGTTTACTTCTGTCAAAGACGAATCCCACCGTTGATCCACTGACAATGAACAACTCTGGCATCATCAAAGCAACTAACGTTTAATTCCCAGTGGTATATTTAATCCGATTCGTAATAACAGCAACTAGATAATTGAAGCTGCAAAAAGTGCGGCATGGGACTTCCTAAGAGATGCAAAAAGTACATAGTCATAATTTTCAATGCATACGTGGCGGTTCCAATAACGCCACGGCTCGCTTTTTCTAGGTACAACACCTAACTTCCCCCTAGGCATACAGAAAGCATAAAAACCTGGAAAGCATGCACTTACCTTTACATAGTTTGTACTATAAACACCTGAAATGCTGCAAATCCATAATATTCGCTGATGCAAAATCCATCAGCACCAAACAGACGTGTTCCTTATAAGCAATTTGGTTGCACCACCAAACAACCAACATGATCCAAACCAATTCATTACACATGTCTCCGAACGAATTCCGCTGCACACATGCAAGAGATATTTCTTTCCATTCTTGTTGACCTACAAGCACATCGGTCGATAAACCGATCGACAGGCATCAACATTCGATAAGCATTACCACCAAGAGCATGTCTGCATACAACGCAGCATATTGTTAAGAGTCCAATTCGGTTACGACATTACGTAACCGATATGAGTCCTCAAACTTGCCCATGCACACAGAAAGAGGATATTTTTTCCCACACACGTGCATGGAAAGTCATATCAGAGGACGCCAGCAACGTGCGCCCGATCAGAATGGATCCCTTACGCGGTACAAAATCCCTCACGGACAACTCTTTCGAGCCTAACCGCTCTTACTTCAAAGACCTGCCCGAATTCTCCATTGGACCCTTCTTCTCTCAAATTATCCAGCATCACCTAGTTGAAGAAAAATTAAACTTGCTTAAAGACGAGTTCAGCCTTGGATCTGATGGACTTCCAGCTGTCCTTTTAAAAAAATGTGCCTCTTCTCTTTTTCTCCCACTAAAAGAGATATTCAAACTATCCCTTACACAAGGTGTCTTCCCAAATATTTGGAAATCCTCTTTTGTCACCCCCATATATAAGAATTAGCCTAAACAGGATATTAGTAACTACCGTCCCATCGCCAAAGTGTCACATATTCCAAAACTGCTCGAAGGCATTCTTTACAACGCGTTATATTTCCGCTGCAAATACATCATCTCACTCAACCAGCATTGTTTCCGTACGAGTACGTCGACCACCACCAATCTAGTTGAGTTATCATCCCACACTCTCCGTACCTTAAAGAATAGCAGCGAAGTCTATGTAATCACAACGGATTTCAACAAGGCCTTTGGTAAAATCCCCCATAATCTCATCCTCTTTAAACTATCCTCGCTGGATTTCGAGCCCCTACTGATTAAGTGGATTGCTTCCTATCTTAACGATCGAACCTACGGTGTCATATCTAGATCCACCCTCTCCAATCCTTTTCTTCCCAGGTCAGGGGTTCCCCAGGGCAGTCATCTTGGACCCCTCCTATTCATTCTTACTAGTAATGATATAGACTCCAGTATCAAGCACTCCTCCATCTCTCTATACGCGGACGACACTAAACTCTTCAAGACGATCCGCTCTTCTGTCGACTCCTCACTTCTCCAAATGGAACTCGAAGGCTTTTCAACTTGGTGCCAAAATAGCTGCCTCGAACTAAATATTGCCAAATGTCACTCAATCACCACCTCCCATAAACGATCCCCCTCCCCACTACGTTCCTATGTCTTACTCAACCAACAGATAACACCTGTACAAAGGTTTCGTGACCTTGGAAGCTTATGTGATAGGGAGCTTAACTTCACCCACATATTGATGATATTATTCTCAAGGCCAACTCTGTCCTTGGTTTTGTGAAACGCTGCCCGAAAGAATTATTTAATCCCTACGTTTTCAGATCGCTCTATATAGCCTTTGTCCGCCTCCTTCTTGAATATGCTAGTCAGGTTTGGTCTCCTCACTACTCGTCCCAAATTCGCAGGGTCGAAAGCGTGCAACGTCGATTTTTGCGTTTTGCCCTCCGAGGATTGAGTTGGGAAAATCGTCTGATTCTACCCCATACACGAGCCGTCTTCACCTAATTAACCTTAACACACTTGAAGAGCGCAGAATTCATGCCGACATCTCTTCATCCACCGTCCACTTCCAGGTTCAATCAACTGCCCAAGCCTGCTCTCCTCCATCACATTTTCCACTAATCCCCGAAATCTGCGAAACCCTCGTCACTTCTATGTGCCCGGCCATCACACGTCTTACGGCTCTAATGAACCCATGTCGCGAATGTAGGGGTGGGCAAACTCTCACCCCGCGTTCTTTGACTTCAATCTCACCTCTCCCTCTCTCAAACGTCGTCTCCCCTCTTTCCCCTCTTGAACCTACCCCGCTCACCGCCTGTAGTGGTCCAAGAAGCCCTACCATTTTCCTCCCACATACATTTCTACCCACCTACTATATCATGCATCCATATCCCCAAACTAACAATCCAATGTTCAAATATCAAATCCTTCCTAAAAACTAAAAAACAGAATGCATATCTTCATATGTAGACAGACCCATGTTGCTACAAATCCTTATCTTCATCTGCATTCTAGCCAGTTGGGCATATTCTAAAAATAGATATCCCATTCCTTTTTCCCAGTACTCGACTCCAGTCGAAGTGCATTTCGAAATTCTGCTTGCATTTCGATGCATCCGCGATACAAAATCCCGATAAGATTTTGTATAAAAGGGCGATGAATTTTAGATTCGAGGATCAGTCTCGATTGGCGTCCGAAGTGCAAGGACGCCAATAAACGAATTTACTGATAAATAAACTAAATACTAAATACACGCCAATAAACTAAATACTAAAGTATTTGTCTTTTTAATTGAGCCTGGCCGATTCTCAGGACCCAATTCAACAATCGGTCGTCACTCTTCCCGCAGGTCTGAGGAAGCACGGTGGCGACCGCAACAAGCCTTCTCAGGAGTGGTCTTGAGAGATCCCTCGTCCTTTTCAGGACAAGGAGACACGCTCCCTGAGTGAAAGGCTACAACAAAAAATGGTGGCAGCGGTGGAATTACTCAAAAATCCCCTACCAGAAATGCAAAATTGCAGAGAATCCTACCAACATCCCCTACCACAAAAGGAGACCTCAAGAGGAGAAACAGACTCGTCGGAATCATAAATTCATCCATAAAACTCAAGCAGCTAACTCTGATGGCGAGGGTAACAGTGGTTTGGTGTGTTCAAACGACAACAAGAGCGGTAGTATTAGACCGAATCCTGAGGATGACATCGACAACACAGTGAACAGTGAAAGAAAAACAATAGTAATAGATAAAAAAAAGCGTCCCCGGGGCTAAACACCGGGAATAGTGCAAACGTTTAATTAAAAGTGAAAAAAAGGAGACAGCAGCATACAGCGGGCAAATGCGGGACAAAACGCATAAATAACAATTCCTGCCGCAGCAGCAGCAAAGATATCAGCCGCAAAATCCAATGGTGTCAACATTGTAGCGCCACTTAGAAGGCGACTGTGATGTGCTGAAGCCTATGTTAGATGCCATAATGCTAAGATGCTAAAGAGAGACGACAATTCTCAAACCACAACAGCAAACCAAGCCGAAAGGCTACAACACGTCCTCACTCTCCCGCACCCATACTCACACCCTAGCTTCCGGCTTATCCTCGCCTTTCCCTGCCCTACCACTTAAACTATTATTCTATCTATCTTTGTTTAGTTCCCCATTCCATTTTTAGTTACTCTAAAGTTAGTCCCCCACTCCAACCCACATGCCTTAGTTTTTAAGTTAGTTCGTAAGTATATTCTTAAGTTTATATGTTTATACGACTTGTACTAAGCGAAATAAACTGAGGGTTCTGCCCTCTATTCATTCATATATTCATTCATTCATTCATTCCTTGCCATTTTCCATCTTCATTGTCTCCAAATTGATGCCGTGTCCTGGCCAAGCCCTGGTCCGGTGTCACCCAGGCGTTAGAACCTACGACACCAAATACCCCCTTCAGTGTTGTGTGCGCAATCACGGATGCTATTACCGGCGACAACGGTCAACCCTTACTAGTACCGCTCGAAATCAACCTCGTTAAGCGCTGGCCCTTGATCGATCAACCAACGTTGCTTGAACAATTGAGGCACCTACGCCAAAGGTATCTCGTTCTGTGGCTGGATAATTCCTCCATCCAGCCCTATCTCGACCATCCTCGAATACCTAAACTATAGTGTTCGACAGATTGACACCCCGCACCTACACCAATGATGAGACCCTACTATAGCTCAGGGGTCAGATTGTTCGCCCCTTCGGACATGACAAGATTCCCTCGTACTCCTCCCAACGTTGCCGCGTCCCCTCCGTGTCGACCTATCTGTAGCGGTTCTACGAACCACTCAACCCACTATAGGGTGAGGTATCCTTCCGCCAAGTAATATACGCACCTTTGCCAGTACACGTGCCCACAGACACGTGTCCCCACAGTCATTAATCACACCTGAAACAAAAGGTAATATGACATGCAACGACGTTGAGGGCGATATCAGAAATCAAGGAACTAAACGTTCAAAAGCTTCCAATATCGAGTTCAACGCATCCATACATCGTATCCAAACCAATGCGCCAAACGCAGCTAGGAATCGCATGTAAGTCAAGCACCCTTTCTAAACATCAACGCGATGCTTCCCATGAAACACCATTGTCGGTAAATAAACCGAACAACGGATGCCTACTCTGGTAGCTAATAGCAATTAGCACCTAAATCCCTTGCATGACCCTAACGCAAAAGGCACACTTGTGCAAACAAAGCATATCGTTTCGCTGCCGATCAATAGTCATGCAATCATAAACATCTTAACGTAGATTGCTCGGTAGAAGTTTATGGTTTGGGAAATTCTAACAAGGAAACTATACCAATCCCACGGTTCCTTTATTGCCCATATGAAGCGCACAAGAACATTGTTAGCTTAAGCCAGATGGGTAACCTAAACAAATCCCACGAAAAGATCGGAAAATAAGTGGCGGTACGATCGATCGTCAAACAAAGGAACAAGATTCCGATACGAAAGACGGTATGGAGAATGATGGATTGATGATGGGAAAATTTTCTTTACAGATACGATGGGAAATTCTGTTTAGCAGATTGGATGTGAAATTTTCTTTTGCAGATGTGGGGATGAAAAGTTCGGATTGGATTTTAAAGATAGAGACAATTAGTCTGCTTCGAGCATCCGTTTAATAGAGTCTATATCGAAGAGTCGAACGGTCGTCAGAGAGAACCCCACCAAGGAGGTATCCGCGATTCGAAAAAATAAAAAGTCGAGTTTAACGGTGTCGAGTAGTAACGTGATGTGTGAGATTCGTATTTTTAAAGAAAATATATATTCGTTCCGATTCTGTAAAGTCGTTGTGAGAACAAAACGTTAAAAAATGTGTGTATTAAATCCTTAAATCTTTAGAACAAGTAATTCAAAAATAAAACAAAAAATAAAACAAAACATTTCGCAGTGTTTCATTTGTGTGAACGTCTCCATGTTCCGGTTGGTTTAATTCCTTTTATTGCGGACGTTGTTCAGCGGAACACCGCAGCCATCAACAGACGACCTAAAGGACAAAAATAAAACCGCCAAATATCTACACATGCCTCTCACTTAAATCAACTCATTTTCAGAATAACCCCTAAGTTGTCTGCAGCCGCCTAACAACCCGGTCCCGTTTAACAAATTCCGACCTCAAAAATATTCACCAATAGGTATTATCGATTGGAACCCAATGCCTCTAAAACCACGTTTACTTCTGTCAAAGACGAATCCCACCGTTGATCCACTGACAATGAACAACTCTGGCATCATCAAAGCAACTAACGTTTAATTCCTAGTGGTATATTTAATCCGATTCGTAATTACAGCAACTAGATAATTGAAGCTGCAAAAAGTGCGACATGGGACGTCCTAAGAGATGCAAAAAATACATAGTCATAATTTTCAAAGCGTACATTTGTGGCGGTTCCAATAACGCCACCGCTCGCTTTTTCTAGGTACAACACCTAACTTCCCCCTAGGGCATACAGGAAGCATAAAAACCTGGAAAGCATGCCTTTACATAGTTTGTACTATAAAGACCTGAAATGCTGCAAATCCATAATATTCGCTGATTCAAAATCCATCAGCACCAAACAGACATGTTCCTTATAAGCAATTTGGTTGCACCACCAAACAACCAACATGATCCAAACCAATTCATTACACATGTCTCCGAACGAATTCTGCTGCACACATGCAAGAGATATTTCTTTTCTTTCTTGTTGATCTACAAGCACATCGGTCGATAAACCGATCGACAGGCATCAACATTCGATAAGCATTACCACCAGGAGCATGTCTGTATACAACGCAGCATATTGTTAAGAGTCCAATTCGGTTACGACATTACGTAACCGATATGAGTCCTCAAACTTGCACACAGAAAGAGGATATTTTTTTCCACACACGTGCATGGAAAGTCATATCAGAGGACGCCAGCAACGTGCGCCCGATCAGAATGGATCCCTTACGCTGTACCAATCGGATAAACATTTCCTTTTATGGAATTGTTATATCCACGGTCCGCTTGCTCATGCACAGCATGGGCGTGCGGGGTAATCGCATCTGTGTGTGTGCACATACTCTCCGTGATCATCATCTTGGATGATCCCTTATATGGTCACCGAAGCGATGGATGGAATTTTTGGTATTCTGTCGCTTCGGTTGATATAGTCAATCGTAAAACTGATTCCGTGGAGGAAGGTCTGGTCCTCCACGTAAAACGTCGAGTGGTGTGGCGACGAGCGTGTTGTGCGTTGAGAACGTTTTCGATGAACATTGTTTTTTTATTTTTATTGTGAAGTTATTTTAATGATTGTCAATTATAAGGAATAAAGCAATATTGAAACAAGGTGTTGTATTAAAGGAAATGAAAAATATGTTTTAATCTCGTTCGACTAGATCTGGACTGACCACAATCGGGAAGTGCGTTGCTCGCCATTGAAATTCCTTGACGTCTATCCTTTTGCTAAATCTTCGCCAGTTGACCCGCCTTTATTGATGATGTGTCGTTTCATCGCATTACGATAGACGTGATTATAGTGCTATAGAGAAGCCCATCGACAAGATGCCCAGTAAAATCAGTGTATCTCGAAGCAGCGATTGTTTACAGAAGTAAAATGTTTCAAACTGTAGAGCAGCATCCACGGCAGTTGCATTCCACAAAGTGATCGTCAGCTCCATTAATAACAAAGCCGATACCGGAACTTTTGCCCCACATTGGCGTCAAGCTACAGTAATAACAGCGTGGAATGGGCAAGGAACCAGTGCCAACGACGGCACACAGACGGCCTACCCCATGCATTCGTCGTAAATTGGGATTCAAGTCGAATATTTGTTGAGGCATACATAAAATTGCGCTGCACGTGTTCGATTGCGAAAGCGGGTAGTGACACTCATTGGGGGCCCAGCAAAAGTCTTTCAACTCCGTCATTCCAGCAAAGGCGCAACGTATCCGTCTTTTTTTTCTATGAGCATTATAACATCATTGCTCATAGACCATCCCTTCATATTCTTCAATCCGAGATCGCCCATCAGTGCACATTAATAGTCAACTTCAGGTAGCCCCGTAAACAATAAGAACGGCGCTGCATGAGCCCGACAGGAAAGAAAAACGAGCAGTGAAACTTATTAGGGACCCGCAAGTATTTTAAAACAAGTGTTAGAACATAGATGGCACAAGGCTAATAACCTTGCCCTGAAAAACAAATTATTATGGAAAATTTAACAAGCCTCAAACTTGTTAAATAAGGCCAAGACTGGATCCGGGTTGTAGTGCCAATGAATTTGATGATTTTTTTTTATTAGACTTCTCTCGGGAGAGGTGAACCTATAGCGCCGAGTGGGCGCCCCGAGATGCCATCAAATAACTGTTGCAGTTCTTTTTGAACAGTTGCAGGTTGTAACGCTTCGGGAACACTCGCGTGGGAAGGGAGTTCTGTGTAGACTCTAACAGATGCACACAATTCACAAGCAAAATAGTGAAGAACACGAACGAAAAATCGAATAAGAAAAATACATCAGAACCGTATACCAAGCGATAACAAAAATAGTGCACATCAGTGGAATATAGTCGAGTTTGGAAATCAAATTCTAAATACGGTCAGTAGCCTGATGTGTAACGCTTAGGTAAAAATTTTTTCGTGATTCGAGCTGACATAGCGTCAGTTCGAATCACACGATCTTCTTCGCCATTATTTCAAACGCTATAGTTCCACAGCTTCCCCGCTCTGTAACGGAACAAGTTCTGATGCAGGGATGTTCGCGCCGTCGGGAGATGAACCACAAACGGGTGCGATCCGTCGGATTGTCTTGTGGAGCGCATATAAACCGAATTGCGTGGAACAATACCACGAATCTCCGAAGAACAGTACCCGTGATAATATCTGTAAAACAGGCAGAGGTCGGGTACGCGCCTTCGATGTGATAGCGACTGTAGTCCCGACGTCAGCGCAGAGTCCCCGATCAGGCGGATCGCTCGTCTCTGTATGCTCTCAAGTAGGTCGAGGGTATGTTTAGGGGCCGAGCTCCAAACATGAGAGCAATATTCGAGCGTGGGTCTAATTTGGAATTTATATAGGAGAAGATTATTATGGCAAATTTAACAAGCCTCGGATATGGACCGGATTCACGACGATGACCACGGAAACGAAAATGGCTAAATGATTTAAGAATTTTCTCATGGAACGTCCACTCACTATACAGAGCTCGAGCTGCACAGCAGCTAGCCGATGCCCTGTCCGAATATAAGGCTGACATAACAGCATTGCAAGAAATAAGATGGACGGGGAGTGGTATTATTCAAAGAAAAGAGTATGACATTTATTACAGCTGTCACGCAAAACACCATGTGCTCAGGGTAGGCTTTCTAGTCAGCCAAAAACTGAAGCCTGCCATCATCGGCTTTAATGCAATAAACGAAAGGCTATGCACTCTTCGCGTGCGAGGCAAGTTTAAGAACATAAGCCTCATAACCGTTCACGGACCTACTAAGGAGTCCCCCGACGACGAAAAAGAAGAATACTACGAGGCAGTCAATCGGGCCCTCAATGAGCCCAAGATACGATGTGAAAATCGTTCTTGGTGATTTGAATGCAAAAATAGGTCGGGAGCCGGTTTTCAGGGACTACACAGGCTCCCATAATTTGCTAGAGAACACAAATGACAATGGACTACGAGTCATCGAATTGGCAGCATCGAAAAACTTGGTCGTTGCAAGTATCAGGTTTCCGTGTAAAGATATCCACAAAGCCACCTGGGTATCACTTGATGGAGCCACTCGCAACCAAATTGACTACGTGTTGATAGATCGCCTCCACTCCTCGAGCCTGATGACGGTACGAACGTACCGAGGTGCCAACGTCGACTCGGATCACTATCTTGTTGGTACAGTTTTCCGAGCGCGGATTGCCTTACGGAGACGTATTGCATTCGCGGATCAGGTTCTACTCAACACGGCTGCCTTACGCAATGAGAATACCAGTAACACCTTTGGTCATGCGTTAAGACTCGCCCTCGAAGAGCTCGACGGAGGGAGAGTAAGTCCTGTGGCCAGAATGCCGGGCGTATAAGAGAAATGGACACGCCTTAAGAATACTGTCATTAGTACTGCCAACTCCATCTTAGGCAGTAGTCGTAGAGATCGGAACGACTGGTTTGATGCTGAGTGCAAACTAGCGACTGAATGTAAGAATGCTGCATACCGGGCAATGCAGCACTCTCATAGGACGCGGGTACGCGAGGAGAAATACAAGGAGCCCAGAAGATCGGAAAAAAGACTTCACAGACAAAAGAAAGGTGCCTGGGAAAAAAACCTTCTCTGTGAAATAGAGAAAAGTAGAGAGCGAGGTCCGCACCAGGCGCGGAAGTTCTACCAAATAATCCGAAGTATGACGCGGTACACACCACGCTGCAAGGATAAAGATGATGATTCATTCAGTCTAAGGCGATGGGAATTGCACTTCAACGAATTGCTAAATGGTCAGCTCACAGAAGAATTGGAGGCTCCACCAATGAAAGATCAAGACTAAATGCTGCCGCCACCAAGCATTGAGGAAACATTAAAAGCCACAAGACAGCTCAAATCAAATAAAGCCCCCGGAGCTGATGGCATACCAGCTGAGCTGATCAAACAAGGATGGACAGCGTTACATCATGCAATTCATTAGATCGTGGTGCAGGTATGGGAGCAAGAAGAGATGCCGAAAGATTGGCGTCGCGGTATAATTTGTCCCATACATTAGAAAGGAGATATCACACTGTGCACCAACTATAGGGGTATAACATTGCTGAGTACCACCTATAAGATACTCTCCACTATCCAACAAGATCGGATATGCCCATACGCTAAGGCCATCATTGATCAATATCAGTGTGGCTTCATCCCAGGCAAATCAGCAATTGATCAGATATTTACCTTTAGGCAGGCGATGGAAAAATGTCAGGAAATTAAGAGTCCATTATATCATCTATTTATAGACTTTAAGGCTGCCTACGACAGCATAGCCAGGGTAGAACTATATAATGCCATGAGAGAATTCGGCATTCCAAACAAATTGATACGACTTTGTAGGTTAACCATGACCAACATAACTAGTCAAGTAAAAATAGCGGGATTGCTGTCCAACCCAAAAAAGAACTTTGATGGTCTCCGACAAGGGGACGGTCTGGTCTGCCTCCTCTTCAACCTGGCGTTGGAGAAAGCAATCCGTGACTCTGGCGTTACAACAAGAGGGACTATTGTCACAAAGTCCAGCCAGATACTTGCCTACGCAGATGACATCGACATCATCGGTAGAACCGAATCGGCGGTACAGGAATCCTTCACCCAGATCGAGCAGGCAGCACAAAAACTGGGACTGCACATCAATGAGGGAAAAACTAAGTACATGGTGGCAACTTCTGCGAAGAGAAGACCTAACGTTGGTCAAACTATAAGGGTAGTGGAGCAAGAATTTGAAGTAGTTAAAGCAATCCTTAAACTATTTTGGGTCAATAGTAGCAGGCGATAACAATATGGAAGAAGAAATACACGAACGGCTGATCAAATCCAACAAGGCATATACTATGGTCTATCAAGGCTCTTTAAATCCCGAAATTTATCCAGCACAACCAAGCTACGACTGTACAAGACCATGGTCTTACCAGTACTCATGTATTGATCCGAGACCTGGGTGTTCAATAAAAGGCACCATGAACTCTTAGCCGCGTTCGAGAGGAAGGTCTTAAGGAGAATTGTTGGCCCCGTATGGGAGGGAGGACGATTCCGGAGACGCTACAACCATGAGTTGTATGCAATCTATCTTGAAGCTAATGTTGTAAGAAAAATCAAGCTCGGTAGACCCCGGTGAACGGGACACCTAGCTCGAATGAGCGAAGAGGAGCCTCCCCGGAAAGTCCTTTGTGGCTGGATGTATGGAAGGAGACAGCGCGGCAGACCTTGTCTGTGATGGGGTGATGGCGTAGACCAGGACGCCCAAAGCCTGGGAGTGCCAAACTGGATGACATCGGCTCGAAATCGGGACCGGTGAGGAGATTTGTTAAATAAGGCCAAGACTGGATCCCGGTTGTAGTGCCGATGATGATGATGATAGGAGCAGAAGTTGGGCCGGAGTAAAATATTTCTTAGCTTTAAAAAGATAACTCAGTTTTCCTGAGGCTGACCTGGCGATGCTCGATACGTGCCTATGCCATAATACACTCCCACAGACCATGACGCCGAGCAATTTCAAGCTTTCCCCAGCCTCGAGGGCTCGGCCATTCATCATCAGCTGTGGAACCGATGATCCACCTTTCTTTGTGAATGTTGTGTATTGTGTCTTCGCTGCATTGAAGTCGACGAGATTGGCCCTTCCCCACTGCAGGACCCTATCTAGACCCTGATTCAGAGAGTCAATCTGTCTACATCTCAGCTGATGCGACGCAGATGCACCAATCGCTCGAACACTCAAAAAGGAGGAAACCAGCGTACTATCGTCCGACAAAACTGAACACTTTGTTATTCGTTGTATCCAACTATTCATTTGTGTTAAGTAAAAACAAGGTTGGAGCCAAAATAGAACCTTGGGGCACCCCCGAATTAACAGGATCGATCGATTCTCGAGGAAGCTCCTCGTCCAGTCGCAAAGCTGTTAAAAAAATCCATATGAACGAAGTTTACTCAGTAATGCCCCGTGCCAGACGCGGTCAAAAGCCTTAGAGATATCCAATGCGACCGCCCTTGACTCACCATGCCGTTCAATCGCAGATGTCCATATATCGGTTAAAAGTGTCAAAAGGTCACCCGTAGACCGCCTGCCACGGAATCCGTATTGATGATCATTCAGAAGTCCGTTGCACTCCAAATACTTAACTAACTCTGTATTGGGATTGTCTGAACTCGAGCGATTTTCCAGCAGGCAGGAAAGGTCCTCCGTGCATGAGATAAGCGGAAGAGTCTGCCAAGAACCGGCAATAGTTCTGGAGCACAGTTCTTAAGGACTATTGCTGGTATTCCGTTCGGACCAGTTGCCTTCCTACAATCCAGTTCACGTAGAATGCGTTGAATAGTGCGCGGACGAAATCTCACATCCCACATCGAAGACCGTACCGGCGATATCACAGGTGGCTCCAAAATGCCGGGATCGAGGTTTGAATTCGCGGAAAATAAATTCGCGAACACATTAGCTTTATCCTTTGAATTCGTGACTAACGTGCCGCTGTCTGTCACCAACGGAGGGAAAGAGGAGGATGTGAAGTTACCGCTGACAGCTTTTGCCATTGACCAGAAGGAGCGCGAACCAGTTGGACACCGAAAGAGCTTATCGATCACCCTGTTGTTGTAAGCTTTCTTCGCGGTATCAATCACCTGGTTGCACGCGTTTCTGATTCTAACAAAATTCGTTCTGTTAACATCGGTGGGATTGGAGCGCCATTGCTTAAAAGCTCTATTTTTTGCCGCTGTAATCAGCTCGCATTTTTTATCAAACCAAGGTTTATCAGACGAATTCGTTTGATGGAATGTGTGATATACATCTCCATCCCCAGAAGAATAATCTCTGATACCGACTCCGCGCAAGCGTTAACATCGGAGTTTCCGAAGCACACCTCAGACCATGGAAAGGATGCGAAGAAATCTCGCAAATCGTCCCAGTTAGCAGCCCCATACTTCCATACATGGCGAAGCTGCCTAGGCCGGTTATTCGCTTGATATGCAAGTGCTTGCGTATTTTGACATTTAAGGGTACCCCCAAATTCTTTTTTGTTTTTTTTTTTGTATACGTCTCGCATAAAAAAGCAAAGGATTGGGAATCAAAGGCAAATCAGTGAACAAATTCATACATACGGATCAAGTTCACATAACCAATTTAGCACATCAGTCAAGAAATGTTGCAATCAGATCAGAAAAGGAAGAAAATTGTTTATGAATAGACGCGTGGGTAGATGGATGCATAAAACGACGACCCTGTATAAATTGGAAGGCCTGACAACAAGACAATTACTACCAGTAAACACCCTGAATGTCCGGTTTTAGATCAGCCAGCTTAATATGTGCCAAATGTACAAAATACGATTATCTACAAAATTATATTAGGTTGGGAAAAGCTTCTTCCTGTTTGATCAATTTTAAATGATCCCTCAAAATCTCCTTTTGTTTGCACGTTTGTATAAAATCAAAAAGTATTATATTCTATAAAGTAATTACCTCACATCATTGGTGGTTGTTGTCACCTCCTCCTCCTTCTCTGTGGACTTTGTTTTCTCATCCATAGGTTCGCTGTCATTCTCCTTCTTTTTTGTGGGCTTCGAAACACGCTTCTTTGGTTGTGATTGAGTCTGTTGCTGTTGCATCCGCTTAACACGTGCCGATCGTCTTCTATTCGTAGTGGATTCAATGCCAGTTGCACCGCTGAGTCCGAGTCCCAGGTAATTGCAGAACTCGTTCTGTTTAAAGGAATTTAGTTCCGGTACCCTTTCAGAGCTCCGACGTAAACCCCTTTTGCCATTTTTAGCTTCGAATTCCATCTTCGGTGCTTCACTGGCATTCTGCTTCTCTAAATCGTGTTCAAGTAAATTATACCAAACCCTATCCTTCACTATCGATGAACAAGGACATGGCCGAGGTAATGCTGGCGTTTTAAAGATATCGTGCCTCTGGTTCTTCAGTTCCGCCTGCTGCTTCTTGTAGTCCATGCGCATTTTAATCAACCGGGAGTATTTTTTGTCGATCTTTGGATTAAGATCACCGAATTTGAAAAATGAGTCCTCTTCAGTCCACTGCAGTCCAATCGATATCGATGGCTTGGTTGTGGTACTTTCACTCTCTTGGCTCTTGCCAGGGAGTGTGGATTTGATAGATTTTGCATTGACTCTCACGGATGACGGATCCCTTGAGGTCGACGGTTTTGGAGAATTACTTTCTGCAGACGAAACTGGATGAGCACTTACTTCATTTAGAATCACCGAATGAAAATGTTGATAATTGTAGTCGGGGTATTCGAGTATGCAGTCGTTGTTTTTCTTGTTTGAATGCTTCCGTTTGTACATCCTCTCCCGCAGCTGAAACTGTTTATCGAAAGTGTTAACATCCTCGACATCGCTCAGTTGATCGTTGCAAGGCCATAATTCCAATTTCTCCGTACAACTCATGGGATTACTTTGCGCAATTAGATTTAGCATCTTCTCAAGCGATCCTGTTGGTAGAGTGTTCTTTACAAATCGTCTTCGGCAGCGTCTTATTGGAGGAGCTGCATCTGAAACTGACGACACAGGAATTTTACTCGACGTCTCACTCGACACCCTGGTTGTGGTCTTCCTGGGACTTGTTGATACAGAATCAAGTTCGATGGGCTCATCTATCCCATTTGGCTTGTGTTCATCTACTTTCCTCTTTTTCTCTGTATTGGAATCCGATATTATTTCAATGGATTGTCGTTTCTGGGTAACGGGGAATCCAGCAAATCCGCGTCCATTGTAACTATCATCACTGTCAGATATTTCTACAATGGACACTATTTCTTGATTTTTCTCACGACCGCGAGACATCGCCGGAGGAGAAGCCGATGAGAATAAGCTAAAAGTGTTTTTGATATGGGGTAGAGAACTTGTTTGCATTTGGGCGATTGTTGAAAACAAACGAATGCAACTCACCGAACAGCTTCTTTGAATTCAACACCAATTGTAATCACTAATCTCAGTTGGCAACGCAATTCTTGGTTAAAACAGCCTTGAGGGTGGAATATGGAATTCTTGCTCCTTAATCCTCTTCCAGAAACTGTATTTGGGTATACATAATTTTTCTCTGGAGTACGTGATATTCTGACAACAAGTGTATTTATGAATTCCTGTAGATGGCGTCGTCGGTGTACCATGCAAATATAAAGGAATCCAAATTAGGAAGCCAACACATGATTCGTAAAGGCAACACGAATGTTGCAATTGTATTTATTTCGTGTAAACTAAATGTTATCGATACCCTGACAGTAAAATGAATGATTAATTTAAAATCCTGTGTAAGTTGAAAACTGAAGAGCGGTGAATACATTCTGTCAAATTGTAACCGGATCTGGATCTGTAAAAATAACACAAATGAATTACGCATCAAATGTTATTTTATTTCTTCAAAATCCGCGTGCAGAGGTACATTTTTCCCAACGAACAATCCAGTCATCTATCCTTTCTTTATATGCATATCCCGGGTAGTCTTCAGCTCTGTCAGTGAATTTTTTTTACGTCTTCAATCGACTCCAGAGCGCCTCTACGAAATAATAATTTGATCTGTGGAAACAGGAAAAAGTCACGGGGTGCAATGCCTGGAGAATGTGGTGTTTGTTCCATTTTAAGTAGTTTGTGGACTACACCTACTTAACTTAGAACAAGTTTACAAAAAGATTCTTACATTCAACTTACGATCTGAATTAATTAATAACTTAACTACGATGGTTTGGGATAGAACAGGAGACGAGGGGAAGTTAGGGTGAGACATTTGGAGGGCACAGAGTTACATGTGAACACATGTAGCTTGCACTTTTTATAATCAGCATGGATGTACATATTTCATACCACGATACTAGCAGCAATACCGAACGTGGCGTGAGCATGTTTACAAACTCACGCGCATATTTCAGCTGTTTGTGTGTGCAGTTGTTTAATATCGTAAACATGTTTACAAATTTATGCATGTATTGCCGATACTAAATGGCTGCTGTTGGGGATTCACGATTAAACTTACTAAAGAAGTCTAGTACGTTCGCATTCGCCAGTTGTTTTTTGCCAGCTGACATCCACCAGCTGACGACGCATCGGTGACAGTAAAAGAACACTACTTAAACGCCGAAAATTTCAATTTCTCCAACAGCCGGATGACGTCCTAGTGTACACGTCATCTAAAAGCCCAAAACTCACAACAAATCGACTCAACCGTCATCTAGACGAACTGTATCAGTACTACAGTCGATGGAAATTTCGACTTAACCTATCCAAAACAGTAGCTATTATTCTGTGTAGTAAACACTCCCAACCTACTTCTCGATATTCACAGAATATCCAAATACAAATAGAAGATACTACGATTAGACCACAGGACAGGATGAAATATCTTGGGGTCATCTATACCCCAAAAATGAATTTCATCAAACATGTGACCCACATTCTTCAAAGGGGCCTCGGTCAGTCTAACCAACTGCACAACATTTTGAAGTGGAGGAACAAATTCGACACCAAAGTTAAGCTTCTCTGCTATAAGTAGCTAATCCGATCTGGTATATTATACGCCTTTCCCATATGGTCCTGCATATCTTCGGCCCAAATGGAAAGACCGAGTTTTCGAAAGAAAACTCCTCAGAAGATGCACCAACCACTCTAAAAGGCCTGGCAGCCGCCATTACCCCAACTCTCACCTATACAAAGGTGCCTCTGTTATCCCGATCGACGAGGACTCGCTACAATTAGCATACACGTACCTCGAAAGCATTCAGAACAGCGAGAAACCACTTGTACGGGAGTCCTGCGTTCTTGACCCTTCTCTCTTTCGATCTCTTCGGATCAGACCACCACAATTTCTTCTTCAGTACAAAACTGAAGAAAGCACCCGTCCCAACAACATTCTCCTTTATAATAGAGGATTCCTGGACCCCTCCCATAGGGTCTACTGCTGACACACTACAAACATGCACGCACAGTACAAGACAGCACAAACACACACACACACACACGCACACACACACCCACACACACACATACACAGACCAAAGCGCAGATTATCACATGCCAAAGACGTGATCTGCGTTTACTACCGCACTCAAGACCCACCGGTCTTGTACGATTTCTTTCCCACCATCCCCCAATCCAAGTACTTAGAGTACAATTGAACTAACCCTGGCCACACTATCCTTAGATACCTCCCTTCCCTTTTTTTCAGATATCTTGAGACCGAGCCCAACATCCTCGCGGATGTGGGTGATTCTGGTTATCGTAAGATGACCAGAAGCCAGAGACAAGATGAAGGACACATTTGTCCTTGTCTCCCTAAAGTCGGCCTCTCGCCACCCCATTTTTTTTCTATTTCTCCAACGGTCATTCCTGTTTTAGTCTCCCACTCGCTTGACATCAACGGTCTCCTGCTTGGACGCCCGTATATACCCGCTTACTTCTTTTTGAATAAATCCTTTTACTTCTCTCTGGACGCACCGGTTACTTCTTTCTGGACTGTTGTATGCTATTGTTAAACATTTTCATATTGTAGCGAGCTTAGAGTTCGCTAGATTAATTATTTTTAATAAATAAGAGACGTTAAATCGATTTTGAATTAATGTAACACTTTATTAGTCCGTTAATAACAACCGTTACTTTTACCGTAGAGTAACTTCGGGTATTGTGATATGGTTGGGAAATGTGATATACTATCATATTTTCCGAAATAATCAATACTCGACAAGAATTTTCTTGTCAACATGACGGCAATGGAAAAGAACACGTGCTGCAGTTTTAGGCGCGCCCGCGCTCATCGCGTTGTATGTCAGTGCATTGAAATTGTTTAAGGTGTACAGTCGACAGTTTTTTTGTGTGAGCTTTATGTTATATTTCAGCAAAAATTGGAGCAAAATTAAAAACTGAAGTAATACATTTTGTTTGTGTGTGAATAGAGCTGACAGTATATTGGGTGAGTTTTTAATTCAGTGAAGTGCATTTTTAAAAAGATCTCTTGATTGTTTTAAAAGCCAAATCCGGCTAATGTGATATAGTTGAAATTGGGTAAAGCGATATACCATATCACATTACCCACCAAATTATCAATCACTAAATATTATTATAATTTATTTCAGATCATGCCAAAAAAGGGGATATTCGTAAATGAGATGCGGAAGGAATGAGAAAGGCTATTCTAGCAGTCCGAGGAGGAGAAATGGGTATACTTTTGGCGTCGAAGACATTTGGAGTTCCATTTGCAACACTACAAAGATCCGCTCGCAGTGGTAGACAGGAGTGTCCATTGCACAAAGTAGGCAACCCAAAATTTTAGCAGCGAAAGGAAAAAGGCAAATAAGTTGTATGACGTCTGCAGAGAGAGGCTCTCTTATAACGGTTGTCAGCTGCATGAGCGCAGGCGGTTCATTTATTCCAACCATTCTCCGGTTTTAATGAAACATGCTCCTCCTGGCTCGGATTCTGCCTGCCACATTTCGGGTTGGATACAAATCCCGATATTTACGAAGTGGTTTAACCATTTCTTGCGGTTCACAAACCCTTCAAAGGAGAACCCTTCGCTACTCATTTTAGACGGTCACTACAGTCATACCCGAAATATTGAGGTTCTGGAAGAGGCTCGCAAAAATGGTGTTATTATTATATCTTTGCCACCGCACTGTACTCACAAAATACAACCGCTCGATAGAACATTTATGGGACCTCTGAAGACGTATTATAACGATGAAATTAGGCGATTTATGCGAGACCAGGGCCGAAAAATAACACAGTTTGATATTATTGAACTTTTTTCGAAGGCCTACCTTAAAGTCCAAACAGCACAAATCGCAATAAATGGATTCAAATGCACTGGCATTTATCCATTCGACAAAAATATGTTTCAGGAGGTTGATTTTATCGCTCAAACATTTGAAAATCATGCGGATGAAGAATCTGCTCTTTCAGGACGAGAAGTAGAAGAACCAGTTGCCCGCACAAGTAGTGCAGCTGAAGAACCGGTTGCTAGTACTAGCAGGGCAGCTTTGGAAAAGATCGTAACTCCTTGGGATATCTCACCACCGCCCAAACGTAAACGGGTTATCAGCTCCAGAGGTAAAAGATCAGTTGCAACTGTACTAACAACATCACCGTACAAAACATCTTTGGAAGAGAGCATTAAGAACATTGAAAGACGCAAGAATAAGCCGAAAAGACCTATGGTAGTAAAAAGCAAACGGGCAAAGAAAACAAAAGAAAGTTCTTCGAGCGATTCAGGTGAAAGTTTGCATTTACCGAGCTCAGACGAAGATCCCTGGGCCGAAACTCCGCCTAACAAGGACAGTGTCTGTGTCTTTTGTAACACATCTTCCCAAATGGATAATAAGGCATAGATATGGGTACCATGCTTGCAGTGCGATTTAGTTTGGGCTACCAATGAATGTCTTCCAACGCGGCAAGCAGTTTTTGTATGTGAGTCATGTAAATCGCTTTAAATAGAACGTAGAGAAAGTACTATTTTTCTGCTAAATATTGGAGTTGTTAATTTAATTTTAATTATAATTTAAGTTTTCTCTTGTTTTTCTTATGTACTATGTAGTGGCTAATGTTCCTACTTTTGTTAAATTAATAAATGAATTCATAATCTATCGGCTTACAAGTATTTTTATTCGGTTGGAAACTATTCGGGAAAAGTGATATGGTATATCACATTATCCGCCAATTTTAATAAGGGGGGTTACAGAGATTTTTTTATTTTGGTGTAAATAGCTGCAGATTGGCTTACGCTGCAGGGTTCTGAAAACGAAATATAATTCGCAATGTATCAAAGAGCTATAATGAATACTGCGGCAAAAGGTATGTAATAAAAATTACGAATAATTGTTAGAAAAAAATACCTATATCACATTACCCGAAGTTACTCTACACTTAACGTTTTCTTGATTTATCGCTTCCGTACTTATCGCGTCTATTACTGCTTACTTCTTACTTTTTACTTATCTCCATGATCTGTGCGCGGCGTATTTATACCGTTTCCTCATTCTAATTCGGTGTTTCGTTTCCGTCCGTTCCATAGCCTTGAATTGTCTACCGCTCATGGTTTCCAGTTTTCCAGTACTTTCTAGAAAATTCTAGTACTTTGTTTCGGACTTTCTAGAATGTTCTGGTACTGATTGTCATATGCGTCATACTACCCTCCGCCTAGATTAGTTCGTCCCGAACTAAGTTCACTGGTCTCCTGGGTTAACAAAAGTCGCCAGTCGGTCACGATGTACCACTTTCATCTTGGTGTTCGGTCTTCGCTGAATCCTATAGACAACGTCGTTAATTCTTGTGGGAATCTTATACGGTCCTTCCCAATGTTGCTGCAACTTCGGAGACCTCCCTTTTTGCCGATGAGGGTTATAAAGCCACACGTTATCGCCTACATTAAATCTGGATGCGTTGGCTCGAACGTCGTACCTTGTTTTCATCCTGTCACTGGGTACCTTGATTTGCTTTCGAACCAAATGATGAATCTCATCGAGGCGATTTCGCCATTCGTCTACGTAGTCTTTGGTCTTATATATGACGTCTGGAGGTATTCCGAATCGCAGATCGGCTGGTAATCGTATCTCTCGTCTAAATATAATTCTTACTGGAGAATGGCCTGTCGTCTCGTGATTAGCCGATCTATAACTCATGAGAAAGGTTTGTACATATTTGTCCCAATCTCGTTGGTGATCACTAACGACCTTCGAAAAATGCTCTTTTATTGTTCGGTTGAACCTTTCGACCATCCCGTCTGACTGTGGATGTAAGGCTGTGATCCTGGTTTTCCTTACGGCCAGTGCCGCACAGATGGCTTGAAATATCTGTGATTCGAAGTTTCGGCCCTGATCGAAATGAAGCTCACAGGGGACTCCATATCTGCTAATCCACTTATTGATAAGCTGCTCAATGACGGTTGTTGCTTCTTGGTTTGGAATTGGAATGACTTCCACGCACTTGCTTAAGTAATCCATACCAACGTGTATTTGTTGTTGTCGTTTGTTTTTGGGAATGGTTCTGAGATATCAATCGCAATTCGTTCGAAAGGGCACCCACGTTGTACTGCTTCATAGCGCTCCTTGGTTTTGCTGTTGGTCCTTTAGTTGCAGTGCAAGTTGTGCACTTCCTACACCAAGACTCGACATTATCTCTCATGTGAAGCCAGTAGAAGCGAGATCGTAATTTTGATAGTATCTTATTAACTCCCAGATGTCCACCGAAGGCCTCCTCGTGCATTTCTGTTAGTACATCCTTCACTTTTGATGGTGGGACTAGAATCTGCATTCGATGGGATGTTCCGTCCGCGGCTTCTCATTTACGCTTCAGAATTCCATCTTCCATCAGCAAGGAATTCCATTGTGCCCAATATGCCTTAAATGTTCCACTCTTGACGGAAATATTGTTCCAAGATGGCTGCTCGTTCTTTTCTTTGTGTTCCAAGATTAGCGACATATCTTGATCCTGACGTTGAGCTGCGCATATAGCATCACTCCTCCACCCATCTAGTACTTCTACGTGTACATTTGGCGTACGCCTCTTCTTTCTCTTCCACTGTATAACAATGTTTACAATCTGGCTTACTTGGTCTTCTTGATAGAGCATCAGCGTTATTATGCTCCTTCCCAACATTGATACGGGTGTACATTCTGTGTTTAACTCTCCTTTTCTTATTGCGACCGGCTCCTCGAACGTATTTAACACTCTGACAGGTACAATGTGCTTCTTCACCCCAGGTTGGTCCGTTGATAGTCTCCTCTTATGATTAGCGCATGAACAATAATTCTCACTTGATGTTTCACTCACTCGTCGACGTTTCCTACAGTCAACAGAGATGTGGCTGACTCCGCCACATGTCCAGCACTTCATAACAGGTCTCGGGGTTCTCCGTTGTACATGCCCGATTCTTTGGCAGGAAGACTCCTGGACGGACCTTTCTCGGACTTTATATGTACTCCTGGTAGCCAGTTTAGCAGATTCATGTACCAATGCGAACGCCAGTATTTCATTAGTTGTTTTCTTTCCTGCCAAACGAGCGGCTTGTTGCAAGTCCCGATCTTGGAGTGCATTTATAAATGCATCCATTGCTACCTCGTTCTGAAATTCCTTAGTCATATTTGAATAAGACAAGTTTGCCAATCGCTCAATGTCTGCCTGCAACTGTTAAAGATTTTCTCTAGCTTTCTGCGTTCTGGTCGGCAGTTGCATGCGGTAGACCTATGGGGCTTTTTCTTTGTTAGCGGCCTTGGTAGGGTGCCGGTCCGACACAGGTTCACCAAGAAGCCCCAATCTCGCTATTGTCAGGCCAAGCCGGTCCACCACTGTCTTACTGGTTCGGAAAACAATCGTCTCGGGTTCGATATCTTTATTGTTGTTTTTAATTAAAATGTATTGTATTAATAACTTACAATATTTATGTTTTATACTAAAATGTATTGTATTTATAACTTACAATATTTATGTTTGGTATTAAAATGTATTATATTTATAACTTCCAACATTTATGTTTGGTATTAAAATGTATTGTATTTATAACTTACAATATTTATGTTTTGTATTAAAATGTATTGTATTTACAACTTACAATATTTATGCTTTATATTAACTTACAATATTTATGTTTTTGTATTAAAATGTATTGTATTTACAACTTACACTATTCATGTTTTGTGTTAAAATGTATTGTATTTATAACTTCCAATATTTATGTTTGGTATTAAAATGTATTGTATCCAAAGACTCACAGTATTTAATGTTTATTATTAAACGTAGCGTATTCAACAATTCACAGCATTTAATGTTTATCATTAAACGTATTGTATCCAAAGACTCACAGTATTTAATGTTTATTATTAAACGTAGCGTATTCAACAATTCACAGCATTTAATGTTTATTATTAAACGTATTGTATCCAAAGACTCACAGTATTTAATGTTTATTATTAAACGTATTGTATCCAAAGACTCACAGTATTTAATGTTTATTATTAAACGTAGCGTATTCAACAATTCACAGCATGTAATGTTTATTATTAAATGTATTGTATTCAGATCAAACTGCGTGATGTTAATGGTATCCAACGACCAATACGATACTGGTTCAATTGTATTAACCGATCGAAACTGCGTTCTTCGACTGTAACTAGCATACCCTATATTTGATTAATTAACGTGAGGAGACGACCTGCCCTCACGGAATCCCAAACGCGATTAAGTATCGCCACCGAAGCGACAGAATACCAAAATTCCATCCATCGTCTCGATGACCATATTTGGTAATTTTCCTTTTCGCATTAGCGTACCATCAAAGAAAGGTTGAAACGCACACACACAATGATCCCCTTTGGTTGCTCATCGCGTGTGTCGCCCAGCATGCGAACCATGAACATGAAGTTAAAATGAAAATGAACAATCTTCACAGCTGGGGCAAGTCATCCTGAAAAGGGTTAAAATGTTTACACGATCAGCGACTACGTGTAGCGTGATTGCTGATCGTGCGCATGTTGTTGTTGGCATCAACAAAGGTCGAACCGTCGTGTGTGTATTTACACTGGCGAGTTCTCGATGCCTTTTTGCTGCCAGGTGCGAGTTTCCATTTCGTGTGGCTTTATTTAGCGACCGATGTGGGCATTGCATGAAAGAACCAAAAGGAAGAAATATCTCTTGTGGCATTGTAGCCGACTTCTTAGGAGACATTTCGTTGGTAGGAACTAATGTTATGTTGGTTGCTAGATGTGCGACCAATTTGCCCTTCCTATAGTAACGCTTGTGTTGCTGATTGTGTTTTACTTCAGCGCAGTTAAGCATTGCAGCGGTGGTTGGTCGTTATGGGCAGGTAAGTCATGCTTTTCAGGTTTCTATATGCCCATATAGGGAATGTCTGGTATTGCTGATATAATTTTCGTATCAGCAGACATTGTGCTTACAGGTTTTTCGTGGTTATAGGAATAACCAATGCAGGTTGGTACACGCTTTATTGAAACAGGACGTTTATGAAAAGGGGTTACCTGGTGGTAGATGAGCAGGTAAGTAGTGGCGTTCGCAAGAACCGCCACAGACCTATGGGATTTTTTTGCGTAGTCTTGGTAGTGTGTCCGTCCGACACTGGTTCACCAAGACGTCCCAACTGCTTAACCGTCCGTCGTGTCTTGTCGCTCAAGATAAAAACTGCGGGTTACTTACGTCTATTATCTTTATTCTTTTCTTATTAACTCTGGATGTTTGGTACACAACGTAATTTCTAATTTTTTTTGACGTAACTTGCTTTAGGTAAAACATAAGGATTTAGCATCTTTCGTGCAATTTATTCTAGGTTAACATAGTATTTTATATCCTCTCTTAAGCTTAGAATTATCTTACGTTATTTAAGTCATTAAGTGAAATTAAGCTTGTGTCGCACAAGGTATAGTTAATTTAGGTAAACTATTTTAAGGTAAATTAGGTAAACTTTATTCAGGTAAAAGGGACAAAATATCTTAATGATGTCCGTAAACCTATATTTCAATGTGTACGATCTTAGTATTTTCAAGTAATTTACATTTCAATTTGATACACCGAATTTATACACTGAATTTATACACGGTATTTATACACTACGCTTATGTTGAACAAATTGTGGATAATTTGATGAAAACTTATTTTAGCCAAAACATATCATCTTAGTAATTTCATGTAACTTACATTTTAATTTGATACACGGTATTTATGCAATACGCTTATGTTAGACAAATTGTGGATAATTTGATGAAAACTTATTTTAGCCAAAACATATCATCTTAGTAATTTCATGTAACTTACATTTTAATTTGATACACGGTATTTATGCAATACGCTTATGTTAGACAAATTGTGGATAATTTGATGAAAACTTATTTTAGTTAAAATATACGATCTTAGTGAGTTCATGTAATTTACATTTTAATTTGATGCACGGTATTTATACAATTTCAATTTGATACACTGTATTCATACAATTTTAATTTGATACACTGTGTTGGCGATAATAAGTTTAAGTTATACAAAAATGTGTTTATTTTCGTGTGAACTGATTTTGGAGTCACAACTGGTAATTTTCTTTTTTGACACTGTCTTAATATTTCCGTTTGGTCGCAGTATTTATAACAATAAGTTAGGCCGTACGAAATGCGTTTAATTTCGTGTGAACTGATTTTGGGGTCAAAACTGGTAATTTTCTTTTTGAGACAACTTGTCCTCACCGTATCCACAACGCGATTTGCCTAATGCTACCGAAGCGCCCGAATACCAAAATTCCATCCATGGTCTCGATGACCATATTTGGTAATTTTCTTTCTCGAATCGGTGTGCCACCACAGAAGGGTTGCACGCACACACACGATGATCCCCTTTGGTTGCTCATCGCGCGTGTCGCCCAGCATGCGAACCATGGACATCATATTAATCAAAAATAAACAACCTTCGCAGCTGGGGCAGGTCCTCCTGAAAAGGGTTAAAATGTTTACACGATCAGCCACTGTGTAAAGCATTATTGCTGATCGTGTACATCACATTTCTATGATAGGATATGTATATCCAACCAGCACTGTGTGGTAGATTCATGCTGATCGGGCGTGGGTTGCTGGCGTTCTCTTATATGAATTGCCATGTACATGTATGGGAAAGATTCCTTCCTCTTGGTAAATGGTATTTTAGGGGCATTTCATTGGTACTTTGGGCAGTGTTGCTCGCTGCATATGCAACCGGATTTTGCCTTGAAGTACATGGTGCGCGTTTCCATTTCGTGTGGCTTGATTTAGCGGCCGATGTGGGCATGCATTAAAGAACCAAAAGGAAAAAAAAAATCTCTTGTGGCGTTGTAGCCGACTTCTTGGGAGACACTTCGTTGGTAGAAACCAATGTCATGTTGGTTGCTAGATGTGCGACCAATTTGCCCTTGCTATAGCAACGCTTGTGTTGCTGATGGTGTTTTACTTCAGCGCAGTTAAGCATTGCAGCGGTGGTTAGTCGTATGGGCAGGTAAGTCATGCTTTTCAGGTTTCTATATGCCCCTGTAGGGAATGTCTGTTATTGCTGATATAATTTGTCGTATCAGCAGACATTGTGCTTTACAGGTTTTTTGTGGTTATAGGAATAACCATTGCAGGTGAGCACACACTTGGTTGAAAAATGCCGTTTATGAAGAGGGGTTACCTGGTGGTAGATGAGCAGGTAAGTAGTGACGTTCGCAAGAACCGCCACAGACCTGCTGCATGTGGTTGTCTCCATACCTAGCTTCAAGGCCGTCTCTTACCGCTTGGAAATCTGTTTGCTTCTCTGCTGGTATGGCTTGTAGCAATTCTGCAGCCGCCTCGCAGAGTGACAAGATTAGTGATGTTGACTTTTGCTCATCCGACCACTTATTATAATTGGCCGCGACGTCAAACTGACGTATAAATACGGAGAAGGGTCCCGTTCCATCGAAGGTTGGCGCTTGCATCCTTGTATCTTTGTAGTCATGTTGATTGCTAGGCGATGTCTTATTTCTCTCAACACACTCAAGTCTCTTTTCGATTCGTGTTATTTCTTCGGTGACTTTTAGATCCAGATTTTCTACTTCGTTTCGAATTTTTGACTGAATTTCTTCCTTAAAGTGTTGAAAATTATATTTCATCCACTGCGTTTGGGCATCCAGTTTCGTATTCAGATCTGCAGCTTGTGCGTCGAATTTTGAATTTTGGGCATCCAACTTTGCATTAACATCTGCAGCTTGCGCGAGTTATGTTTTTTCTAAATTGCACTTAAGTAAAATAATGAAAAAACATTTTTTTTAATAAAAATTTATATTTTTATTTTAATTTCGATTAGAGTCAAGAAATCGTCTGCTCTTCAGAGAGTCGCTTCTAAAACTGAATTTATTTTTACATCAAGATCTTTTCCTTAGGCTTATCCTTGTACATAATAGATATTGTATTGCAATTTGCTTAATTGCCTATTTCGTGATTCCACGAACTCTTGTTAATTACTTCTTAATAGGTTTTATTTCCATCATATGTAGCAATAGACATTACATTGCAATTTTTATATTTTAATGTTTCTAGGAAATGTGTAATTAAGTTACACATTTCGATAGATAGGTTTTTTTTTTGGTGTCGTCGAAGGTTCTTTGGCGTAACACGCGTCCAATTTTGTCATCATCATCCTGAACATCTCCGAAATGTCCAGCTGTGGCGGACTGCTCTTCCATTACATTGGCACCATCTTGAATCGCTCTTTCTTCTCCATCCAGACAGTCTGGCCCAATCGTAAAAACATATGTGTCGACATCAATACCCTCTTCCACCATTGCTGCTTGCAGACGCTGTCGAAGAATTTGCTTCTGTCCTCTGCTATCCAGATTCCGGTCCTCAAGTTCCTTCTTCAACTCAGGAACGCGAAGATCCTCCAAATGTCGATCTGACATCGTCACAACACACTTTCACAGACTTATTTACTTCACCAATAATTAATACCACTTCTGACCCCAATTGTAGCGATCTTAGGGTTCGCTGGATTAATTATTTTTAATAAATCATCATCATCATCGGCACTACAACCGGGAACCGGTCTTGGCTTTATTTAGCAAGTCCTGAGGCTTGTTAAATTTTCCATAATGATTTATTTTTTCTGGGCAAGATCATCAGTCTTGCGCCAGAGGCTCCCTGACGGGGAATCGAGCCCCGGTCTCCCGGGTGACAGGCGGGTATACTAACCACTATACTATCGAGGAGCCCATTTTTAATAAATAAGAGCCGTTAAATCGATTTTGAATTAATGTAACACTTTGTGGCGTTTCTAGCAGATACACACACGACTAGTAAAGAACAACACCACCAAAAGCACATCCATTAAAGCCGTATACCATAGCAATAATATACCATTACCCCATTAGTCGAATGTATTTGAGTCTAGAAATGAAATTCACATAAGCGGCAATGGCCTGATGGGTAAGAGCTTTGGTTCTATCATTTAGTGATTCTAACCGTGATAGCGTCGTTTCGAATCACTCGCTCTTCACTATCGTCGCAAACGCTATAACTGGTGACCCCGACGTGATCTGTACGACATAACACACACACTCCCACCCAAACACAGAACTTTACTTTACTTGCAACCACACGACTTCTACACAGAGCAACGGCCCACTGGCCTGCTCTGACACTCTCTCGATCGCTCTCTCGTTCGCTCTTCGCTCAGTCGTCTCAAAGTTGATCGTAACGAAAGTTACTGGGAAGGGGGCCGATGAGGCGTTTCTAGCAGATACACACACGACTAGTAAAGAACAACACCACCGAAAGCACATCCATTAAAGCCGTATACCATAGCAATAATATACCATTACCCCATTAGTGGAATGTATTCGAGTTTAGAAATCAAATTCACATAAGCGGCAGTGGCCTGATGGGTAAGAGCTTTGGTTCTATCTTTTAGTGATTCTAACCGTGATAGCGTAGTTTCGAATCACTCGGTCTTCACTATCGTCGCAAACGCTATAACTTTATTAGTCCGTTAATAACAACCGTCACTTTTACCGTACACTTAACGATTTCTTAACTTATCGCTTCCGTACTTATCGCGTCTTTTACTGCTTACTTCTTACTTCTCGATCTGCGTGCGACGTATTTATACCGTTTCCTCATTCTGATTCGGCGTTTCGTTTCCGTCCGTTCCATAGCCTCGAATTTTCTACTGTTCATAGTCCAGCTTTCCAGTACTTTCTAGAATATTCTAGTACTTTGTTTCAAGACATCTGTGCGGCACTGGACGTAAGGAAAACCAGGACCACACCCTTACATCCATAGTCAGACGGAATGGTCGAAAGGTTCAACCGAACAATAAAAGAGCATTTTTCGAAGGTCGTTAGTGATCACCAACGAGATTGGGACAAATATGTACAAACCTTTCTCATGAGTTATAGATCGGCTAATCACGAGACGACAGGCCATTCTCCAGCAGGAATTATATTTAGACGAGAGATACGATTACCAGCCGATCTGCGATTCGGAATACCTCCAGACGCCATGGATAAGACCAAAGATCACGTAGACGAATGGCGAAATCGCCTCGATGAGATTCATCATTTGGTTCGAAAGCAAATCAAGGTATCCAGTGACAGGATGAAAACAAGGTTCGACGTTCGAGCCAACGCATCCGGATTTAATGCAGCCGATAACGTGTAGCTTTATAACCCTCATCGGCAAAAGGGGAGGTCTCCGAAGTTGCAGCAATATTGGGAAATACCGTATAAGATTCTCACAAGAACTAACGACGTTGTCTATAGGATTCAGCGAAGACCGAACGCCAAAATGAAAGCGGTACATCGTGACCGACTGGCGACTTTTGTTAACCTAGGAGACCAGTGAACTTAGCTCGGGACGAACTAATCTAGGCGGAGGGTAGTATGACGCATATGACAATCAGTACCAGAACATTCTAGAAAGTCCAAAACAAAGTACTAGAATGTTCTAGAAAGTACTGGAAAACTGGAAACTATGAGCGGTAGACAATTCGAGGCTATGCAACGGGCGGAAACGAAACACCGAATCAGAATGAGAAAACGGTATAAATACGACGCACGCAGGTCAGGAAGATAAGTAAGAAGTAAGCAGTGAAGTAAGAAGTAAGCAGTAATGAGTCAAAGACGCGATAAGTAAGCAAGCGAAGTATCAAGAAACGGTTGTTATTAACAGACTAATAAAGGAACTTGTACGCTATGGTATTTCAATGAGTGACTGAGCTACTTCTTCTTACAACTTTTTCGTCTGGCACATCAGTCGAACTTCGAAAGACTCAACGATTTACCATTATCATTTCACAGAATATAGACGTTAAAGGGATGTTATTCTACAGACCCGCTAAACATTGTTCACATTCAACCATTCGGTCTTTAGCCACGTTTTATAACAAGTTATAGTAGTTATGAGTACGGTCTCAAACCCTACTCAGTGTTTTAATTTACTAGTAACGCGAGATCTCTCTCTGGTCGATCACAAACATGTTTTCAATTCAACTTATTCATTTATTCAATTTTGTTATCTACTTTTTATTTACTAACTCTTTTCGATAGGGCAACGATATTGCTAAGGTGGATAAGAGAATTTAAGTTTAACTGGCTTTTCAATTATCACACAAAAATTTCACTTGAACCTCCCCATCCAAATTTATGCTTATCGGCTAATAAAAGTTATAGAAGCTCTGTACTTAGTTGTCAATATAAAAGTGCGCCATAGAAACGTCATAAAAGGTTGAGGAACCTGCGTCTATATTTCACGGAGTTAGATTGATACTTTTGCGACAGAGAAAAAGAGACGAGTAGATTACTAACAACATCCATCTCAAAAACAAAAAAAGTTGTCAAAGCGACCAACTGACTTTGCAACGGATGAGCAGATACATTTTTCAACATTATAACGGCGAGAAGTAAAATTTAGTTCCTTAGTGTTGTGAATTTAGTAAAATGCCTAGTGAAATTATTACATTGCAATTGGGCCAGTGTGGCAATCAAAGTAAGTTTCCTAGAATTCCTACCACATACCAATAATATGAATCTCTGTTAATGACTTTCTGTAGTTGGATTTGAATTTTGGAAACGCTTGTGTTTGGAACATGGAATTTCGCCAAATGGTGTATTGGAGGACTTTGCCACAGATGGGCTAGACAGAAAGGATGTTTTCTTCTATCAGGTTGAGAGAACATATCAGAAATCAATGTAATTTTATTTTTAATTTTCCGAGAATTGAATTTATGCCAGGCGGATGACGATCATTATATTCCACGGGCTGTTTTGCTTGATTTGGAGCCAAGGGTCATACACACAATAATGAGTTCGCCTTATGCCAAGGTTTGTGTGATGTATTTCATCAATTTCAATGATGACGATGCAATTTATTTGGGTTGGTTTTAGCTTTATAATCCAGAAAACGTGTATCTGTCCAAGCACGGAGGAGGTGCTGGAAACAATTGGGCATCGGGTTATACCCAAGGAGAGAAATTGCATGAGGAAATTTTCGATATAATCGATCGTGAGGCTGACGGCAGTGATAGTTTGGAAGGGTTTGTATTGTGTCATTCGATTGCCGGTGGTACCGGCTCCGGAATGGGCTCGTACATCATGGAACGATTGTCTGATCGATTCCCAAAGAAGTTAATTCAAACCTACAGTGTATTCCCGAATCAAGATGAAATCAGTGATGTCGTTGTACAGCCGTACAATTCAATGCTGACATTACGACGTTTGACCAGTTCGGCGGATTGTGTCGTTGTATTAGATAATACCGCTCTGAATCGGATCGCCACTGATCGTCTACACATTCAGAATCCGACTTTTACTCAAATAAATACTCTGGTGTCGACTATCATGTCCGTGAGCACAACAACTTTACGATATCCATCGTATATGAATAACAACTTGATTGGATTGACTGCTCCTCTGATTCCAACACCACAGTTGCATTTCCTTATGACTGGCTACACTCCTCTGACCACAGATAATGATGTAAGTCCATCCAGATGTTTTTTTCTTTTTTGCAGGTTTCCAAAACTGATGAATCGTATTTTTAGCAAACTGTAAACATTCGTAAGACAACCGTGTTGGACGTGATGCGACGCCTGCTTCAGCCCAAAAACATGATGGTATCTACGGGGCTAGACAAAACCAACCATCACTGCTACATATCAATCCTCAATATAATACAAGTGAGTTACATGGCTTATTATACCCGGTCATGATCAATTTACGCGTGTGTGTTGCAGGGTGAAGTCGACCCAACTCAGGTGCACAAATCTCTGCAACGAATCAGAGAAAGGAAATTAGCTCAATTCATCCCATGGGGACCCACCAGCATCCAAGTGGCCCTATCTCGGAGCAGTCCATATGTACAGAGTAGCCATCGGGTTTCTGGTCTAATGCTGGCCAATCACACAAGCATTTGTTGCTTATTCGAGCGCGCATTGAGCCAGTACGATAAATTGAAAAAGCGCGGCGCATTCTTAGATCAATTTAGGCGCGAAGACATCTTCAAGGACGACCTATCGGAACTCGACAACTCCAGAGATGTAGTCGATTGCCTCGTCCAGGAATATGAAGCAGCCACTCAACCCAACTACCTCCACTGGTCCGCTAAAAAGCAGCTTGAATGAGGGACCACCCCATTTCGTGTGCTACTGTGAACCACTTGCCCTCTCGTATTAACCTTTACATGCTTCTCAGGAGCAAATTTCCAGTTTGCGTTAAGTTTTTCTTATTAAACAAAATCATTTGTAGTTCATTTCTTTGTTATTGTTAATTTATTGGAATTGCGATCGCACAAAAGATAGGTGATATCACCATGGGACTTCAATCAGCCTTTAATCACCGCAACTGGACGTAATTTGATGCATTTTTTGCTAATTCCGGCAGCGTGACAGGTATCCACAACATCGGTGACATCTTTGTAGGATTCAGGAGCTTCTTCCATCACCAGTTTTGGTGATGCGACTCTGATAGAGATTCCCAGTTGTTCCAATTTGACAAGGACGTCCTTGTAATCGAGGTTTCTCCTGGATTTGGCACGTGATAAAGCTCGACCCTGGTCAAAAATGAGATCGTAATATAAATTGATTTCAATGAAGAGGAATTAACTTACCGCTCCATGGCAGGTAGACCCAAAGGTTTCTAGCATTCCTTTCTCAGTTCCTGTCAGGACGTAGCTACAGGTTCCCATTGTTCCACCAACCAACACTGGTTGGCCAGTAAGCTGATAGTCAACGGGAATCAGTGGGTGATGCGGTGGAAAGGAGCGAGTTGAACCCTGTTGAATGAAATATTTCGAGAGTGGTTAGGACCATGGGAGAAAAAACCAGACACTTTTATATGTTATTATAATCCGTGGCACCAAATCAGATGAGGTTTTTTGAGGTTTCCAGTTCTCATCGTTCTCCAAACAATAAACGACCAGCGACACACCCATCGTCGAATGTATACAAATCACCCAGCATCTAAAAGTGTTGTTCATAGAGATTTTGTTGTGCAGAATTCCAAGTGGCTGCTTTTTTCACGCTAAATGCACACACATAAGGAAATATGTACATTTGACCAGATCTTTCGTAGCTTCAAAAATGTGGTCGTTCCAAATTAATTCCAGTGCCTAGAATTGACACTTCATCGACCAGATCTTTCGTAGCTTGAAAAACGTAATCGTTCCAATTAAGAGTGAAATTAATTCCAGTGCCTAGAATTGACAGTTCATCCGGCTTTGCTTTTGTGGACATTGGGCCTACATTGCGATTCGCATCGCTGTGTTTTAGAGGTCTTGAATTCTACATGCTCAGACATTCGCCATCAGTTGGAATTCAATTTGAATTGAGCATATCCTGCTCTTTGATACTGAGGTTCGAAGAGGTTGCTTGAGTGTAAATGAAGGAAATCTAACAAACGAGTCAAATAGATTGTGCCTAGTGGACAAGACGACTTCATTTATATAAATGAGGATTAAACTGGGTGAGAGTAAGGAACCTTGGGGCTTTGACATCATACAGAACCACGGATGGAGCTGTTGAAAATAGAGCCTTATTCATTACGTAAGTCTGTTGTTAATCCTATAGGAAAAAAGTTCGGCTTAGTGCCAAATTCTGTCTAATGCTTTTGAAATATCCAGCGAAACAAGCTTCCTTTCACCACAGCAGTGGTTGGAATGGTTCCACATTTCTGTGAGATATGCCATTGGGTTTTCTGTGCACCTGTTACTACGAAACTCATATTACCAGTCATCGATGAAGTGGTTGATTCCAGATATTTCAAATATTAGTGGTCTTATTCTTCTTCCCCGCGCGCGTGTTTACGGAGCGTTACAACCTGCAATTGTTCAAGAACTGCAACGGTTATTCGGTGGCATGTCGGCGCTATAGGTTCACCTCTCCTGAGAGAAGTATAATAAAAGAAAAAGAAGGAAATCAGAAGCATCGCTTTGCCATGTGGGTAGAGCGTTGAATATACTCACAGCTAGGCCAGCTTGTCGTAAGAGGCAACTAAAGGCCGAGTGGTAGGTGGGATCCCAACGCCTTGTCGCCCGATGAAATACCACCCCATCAAGCTATCATCATCATCGGCACTACAACCTGGATCCGATCTTGGCCTTATTTAACAAATCTCTCCACCGGTCCCGATTTCGAGCCTATATCATCCAGTTTGTCACTCCCAGGCTCTGGGCGTCCTGGTCTACGCCATCCCTTCAACGCAGACGATGTCTGCCGTGCTGTCTCCTCCCATACATCCTGCCACAAAGGACTTTCCGGGCAGGCTAATCTTCGCTCATTCGAGCTAGGTGTCCCGCCCACCGGAGTCTATCGAGCTTGATTTTTCTTACAACACTAGCTTCAAGGTAGATTGCGTACAATTCATGGTTTTAGCGTCTCGGGAATCGCCCTCCCTCACATACGGTGCCAACAATTCTCCTTAAGACCTTCCTCTCGAACGCGGCTAAGAGTTCAGAGTGCCTTTTATTGAGCACCCAGGTCTCGGATCCATACATGAGTACTGGTAAGACCATGGTCTTGTACAGTAGTAGCTTGGATGTTCTGGATAAATTTCGGGATTTAAAAAGCCTTGATAGACCATAGTAGGCTTTGTTGGATTTGATCAGCCGTTCGTGTATTTCTTCTTCCATATTGTTATAGGCTGATACTATTGACCCAAGGTAGTTAAAGGATTGCACTACTTCAAATTCGTGCTCCACTACCCTAATAGTTTGACCAACGTTAGGTCTTCTCTTCGCAGAAGTTGCCACCATGTACTTAGTTTTTCCCTCATTAATGTGCCGTCCTAGTTTTTGTGTCACCTGCTCGATCTGGGTGAAGGATTCCTGTACCGCCGATTCGGTTCTACCGATGATGTTGATGTCATCTGCGTAGGCAAGTATCTGGCTAGACTTGGTGATAACAGTCCCTCTAGTTGTAACGCTAGAGTCGCGGATTGGTTTCTCCAACGTCAGGTTGAAGAGGAGGCAGGCCAGACCGTCCCCTTGTCGGAGTCCATTAAAGATCTTTACTGGGTTGGACAGCAATCCCGCTATTTTTACTTGACTAGTTACGTTGGTCATGGTCAACCTACAGAGTCGTATCAATTTGTTTGGAATGCCGAATTCTCTCATGGCATTATATAGTTCTACCCTGGTTATGCTGTCGTAGGCGGCCTTAAGGTCTATAAACAGAGGATATAATGGAATCTTAAATTCCCGACATTTTTCCATCGCCTGCCTAAGGGTGAATATCTGATCAATTGCTGATTTGCCTGGAATGAAGCCACACTGATTGACCAATGATGGCTTTAGCGTGTGGGGCTATCCGATCTTGTAGGATAGTGGAGAATATCTTATAGGCGGTACTCAGCAATGTTATACCTCTATAGTTGCTGCACACTGTGATATGTATGGGGCAAATTATACCACGACGCCAATCTTCCGGCATCTCCTCTTGCTCCCACGTGCACCACGATCTCATGAATTGCGTGATGTAACGCTGTCCCACCTTGTTTGATCAGCTCAGCTGGTATGCCATCAGCTCCAGGGGCTTTATTTCTTTTGAGCTGTCTAATGGCCCATCAAGCTATAGGCTCCGTGAAATGGTCGAGAGAAATCCCTGGCCATCTCTCGGAGCTTGGCTGATGGACCGGTTCGAGAAAAGGTTGGTTTTGGCGGTAGTCGGTCTCAAGGTGAGATACCACCTCATCACGCTGTACATTCCGTGATATCGTCGAGAGAAATCTTCGACGGTGTTTCGGATGTGTCGCTGATGGCCCGGACTGACATGGAGATGTCATGGTGGTGGCTTTTGATATAAAGAATTCCGGAAGTAAACTAGTCTCCCATTCGGATCTCCGGGTGGACTATGTCGGCGGAACATCATGCAGATATCATAATAAATAACCGAACTTTGAGAGGTTCGTCATCGCATAACCGCGGCTCTGCCCACGCTCGACTGGTGACGGTATTTTGTAACATCAGGGGCATCGGTTTCACGAATGTAAACGCCGTCCACCAATATTTGCAAACAACGAAACCTTATATCCTTGTCATAACTGAGACCCAGGTCGATTCGTCATATCTTCGTTGCTCAGGATACGTCTTACATTCGAGATTCCGTTTTAAGGGTGGAGTCTGCGTCTTCGCGCGGTCCGATCTGGCTTGCCAGAGGATGGAGGCGTTGGAACCCAATAATATGGACATCATATGGTTGAGCGTCGTGCTGAGGAATTCTGTTAAATTTCTTTGTTGTCTTTACCGCTCCCCAAATCACGATCGACCGGCGACATTCTTCGAACATCTTTCCCATACCCCCGACTGGATACAGATCAACCACTCAGCTTCTGAAATTGTTGTCTTTGGCGTTTTTAATGTGCACAATTCCGTCTGGTTGGTACATTCTAACAGAACCGACGAGGCTGGGAGGCTGGCGGAGATGTTTGCTGTTAGCCACAACTTGATTCAACTCGTGGAGGGCCCTACGCGAGTGCCGGATGCCCGAGGCGATTATGCGAACACCCTGGATCTGTTTTTTAAAATCCGAACTGAGTATTTATATCGTAAAGGTTTCTGCGCCACTGGAAAATTCAAATCACTGCTTGGTATCTGTCGCGCAAGCACTTGTATTTCAAGCGAATAACCGGCCTAGGCAGCTTCGCCATGTTTGGAAGTATGGGGCTGCTAACTTGGACGATTTGCGAGATTTCTTCGCATCCTTTCCATGGTCCGGGGTGTGCTTCGGAAACTCCGATGTTAATACTCGGTATCAGAGATTATTCTTCTCGGGATGGTGATGTATATTCCACATTCCATCAAACGAAGTTCGTATGATAAACCTTGGTTTGATAAAAAATGCGAGCTGATTACAGCGGCAAAAAAGAGCTTTTAAGCAATGGCGCTCCAATCCCACCGATATTAACAGAACGAATTTTGTTAGAATCAGAAACGCGTGCAACCAGGCGATTGATACTGCGAAGAAGGCTCACAGCGACAGGGTGATCAATAAGCTCCTTCGGTGCCCAACTAGTTCGCGCTCCTTCTGGTCAATGGCAAAAGCTGTCCGCGGTAACTTCGCACCTCCTCTTTCCTCCCGTTGGTGACAGACAGCGGGACGTTAGTCACGCATTCAAAGGATAAAGCTAATGTGTTCGCGAATTTATTTTCCGCGAATTCAAACCTCGATCCCGGCCTTTTGGAGCCACCTGTGATCTCGCCGGTACGGTCTTCGATGCGGGATGTGAGATTTCGTCCGCGCACTTTTCAACGCATTCTACGTGAACGGGATTGTAGGAAGGCAACCTGCCCGTACGGAATACCAGCAATAGTCCTTAAGAACTGTGCACGAAGAGCTTCCTCGAAAATCGATCGATCCAGGTTGTTGTGGACAGTGAGTATTCGGACCAAGGTTATATTTTAGCTCCAACCTTGTTTTTACTTCACACAAATGATTTGTTGGAGACAACGAATAACACAGTGTGCAGTTTTGTCGGACGATAGTACGCTGGTTTCCTCCTTTTCGAGTGTTCGACCGATTGGTGTATCTACGTCGTAGCAGCTGAGATGTAGCCAAATCGACTTTCTGAATCGGGATCTGGACAAAGTCCTGCAGTGAGGAAGAGCCAATCTCGTCGACTTCAATGCAACGAAGACACAATATACGACATTCACAAAGAAAAGCGGTTCATCGGTTCCACAACTGATGATGAATGGGCAGGCCCTCGAATCTTGAAATTGCTCGGCGTCACGGTCTGTGGGAATGTATCGTGGCATAAACACGTGTCGAGCATCGCCAGGTCAGCCTCAGGAAAACTAAGATATCTTTTTAGAGCCAAGAAATATTTTACTCCGACCCAACATCTTCTCCTGTATAAATCCCAAATTACACACGCGCTCGAATATTGCTCTCATGTTTGGAGCTCGGCTCCTAAACATACCCAAGAACTACTTGAGAGCATACAGAGACGAGCGAACCTGATCGGGGACACGGCGCTGATGTCGGAACTACCTACAGTCGCTATCAATTTGAAGTCGCATAGCTGATCTCCGTCTGTTTTACAGATATTATAACGGGTACAGTTCTTTGGAGATTCGTGGTATTGTTCGGCGCAAGCAGTTTATATGCGCTCCATAAGACATTCCGACGAATCGCACCAATTTGTGGTTCACCTCCAGACGGCACGAACATCCCTGCATCAGAATTCGTTCCGTTACAGGCCGGGGAAGCTGTGGAACTCCCTTCCCGCGCAAGTATTCCCGGACCGTTACAACGGCGGACGCGATTCCCGACGTATACGTACAAATAAACATGAAGAAACATTCTTTAGCCGAACAACACGAATACGGAATGCTCTGAATATCATTGTAAAATCTCGCTCGATATCCTCTCTCTTTTCTTCCGCTCGTGTTCTGCCTTGTCATTTAAGGGTACTTTAAAATCCCCTTTTGTGCGCGCGTTTGTGTAAAAACAAAAAATATCTCGATCAAACGCGATCCAAAAACTCCAAACCTCCCGCCAGTAGTTCTTCCAATACCTTTTCTACAAAGCAATCTGACAGCAAAACGGTATTGACAGCCTCCATGAAAAGCAATCGCGTTTCCAAGAGTACAAAATTAAGAAAGAGAATGTGACAATGCGGCAACTTCAAAATTCTTACGCCAAATAAATGATATCGCAAATGAACGAATGCTATCCCAACCTAGTATCCACGCTATCATATTTCTTTCCTTGGACGTACTATTCCAATACCAAGCGCACACCTTAATAGGATATTATACTATTCCTCTCCTTGAGGAACACATAACATAAGAATCGAATATTCTCACTGATTCAATCCAATTCTCACCTTTCTGTGAACCAGCAGTTTCCGTTCCCGTCCATCCACCATATGATTCTCAATTTTGGCAATGTTATGAGACACGTCATAAATCACATGCATATCCAAATCATCTGGAGTCATCTTAAACATCTTGGCAAACGCTTGTCTGCTTAAGAACGTCATCGAACTCCGGTTAACCCAGGCAAAGTTGGCAGCAGCAGCCATCGCCTTTAGGTAATTCTGCCCTTCAACGCTGCCGATTCTAGCACAAGCCAGTTGCCTATCATTCGTTTCGATCTTATCCCTCTTCATAGCTTTCTCCATCTCCACAAGAGCATCGGTAGCCACTTGATGTCCGAATCCACGACTACCCGAATGGATCATCACACAAACCTGGAAGAAATCTCAACGTTACTCACTGCATAAATGATGAAAATTATTTTTCGCACTTGTCCTTTCTTTTCAATACCCATTTTGCTTGCACTCCACTTGTCGTATATTTCATCAACGATTTGAATCTCTGCATAATGGTTTCCAGCTCCCAATGTTCCCAATTGCGGTAGACCACGTTTCTTAGCTCGCATACTGACTTTCGATGGGTCGGCATTTAACATTCGTCCATATTCTTCACAATGTTCTTTGTCCTCTGCCCATACATAACCCTCACGTAATGACCAGTCCATTCCCATTTCGAGGGCTTCCTCCAAGTCTTTAGCGTTCATAGGAATAATACCCTTTGAGCCGACACCCACAGGAATATGGTCAAAGAGTGACTGTGCCAATTGTTCCTTTAAAGGTAGCACATCCTTTTCAAATAGATTCGTTCGCAATAACCGAACACCACAATTAATATCGAATCCGACACCACCAGGTGAGACAATACTATTTGGATCATTAACATCGAATGCTGCCATATTTCCAATAGCAAATCCATAACCTGAATGGATGTCCGGCAGCCCAATTGAACGGCCAACAATTCCAGGCAGAGCAGCGACATTAGCGATCTGTTTTACGCCCGGTAAGAAACCACCAACTGCGCCCGGACGACAGGAATTCCGCAATTCATCCAGCATAAGACGTTCTAACCGAGAGTTCACATAGAAACATCCTTCTACGTTCATGTTCGGTTGGAATCCTTTCTTGATTCGCCAGCAATAGTCTGATATCTTTTCTAAGTATTTTAGTTCTTCATTATACGGACGAACAACCATGATGCCTGTTTATTTTATTCGATCTCTGAAAAATCACGAGACGGCAAAGTTTTGCTCGATCTGATGAAATTGTCTACTGAATGATAGCGAAGCCGGGTGCCCACAAACACTTTGCTCTGACTTTTGACACATTCACAATGACATCAATTTTTGTTATTTTTAGCGTAGCCGCATTTCAATTCACAATTGTTTGGAAGATGGGGAAATTTATTAAAAATGTTTAATTGCAATTGCTACGATTAATAAACCATTTGAAACGCATTGTGATTAAATAATTGCAACGATTAATATTACACTTGAAATTCGTTGTCATTAAATAATAACAAAAGCGTATTAATAATAAATATAATAAAATCAGGCGCTCAAACACTTTATGATTACACTTATGTATTGGTTATATGTAGACTCATAAAATGTTAAGACTTTTCGATTTTAATATAATTACTAATCATCATCAACATTGGCACCACAACCGGGAACCGGTCTTGGTCTTATTTAGCAACTCCTGAGGCTTGTTAAATTTTCCATAATGATTTGTTTTTTTCCGGGCAAGGTCATTAGTCTTGCGCCAGAATAATTACTAATACAAAAATTAATAACAAAACAATGTAAATGCGATACATACGGAGTGCGGACATGTTTGTTTTTCAATTGAAAGTGACTGTTGCGGATTGGCAATTGAATGTGCTCGGATGTGCTGGAGAATTCTAGTACATTCGCAGTGTATACCAGTTGCGCGGCAGCGGTCATGGACCAGCTGGCCGATTGTCACCAGCGTTGAGGTCATTGCGTCCCTTTTTTGAATTGGCAGTTATGCCCACTGAGTCAGTCTGCAATCAACCTTCGCGGCGCTCACACAGTCAAACGGAACAGTAAGCTATTCCCAGTCGTTGCAATCAGCCAAACTTACAATTCATTGTGTATTATAACGTTCCTTAAGCAATAAAGAATAACTTGATATTACAATAAAGAATAACTTGTTATTATTAATTGGTTCTCGCTCAATTGGTGACGTGCTCTTATACATTGACCGCGCTGCTCTCTCCCCATTTGCGACAGCCGTTGTTCGTTGTGACCGTCCATCGGCGGCCAACGAAACGCGTACCACTTCACCGAACATTTTCTGGTCCTTCGAGCCGGATGCTCAAGGTCAGGGACACATTAAACTAAAGACATTAGAACATAAAAGACAGAGCGCAGTGAGTGAATGCGGGAAACATCATAATCAGGATTATAGCCGATCAGCAGTCTCCATCAATAGAACTTGGTACAACGAGGAGCAACGCTAAAGAACAGCAAATCGAACAAGGAAAAAGAAAGTGACTTCCTGGCGACATTATATCATCGGGTGCATCGGTCACCAGCAGAACCAGCGTGCAAACAGCATTGGTGCACCGTCTTCCTTCCAGTATTTCACAATCAACGGTTCCCCGGCGACATTCCTCGTTCGGCGGAACACCACAAGGTTCTCGACCGACGACATTCCTCGCTCGGCAACGAGATTCTCGTAACATTTTCTGGTCCTTCGAGCCGGATTCGGCGACGTGTGGATCCGCACCATCGCCGCCCAGCTCGCGGCAAAGGATACCTGTGAAGAATAACCACTTCAACACCATCACGTGCGTCTAGTGAAAAGACCGATCCCATTAGGGAAGGACACGAATCAATCCATTGCTCGTTGTGACCGTCCATCGGCGGCCAACGAAAAACGCACACCTACTACAACAGTTTCTGGTCCTTCACCACGTGCGCCCAACTGAAAAACAATCAACACCGGATCCAGCAACCCGTGGATCTAATCCATCGCCGCCCAGTTCGTGGCAAAACACATCGGATTCAGCAACCTGTGGATCTAATCCATCGCCGCCTAGTTCGTGGCAAAACACATCGGATTCAGCAACCTGTGGATCAAATCCATCGCCGCCCAGTTCGTAGCAAAACACACCGGATCCAGCAATCCTGCGGATTTAATCCATCGCTGCCCAGCTCGCGGCACAACACACCTGAAGAACAAGACGACAACACTGAAAATAGTTCAGTGAAAATAGTTCTAGAAAGACCAAACGAACACAAACGAAATGCCGGCACCAATGACAGCTGAGGAAAAAGCAAAGAAAGTGGAAACGCCTGGCGTGCCACCGGGCCCACCGACTAACCTAGTCGATATGTCAGATCTGGACACCGACGCAGAAAATGACGAACCGCTACAACCAGCCAAAAGAGCGAATCGCCGACCGCACCCCAGAACAGTGGGTAAGAGTAAGCAAGCCGCCGACCAGAGTGACACCTGCCCAAAACTTAACCTACCCCAAGTCCCGATGATCGACCCAATGCAGAAGCCCCCACAGAAGCCGATGCCGCGCACGCATTGTGGGGCATAACATGACATGGCCGTTCCTCGTGGGTTGCGAACTTACAATTCCGACCCAGAGGAACTGGCTACCATCTCACCGATTCCAAAGCAAGCAGTGGGCACGGCGTACTTAGGATCCGGGCCAGAACTAACGTCAATGCCTCCCACAAAGGCGCCTTCAACTGTTCCAGGAACAGCAGCCGGCCCAATGGCCAACCAGCCCCGTATCCCGACACACAGAACACCGCCGGCACCACCAAGGCAACAGGCTCCTTGCACATTCAGCAGGGCCTCACATACTATCTACGCTTGCGAGGGCTTCCGATCATTCACACCCGGCCGTCGGAAGTCTTTCGCCCAACAGAGGAACTTGTGTTTAAACTGCTTGGGTCGCCACTGCCTACGCGACTGCCACTCCAGCAAGACGTGCCGTCGTTGCCAGCGGAGACAGCTCACCTTGTTGCATGTCCAGACAACCACCATCGATGGGACAATCTCACCGCCGCTCCGGGCCAAAGTATCCGCCCCCCGGATCGGCCGTCATGAAGGGGGCTGCGCACACACAGTCAGCACCCCTTCACAGCATTCCGCGTTGCTACCAACAGCGAAAGTCACCGTGACGTCGCAGAACCAACGGAGAATTAGGGTCCGTGCACTCCTGGACCCCTGCTCCAGCGGCAACATCATTTCGTCGTCACTCGCCCGAAGGTTGCACCTCCGACGCCAAGCATCATCCGTCCCCATCTACGGTGTTGGGGGTACTCGTGGCCTTGCCACAAGGACTACAACCGCCATCAACATCACTCCTCGCCTCCACGGCTCGAAACAATGGACACTGAGGCCCCTCATCCTGTCCGGGCTATCGGTGTATGCACCACTACCACAATCAACGACGACGGATCTCTCGTTCGTGGCGGATCTGGAACTTGCAGATCCGAACATCGCCTCCGCCGATAAGTTGGACATGATCATTGGGGCAGACATGTACCCCCACTCTCATTCTGGAGGGTCTAAGGAAGGACCCACGTTCCGGCCTCGCCGCCCAGGCCACTGAACTGGGATGGGTGCTAACAGGCGCAGCACCCACCATATCATCCAGCCTAAAGATGACAAGGCATGTCACCAGCCATCATATGGCCATTCCTCGTGGGTTGCGAATTTACAACTCCGACCCAGAGGAACTGGCCGACCTTACGACTGATGATCGCAGCTCCCATCAGAAAACCAAAAGGAGGTCTCGCCGTCATCGGCCCCAGGGGCTACCTACGAGGCCCATGCAACTACCAGCCACCGACCACTTACGCTACCCAACTACCAGGCATACCCCTCGCCCGCTGAACCACTGCAGGGGCAAGAGGCAATCGAGGAACCAGGAGCCAACCACTCAGGAAATTCACCAACGCACCTGCCCACCCCCAAAACGCAACATCGGTGACCAGTCGGGTCGCCACTCGAACACTTCAAGGCACCCCACCACACCCAGGACACTACGTGGCCAAGCTCCCGCCCAGGTCCAAAACTACCCAGGCCAACCGCTACCACGTGTAGCCACCACAACAGGACCAGGGGCGCGTAATGCCCCGCTTGGCGGCCGGCGCTCCCCAGCAACCAGCGGTCTCTCGAACTCCAACAAGAAAGCACGCCTCTCGGCGCATCAATAGAGGCTGCACTCCAACGACTCTGGAAGGCACTTGGCCCGTGACTGCCATTCCACCAAGCCACGCGGACAGTGCCAGGGACACCATCGCACCACGCTCCACGAGACAGCCTCACACGCCAGCGGTCGCATCCCGCCGTCCTATCACTCCAGACGGACGCCAACGTGTGCAGTACATGTCTCCACCACCGGTCTCGATGCAGAGAGATGTGTCTATCACCTGGTCATTGATCGTGGGTTGCGACTTTACAACTCCGACCCAGATCAATTGGCCAGTTCCGTGACCACAAAAGTCACCGGACTCCAGCGATGGAAAATACCATCCCGTCATCGATCCTCCAGCCATCTGCGCTCCTCAGGGCGGGTGCTCCCGGTGCCCCCCCCCCCCCCCCCCCCCCCAACCGACCATCCACGTGAAAGTGGACAGCAGACCACACACTCCCGGCCCCTAGCCACAGTCCCCTGGAACATGATGATTCGCCAATAATTGGCGAAGGCGGGCGGAATGTTGCGGATTGGCAATTGAATGTGCTGGGATGTGCTGGAGAAATCTAGTACATTCGCAGTGTATACCAGTTGCGCGGCAGCTGTCATGGACCAGCTGGCCGATTGTCACCAGCGATGTGGTCATAGCGTCCCTTTTTTGAATTGACAGTTATGCCCACTGAGTTAGTCTGCAACCAACCTTCAACGGGCTCGTTACATCGGAGCAAGCATCGTCATCACGAGTAAAACACCAAGAAGTTAATCATTGTCGTTGTTGTTAACATAACTTAGAATGTTCAATAAATTAAATCAATCTCTTTAAAGGGTAAATTCCTCGAGTCGTTTTCTTCTTCCATCTGCCTTGTTCGTGCAAAGACCAACCGAATTGAAATACACAATCACTGGCGTAATTGAATTGCATCACACTCAGGACAGTGGTTCGCGAGAATCACCATTATCACCCATCGGTGGACGCAGCCTTCATCCTAACGGTTGCACCCATCACAGTGACATACGCAAAAAAAGGGAAATTTGGTTAAAAAAAGGAAAAAAAAACAATTAACAATAAACGATAAAGCGGTAAATGATAAGTGACGGTGAAAAAAAGAAAATAAAATTAAACTAGAAAGTGAACTGTTGAGTCGGTTGATATAAATAATAAGAACGGAGATTTCATTTATACAATATTTATTAAATTATAACTTCGCAAACTCGATAACTGCACGCGGCGCTTATGGCACGTGTATTCATCACGGCGTCTTATGATACTCTGCTGTCAATGCTCCTTGCATGTCTCGTTTCACACAAGCCACTCTCTCTCTGCATTCACACATACATTCATAAGAGCTCGCTCGTGCGCCACGCATTAGGCAATATAAATGTATATTCTCAACATGAACATTTGTGAAAAAAGAAAAAAGTGAGTGAAAAACCAGTGTAAAAAATTGAAGAAAATCAAAAAAAAAAAAAACCGTCACCGGGTAAGTTTTGTGTATTGAAAATTGGCCTTTCCGCAATATACTATAGAGGTGCAAAGAATTCGCTTTTCACTTTACCCAATTCAGATTTGATTTTGCTCCACTCTCCTCACAGCACCAGAGACGTTTTTCACAGTTGTGCAAGGGAAGGTTTTTGGAAAATTTATGGCGGCAACAAGCAATGGCGATTTAGAGACGAGCGCGGGTCAGAACCGTGATGGTGGTTCTTTGGTGTTCGGGCAGCTCGGAGAGGGGATCGCAGAATTGATGAGGACGATCAAAATTAAAAAGCAAATACATATTACTAATGCCGTGCGAGAGCTGGTCGACGACATTGGTTGCCTTTACGATAAGGAAGTGAAAAAGCTTAAAGAAGCCATCTGCGCCGGCTGAAACAAGCAGTGGAAACGTGCAAATCCAGCCAAAGCAAAAGTCGCACACAGGCGTAAGCAGGGTCCCGGCGCAGACCGATGTTGAGTCGCCCAATTATAATTGGTTTACAATTGGTCAGAGGGGAAGGAAGAGGGATTTGAGGTTGAAGGGTAAAGAGGCTCCAAAATGTGATACTGGAAAGGCCAACATTATGAATAGAAGGAGACCACGCCCGGACGCTATAATAATATCAAAAACCGGGGAAAAAACATATGCGGATATACTGAAGTGTATGAAGGCCAAGCCCGAGCTAAGTGAACTCGGAAATAGCGTAAATAAAGTTCGAAAGACAGCAAAAGGGGAATTGCTGCTAGAACTGAAACTCCGTCCAGAGGCCACCACCGAGACACTGAAAGCAAAGGTACAAGTATCGGGTTTTCCAATAGGGATTTGACAACTGTGAATTTAATTTGTGAACGCACCCTTTCACTAATCATCGAACTGTCACCGTCAATTTATTCAGTAAACTCAACATTTTCATCGTGGTTAAGTACACGAACGAACAACGTCTGCAAATTATAAAAATTTACTACCGAAAAAAAGTTGTCAAGTCCCTATTGGAAAACCCTATACTAAAGAAAGATGCTATTGTCAAAACTGTGTCACGGGAAATCACGGTTGAGTGTCGTGATTTAGATGAGGTGATCACTGTGGAGGAAATCCCAACAGCTACCGCTATAGTGTTCCCTGCGCTGAACGCGATCCCAAAGGAAGCAGTAAAGAGTTTAAGAAGAAAACCAGATGGCACGCGGGCTGCCATGATCCGCTTACCAGGAGAAAATGCTAGCATGTTGCTTGTTACAGGTTTCCTACGGGTTGGATGGGTGAGATGCAGACTTCGCGAACACATCGAACCCACACAACGTTTCAGATGTTGGCAATACGGTCATATGGCGAAATCCTGCAAATCCGAAGAAGATCGTTCGGAAAACTGTTTGAAATGCGGAGAAAAAGGCCACAAAGCAATGGGTTGTAAAGCCCAACCCAAATGTGTTTGGGAGACGATGAACATTCGGGACGTCCAAAAACCACAGAAACTGACCATAACATCGTTAAAGTTCACCAAATGGTACTACACGACCGCCGAATTAAAGCGAGAGGGATAACACAGGCTATGGAAATCTCCAAAGAAAGTGTTTGTCACATATTAAATCAAGATTTCGGCATGAGAAAGCTGTCCGCGAGCTGGGTGCCACGTTTGCTCATCATCATCATCATCGGCACTACAACCGGGAACTGGTCTTGGCCTTATTTAGCAAGCCGTGAAGCTTGTTAAATTTTCCATAAAGATTTGTTTTTTCCGGGCAAGGTCATTAGTCTTGCGCCAGAGGCTCCTCGACGGGGAATCGAACTCCGGCCTCCCGCGTGACATGCGGGTATACTAACCACTATACTATCGAGGAGCGTTTGCTCACGTTAGACCAAAAAGTGTTCAAATGAACATTTCCAACGCTCTGTTGCCGCAGTTTAGGCGCAACAAATCCGAGTTTTGGGGCCGAAATAATTACTGTCGATGAAACTTGGATACACTATTATACGCCCGAAACAAAAATACAGTCAAAACAGTGGACTGCAAAGGGGGAATCGGCTCCAAAAAAAAGAAAAACTATTTTTTCGGCTGGGAAAGTGATTGCGACTGTTTTTTGGGGACAGTCTTGGAGTTATCTTAATCGATTATCTTCAAAAAGGAAAAACCATTACAGGTGGATACTACACATCATTACTTAACCAACTGAAGGCAGAAATTGCGGAAAAACGCCCACATTAGCAGAAAAAGAAAATCCTGTTTCACCAAACAACGCGCCGTCTTACACCCCAGTGGTTGCCATTATGAAAATCCACGAATTACGGTTTGAACTCCTTGACCATCTCATACTCACCAGATCTAGCCTCAAGCGACTCCTTTTTATTCCGTAATCTAAAAATAGCGCTCCGAGGACAGAGATTTTCGTCAAATGAGGAGGCAATCACCATCATGAACAGTTATTTTGCAGAGAAAAACGCTGAGTACTATTTGGTCGGGTTAGAGATTGATTCTGCACTGCTGCAATCAGACCTTGACAGCTTCTCGACTTGGTGTGACAAAAATTTCTTTGTACTTAACATCGCCAAATGTCAATCTATAACCTTTTCCCGTAAGCGTATTCACTCATCCTCACGTTCCTTTACCTTTCATAACCAACCCCTGACCATTGTCCAATGTATTCGAGATCTTGGGATCCTTTGCGACATGGAGCTTAACTTCCTCTCTCACATTGATGAGACGATCCGGAAGGCAATTCTGCTCTCGGATTCGTGAAATGATGGTTTAAGGAATTCTCCGATCCTTACGTTACCCTCGTTCGTCCACTGCTTGAATATGCTAACCAGGTATGGTCTCCTTATCACAAGATCCATATCTGTAGAATCGAAAGTATCCAACGTCGCTTCCTTCGATTCGCTCTCCGAGGGCTAGGATGGAAAAATCGTTCCCCCGTACATTAACCGACTCAAAGTAATCAACCTCAGTACCCTTGAGGAGCTCAGGGTCGTGGCTGACATAATGTTTATTCATCGGATCTTCTCCGGCTTGGTCGACTGCGCCTACCTCCTTAACTTAATTCCTCTGACCACAAACCCCCGAAATATGCGTAATCCCCGCCTTCTCCTAAGTTCCCCCTCAACGGACCTCTTATGGTCTCGACGAACCCCTTTCGCGGATGCCGAGAAATATTAACTCGAATTCCACCTTGTTCGACTATCCCGTACTCTCAAGCAACCATGGAGGAAATCCTGACAGCTACCGCTATAGAGTTCCCCGCGCTGAACGCGATCCCAAGGGAAGCGGTAAAGAGTTTAAGAAGAAAACCAGATGGCACGCGGGCTGCCATGATCCGCTTACCAGGAGAAAAGGCTAGCATGATGCTTGCTACAGGTTTCCTACGGGTTGGATGGGTGAGATGCAGACTTCGCGAACACATCGAACCCACACAATGTTTCAGATTTTGGCATTACGGTCATATGGCGAAATCCTGCAAAACCGAAGAAGATCGTTCGGAAAACTGGTTGAAATGCGGAGAAAAGGGCCACAAAGCAATGGGTTGTAAAGCACAACCCAAATGCATGTTCTGCGAATCGGGATGCGAAGGCGGTAACCACCACTCAACAGGGAGTTACAAATGCCGAGCATTTAAAAACGCGATGTCCAATCTTCTCAATAAAAATGGACAGGTGTTGCAGCATGTTTAGTGTAACAGCATGCCTAGTTTTACCAACCAAAATTAGTTTCATTGAAGAATACACACGTTTAAGGATTTTCTTTTATTTGTTTCCATGTTTTAACTGTTGTAAATTGTATTCTGTGTATTTCTTCTAGTACTTTCTTCAATATTGCCTTTATTATGAAATCCCACATTAAATCTATTAACAGTCTGTAAAGTGTTTCGCTGCCACTGCATTCCACCGCCTTTTTTTTTTTTACTAGACTTCTCTCGGGAGAGGCCAACCTATAGCGCCGAGTGGGCGCCCCGACATGCCACCAAATAACTGTTGCAGTTCTGTTTGAACAGTTGCATGTTGTAACGCTCCGGGAACACTCGCGTGGGAAGGGAGTTCCATGGCTTCCCCGCTCTGTAACGGAACGAGTTCTGATGCAGGGATGTTTATGAGTCAAGAATCCAGAGGCGCCGTTGTCTTATTGCCCGTTGTGCATGTTGGACACGACAGGAAAAGTGCTTGAGCGAGTAATTGCCACTCGCCTGGAACAATTCACTGAAGGGACATCGGGGCTTTCCGAATGGTAGTACGGGTTCCGGAGAGGTAGATCAACCGGAAGGCACTATCTGTGGTGTGCGACATCGCTCGCAATTCGATAGCTGGAGCACGATGGCTAGGTGGTACCAAAAAATACTGCGCGGTGGTGACGCTAGATGTTAAAAATCCGTTTAACTCGGTGAATTGGAATCGGATTCTAGATGTGTTGGGCGATGTACAACTTCCCCCCTTCTTGGTGCGTATATTAGAAAACTATCCTCGGATAGAAGACTGCTCTATGACACAGATGAGGGACCACAGAAATATAAAATAACAGCGGGTGTACCCGAGGGATCTGTATTATGGAATATAATGTATGATGGTGTGCTCTAGGTCAATGTACCGGAGGGGGTTAGAATCATTGGGTACGCAGATGATTTGGCAATAGTGGCCGTAGCTAAACATCTAGACGACCTGGAGAATATTTGCTTCCAAGCAATCCAGAGCATTAAATGCTGGCTAGATATAGCCGGACTGGTACTAGCTGGACATAAGACGGAGGCAGTTTTAATAAGCAGCCGCAAAAAGTTGAACACCTTGATTTGGAAATAGAAGGACAAATAATCAGATCCAGTCCCTATATTAAATATCTTGGTGTTATACTCGACAACAGGTTGAGCTTCAAGGAACACCTGAGGAAAACGAGTGAAAAAACGGCAAGAGTATGCAAAGTTTTGGGCGAAGCTGCTACCCAATGTTGGTGGACGCCGGCCCCACATAAGGAAACTCATAACCAGTGTCAACATCTTCATTATAATGTATGCAGCTCACATATGGGCAGGAGCCGCACAGTATAAGTCGTACATGAGGGGAGTGAACTCAGCACATAGCCTGGCATCACTAAGAGTATTTTGTGCATTCCGAACGGTATCCGAAGATGCTATAAATATTTTGGCAGGGAGGACGTCACTTGACATTGCACCTAAAGAAAACGCTGCATTGCATAAGGTCTCCCAAGAGAATCGTCGGAATGCAGTCACAATTAGAGCTCTCAAGCCTAGGAGAATGGTAACGAAGGTGAGATTCTTCTACCAAAGGAAGATGGGCCCACACCATGATACCTGATATAGAAATATGGGTGAAAAGAAAACATGGCGAGGTGAATTACCACCTGACTCAGCTAATATCAGGACATGGATGCTTTCAGCAATACTTGCACAAGTATAAGCACGTGAATCACCCATACTGCTTGTATTGCGAAGTGTTACGTGCGGCTTCCACCGCCGCCATCATTTAATTGTTTTTGATATAATTTTGATTTTAATATGGTTTGATGGTAAGGTGGTGGAAGAATTGCACGATCCACATGTCAGTGTTCGAACACGCCCCGATTCGAGTGTGGATCGTGGGCGGGTTCGAGTTCGATTTTTGGAGTGGATGTTGAGGGAGAGCGAGAGGAAAACAACATTAATGTTTTGAATGAATACTGTTTCTGGAAAAATTCTTTTTGTTGTCGATTCGGTTAGATACTGTTTTTGCAGTTGAGAGTTGGGAGTTCGTTAGCAGCAAAAAAGGAAGGAAAAAGCAGTCACGTGTAAAAAGAAGAAAAAGTAAAAAGAAAAGAAACTAACTTTGTTGAATATTTTTTGTAACAATAACGTTTGAAAAGAGAAACGTGAAAATAAATTAAAATCAAGCACATCTTAGTTGATCGCAAGTGTTTAAACTTAGAAGGTCCACAAATAAGTGATATGTAGATTGGTTCCAAGTCCTACAAGAACTGCGAGGAGAATTTGGAAGCGGGAGCAGGTTTTTCTTGGCTCGGAAGCAGATACCCCTTTTGCAGCACCTAAGCAACAGGAACAGTGGACAGATAAAGGTAAACTGAATTTATATTTTATAAGTGACCATCCACGGAGACCCGACGCCACAACAAGCTGTATAATCAACAGAAGGCAAAATAGAAAATGCGGAACACGCACTCACAGAGTCCGTGAGATTCGAGACCGCGCGAACGATTTTGGAGAGACATATGAGACGGACAGTTACTCCGGGAGGGGTAATAGAATACATGCTGAGTTCAAAACAGGCATGATCCGTAGCAAATGATGTTCTATGTGACATGATGAAGCAGTTGCGACGCGACGAGCGGAGTAACAGGTAAACTCCGTCCCGCCCCGCGATGGAATATCTAAAAGAAAGTTCCGCGGGGATCAATGGGTATATGAGCCTGGCGGGAGGACGTTTTATTCGGTAAAAACCCGGCATGCCTCTGGATCGGTCCAGAAGTATTTTTTGAAGATATCAACCTTCCTACCGAAACCAAAAAAAAAAAGACACTCTGTTTGATTACTCTTCACCACTGCCAAAGGGCAGCCTCCTTTTATTCACCTCGATAACCCATGGTGAGTACCGCTTATTGCCATGGTTCGTTGATCAGCCAATTCAAACGGCCAATAGCATGATGGGTCGTTGTGGTCGAAGATGCGGTGAAGGGGTGTCATACGGAGGCGGCGAGAGGTATGGTGCGAACTTTTGTTGTGGTGAATAAGTGGTATGACGTGTGTGATGGGGCTTACATATATAAAATAAGGTCATAAAATGCCTTTGTAGAATCAACATCGTTCCAACCTGTCATAATTTTATAGACAAATAAAACACTAATGTATTTATTTAATGGTAGAAACTTCAATTGAACCTTTGCACAGCGTATGACAAATGCTATGTATTCTGCCGCACACGCAAGTTGTTCGTTGAACATTTTTGTGAGCCCATCAATGATTGTAATCAAAATAAAACCTATGATTTCTTTTTTTTTATATTTCAGTTTAATAAAAATACACCAGAATAGAAGCAAGATATATAATTGATATTAAAATTATTTATTTGTTTACAGTAGGATTCTGATTCCTTTTTGTTGTTGTTGTTGTGTTTATTACTAAACACGTGTACAGTACGAACAAATAATATCATGAGACTCTTCTCCAAGCAAAGAAGATGCCTTTATTTCCGTCAAATCGTGGATCTCCATATCAGCTTAGTATTTATTTCCATGTGTCTCAGGGTATTATTCGATCAGATTTTCGATTATACTTTTGTTAATAACTATAATAAAAATTGTTTTTCTTTTTGACTTGTTTTTATATTGAGAACAAAGAAGTAATTTGTTCTTTACCATTTATATAACGAAATTTAAACGAGCGAGTTCAACAAGATAATTTTTTTTTGTTGGATCTCTAAATTTATACATCCAACGTAGAATAATTTGTCATTCTCTAGTAATTTCTTTAATTCGAAAGTTATCGTAAAGGCTTAGATGTTAAAAAGTTTGAACGTTTTTTCTTGGGTTTTCCTTAGTTAAACACTTCAGTTTTTAAATACACAGCATATATTTTGAATTCATATATGTCTTCTTAATATCATCTTGTGTAATTGTTTGTTACAGTTTTTCTTTATAAAAGAGGTATTTAATACATATTAGATTTAAGCAGATAGTATGTTTCAATAGTTCGGAAATAATAGGGAAATTAATATATAAATATATAAATGCAGAGGCGTGAATACTTCACATTTTAAATTACACTAGCTTTTGTTTATTGTTTTTTTCCTCTTCTTTAACTTGCAGTTGTGATTAAATGTATTTATCTAGTTAATTTACATGATTTTGATTTTCTTATATTAATTTTTGTTTATATATCCTTCATGGTAAAATTTTCTTTTTGAAAAAATATCTTTTAACTCAATATTTAACTGTATATTTATTTTATTATTTTATTCTACTTTTCTTTTGAAATGATTTTATATTTGTGTCATTTCTGTTCATTCCACTCTTCTATTTAATTCATAATTTGTTTTATTATTAATTATTATTAAAAATTATTTCTCTTTAAGTTGTTATGTTTATTAAATTACTTGAATATTTTAATATAATTTGAAGTTTTCTTTCCGACTGTTAACTTTTTTTATTTTAACACTAACGCTACCAACATGTCATATTTGACTCTTTGTGCTATGGCTGCCCACCAATATCACCCCCAGCATTATCAGCACCTGTCCCTAAAAAAATCTCAATCCCACGGCAACGCCAAACTCACAAAAAGCCGTGCCCCCACAGAAGGCTTGCCCACCGAGGCCAAGTCCGATAAATAACACGAAACGAACGCCCGCTGCTGTTTCCAGCACTGTGCAGCCACCAGTCGAGGCCCGCACACATGTTCTTAACAAGAAACAGCAACCCGGGGTCTTTGCACGAGACCTCAATCTGAAGAACTTCGTCGGTGATATGAACCGTCTAGGGATTTCGACCTTCAGGGCAAAGACCTTAAGCCCATCCCTAAACAAAATTGTAACCTACGATAGGGAAACCTACCGCAAGATCAACGACAACCTCAAGGCCAAGGAAGTAAATTACTACACTTTCACTCCGGCCGACGAAAAGTCAAGGACCATTCTTTTAAAACGAGTTGTTCCTGCTGGGAAAAGAACGACATCGCAATTGCCCTTGAGGCAACATTTCCCAACATCTAATTCACTGACGTTAAAAAATTCTGTCCCCTACAACGGTTTGTGAAAATCAGACCAGAAAAATACAGCAAGGTGAATATATGGGAGCTTCACCTTGCACAAGGGACCGATATAGATTCCATAATACGGACAAAGTCGCGTTCAATTTTGCATCAGCAAGTCGTCTTCGAGGTATTCCATAACAGTGAAATACCTCAATGCAGACGTTGCCAACGTTTCGGGCATGTCTCCCGAAATTGCAACATGAGCCGCCGTTGCGTTCGTTGCGGAAAATCCTACGACATTGGCAAGTGCGAACTACCGCCAGCCAAATACGATCTCACAACAAATGTGCAAGATGAAATAACACTGCCAACTTGCTGCAACTGCGGAACGAAAGGACATCCGGCCAGCTACAGGAACTGCCCTAAATATAAAGAAATAATTCCAAGATCCAAGGAGACTCGAGCTAAACAAACAGCCAAGTCAGACTTCGGAAAACAGGCCATACAAAACTTCATCCAAAATGGATTTACATGCTTAAAGGCCGATAAACAAAGAGTATAAAAGCTCTCACAACTCCTCCTACTCAAAAACCGAGACCCCCGGTAAAGGCCAACAGAAGCCCACTAATTCAAGCGGCTGCACAAAAGCCTCCCAGGGGGCAACCCTCAATGCTCGAGAAACTACTTAGTTTCTCCCGCCTGATTGAGGATATTCGACCCCGATATGAAAAACTAACAACCGAGGCTGAGAGGGATGCACTCCTTTTCACGGGATATGGAAGACACACCCTCCAAAATGGATCCCAAAAACTAAAGTTATCCTCATAAACGTCAACTCCCTTGTTTCGCTTTCAAAGCGTGCAATAGTCTCCGACTTCATAAAGGATAACCAGGCGGACGTGGTTCTTGTAACCGAAACTAGGTTGCATCACTGTCACCGCCCCGTATTTCCAAACTTTTCCATAATTCGAAGAGATCGAACCCTCACTGGCGGCTCACCATCAGCGGAGGTGGCACCTGTATACTAGTTAATAGCGAACTTCGCCATGAAGCTATTGATCTCCCACATTTCGAGTCCATAGAGGTCTCCGGGGTTGAATTGCATCTGCTAATAACGGTAGAGTGAATATATACTCCGTATACCACTCACATAAAACCAATAATGGCCCCATTAATCCCGAAGATATCGGCCAGTTAAAAAGGTCCTCGGGGCATACACCCTTCATCATAGGCGGCGATTTCAACTCCAGGCATCCCCACCGGAACAACTCCGTCTCCTTCGCAAACGGCACAAAGTTGTTCCAATGGTACACCGAAAACGGTCATGCCCTCAACTTCGAAATAGTCGCATCTACGGTTGGTACCCGAGGCAACTCCATCCTGGACATTTTTATTGTGTCCAAAGACTTACTTCCCCAAATCACTCCTCCCCAAGTAGCGGCGGGTGCATCTGACCACAATGCTGTGACCATGTTCATCCGCGACTATCGAGCATCCCGGGCTCATGTCAGATACATACCCGATTATGGGCGCACAAATTGGGACAACTTCAATATTATATTGAACGAAAAACTCCACCAACTCTCTCTCTCAACTGACAGGAACCTAACGACGGTTGAGATAAATAACGCTGCAACCCGACTTCACGAGATTCTAGTTGAAATTTCTGAGACTCATGCCCGAAGTACAAACTTGAAAAGACTTATCAGATTCCCCATTGACGATCTCGCTCTTTGTCTCATCCGGGAGCGTAAAAAGCTATGCAGAATGAGATATCGTCCCTGCTTTACGCAAAGGGAGCCATTATTGCGATCCATTATTCACAATATTGGTACACTGATTAAACAAAGAATCCAAAACAATCGTACCCGACAATTTGAAGACAAACTGAAGGGTATTCAGACGGACCAGAACATTTATAAAAATGTTAAAAAGATATGTGGCACCTCGCATATCACTGGACCAATCATGCACAACGGTCTTGTCAATAATGATGCCAATAAAGCAAACATCATCGGAGAGACCTTTGAAAATAATCACAAGCTCACTCTCGAGGATGGTGACTCGGAAACTAATGCAATAATTAGTTTAGAGGTTCACAATAAATTAGACAACTTTAACGAGCTAATAGTTGTCTTTAACTCAGCTAACAGTGCATACTTCGACGACACACGTGATAATAGTCACGGCTTCGTCACACCAAATACCCTACAGAACCTAGTTAAATCTCGAAACCCCAAGAAGTCACCCGGTATCGACAATATGTCCTACCACTCGTTGCGAAGGCTTTCTGCTTTATTCTTTATACCCTACAACATGGGGTACTTTCCGCAAGCTTGGAAGCATGCTGTTGTCTGCCCAATAGCAAAAGCTGGGAAACCAAATTACCACCCCTCAAGCTTTCGTCCTATTTCGATCCTCACCTGCATCAGCAAAATATATGAACAGTTCATATACGAGAAGCTAAATAAATTTATCAGCGTCAGGAACCTAATACCTGATTCCGAATTTGGATTTAGAAGAGCACACAGCACCACCATGGCTCTCAACATGTTTCAAAACCACGTTTGCGTGCGGCTCTTTAATAAAGAACCCACCATTGCGGTGAGCCCGGAGATTGAAAAGGCTTTTGACCTGGATCGAAGGTCTCGTTTTTAAATTACTGAATACTGGCCTCAGTAAAACGCTGTGTAGTATCATCTACCAGTTCGTTTTAAACAGAACCTTCCAAGTTCGAGTGAATTGAAAGCTTTCCCGAACTGTTAACGCCGCCGCAGGCGTACCACAGGGCTCTATTCTAGGCCCCATCTTATTTAATATCTACATCTCAGATATTCCTCGCCCTGTGGACGGGAGAGTAAATCAGATATGCTATGCGGACGACGTCCTAGTATACACGTCATCCAAAAGCCCTAAACTCGCAACAAACCGGCTCAACCGTCATCTGGATGAGCTGTATCAGTATTACGAGAGACAGCTAGCCAAGTGCCATCATCATCATCTTGGTCTTGGCCTTATTTAGCAAGTCCTGAGGCTTGTTAAATTTTCCATGATAATTTGTTTTTCCGGGCAAGGTCATTAGTCTTGCGCTAGAGGCTCCCCGACGGGGAAACGAACCCCGGTCTCCCGCGTGACAGGCGGGGATACTAACCACTATACTATCGAGGAGCCCGTATCAGTATTACAGTCGATGGAAAATTCGACTTAACCCGTCTAAAGCAGTAGCTATAATTCTGAGTAGTAAACACTTCCAACCTACTTCTCGATATTCACAGAATATCCGAATACAAAAAGGAGGTACTACGATTAGATCACAGGGCAGGATGAAATAGCGCGAGGTTATTTATACCCCAAATATGTATTTCATATAACATGTGACCCACATTCTTCAAAGGGGCCTCGGTCGGTCTAAGCAACTGCACAACATCTTGAAGTGGAGCAACAAAGTTGACACCAAAGTTAAGCTTCTCTGCTATAAGCAGCTAATCCGATCTGGAATATCATACGCCTTTCCCATATGGTCCTGCATATCTTCGGGTTTTCGAAAGAAAACTTGTGGCGGTTCCGCCAGATCCCACGGTACGCTTTTCTTAAACACCCCTTAACACCCATCTTCCCATATAATTTCGCCAATGCAAATCGCATTAGGCACCTGAAAACCCTACACGCATTAATTGGAGCAAAGTTATAGTCGTAAAGCTTCTGCAAGAGAATTCTTTCCTTTTCAAGCATTCCTTCGCTTACAAATCCCCTGTAAGAGTTCTTACTTTCCTTATCATAAATTATCCTGAAAAGAAAAACCTCAGTTCACATATCATGTAACCATTCCAGCCAGAGATAATTATCATGGCGTCGCCTATTCCCAGCTTCATTCATGTATACGATAAATTTCTTTATGTATACATTTAGCTGGCGACGTTTTTCCCAGCACAATGTGCAACCCAAAGCAAATACGTATTTCGCGTCCCTTGGCATCAATCGAAATCCAAGCATAATCAATGCAAATGGGTATTCCATACGTATCCTTTCTAGCGATGCCATAAACACCATTTCCCAGTAACTTCGCTAAAACCAAGTAGCACATTTTCACATCGGAACATCGTCTCTTTGTTTAGCCGCACATGTTCCAACAAAGATTCCATTGGCATCCGACGATTACGGTTTTTTTTGCTTTACCGAAATCGTATCCTAGGAATGCAGTTTATGTCTTTCTTTGTTCTGGGCACACATACCATCATGACAACGATGAGCGAGTGAGCTCTGAACGAGCAAAATATCGTTGAGTCAAATTGCATCCTTCGACCCGAGCGGGTCGCGGCTCCACCGCTACCCTGGTGCGCACAGGGAAGTGATAATGGAGGATAATCGTGTGAGTCGAGAGTCGCGTTCAGTAACCAGAAATGTATTTAGTGTTTTCCCGAACAGAGTAACATTAAAATAAAATCAAAGAAAATGTAGTTACCGCAGTGTGTTTAACTTTTCCTGTGTTGATGTCGCGGAGTTTCGCTTTGTGTTTCCCTCTCGGTGCGCCGGTTTTCCCCTCAGAGACATTTTGCTGTTTGTCCTGTCGTTGTGTCCGGAGAACTGATTTCAGCGGAATTATGATGGAGGAGGAAGTGAATCATGTACCCATGCTGGTACATACTTCCTCCCCACAAACTCCTCAGAAGATGCATCAACCATTTTAGAAGGCCTGACGGTCGCCATTACCCGAACTCTCACATATACGAAGATGCCTCCATTATCCCTATGGACGAGCACTTGCTACAATTAGCATATAAGTACCTCGAAAGCATTCAGAACAGCGAGAACCCACTTGTACGGGAGTCTTGCGTTCTTGACCCTTATCTCTCTCAATCTCTTCGGATCAGGCCGCACACAAATTCTTCTTCAGTTCAAAACTGAAGAAAGCACCCTTCCCAACAACGTTCTCCTCTATGATAGAGGATTCCTGGACCCATCCCATAGGGTCTACTGCTGACACACTACAAACACGCGCACACAGTACAAGACAGCACAAACACACACACATACACACCGACCAAAGCGCAGATTATCAGACGCCAAAGACGTGATCCGCGTTTACTACCGGACTCAAGACCTGCCGGTCTTGTACGATTTCTTTCTCACCATCCCCCCATCCAAGTAGTTAGAGAACAATTGAACTAACCCTGTCCACACTATCCTTAGATACCTCCTTCCCCTTTCTTTTCAGATATCTTGAGACCGAGCCCAACATCTTCACGAATGTGGGTGATTCTGGTTATCGCAAGATGACCAGAAGCCAGAGACAAGATGAAGGTCACATCTGTCCTTGTCTCGCTAAAATCGGCCCTCTCGCCACCCATTTTTTTTTTTTTTTTTTTTTTTTTTTGATTCGAGGATCAGTCTCGATTGGCGTCAGAAGTGCAAGGACGCCAATAAACGAATTTACTGATAAAAAAACTAAATACTTAATAAACGCCAATTCTAGAAAGTACTGGAAAACCGGAGACTCTGAGCAGTAGAAAATTCAAGGCTATGAGACAGAGGGAAATGAAACGCCGAATCAGAATGAGAAAAAACGGTATAAATACGTCGCACGCAGATCAAGGAGGAGAGTAAGCAGTCAAAGACGCGATAAGTAAGGAAGCGATAAGTCTCGATAAGTGAAAGAGGAGTCACCGAATTATTAACGCTACATCAAGTAACGGTTGTTATTAACGGACTAATAAAGTGTTTACTAAGAAAATCGATTTAACGGCTCTTATTTATTAAAATTATTAATCCAGCTAACCCTAAGCTCGAAACAGTATGTTAGCCGCACGAGTCATTTGACTCGTCCGTGCTAGGTTTAGTGTTTAACGTGCACAGTTATTTTCTTTTCTCTAAAGTAATAAGAAAAAATGGATAAGCAAATAAAATAATAAAAAGAATAATTGCAATCAATTATTTCATTTGTTCTAAAATACTTGTTTTGAAGTTAAATAATATTTTTTGCCTTGGTCAAATTTTTTTATTTACACTTGAACCGTTTTTCTTTTAAGGAAAAAACACAACTTTATGTCTTCTGAAACGTAAGTGTTCTTGGAGTTAAATTTGTGTTTTGCTTTTTGTTAAAACATTATTTGTTTGAGTAAATAATATATTCAAATAATAAGACGTTCTGTTATTATTACTATACGTAATATGTAGTTTAGAATAAATGTTTGGTTTTGTTTTTCTTTTTGACCGCATTCTTCTGTTTTGTTAAAAAAAAGCTTTATCTTTGGTTAGAAAATATAATTTTATTTTGTTTAAGGAATACCTTCTGTTTTGTTTAAACCATAAATTCTACTTTAAACACGTGATAAGTATACCCGCCTGTCACGCGGGAGACCGGGGTTCGATTCCCCATCGGGGAGCCTTTGGCGCAAGACTAATAACCTTGCCCGGAAAAAACAAATCATTATGGAAAATTTAACAAGCCTCAGGATTTGCTAAATAAGGCCAAGACCGGTTCCCGGTTGTAGTGACGATGATGATGATGATGATGATAATATTATCCTTGTTTAAACAATGTGTATTTATGTTTTAAACAATAATTATGCCTGTGCTAAAAATAAGTCTGATTAAGTTCAGTTAAAAATATCTTAAATGTTATTTACTATTGAACTTAAATATTTATTTTTCGTGTTTGGTTAAAATAATCTTAAATAACATTTTTATTGCGCTTTAATAATTGTATTCTCTCTTTTAAATCAAATTAATGTATTTATTTATTTTCCTAACAAAGAAAAATAAAATGCTCTGCTCAAATTGTATTATATGATCAGAAAATAGTTAGAAAATATAAGATAAGAAAAATTGAATGAACCAAATTATTTCACTAGTGTTTACAGAGAATTTATCCCGAGGTTTTGTTTGTATTTCATTATGTTCACATAGCGATTTTTGGTTAACTATGATTAATTTATTTAAGTTAGTCGAATAATCTAAAGGCAGTAATTTATATTTGTATTTTGCAGAACCCTGTTCAACCGGTGATAGTTTTGATAAATTATTGTATTGTAATTAAAAATTTGTGTATTCTTGCCATGGAACCTATTCGTCGCGAACGTAGACTCCAAACTGTACTTTACCCTTATTGATCTGGCTGGCACTTGAAAGCACTTAACTAAGTAATTAGAGATTACTGGATAATCGAATCCTGAAGTCGCGTGCATTTTATCTTATTAAAAACATACTGGATTCATTCTGCAAGTTTTGGGTTTTTTTTTCTTTCAGAAAAATGAAGTCATTCTCAATCTGCTTCTGCCACAATATGGGCTCTGTTCCAACCCAGAATTTAATCTCTTGGCTAAAACTACACGTTCGTAAGCGTATCATACATTACTGCTTTCTTTACGGAAGCCCAAATTTGGATAGAAATGCATCCTTTAACGAATTTGATGCTCTATCTGATTCTATCGATAGGATCTTGACCCTATATCCGCAGACTGAAATCGTTATTGCGGGTGATTTTAATGTGCATAACTCTCAGTGGCTTCGTCACTCCGGAACAACAATACCTGAAGGTCAATGTGTCCAACTTTTTGCTGATTCAAACAGCTTAACTCTAGAAATAGTCTAACTAATCTGAAACCAATTATCTTTGCACTTAGCGTAACACAGGCAATAACTAATACAGATATTTCCGATTTTAATCTACCTGGACATAGCTTAGTGCCTCTGTTCTTTCCGCATCGTGGTCCAGCCGCATACATACAAAATGATATTGCTTATCACCTTCTGCCACAATATGGGCTCGGCTCCAATCCAGAATTTAATTTCTCGTGGCTAAAACTTCACGTTCGCAAGCATATCATACATTACTGCTTTCCTCACAGAAGCCCAAACTTGAATAAAAACGCATCCTTTAACGAATTTGGTGCTCTGTCTGATTCTATAGATGGGAACTTGACCCTATATCCGCACACTGAAATCTCAGTGACTTCGTCACTCAGGATAGACTTCACCTAAAGGTCATTATGCCCAGCTCCCTGCTTATTGAAATAGTTTAACGCCACTGGCCAATGTGCCAACACGGGTACCAGATATATATGGTCATTTCGCCAACACACTGGACCTGTTTCTCACCCCCCACCCAAACAAATACACAATTGAAGTTTCCTCACCCTTGGGCACTTCAGACCACTGTGCCGTGTCAGCTAAATTTCCTCTAACCAACAGCAACGTTAATGAGAAAGCTCCCAAAAGAACAGTATGGTTCTACGAGAAAGCCAACTGGGAAGGTCTGCACGACTTTTTTGGGAGGTTCAATTGGTCGTATTTTTCCTCAATAACGATGTTGACTCTATAGCGGACACATTGACAGACACGATTCTACTTGGCATGCGGAACTTTATTCCACACAGAGTAAAGAGTATCACACTCAAGAGAAATATGTGGTTTGTTACGGACCGACCTTGAGTCCAGGTCCCCCCAGAATCCACTAATCCCCCTTCGTTTCCCCTCTTTACCTATAAAGGGAGAACAACTCCCCAAGTAGTTAATTTGCATAAACTACTTTATGCAAATTCTACTTGGCAGAGAAATTAATAAAAACCGACGTTGGCGTCAAATAATAAAAATAACAACGGCAAAAAAAAAAAAAAATAATTCAATTCGACGTAAATCTTCGAGCGACACAGTCGACAATCTGAAAACACAATATATGACGAGAAAGCAAATCTAAAGTTACGTTAACGATAACAAATTAACAATAGAAGTCCTACAGGAAGGCTTAACAAGAACCTTAACAGGGGAGCAACCTCTCAACGCCGCCTGCAACGAGTCAGCGGACAATCAACAACAACACAGCGACCGCTCAACGGTCGCCCAAGCTTAATCACCGTAAGTTCCCTTCCTATTTTAAATTACACTATTAATAAATAATCATCCTATATTCGAATATTGTCGGCGCAAGGCTAATAACCTTGCCCGTAAAAATAAATTATTATGGAAAATTTAACAAGTCTCGAGACTTTCTAAATAAGGCCAAGACCGGATCCCGGTTGTAGTGCCGATGATGATGATGATATTCGAATATTAATATATTGTTAAACAAACTATAACAGGTTCAATTCCGGGTGCAGAGGAGCCACTAAGGCTAAAGAGTTGAGCTTCCTGTTGTATAAATCAAACAATACTGAGGAAAACCGGAAAAGATTTAAGACAGCTAGAAATGACTGCAATGCGTATATTCAACGCGCCAAGTTCTTGCATGACCAGAGAGTGAGACAAAAAATACTACACTCTCCCACAGGTAGTAGAAGCTTCTGGGGATTCGTGAAAAACATTCAAAACTCAGTCTCTTCATCCATTCCATCGCTTATAGTCGATGACAAACCAGTCACCACTGCAATAGAGAAGACGAGTCTACTTGCTGCACATTTTGCAGCGAACTCAACGCTGCCTGATACCACATCAGTTCCACCTCAGCTTGAGCATAAACAGCACACCATGAGCCAGATTCGCTTCCGAACGCGTACTCTTGCCCGCGCACTCAAAGAGCTAAACGCAAACAAATTCGTTGGTCCGGACGGCATTCCCCCAATCCTCTTGAAGAGATGTTCCTCTTCACTCTCTAAACCAGTGTGGAAACTCTTCCATTTGTTTTATTCTACTGGCCATTTCCCAAATAGATGGGAGTCAGCCAACATTCCCAAAAAGGGCGACAAATCATCCCTTTCTTCTTATCGACTCATAGCACTAACTTCTATTCTCTCCAAGGTAATGGAATCTCTTATTAACCGTTAACTTTCGAAATATCTGGAATCAAATGACCTCCTCAATGACCGCCAATATGGCTTTCGTAGCAACAGGTCCACAGGAGATCTGATGGCGTACCTTACCGAAAAGTGGAGCCATTCCATCCACTACCTCGGTGAAAACAAGGTAGCCGCATTGGATATTTCAAAAGCCTTCGACAGAGCTTGGCATCTAGCTCTTTTGTCAAAATTGCATTCATATGGAGTGGACAATTCCCTGATCCAATGGATAAGAGACTATCTTTCTGGTCGTTCAATCCAAGTGGTTCTTGATGGTGTTAAATCTGTCTCCCATCAAATTAATGCAGGTGTTCCCCAGGGTTCTGTACTCTCACCCACTCTCTTCCTCATCTTTATAAATGAATTTCTTGTTCATTACCCACAACCCAATCCACTCGTTTGCCGATGATACCACATTGAATTTCTCATACTCGTATGAACACTCCCGTTCAAACGCTTCGAACGTCATTACCAACCAGCAGCTTAGGCTTGATACATTGAATTCAGAGCTCAACAGGATATATCAGTGGGGATTATCTTACAGAGTAGAGTTCAATGCCTTAAAAACTCAGTGCTGTCTCCTGTCGTCAAAGGCGAACCCCAACGTAAATACACTGTCGCAACGTATCGTGCAACGAACTTGCTGAATGTGTTCCGCTCCTCCAGACAATTTCCCGCGATATCCGTCAATCTGTGTATGCGCTTCAGTTCACGTTGAAAGTGGACTTTAGGCGCTCAAATAAACATAATTTTTAATTTAAATTTAGTTTAATTTAGTGAGAGCGGAACCCTCGTTTATTTCACTTAGTACAAGCGATAAAAAGAATTTAAAAGTAAAAACTTACGAACTAACTTAAAAACTAGGGATTACAAAAATTAATTTAGAATAATATGATGGTGATGTGGTCGGAAGGTGGCGGTGTACGTGATGGGGTGCCGAAGACCGGGTAGTAGGATAAAGGGGCGGGATGATTGGAATGTGTACGGGCAGTAAGAGTGTAGGTGGTGGGCGGGGCAAGGTCAGGAGGGGAAGAGCGGAGACGACGTTTGAGTGCAATAGGAGTGAGGTAGAAATCAAAGGAGGTAGGGTAAGAGTTTGCCCGCCTTAGCATTCGTGAAATGGGTTCATTACATCCGCAGGAAATGTGGTGGGAGGGCAGATAGAAGAGACGAGGGTTTCGTAGGTTACGGGGGTGGGTGTTGACTGCGATGGTGGAGAGCAAGCTAGGGCAGTTGATTGTGCCGGAGAGGAGATGTTGGATGAAGATGATATCGGCAGGAGTTCTGCGCTCCTTAAGTGTATTGAGGTTGATCAAATGGAGCCGGATTGTGTATGGGGGAAGAATCCGAGGATTCTCCCAGTTCAGTCCGCGGAGGGCAAAACGCAGAAAACGATGTTGCACGCTCTCGATTCTGCGGATATGGGACGAGCAGTGAGGAGACCAGACCTGACCTGTATTCAAGAAGGGGGCGAACGAAGGCTATGTAGAGAGAACGGGAAACGTAGGGATTAGAGAATTCCTTAGACCAGCGTTTCACAAACCCTAGGGCGGAGTTGGCCTTAAGAATGATATCATCGATATGTGGGGTGAAGCTGAGCTCCCTGTCAAATAAGATTCTGAGGTCACGTATTGAGGATACGTATGAAATCTGCTGGTTTAGCAGGAAGGACGTTTGTGGGAGAAGGTAATGGAGTGACATTTGACAACATTGAGTTCCAGGCAGTTATTACGGCACCAAGTTGAGAATCTGTTGAGGTCCTGTTGGAGAAGTGAGGAGTCGAGAGGAGAAATGATCGTTTTGTAGAGTTTGGCGTCGCCCGCATAGAGGGAGATGGATGAGTATTTAATAATGGAGTCTACGTCGTTGATGGAAAGGATAAATGGGAGGGGGCCTAAATGACTGCCCTGCGGAACCCCTGACGTGGGAAGAAAAGGATCGGAAAGGGAGGATCTGAATTTGACACGGTAGGATCGGTCTTTCAGATAAGAAAATAACAATTTGATCAATAGGGGTTCGAAACCTAGGGAGGACAGCTTGAAAAGGATGAGATTATGGGAGATTTTTCAAAGGTCTTGCTAAAATCAGTGGTGATAACATCGACTTCGTTGCCATTCTCTAAGGCACGGAGAGCATGGGATGAGAACTCGATCAGATTCGTTGTGGTCGACCTACCAGAAAGGAAACCATGCTGGTTGGGTGAGATGATGGATTTACAACTGAAAGATACCGCATTGTAAAAAAGCCCTTCGAACAGTTTGGGGATATTAGACAGTTTGCCGATGGGTCGGTAGTTGATGATATCATTTTTAGGTTCCTTTTTATGTATGGGGGTGACATAAGAGGATTTCCAGATACTAGGGAAGGTCCCTTGAGAAAGGGATAGGTTGAAAATCTTTGATATCGGGAGAGAAAGAGAAGTGGAACAGTTCTTTAAAAATACAGACGGGAGTTGTTGCAGTTCCGCAACATGTATCACATGATACCATTCCGGAAAAAGCACACCACACGGAACGCCACCTATTGCCGAATAGACAAAAGCAAAATTGTCTATTCATGTGACGTTTTCCAGGTAACTGTTTACACACAGTGCTTGTTTACTGTTTTTCTAACAATTTTGTTTTGAAGTTTGCGGTTCGGTGCAATTTTGTATACGGTGTTTGCAGCACCTGTATGTATTTGTTAACGTTAAAGAATTGGAATGAGACGGTGCCTTTAGCACCTGTGCTTTAATATATATACGTTATGAAAAAGGTTTTTTGGACGGTGCTTTCAGCACCTCTTGCCTGACATTGTCCATTTAATTTAATAATAAAAATAAAGTTAAATTTTGTGTAATGTATGTGCAAAAATTTTGTTTAATTACTGCCCAATGCGGCAGTCATTCGCTGGCTTCCAACGCCAAATATAGTTTGCTGTCCCGTCGAGGAGGAACTCGACGCGGAAAACAACGTTTTGCTGTTTCCCAGATGGCGAACCATCTGCAACAACGGAGTGCGTTCCCAACTGGCGAAACAGGAGTCCATCAGGTCCAGGGCTGAACTCGTCTTTGAATAAGTTTAGTTTCTCCTCAGCTACGTGAAGCTGAATAAGTTGAGGGGTGAAAGAGCCAAAGGAGAATTCGGGCAAGTCATTGAAATACGACGGATTGGGTTCGAAGGAGACGTCTGTGCAGGATTTATTGAAAAACGACGCGAACGGGTTGGAAATAGTTAGGTGGTTGTTTGACGTAGTCGCGCCATAAGAGACGGAGTTAGGATATGCGTCGGATTTACGTTTATAATTTATAAAGTGGAAAAAGGATTTGGGATCATTGATCAAATTGGATTGTGTTTTAATAAGGTATTTGGAGTAGAGGGAGTTGTAGAGTTCGGAAAATTTATAAAAGGACCCGAGATAGTTGGAGTAGTTTACAATGGATCGCATATTGAGGAAAATGTTCCATAAGTTATTCCTTTTGTTCCGAAGATTGCGGTTGTACCAAGGCGGCGAAGAAACCGATGACCTGCGGCGAGAATAGGGGACATATAAGGCGACGGCATGGCATCTTTTACACCCAAATGATCAAAGCGAAACGCTGTTTTGCTAAGATGCTCATTTAGGAGGCGGAAATTAGCCTTGTGGAAGTTGTAAGAAAAGCAGTCAGGAGGTAGAGGGGGCTGGGTTTCGTGTTCGAGATATAAGGATAAGAGCAGTGGGGGGGTGATACTTATCGATGGTAGAGAGGGCGTGTGGGCTGGGGGTAACTGAGGACATGAGTGGGTCGGTTGTGAACACGAGGTCCAGCTGTCTCCCCATATGATTTAGGACATTGCTAATTTGATGGAGGTATGAGTCGGTGATGCCGTTTATAAAAATACGTTCATTAGAACTAGTGGGGTTAGAGACGTAGAAGGCTTGTTCGTCAGCCGATGTCCATTGTAGGTGGGGGAGGTTAAAATCGCCAAGAACGACGATATCGTCTATTGCTGTGCTTAACTCTGTAAGGTTATCAACCGCCTCAATTGGGAGTTCGTATGACGCGATGGGTCGAGAGGGAGGAATATAGAAACAAATAATAAATAGAGACTTAGGGCGCTTGTTAATTTTCATAGCGACGTAGTCAAGAGAGAGTCATTCTTTAGACGAACCACACGAATGTGGACTGTTCTGCCTGATCATGTGTTTCCTGGCCGTTGTGATGTCCAGACATTCAAGACCAATATACATCGACACCTCCTTTCCTTATCCACTTCCTCTCCATCCGCTCGCACTGTACTCTGACATTTAAGGGTACTTCAAAATCACCTTTTGTGCGCGCGTTAGTGTAAAAAAAAAATCACTTCTGGGGTTTCATTTTTAATACAGAGTAATACACTGAAGTGGCGCAAGGTTATTAACCCTGCACGGAAAAACAAATTATTATGGAATATTTAACAAGCCTCAGACTTGTTAAATAAGGCCAAGACCGGATCCCGGTTGTAGTGCCGATGATGATGATGATACACTGAAGAATTTTCAAATAATAGATTCTTTTTACTGGATTAAAAGATAATTTGAACTTCGTATAGTAAGAAGAAAACAATTTTGTACATATACAATATTGTTTCGAAACGAATGGTGTTTTTTTCAAAACACGATTTTTTAAATAATCAAATAGTCAATTCTTTTTACTGGATTAAAAGATATTTTGAACCTTGTGTAGTAAGGAGACAATTTTATACTTATACAATTTTATTATATATCTTCTTGTATAATAAGGAGGAAACAATTTTATACTTATACAATTTTGTTTTGAAACGAATGCGGTTTTTTCAAAACATGATTTTTTATAATGCTACGCACCATAACTCAGACCGTTTTCATTCAATCGATATAAAATTTGATAACATCTTTAAAATTACACACCGAAATACTTGGGCTGATTTCAATGATTAATTTTTTTGAGTTTTTATTAACAGACACTTTTGTTCTAAGAAATTGTAAAAATGTTTCTAATGCTCACCGAATTGAATTTAACAACAATTTTGTTTTTCAAAATCCGCTATATACTCGTTATTAACAGTAGTAGCCCACTTTTGTTTTAAAAAATTAAAAAATTTCAAATGCTCACCGAATTGAATTTAACAACAATTTTTTTTTTAAACCCCCATTATATTTTACCTGTAGATTAAGATAGAATTTTTTTTTTTTTGGATTTAGATTTGATAGCTTTATACTTTTTTTATACTTTATATATAGCAGAACACCTAATGGCTCCAACACCGACATTTTTCATAATTTTTTAATATAAACATTTATTTTGATATAAAACATGATATTTAGATACTTTAGTAGTATTATTATCTACAACTTTATCTTTAACCACAAAAAGAAAAATCCGGTGTATTTTAAACTACCACGGTGGTGCTCCTCCTTAAATCTAACTCTGATTGCTTATATGTTAGAAGCAACAAACATTTCCAGTTTCGTTCCTTTTGATCATTTAAAGACCCCTATGAACTAACTAGAAATACAGATGTCTCCTGGCTGCATCAAGGTCTAACACGGATGAATCGCATATTTCCAACATAACGTTGCTTTCGTTCCTTTTCGGCCGCTTTAAGGTCCAACAAAATTTACAAAATATCTAGAGTCACAGCTGTCCGTTGGTAGTAATTACCTTCTGTTGTAAGTTTCTTCAATTTTCTTCTTCTTGATGATGTTGAAAGATTTGAACATTTTCGATATAGCTTTATTCTCGTTTCTTTTTGGTTGTTTCATAGTCTATCATCTAATGACAGCGAAGGCCGAGAATGGATTGAACATTGTTGGTATAGCATTACTTTCACTCTTTTCGACCGTCTCACATGAACTAAAATTGATGAAACCTTTATAAGTACATCTACCTTCAGGACGTGTGGTCGATAATTGAGAGTAAACTATTTGTACAATTTCTTCAGATAATTCCTTAAAATTTTGATTTTGAAAGATTCCAACATTGAAGATATTTCCGATATAGTCTTACTTGCATTCCTTTTTTTGCTTCTTTCATTGTCTAACATCAAGCAAAATTGATAATCTTACTATACTATTACTATTTATTGGTCTGTAGGAACCCGGAAGTTCATGACCTCACCGACTCGACTCCGCCATCGTTCCCTGTCCTGTGCGCTCTCCTTCTACGCTTGGCCATCCATCCGATTATCTCAAGGTTAAACCTTACATTGTTCTCCCATCTCCTTCGGGGCCGTCCTGCCGGTCTCTATCCCGTTGGTTTACCATCAAGAATTCTACGCACGGTCCTATCGTTGCCCATTTGCGCCACGTGTCCGGCCCATCTTAATCTTCGCGACCTGTAGGTTTGAGGTATAGCTCTTCCAATTCACTTTTGTGGAGTGGACTATTAACAAGTTACTATGGACAATTTAACAAGTCTCGTATATGGACCAGATACCGGTGGAGAGACTTGCTAAATAAGGGCAAGACCGGATCCCGCTTGTAGTGCCGATGATGTGACGAAGATGTTCCACCGCGTGTCGAGGGGAAGTGTTGTGAATTCGCTTTCGCGCTTCACGATCAGCTACCACAGATGACGCTTTCGAGGCCGTGGACTCTGCATTTTCACCTCAAAATTAGCGACAGTGAAAGATACCATTAGGCTCCTCGATAGTATAGTGGTTAGTATACCCGCCTGTGACGCGGGAGATCGGGGTTGGATTCCCCGTCGGGGAGCCTCTAGCGCAAGACTAATGACCTTGCCCGGAAAAAAACAAATAATTATGGAAAATTTAACAAGCCTCAGGACTTGCTAAATAAGGCTAAGACCGGTTCCTGGTTGTAGTGCCGATGATGATGATAATGATGAAAGATACCATTTACCCAAAATAGTATCTCTGTACAAAACAAAAGAAACTGCAAAATTTTACTACATAACGATGCATTCATGAAACCATTGTACCATCGAGGAAGGCTTTCAATTCCCTAAACCTAATGATTCTATAGCGTTTGCGATGATAGTGAAGAACGTGTGATTCAAACTGACGATATGACGGGTAGAATCACTAAAAATGGAACCAATGCTCAACAGATCAGGTCACTGCCGCGTACACGAATTCGATTTCTAAACTCATGTACATTCAACTGACGTGGAATTGCTTTGTTATTGCTTCGTATACAGCTGATGCGTTTTCTTCTTCGATTTTCTTTCGGTGTTCTTCACTATTTGCTTGTATATTGTGTGTATCTGTTAGAAACGCCACACTACTCCCTCCTCAGTAACTTTGTTACGATCAACTTCGTGTGCAAACGACGGAGCGAGGAACGAACGACCGAGAGGACGCCGGAGCAGGCGAGTGTGTCGGTGCTCTATCGGGAGGTCGTGATCGACCAGTAAAGTTGGGTTTACCTATGGGAGATTGTATGTTGTGTGTATACAGATCACGTCGGATTGTTGCGTTAAGCAAGGATAGTGAAGACGGTAATTTGAACATACGATGAAATGGGAGAGAAGCGAAGCAATGAAGCATCAGGCTACTGCCGTGTGAACGAATTCAATTTCTAAATTCAAGTACATTCAACTGATGTCGAATTGCTATGTTATTGCTTGGTATACGGCTGATGCATTTTCTTATTCGATTTTCGTTCGGCGTTCTTCGCCATTTTCTTGTATAGAGTGTGTGTATCTGTTACAAACGCCACAATTCAATATTAACATCAAAATGAGGCTTGACCGCCCTACTAAACGGAAAATACCTCATATATTTGTTCTCTATTAAACAATTGCTTTCCTAAAATGTGCCATTATATCACGTTTTCACTTGCACTATAAAGACGTCGCAATGTTTTTGTCGAAATGCTTTTGTTCCGAAGCCGCCAGCGACGTGTATACCACTCAAGTACATTCAACTGATGTGAAAGTGCTATGTTATTGCTTCGAATACAGCTGATGCATTTTCTTATTCGATTTTCTTTCGGTATGCTTCACTATTTGCTTGTATATTGTGTGTGTATCTGTTAGAAACGCCACACTACTCCCTCCTCAGTAACTTTGTTGCGATCAACTTCGGGGTAACCAATTATAGCGTTTGCGACGATAGTGAAGAACGTGTGATTCAAACTGACAACATGACGGGTAGAACCACTAAAAATGAAACCAATGCTCAACACATCAGGCCACTGCCGCTTGTATGAATTCGAATTCTAAACTCAAGTACACTCACTCAATTGATGTGGAATTGCTATGTTATTGCTTGGAATATGGCTGATGCATTTTCTTATTCGAATATGCATTTGTCGCAGAAACAAAAACGACGTTTATGTAAGACCCTACCAACGCGCTAAGGCACTGCTCGCTAAGGTTTGGGCTCGCAGACACGGTGCGGGGCTCAACGTAACGCCTTACTGCATGTTATATTGTAGAGCGCGGCACGGCAACTGAAAATTAAATCGTAGCGCAATTGGTTAAGGAGATGTTTGCCACTTCTATATCCTAAAGATAACCAATATCAGTACGCACCTGTGCAGAATATCTTACTCAAGTTAAGAAGATGTACCTGTTGGAAAAATCATTGGTGGGAGAGCATTTTATGCACATCATCAGAACATAAGCAATCTTCATAGGAAGTGTGATATACAAAGCTGATGATTGGGGTTTGAATACTTAATACCATCATTCCGCAGCCGCGAAATCGACGAAGGATAATAATTGCAAGTGCGGATCTACTGGTATCTCTTTCTTTAAAATTCATTTTCCATCTAAAATTCTGCTAAAACTTCATGAACGTGATTTCATCTTTAAAATGAAATCAGTCTTGGTATACCTCTCAACTTGCTTTATCGTAATCCAAATAATTCATATAAAACCTAGAAGTTTCCCAACTGTTAATAACCTAAAATTTAATAAAAACTCTTATCTATAACTTCTATCCCCCATTCTTGTCCGGAAGGAGACTGCATTCCAACAGATCCAAAAAATTAGTCACACAATTGAAGTTTCTTTTCAAAGCAAACTCTACATTTCATTTAATTATTTGTTATTTAACATAATCTTATAAAGGAAACTTGTAATAATACTTACAGGTGATTCTTGTATAGAAAGAAAGCATATTTTGTGTTTAAGTATTTTCTAAGAGAGCCATCCATATAAATTGGAAATTTGATTAGAATTTAATAATATGATCTTTTTTCCGTCTTCTTTTATACACATATGTATGTATATATATTTTTAACTTTATTTGTTGCCTTGCAATGTTTTGTTTTAAATGTTTTTTTTGTATATACGTTTAGATAATTTTATTTGTTAGTCATGGTTTTACATTTTTAAATTCTTCCTGTCCCACTACTATTGAATTCATTTATAAATGTGTCCTTTTTATATTTAAAAGTTCTCTGGCTTAATACAAAGGTTATATATTTAAATTGGTATTTAGAAAGCATTCAATAGATATATATAGAAAGTAGAGTGAAATAAAATTAAATATATTTATAAAAAATAAAATAGAAACGAGAATCAAATAAAGAGATGAACGAAAAAGAAAAAAAATCTTATAGATTGGGTAAATATTTTTATTATATAGTATATAAAAATTCTTATAAAAAGCATATAAAAAATAATTTAATTGTCACCCAACATAACGGGTTACATACTAAATAGTTGTAGAAGCAAACAATTTTAAACAAGGATATTGATGTTAAAATTAAAAACTGAATTAAAAAAATATGTATAAAAAATGGCAATAGCAATTCGTAATTATTCTTCTCTTTAATCTCTTTCGGTTGTTTTTATTTATGCTTTGATTTACGATGTTGTTTTTGTTTTTGATCTTTTGATTTTATGTTAATAATGTTGAATTTTGCATTGTGATTCAAGTTGAATTCTTGCTGTTTGTGAGTTACTTTTATTTTTATTTTGTTTTGTTTTTTATGTTTTTTTTTGTTGCTTTTTTTTGTTTAAATATTTTAATTATAATTTTTATCTTTTATTATATATCTTATATGAGCTGCTTCTAGCCAGATGTTGCTGCAATAGAGGTATCGCAGTTATCCTCATCAGTAGCTGGTTGTAAAGCTGCCTTCTGTTGGCGTACAATTTCGGCACGACGCTCCTTAATATGAAAAAGAATCAAATTTATAGATTAAATTAAAAATCGTTATACACAATTTAGGAACATGAAATGATTATTATTGTGAGATGATAATGCATAAATGAAAAGATAAAATTGAATTAGTGAGAATGAACCTTTTATTTGGAAGTGTTTGTGATGTTTTACGAATTGGTATTGATAAACTTTGTGGTCTTGGAGAAAAATATCGTTGCAGTGTTTTATTCGATACATGTATTGTAGAACGATCTAAAGAACCTATAAGTAACAACAATATCTGTTTTGAAATGTATCGGCTTGAGCGAAAAGCGTTATGCCTTTTTTGAAATATACTACTCTTATATAGTCGCAGAAGTATTCGTTGTAACTATAAGTTGATGTAATAATAGTCTCTTTCAACCCTAACCCCACCCTCCTCAACGCCCCAAAACCCCTAAGCCACATTCTCCCCGCTTATCCCACACCACCTACCGCCACAATAACATCAAACAAATATCCCAATTTCTTCAAAACCCTTTCTATTAACCCATCAGACGAGTCATTTTCCAAGTCCTTTTACCTTCCCTGCTCTACTCATCTATCTACCGCCCCATATATTTCTAGTCACTCATCGAGTTCCCCGCGTTATAAACCCACCCCCCTCATCTCAGGCCCTCGTTCTCAACCTATCACTGATCCGGTCTTCCCTCCCACAGTAAAAATCACACAGCTTACCTTCAAAACATCTGAGTACCGCTACGCACTATCCAAACTAAGACACAGAAAGACATATGAAATTATTCGTCTCTTTCTAGCGTATCTCCACGACAAATCTGATTCTGTCTCCTATGAAGGCAAAAGCAAAACCAGTGTCAAACTCTCTATTTAACAGGAAGGTTTGCCTACTGACGTTCCCAGTCTCCACAAACTAATTGTAAAATTCCACGTAATTTTCAATTTATCCCCTCATAAAGTGTCAAATAACCTTAAAGCTTTCCACCATTTCGTTCACTCCAGAACGTTATCATATCTTCAATGTAGTAAAGCCGACCTCAACAAGTGTTTTCGTGCTTAAACTCCTAGCCCCCCCCCCCCCCCCCACCGTCCACCAAAACCGACAGTATAACTCCCCTTGCCTTTATTATCAGAACGTAAGTGGTCATCGCTCAAAACCTCAATCCATTTTGTAAAACTCCCTTGGCCTACCTGTTGACATTTTCGCTTTAAGCAAAACGAACATAATCCCCGGCATTCATAACCTGGAACTGTTTCCTCCCGGTGTACGCCGAAAGGCATTACACAAAATTGTATCGTGTAATTTAGAGTGTTCGTGTAGAGCCAGTAAATTATTTTAAGAATAAGAAAATATTGTAAATAGGATTTAGCATTTTAGTCCTAAGTCAACATTTGTTAAATTATTGTACAATAAATGCGTTATTAAACAACTGTTTCCTCCCGCGTTTACCATTTTTCGCGATGACCTCCTCAATCATACTACTGACTTTTCCCCCGGCCGAGGACTGCTCATCGCTGTGCATAACAGCCTCGGGTAGTCACTCATCGCTTTCCCTGCCTCCTTCAAGCTGGACTTTGTGACTGTCAAAATCACTCTTCCTCGGAAATCAGCCTATTGAAGTTTACGACCTAGCTCTTAATTGTATCGATCATATAATCGAGCTGAGTAATTGCGAGGACGACATCATCTTCTTCGGAGATTGTAATCTTCCACAGCTCAATGGGGTTTTATCTGACGTTCAATCACAGTTCACATCGCACACCACCTCTGCCAAAGAATGTTTCTTCATTGATCGACTAGATGATTCTTGCCTCTGTCAGGCCAGGAACGTTCGAAACCTCTTGGGTAGGCAGCTAGACCCCACCTTTACAACAGACCCTATCAATACAGCTCTCTTATCCACCCCCCCCCCCTCACCTCCGGGCTTTCGTCTGTAGACCACCACCACCCTCCTCCTCTCTTGACTTTCTTTCGAGTCCACTCGCCACCGCCCGTCCTCCCTTTCAATCACTACGCCTACGATTTCCATAAAGCTATCGTTTGCCTCATCAACGACTACCTAGGCTGCATTTCGTTCAACTACAATTACCTATCCGTTGAAGATACCACCAACCACTTATATACCGAAATCCTTTACTCTATTTCCCCGTTCGTTTTCTACTCTAGACAAAGAACATCAATCTCTTCCCCTCCATGGTACAACCACAAGCTTTGCTCCCTACGTAAAAAAGGAATAAATTATGGGTCATCTTCTCTCGGAATAGAACTATACACGACTACTCCAACTTTCTTGGCTGTTACCCCCCAATTCACGGAATCTTTCAACACCCTTTATCGCAACTATCTCAACAAAACTCAGACCAATCTCAAAAATGACCCCAAACAAAAGGATTAACTCCTTTGTTCCTGACCTGTCATACTTCAACTACGTACCTAAATTTCTCCGCGTGCCCCTCTCCACAACTCCTTTGATCCGACCTTAATTGAATCCATACTACTGCAATTCAAAAACGAGTTTACACCGGGCCTTGAAGGTATCCCTGCAATCCTCGTCAAGAAATGCTCATTCATTCTCTCTGCTCCCCTCTCACTGATCTTCAATCTCTCATTCTCTCAAGGTATACCCCCCACAAGGAAAACCTCCTTCATTACCCTCATCCACAAGAAGGGTCCCAAAATTGGTGTCGCGAACTACCTCCCCATCGCCAAACCGTCCCACTTACCGTTTTCGTTGCAATCTTTTATTTCACCAAGGCAACGTGGTTTTGTCAATGGCCAATCAACTACAAGCAACCTTGTGGAGTTCACTTCATTTACACTCTCAGCACCAGAGCACGGTAACGGGGTCGACATGGTCTCAATCGACCTCAGTAAATCATTTGACAGAATCTCTCACCATCTAATCCTCTTCAAATTATCCGCCATCGGCTTCGAACCTGGATTGCTGAAATGGATTTCTTCTTACCTAAAGGATAGACTTTATTCCGTTCGGTTCAGATCCATGGTATCCAATCCCTTCTTTGTGGCCTCTGGGGTCTCTCAAGATAGCCACCGGGAACCTCTCCTATTTATACTTCATCATCATCATCATCGGCACTACAACCGGGAACCGGTCTTAGCCTTATTTAGCAAGTCCTGAGGCTTGTTAAATTTTCCATAATGATTTGCTTTTTCCGCTAGAGGCTCCCCGACGGGGAATCGAACCCCGGTCTCCCACGTGACAGGCGGGTGTACTAACCACTATACTATCGAGGACCCCCTATTTATACTTGCCACTAATGAAATTGATAAGGTCATTAAGAATTCCAGCTTGTGCCTATACACTGATGATACCAAGTTATACAAGATAATTGAGTCACCCCTAGATTCTGCACTGCTGCAATCAGACCTTGACAGCTTCTCGACTTGGTGTGACAAACATTTCTTTGTACTTGTTGCAAAACGCAACATGGTCCACCCAAAACATAAACGTATCATGTAAATTTCAATTTCAATTACGTAATCACGTAAAATTCGATTACGGAAGGCCTATGCAAAAGGCAATATGACACGCTTGCGACCGACCTCACTGCCGTCGGCAAAATACTTTCAATGTCGACCAAGGCGGAGACCGAAGGAAGGTGTGAAGCAAATGGAGAAAATTATGATCCAAACGTTCACATGGTTTCCACAAGCAACAGCATTAGAAGGTTCGGCTCGAATTAAGGTCAGCGAGAGAGATACGTGATGGAGCGTAATCGTAAAGGGATTGCAAGTCGGTGGCCGACCATAGTCAAGGCCATCGTGAAACTTCTGTTTGGTAGGAGACAAAGGGACAAAAAAAACGAGGCAGTCGTTGGCAGGCAGTCAGTCATCAAAAACGCCTTCGTCGGTTTCGCTCGAATAACCCCTTGGAATTTTTATATATGTGAAAAAATAGTTTTTGATAAATTGTTGGTTAATTAATAAAGAAAGTATTATATTGATAGTCGGCTTTTTCACTTCATCGTGATTTAATATTTCACCTTAATGTATTTGGAGTTTGTATTCATTAAGAAATTTCAAAACCGTGTTTCAGATAACAAAGCCTCCGCAGTGCGATATAAATACAAATTTTGTGATTTTCGAAAGCTATTTACGTCTCGTACTCACTTGAAATCAATTGTGGTCCCTCGAGATTTTTTTTGCTAGTCTCCGACGCGAAACAGTACTTAATATCGTTAAATGCCAATCTATTACCTTTTCCGGTAAGCGTATTCATTCATCCTCACGTCCCTATTTCCTTCATAACCAACCCCTGACCGTTGTTCAATATATCAGGGCAAAGTCACTGATTACTTTCAACCCTTCAAGCTTAATACATTGAATTCCGACCTCAACAAGATATATCAATGGAGATTATCTAACCGAGTAGAGCTCAATGCCTTAAAAATTCAGTGCTGTCTCCTGTCGTCCAACGCGAACCCCAAAGTAAATACACTGTCGATGAATGGCACTTGCATCGACGAAGCCAAGGAACTATCAATCCTCGGCACTCGAATTAATTCGACTCTTAATTGGAGCGACCACATTTGTGAAGCTGCGAAAAGTGCGGCCAAATAATCCTTCCTTAAGAGATGCAAAAAATACTTCACTCCATCCAACATGGCCACTATTTACAAGGCGTATATTCGTCCCAAAATGGAGTTCAACTCCCATATTTGGTCAGGCGCATCTAAAACTGCATGACACGTGCTCAATAGGAAGCCAAAACGAGCAGTGAAACCTATTGGGGGCCCAGTTGTGAGTTGAGCAATTCCGTCGTTAGAACATAGGCGCAACGTATCGTACCTATATCTTTTCTATAGGTATCATCACGGTCGTTGCTCAACTGAATTTGCTCAATGTGTTCCGCCTCCTCAGACATTTTCCCGCAACACCCGTCAATCTGAGAATGCGCAACAATTCACGTTGAAAGTAAACTTCAGGCGCACAAATAAACATAGAGAGTCAGCCGAACCACACGAATGTAGAATACTCTAGCTAATCATGTGTTTCCCCGTCGTTGTAATGTCCAGGCATTCAAGACCAATGTACATCGATACCTCCTTTCCTTATCCACTTCCTCTCCTCCCGCTCGCACTGTGCTCTGTAATTTAAGGGTACTCCAAAATCCCCTTTTGTGCGCGTGTTTGTGTAAAAAAAAAAAAAAAAAAACCCGGCGAAGACCTGGCCCATCCTTGTCCCTGTTCAATCCAAGTTGACATGCAGTCTCCACGTGATACCCCTGGATAGCTACTTTGGCACCCGCCAAGTAGTGCAGCAATGCATGCAACGACATCCTGAGACGGGTTGGCGCGAGGCTTATAACCTTCCCCGGAAAAACAAATTATTACGGACAATTTAACAAGCCTCGGATATGGACCGGATACACGACGACGACCACGGAAACGAAACTGGCTAACCGATTTGAGAAGTTTCTCATGGAACGTGCGATCCACTACACAGAGCTCAAGCTGCACAGCAGCTAGCTGATGCCCTGGCCGAATATAAGGCTGATAACAGCATTACAAGAAATAAGATGGACGGGGAGTGGTGTTATTCAAAGAAACGAGTATGACATTTATTAGAGCTGTCATGCAAAACAGCATGTGCTCGGTGTGGGTTTTCTAGTGAGCCGAAAACTAAGGGCTGCCATTATCGGTTTTAATGCAATAGACGAAAGGCTATGCACTCTTCGCGTGCGAGGCAAGTTTAAGAACATAAGCCTCATAAACGTTCACGGACCTACAGAGGAGCTCCCTGACGATGAAAAAGAATAATTCTACGAGAACCTCGAACGGGCCCTCAATGCCTGCCCAAGATACGATGTGAAAATCCTTCTTGGTGCTTGCAATGCCAAAATAGGTCGGAAGCCGGTTTTCAGGTACTACGCAGATTCCCATAGTTTGCATGAGAACGCTAATGACAATGGACTACGAGCCACCACACCGGCAGCATCTAAGAACTTGCTCGTTGCGAGTACCAGATTTCCGCGTAAGGATATCTACAAAGCCACCTAGGTATCACCTGATGGAGCCACTTGCAACCATGTGTTGAAAGATCGCCGCCACTCCTCGAGCCTGACGTTGACACCCCAGTATGTGCCAATGTCGACTCGGATCACTATCTTGTGGGTATAGTTTTCCGAGCGCGGATTGCTTTACGGAGATGTATTGCATCCGCGAATCAGTTTGGATCAACGCGGCTGCCTTACGCAATGAGTGTACACAGTAACACATTTGGTCATGCGCTAAGACTCGCCCTCGGAGAGCTCGACGGAGGGAGAGTAAGTCCTGGGGCCAGAGTGGCGGGCGTAGAAGAGAAATGGACACGCCTTAAGAATACTGTCATTAGTACTGCCAACTCCATCTTAGGCAGTAGTCGTAGAGATCGGAGCGACTGGTTTGATGATGAGTGCAAACTACCGACTGAACGTAAGAAGGCTGCATACCGGGCAATTCAGCAGTCTCAAAGGACGCGGGTACGCAAGGAGAAATACAAAGAGCTCAGAAGATCTGAAAAAGACTCTACAGACAAAAGAAAAGTGCGTGGCAAAAAAATCTACCCAGTGAAATAGAGAAACGTAGAGAGCGACGTCTGTACCAGGCGCGGAAGTTATACCTAATAATCCGTAGTATGACGCAGTCCACATCACGCTGCACTTACTGCAAGGATAGAGAGGGTCATTTGATGGCCGATCCTGAAGGCTTTCTGGAGCGAGGGGAAGTGCACTTCAATGAATTGTTAAACGGCTAGCTCACAGGAGAATTGGGGGCTACACCCCCAATTGTAAGGTATTGTATTAATTTATGCTTGGATTAAGCCTAATAAATGAGGGTTCTGCTCCCAATAAACTATAAAAACTATAAATGCTGCCGCCACCAAGCATTGAGGAAACATTAAAAGCCATAACACAACTCAAATCAAATAAAGCCCCCAGAACTGATCGCATTGATTAGATGATTTGAAACTCTTCCGCACCTACCGTATTCTCCTGACATTTCCTCAATGGACTACCATCTTTTCCGCAATCTGGATTCATTTTGCCGGCAGAAGGTCTTCCGGAACCGAGCAGAGATCATAAAAACCTTTGAAGATTTCATTGCCTCAAAAAGTCAACACTTCTACGAAAAAGGAATATTAGACCCTGTATCACGTTGGAAGAATGTCATAGATGCCAAAGGATCCTATTTTGATTGAATAACAATTTACGCAAAAATAATATTGGCAATTCTTGACGGGAGACCAACGAGAAAGAGACCGATGGGAAGACCGCGACGGAGATAGGAGGACAAAATATATGATTTCGGCGAGAGTTGCGAAGTGGACCTCAAAGAAAGGACATACACGTCAGGGCTACAACATTGACGGTAAACAATAAAATTTCGAAGGAAATCAACAAAAGACTGTATTCCGGCAACACTACTTGGTATACGGGCAGCAAATTCAAAACTACTGTCACATAATATAAACGCTTCGTATTTATAGAACCATAATCAATGCGATTGTTCTATACGGATGTGACACATGTGCGCTTACAAAATGAGAAGACAACAGTTTCCACGTATTCGAGAATAAAGTTTTAAGGAGTATCTTTGGTCCTAAATCTGTTGAACACGCAGGAAGAGCTATACCTCAAACCTTCAGTAGTGAGAATAATCAGACTGGTGGGAAGACCGCCGCTGGGATGGGAGGACGATGTAAGGCGTAAGTTTGAAGAGGTCGGACCACCATAACACCACGGAGGGAACCGGATTCCAATGCTTAATATATGGTAATAGAACGCACCACGAAAAATCGAAAGTTTATTGATAGAAAATTAGTGAATTATATTAGATGAATTTATGTATCCAGAGCGAAAAAATGGAACCTTAACCAGCATCAACATTCATTTCGTTTGAGGCAAACTACATGTAACTCCAAAACTATTTGAATTGAGTGATCGAAAAAGTAATTTGGAAACCTTTAAAAACAAAATCTCATCGATTCTGGAAAACATCTTTCCTCGGTTCTGTGCTTGCGGATAGGTGTGGAAATATTTGAGGCTGTTCGAGCAAACCTTAATACGTATGTGGCACACGTCATCTAGCAAGTATCTTGGAAGCACTGACGAACGCGCGTGTTAGTTGCTTAGTTCCTGTGATTGTAGTGTGAAGCAGTTCCTTACGAAAAATATTGGATGAGAAACTCGGAAGCGATAAAAGGAAACGGTGTGGTGAGAGTGCCGATAGGTAAAAGATTTCAAAGTACAATTAGCGTCGTGTTGTACGTAAGTACGCCCCACAATGTGAAGTTCGCAATTGTAGCAGATGCTTGTTATCAAATAAGCAGATTTTGAAACGAATATCGGGAGAGAATGGGGAAAGGTTATAAGTACAATAAAATACACAAGAGTAGCGGTTTTACTTTATAGTTTAATGATAACTTTAAAATTTAAATGAAACATTTATCAAGATAAAATATCTGCCCACAGTCGATTGACAATGAGTGACCAAAGTCGATATTAGCTGGAGAATATATTGCAACGACCTAAAGCAATTGTTGGGATTAATTTTGAATTCGCTTGTTAATTTGATTGCCGGTTCGAAATTAGAACACATACGTCTGTTGTTGTAAAAAGTTAATTTGTTTTTTTAAATTTTTTGTTTAGACCTCTCTCGGGAGACGCGAACCTATAGCGCCCAGTGGGTGCCCCACGTTGCCACCAAATACGTGTTGCAGTTCTTTTTGAACAGTTGCAGGTTGTAACGCCCCAGGAGCACTCACACCGGGAGGGATTTCCACAGCTTCCCCACTCTGTAACGAAACGAGTTCTGATGCAGGGATGTTCGCGCTGTCGGGAGATGAACCGCAAACTGGTGCGATCCGTCGGATTGTCTTGTGGATCGCACATAAGCCGAATTGCGTGGAACAATACCACGAATCTCCGAAGAACAGTACCCGTGATAATATCAGTAAAACAGACAGAGGTCGGTACGCGCCTTCAATGTGATAGCGGTTGTAGTCCGGACGTCAGCACCGAGTACCCGATCAGGCGGATCGCTCGTCTCTCTATGCTCTCAAGTAGGTCGAGGGTATGTTTAGGAGCCGAGTTCCAAACATGGGAGCAATATTCGAGCGCGGGTCTAATTTCGGATTTATATAGGAGAAGAAGTTGGGCCAGAGTAAAATATTTCTTGGCTCTAAAAAGATAGCTAAGCTTCCCTGAGGCTGGCCTGGCGATGCTCGACACGTGTTTATGCCACGATACATTCCCACAGGCCTGCCCATTCATCATCAACTGTGGAACCGATGAACCCCTTTTCGTTGTGAATGTCGTATATTATGTCTTCGTTGCATTGAAGTCGACGAGATTGGCTCTTCCCCACTGCAGGACTTTATCCAGATCCCCATTCAAAGAGTCGATCTGGCTACCTCTCAGCTGCTGCGGCGTAGATGCACCAATCGGTCGAACACTCGAAAACGAGAAAACAAGTGTACTATCATCCGCAAAAGTGAACACTCTGTTATCCGTTGTCTCCAACAAATCATTTGTGTGAAGCAAAAACAAGGTTGGAGCCAAAACAGAACCTTGGGGCAACCTCGAATTAACAGGATACAGATCCGAACACTCACAGTCCACAACAACCCGGATCGATCGATTTTCGAGGAAGCTCTTCGTCCAGTCGCAAACCCGCTGAGAAAGTTCATATGAACGAAGTTCGCTCAGCAAGGCCCCGTGCCAGACGCGGTCAAAAGCCTTGGAGATATCCAATGCGACCGCCTTTGTCTCACCATGTCTCTCAATCGCAGATGTCTATATATCGGTTATAAGTGTTAAACGGTCTCCCGTGGACCGCCTCCCACGGAATCCGTATTGACGATCATTCAGAAGTCTGTTGCACTCCAAATACTTAATTAACTCTGTATTGATGACTTTTTCCATCACCTTAGATAACATAGACAGTAATGCTATCGGCCGGTAATTTTGTCGGAGACACTTTTTCCCGTCTTTGGGATTGGCTGAACTCGAGCGATTTTCCAGCAGGTAGGAAATGTCCCCCATGCATAAGTCGGCCAAGAACCGGCGACAGTTCTGGAGCACAGTTCTTAAGGACTATTGCTCGTATTCCGTCCGGGCTGGTTGCCTTCTTACAGTCCAGTTCACGTAGAATACGTTGAATAGTACGCGGGCGAAATCTTACATCATAACAGATGGCTCCAAAGGACCGGGATCGAGATTTGAATTGGCGGGAAATAAATTCGCGAATACATTTGCTTTATCCTTTGAATTTGTGACTAATGTCCCGCTGTTCGTCACCAAAGGAGGAAAAGGGGGGAAAGCGAAGGGCTGACAGCCCTTGCCTTTGATCGGAAGGAACGCGAGCAGTCGGGCACCGAAGGCGCTTATTGGTCACTCCGTCGTTGTGAGCTTTCTTCGCGGTATAAATCGCCTGGTTGCACGCGTTTCTGATTCTAACAAAATTCGTTCTGTTAACATCGGTGGGACTGGAGCGATATGGCTTAAAAGCTCTATATTTTGCCGCTGTCATTTGCTCGCATTTTTTTATTCAAACCAAGGTTTATCAGATGAACTTCGTTTTATGGAATGTGGAATGTAGATCTCCAACCCGAGAAGAATAATATCTGTGACTGACTCCGCGCATCGGAGTCTCCAAAGCACACCTCCGACGATGGAAAGGATGGATAGAAATCTTGCAAATCGGTCCAGTTAGCAGCCCCATACGTCCATAGATGGCAAAGTTGCCTAGGTCGGTTATTCGCTTGATATGCAAGTGCTTGCGCGACAGATACCAAGCTGTGATCTGAGTTTCCCAGTGGCGCAGAAACCTCTACGGTATAGATACACGGTTCGGATGCCAAAAACAAATCCAGGGTGTTCGCATAATAGCCTCGGGCATCCGGCACCCGCGTTGGCTCCCCCACGAGTTGAGTCAATTTGTGGCTTACAGCAAACATCTCCGCCAGCCTCCCAGCTTCGTCGGTTCTGTTAGAATGTAACAACCAGCCGGAATTCTGCACATTAAAATCGCCAAGGACAACAATTTCAGAAGCTGGGTGGTTGATCTGTATCCAGTTGACGGTATATGAAAGATGTTCGAAAAATGTCACCGGTCGATCGTCATTCGGGGAGCGGTAAAACAACAAAGAAATTTAACGGAATTCCTCACCACGACCCTCAACCATATGATGTCCATATTATTGGGTTCCAACGCCTCCATCCTCTGGTAAGCCAGATTGGACCGCGCGAAGACGCAGACTCCGCCTTTAAAACGGAATCTCGAATGTAAGTCGTATCCTGAGCAACGAAGATATGTCGAATCAGTTGACGAATCGACCTGGGTCTCAGTTAGGGCAAGGATATAAGGTTTCGTTGTTTGCAAATATTGGTGGACGGCGTTTACATTCGTATTGGTGGAACCGATGCCCCTGATGTTACAAAATGTCGTCAGCGAGCCCGGTTATGCGATGACAAACCTCTTAAAGTTCCGTTATTTATTATGATATCTGCATGATGTTCCCCCTGACATAATTCCCTCCGGAGATCCGAATGGGAGACTAGTTTACCTCCGGAATTCTTTATATCAGAAGATACCATCATGACTTATCTCCGTATCGGTCCGGGCCATCAGCCACACATCCGACTATTTCTCTCGACGATATCGCGGAATGTACAGCGTGGCGGGGTGGTATCTCACCTTGGGACCGACTACCACCTAAACCAACCTCGAGCCGGTCCATCAGCCAAGCTCCGAAAGATGGCCAGGGATTTCTGCCGACCATTTCACGGAGCCTAAAGCTTGATGGGGTGGTATTTCACCGGGCGACAGGGCGTTGGGACCCCGGCTACCACTCGACCTTTAGTCGCCTCTTACGACAAGCCGGCCTAGCTGTGAGTATATTGTAACGCCCTACTCACAGGGCTACTATTGAATAGTAGAATTATTTATTATGGGCTAGTAAACGTCGCCCCAACCGACTATATACATTTTAATCGATATAAAATACACGATTTTTAGACTAGGTGATAAACTCTACTCCATGTTTTTGAAGTAGTAAATGGTATTTTACTTTCACTTGCGTGGTTACACTTTTCGCTACTGTGTGTAATTCATCATAATACTACATTAAAAACATTCAGCTACAAAATTATTAAAAACAAAAAAAAAAAAAAAAAAAACAACTGACTAATGACAATTGATTCCCCACAGGATGACTACAAATAATTAGACGGTGCATATTAGGAACATATTATTAATTAAAGAAGACAATACTTAGAATCCAAACAAGAAATGAACATTAACCATTAAAAAATGCTCACACATTATAAAAAGTCCATTCTCTATATATTTGAAATAATCAACTTCCAAGTTCTACATTGCAAAGAAAGTTAGTAAATTATTAACAATAATTTAACATTCCGAGCCAGATTCATGAATAATTTGTCTATTCTTTAAGTATTAAAAAGCAGTATTTAAAAACATGGGATTTTAAGAGAGAAATAAAACCGAAAACTAAATAAATAAAATGAATCTAAAAATTAAGGCTGAACCTACAAGTTTCCGAACAGTCTCGATTTTCTTTTGGATCTCCTTTTCGCGATTTTGTTCAGCAGTGAATAGTTTATTTTCAATAATTCTGGCCTTCTCCTCAATTTTCTGGGATTCCAATTGATTGTTTTGGGTTTTGATTTCAGCTATTACATTGTTCTACAAATGTGTGGACGAGTTGTAATATTGTTATGTTATATATGATTGCGTAATATTGTTCATCGAAAGCTTTTGTTTTTCTTATATGCTTGAATATCCTTGTTTCAAAACACATATTTAAATATAATAAAGTGAAACAAAATCTAATTGTTGTAAGTCTAAATAAATAAATAAATTTAATTCATACATGATGCTGAAAAATGAATATTATAAATGATATGCGTAAAATGAAAAACTATATTAAACATCCTCCTATATGTAATTGCATATAAGAAATATTAAAATTCTACAATGCATACGCAGTTAAAAAAAAGGATGGTGGGAAAATCAAAAACTTTCAACTTAATTGTTTAAAAAAAAACGAATGTGTGTAATATTTGATAAAAACTAAATGAAAATGGATGGTTGTATTTAATGGGTGTTTAGGCCCTTTCCTGATTATGAGTTTCTGTCCTACTTACATGCTCCTTTAGACGTTCCAACATCTTTTTGATATTCTCATCGCGAAGGATTTGGGCGGTTTTTAATTTTTCTTCAATAGCAACTTTTTCAATAATCTTCTGTTGTTCGAGCGAGTTGCGGGTCTTTTCAATTTCTTGAGAGTGAATCTACGAAGAGCAACAATGGAGATATAAATTCTTATATTAGTAATAACTATTGCACAATTGAATATACCTTCAATTTCTCCTTTAAGTCGCTAATAATGGCCTCACGTTTCTCAACATGTTGCCCCATCTTGGATTCGAGTTGTTCTTTGGTCTGATTAATAAATTCAGCGTTGAGTTCATCCTTTTTGCGAGTAGCTTCCTCGATCTTGGCCAGTTTGTATGATATATCGGCCATTTTCTTGGCTTCCAAGGACTGAAATAAACATTAAAATGCATTTCAATGAACAACTAAAAAAGATTGTGGAATGTTTATATATTTGGTTTTTTTAGTTTTTAAACCTAAGTTGCTGAAATACTATTTTTGTTTAAGTAAATTTAATTTACCATAAGTTCCAATCTAAAATTCATTAATTATTTGAGTTGTACAATCATTATTCTTTATATTTGTATTAACTATTATCTGGTCAGAAAAATATATGGGAAACCTTTAAAATAAAGTTGTTTCAAACATTTAACAAACATATAACGCTGTTGTACTTATGTCTTTAAAGCGTAACACATATTTGAAGTAAAATAAATCAAAAAAAGAGTTTTTAGGATCTTTTGTTTTTATGATACAATAAAACAATCAAAATGAAATTTTGAGGGTTTATTATAAAGGGGGGATGGGAGCGAACACACGGCGAAGGCCAAGACGATCCTTGTCCCCGTTCAATCCAAGTTGACATGCAGTCTCCACGTGACACCCCTGGATAGCTACTTTGGCACCCGCCAAGTAGTGAACCAATGCATGCCGCGACATCCTGAGAAAGGTTGACGCAAGGCTGATAACCTTGCCCGGAAAAACAAATTGTTACGGACAATTTAACAAGCCTCGGATATGGCCCGGATACATAACGACGACCACGGAAACGAAACTGGCTAAACGATTTGAGAAGTTTCTCATGGAACGTGCGATCCACTACACAGAGCTTAAGCTGCACAGCAGCTAGCTGATGCCCTGACCGAATATAAGGCTGACGTAACAGCATTACAAGAAATAAGATGGACGGGGAGTGGTGTTATTCAAAGAAACGAGTATGACATTTATTACAGCTGTCATGCAAAACATCATGTGCTCGGGGTAGGGCTTTCTAGTCAGCCAAAAACTGAAGCCTGCCGTCATCAGCTTTAATGCAATAGACGAAAGGCTATGCACTCTTCGCGTGCGAGGCAAGTTTAAGAACATAAGCCTCATAAACGTTCACGGACATACAGAGGAGTCCTCTGACGACGAAAAAGCAGAATACTACGAGAACGTGGAACGGGCCCTCAATGCCTGCGCAAGATCATCATCATCATCGGCACTACAACCGGGAACCGGACTTGGCCATATTTAGCAAGTCCTGAGGCTTGTTAAATTTTCCATAATGATTTGTTTTTTCCGGGCAAGGTCATTAGTCTTGCGCCACCTGCCCAAGATACGATGTGAAAATCGTTCTTGGTTATTTGAATGCAAAAATAGGTCGGGAGCCGGTTTTCAGGCACTACACAGGTTCCCATAGTTTGCATGAGAACACTAATGACAATGGACTACGAGCTTACGAAAAACTTGGTCGTTGCAAGTACCAGGTTTCCGCGTAAAGATATCCACAAAGACACCTAGGTATAACCTAATGGAGCCACTCGCAACCAAATTGACCACGTGTTGATAGATCGCCGCCACTCCTCGAGCCTGATGACGGTACGAACGTATCGAGGTGCCAACGTCGACTTGGATCACTATCTTGTTGGTACAGTTTTCCGGGCGCGGATTGCCTTACGGAGACGTATTGCATCCGCGGATTAGGTTCGAATCAACACGCCTGCCTTACGCAATGAGACTAACAGTAACAGCTTTGGTCATGCGTTAATATTCGCCCTCGAAGAGCTCGGTGGAGGGAGAGTAAGTCCTGGGGCCAGAATGGCGGTCGTAGAAGAGAAATGGACACGCCTTAAGAATACTGTCATTAGTACTGCCAACTCCATCTTAGGCAGTAGTCGTAGAGATCGGAGCTAGTAGTTTGATGATGAGTGCAAACTACCGACTGAACGTAAGAAGGCTGCATACCGGACAATGCAGCAGTCTCATAGGACGCGGGTGCGCGAGGAGAAATACAAAGAGCTCAGAAGATCTGAAAAAGACTCTACAGACAAAAGAAAAGTGCCTGGGAAAAAAAAACCTTGTTTGTGAAATAGAGAAAAATAGAGAGCGAGGTCCGCCACCAAGCACTGAAGAAACATTAAAAGTCATTAGACAGCTCAAATCAAATAAGGCCCCTGGAGCTGATGGCATACCAGCTGAGCTGATCAAACAAGGAGGGTCAGCGTTACATCACGCAATTCATGAGACCGTGGTGCACGAAGGGAGCAAGAGGAGATGTCGTGGTATAATTTGCCCCATACATAAGAAGGGCGATATCACACTGTGCAGCAACTATAGGGGTATAACATTGCTGAGTACCGCCTATAAGATACTCTCCACTATCCTACAAGATCGGATAGCCCCCTACGCTAAAGCCATCATTGGTCAATATCAGTGTGGCTTCCTCCCAGACAAATCAGCAATTGATCAGATATTTACCTTTAGGCAGGCGATGCAAAAATGTCTGGAATTTAAGATTCCATTATATCATCTATTTATAGACTTTAACGCCGCCTACGACAGCATAGCCAGGGTAGAACTATAAAATGCCATGAGAGAGTTCGACATTCCAAACAAATTGATACGACTTTGTAGGTTGACCATGACCAACTTAACTAGTCAAGTAAAAATAGCGGGATTGCTGTCCAAACCAATAAACATCTTTAATGGACTCCGACAAGGGAACGGTCTGGCCTGCCTCCTCATCAATCTGGCGTTGTCGAAACCAATCCGCGACTCTGACATTACAACAAGAGGGACTATTATCACAAAGTCCAGCCAGATACTTGCCTACGTAGATGACATCGATATCATAGGTAGATCAGATTCGACTGTACATAACCCGTTCACCCAGATCGAGCAGGCTTCACAAAAACTAGGACTGCACATAAATGAGGGAAAAACTAAGTACATGGTGGCAACTTCTGCGAAAAGAAGACCTAACGTTGGCAAACTATTAGGACAACTATTCAGCGGAGCACGAATTCGAAGTAGTGTAATCCTTTAACTGCCTTGGGTCAATAGTATCAGCCGATAACAATATGGAAGAAGAAATACGCGAACGGCTGATCAAATCCAACAAAGCCTAATATGGTCTATCAAGGCTCTTTAAATTCCGAAATTTATCCAGAACATCCAAGCTACTACTGTACAAGACCATGGTCTTACCAGTACTCATGTACGAGATCTGGGTGCTCAATAAAAGGCACTCTGAACTTTTGGCCGCGTTCGAGAGAAAGGTCTTAAGGAGAATTGTTGGCCCCATATGTGAGGGAGGACGATTCCGGAGACGCTACAATTATGAGTTGTACGAAATATACCTTGAAGCTAACGTTGTAAGAAACATCAAGCTCGGTAGACTCCGGTGGGCGGGACACCTAGCTCAAATGAGCGAAGAGGAGCCTGCCCGGAAAGTCCTTTGTGGCAGGATGTACGGAAGGAGACAGCGCGGCAGACCTTGTCTGCGATGGAGGGATGGCGTAGACCAGGACGCCCAGAGCTTGAGAGTGGCAAACTGGATGACATCGGCTCGAAATCGGGACCGGTGGAGAGATTTGTTAAATAAGGCCAAGATCGGATCCCGGTTCTACTGCCGATGATGATGATGATGAATAAATAGGTATACTAAACTACTCATTTTAATAAAGCATCTATCTCAAAATGTATTTTAATGTATATTCCAAAAAAAAAGATTATAAATAAATAAATAAAAAATAATTAATAAATATATATCTATATCTAATCTATACATATATATAATAATAATAATAATAATAATAATAATAATAATAATAATAATAAATAATAATAATAATAATAATAATAATAATAATAATAATAAATAATAATAAAAATAATAATAATAATAATAATAATAATAATAATAATAATAATAATAATAAAAATATTAATAATAAAAATAATAATAATAATAATAATAAAAATAATAATAATAATAAAAATAATAATAATAATAAAAATAATAATAATAATAAATAACTAAATAAATAATAATAAATACAATAAAATAATCAACTTACAATGCGTCTTTCTTCGGCTTCCTTGAGTTTCTTTTCGATATCCTCCACTGAAACATTCTTTCCCGGTGTCACTGGACGTTTTGGGAGTGCTACATTCGGTGCTGGCTCTGCCAGAATGACTTCATAGCTCAAACCACCCTTGGATTTCTCCTGGCAACGGATTTCGGTAGCTGTAAGGAGATTACAAAAAATGTCCTTTAATATCGGCCTGCAAAACAGTTAGATTTGTGTTTATAATTATGTTCTATATTTTAAGTGATGAAGAATCCAACTCATAAAGGTGTTATTACTTGTTCGTACAAGAATAGGTTACTGACTCCAGGAATAAAAAGTGAACAAAGATGATGTAGAATCCTGTTGACTTGTGTTTTGAATATATTTTTTAGAATTTAACGAATTCTTAACATCTTTACGATGCATTTGTGTACAATTCAGATGTTATGTAAGGATATCGTAGTCTAAATAAACATAAAACTATAATAAAAAAAGAAGACCAGCTGGTGCTATACGATTTGCTTACCACTTTTACTTTAACAGACAACCTCTGTACAAATCTAGCGGATGTCTGACATCCTCGGTGGAAGTGGGTGATTCTGTCGGTCGTAGAGGGGGGCCTTCTCTTTAACCATCAACAGTATTGAGAGTTGTTAAACATTTTTCCCTCTCCCGCGCAAACAATAACCATCAATCATAGTTATTTCTTTATATAAAGATCTTAGTCTACTTCGACATCCCGAGACTTTTTCCACCTGGTGTAATAAAATTTAGCTGTTCCTCCACCGTTTTCTCTAATTGCATTGAAATTTTTTTTCACGTGTTACGCTGTTTTGATTCTGCACGGTGGCATCAACAGCAAAATTAACATTAGTACTACAACTAAGATGGGCAAGCGTGGATTTTTAGTAATAAAACCTTTTATATACGAGTATAATCACCATCATCGGCACTACAACCGGGATCCGGTCTTGGCCTTATTTTTTCTCATATGAGCTTCATAATAATCAGGGGTTATATGGCCTATTGGACCACCCACCCCAGCGACTGTGCCTGTGGAGGTACAGCTCTGATAATAAAACAAAATGTACATCACTTCCAACAAGAAAAAATAAAAGAAACTTTTATTCAAACCTCCATTGTTATTATCAACCTTAATGGAGCTGATTTAAATGTAGGTGCTGTATATTGCCCACCTAGACACACAATCTCAAAACAACAATTCACGGATATCTTCAAGAAGCTCGGACCAAGGTTTATAATTGGTGGAGATTTCAATGTTAAGCACACTGCTTGTGGGTCAAGATTGATTGCCTCCCAGGCAAGGGAAAAGAATTGCTTACGGCCATCAAAGAAGCAAAGTGCGAATTTCGTTCGTCTTGTTCACTGGCCTACTGATAGCAACAAAACTCCTGACCTGGTCGATTTCTTTATTTCGAAAGGAGTGTCATCGAATTATATTGAAACGGATAGTTTAGTTGGTTTAACGTCTGACCACACTCCAGTGCTACTAAAATTGAGTGCAGCTGTTCCCAGAAAGAACAGAAAATTAAATCTTACAAACAAATATACAGATTGGGAAGTGTTCCGAAACGAGCTTGACATTCAGATTGAATTAAACGTAAAACTTCAAGATTGTGAAGAATTGGAACAACAAGTACAACAATTTATCGAAACATTGAAAAGCGCCACGGCAACAGCAACTCCGGTGCCAAGTGATAAACCAAAACCAGCAACCACATACCCTATTGAGATTAGAGATCTAATCAAAGACAGACGCAAAGCTAGACGAACCTGGCACAGATCCAGACACCCTAACGATAAAAAAATATTCAACAAGGTGATCAATCTATTTAACAAATTAATTAAAGACCATAAACAGAGTTGTATAGATGAGTATCTAAGTGAACTAAGTCCGTCAGCGGATACGGATTACTCTCTCTGGAAGGCAACACGTAAATTTAAACGTCCCCTTATCCAAGTGCCACCTATAAAAGATACGCAGAGACAGTGGATACGCAGAACTGAAGATAAAGTTGAAATTTTTGCACAACACCTGGCTTCAGTGTTCAAACCACACAACATCCACAGTAGTATTGATCCTTCACCCAGGTATCAAACTGAGCAAACAATCAAACCAGTGACCCCAATGGAGATTGGCCAAGAAATCGACAAAAGTTTGAACCACAAAAAAGCACCAGGCATCGATGAAATATCACCTGGCGTGTACAAGGAATTACCTTGAAAAGCTGTCATTATGCTAGCATATTTGTTTAATGCTTGTTTTCGACTAAGATATGTGGGGGCGAGGTATTGTGCCGGCGTACGATACTGGTTCACTTCAACCCCCTTCAATCGCAAGTTCAGCCATGAGTTAATCACCAAGAACAATGAGAAAAACACACCCAGGAACTGCAGGACGGAAAATTAAACACTTGTTTGGTCTATTGTAGTGCGTGATCTTTAATTTATTTAAACTATTTAAAATTCGGGAAGGTTCACAATTATTTGACTCGTAAGGTAATATTAATAATGACACAACTCGACTGTTATTAACGTCGTAGTGTATAAACGTGCCGTACCGTACTGTGTGCACGGCACGGCGAAGGGGAGAAGACCCGACCGCTCTGAAGGTTGAAATACGACTCAGCGATGTGAATTCGCTAGCAAGGGAAATTCGGCCAGTGGTGCATGCTCACTTGATTAAGGGATGCGTTTCCTATTACAAGAGAAACGTGAAGTCTCTCTTTGGAGGTAGGTAACCGGATCTCATAGAGAAGATCATGACGGTATGCATGTAAGTGTGAACATTGATTTTTTTTTCATGGGACAAGGCCATGAGAACGAAGCTGAAAAATCAAAAGGGAATAATGGGCATCAATGAGATGTGAGTTGGGCTAAGTAAACAAGCTGTATCTCATTGGGTGCTAATTAATTTCTGTTTGCTTATGCTGCGAGGTTATGAGAAACGGATCCAGTAAATATTGAAAGACATAAAGGAGTTTATGAGCTGAGAGTTCAGCTAAATAAACAAGTTACAACTCATTAGACGCTAAATGCATTTGGGATACTTCAAACAATTTGGATTGTTTATCGTATCGCCAAAATGCCTGCGAAGGAACCGAATTCTACTGTTTGCACTGGAGCGTGCTGATGAATTTGGTTGTAGCGTCTATTGCGCTAATTTTATGCAGCTATGTCAATAAGCTGCTAGGAGTTGCTTTGTCGTTGGGTGAAATGTTGCCAGCCAATGTGTATGTAGGAAAATTTATTGTATACATGGTGAGGCTGGAAATAGGCGACGCAATGATCATTATCCCTGGTTATGATGGTTACATGGTACTGTAACCGATATGTTTTCTTTCAGGGATATGATGTTTGTTCCTTAAAGAATTCGTTGTTGGGAAAATTTTGCCGATGCGTTGATGCATGGAAAATGCGCTTGTTGGTGAAATTCTTTTTAGGAAATTAGGTAATGCGTTGTATGCATTAATGTCCTTGGAAAAGGAAATGTTTTCAGGTGCCAATGCGATTGCATTGGCGGGAAACAATGGAAGTTGGGTTGTAATAATAGGGGGTTCTTCGGGCAAGCTTAAAAAAACCCCCACAGATATATTCCAAATTCATTCAAAACAGCCCAGATAATAATGCTCAAGAAACCAGAGAAACCAGCAGAAGAAGTAACGTCTTATAGACCCATATCGCTATTGCCAAAACTGTTTGAGGAAATACTCCTCAAGCGACTCAAGCCACTCATCAATATTCCAGACTTTCAATTTTGCTTTAGAAATAAACACTCAACTATTGAAGAGGTTCACCGTGTGACCACAGCAATAGAAAAGGCTTTCGAAGAAAAGAAATATTGCCCAGCTGTCTTTCTTGATGTTTCCCAAGCATTCGACAGAGTATGGCATGAAGATCTTATATATAAAATGAGTAAACTGTTTCCAGCAAACTATTCCCATCTACTTGAATCACACTTGTCTGATGGAACGTAAAGTAACACACGAAGGAGCCGACTCTAGCTCCTATCCAATAGAAGCAGGCGTACCACAAGGGAGTGTCTTGGGACCTTTCCTCTACTTACTATACACGGCAGATATCCCAAAATGCAAGAACACATTCATAGGCACCTTTGCAGATGATACAGTTATAATATCAGCTGACGATAATAAACACTACACAACAATTGTGACAAAATGACAATAATAAACACTACACAACAATTGCGACAGGCACTCAACGAAATTAGCCAATGGACCATTGATTGGAAAACTAAACTCAACGAGATGAAATCTATTCACGTAACATTTACATTGCGACGATCAGATAACAATATTCCTACATATCTAAACGGAATTCCAGTTCTCAAAGCAGATTCAGCGAAATATCTCGATATACACTTGGATAGCAGACTAAACTGGAGACATCATGTGAAACAAAAAACTGAATAAATAAAGCTGAAACGTAGACAGATGTATTGGTTAATCCGGAATCACTCTCAACTCAATCTCTATTGTAAAAGATTGATCTATCAATCTATCATCAAGGCGATCTGGATATATGGAATCCAATAATGGGACTGCACAAAGCAATCCAATAGAGATATAATTCAGCGAAGCCAGAACAAATTCCTTCGCATTATCACCAACGCCTATCGTTTTGTGACAAATCAGGAAGTACATGATGACCTAGAGTTCAAATGGATTTATGAAGTTATCCAAGAATACGCTCTCAAACACGAAAGACGCCTACATAATCATACCAACGAAGAAGCTATTCACCTCTGGGATATTACCCACGAATTGAGACGGCTAAAACGGACGAAACCTCATGAATTAACATGTTAAAATCTAACATACTAAAATCGAGTTGGGAGCTGAACACTGGTCCAGTAAACCCCTGCACGTTTAACTTAATTAAACTAAATTAAATACAATTTAAACCTAGCATTAAGTACAATTTTAACCTAGCATGTTGGAATACAGACATCCCATCCAAAAAGTGACGACCCGATGTTGCGATGATGATATCGAACTTGATATCGAAGAACAGGGCAAGGAAGTCAGCAAGAAACTTGACAATGAGCAAATAAAAATCCATGAGAAAAATTGATAAAAATCGTGGATGGCGTATTATACACCTGAGAAGATGGTGTATTATATCCCGGAGAAGAACTCCCTGAAACGGCAAAGAAAATTTGGAGTGAAACACCTGTAAACATTGACGGTAATGGACGAACATATCGTGGAGAACGAGGCCAAGAAAGAAACGCAACCAACAGACCGTACACAACATCGTTAACGACTACATGAAAGGTGAAAAAGCAAAGTGTCAACTAAAGACAAACAAGTTAAAGGATATTCCCGATTATGAGATTTCTGATGAGTAGAGTGATGTGGATACACGTACGTTGAGGTTGATGAAGCGGATATACCCGAGACAAATGTAGACTCCAAGCAGAACAATACGGTAAGGGATGAAAGGATTCGCAAGAATAGGGCTAGGTATCTCAGAAGCTTGGATCCCAATGAAACGCACCAGGATTAGAAAACTAGATTTAGGAGGAATAATCCAAATCCTCACCTAAAGCCAGATGATGCAGAATCTAGTGGAAAAAAATAATATCCGTTACTCAGAGCCGACAAAGCTTGGGTTACTACAAAAGGATTACAAAATGGTAGTGCAGCAGTCATGAGCTCATCCGAAAGGCGAACCGTAGCACAGCACCTGATTGGCCACAGTGAGAAACCATGTACCGGTATACATACTACCATTTCAGTAGGCACACCATGAACTGGAAACACATGGCCAAGGTGGGACCTGCACTACCCCAGGAAAAACCGCTTCGCACTGCGGGGGCGATTGTTAGCGATGTATTGTGGCGGTTCTATAGGTCGAGATGGCGTCGTTCCACCAAGGAACATACTCACCTATATCCAAACTACACGTACCCTCAGACACGTGTCCTCAAAAGCCCTCCTTTCCACCTGAAATAAAAGGTAACATTCATCCTGGAGTTAACACCCCCACGTATCCACAGATACGTGGGCCACAAGTCCCGAACAAGTTTCCTACGCTTGCACGGCGACCGAAGGACATGACCCAGCACAGAAATTGTGTACCGATCCATCAACTGGATATACACAAACGGTTGGCACAGTTGCGCCAGATGTCGACAAACAATCACACCTCCGACGGTAAGCGAATTGCCGGAGAACCAATCCGTCGACAAAACTTTTGTCCCTGCCGCAATGTACTTCGCCTAAACAAAGGCGAACAGTAGATAATAATAAACAATAAGTAAAATTAAGCGCATAAAAAAATTGAGTTCGACACTTCGCTTGCACGGGTAGTTTACGTCGCACACAATACACAAAGCAAGATATAAGGAACGTCAAATGTACACACACAAGTTTCATAGAATCGTCACGGTTGTTCAAGTGTTTTGTAAATCCGTTTTAATTGAAGTATTATTAAAGACAAATGGAAACAATAAAAATTAAAACAAAACATTTCTCCGTGTTTTATTTTTGGGCTGTATCCTCTCCGTGTTTTATTGGTGAAGTGTGTTCGGCGGAACACGTCAGAGTCCAAAGACAAAAATCCGCCAAAGTATCACTCCATGTCTAGGAAGACGTCGCCTCAATACATCATGTCTATTTCCAGGATTATGCTGGATCAATCGAGAGAGTGCCGATTACTGGGAAGACGCTACGATCGACCACTAATTGATCGATTCCCAGGAAGACGCTACGATCAAGGACTACTTACTCGCTCCCTGGGAGAAAGCTACGTTCGCAGGACAATGGCACACGACGACGACCGCCTGCTGATAGTATAAGGAACAGTTTTATACTCTCAGTTCTACTACAGTGCTACTAAGGATGTTAGGTGCTTTTTGCTCAAAGGAAATGTAGATTATTTTAGAAGAGGGTGAATCAAATATAAAGCTCCTCGATAGTATAGTGCTTAGTATACCCGCCTGTCACGCGGGAGACCGGGGTTCGATACCCCGTCGGGGAGCCTCTGGCGCAAGACTAATGGCCTTGCCGGGAAAAAACAAAACAAATCATTATGGAAAATTTAACAAGCCTCAGGACTTGCTAAATAAGGCCAAGACCGGTTCCCGGTTGTAGTGCCGATAATGATGATGAATATGATAAAATTATATTGTTAAGATTGTACTATTCATATCCAATAAAGGATGTTATTAAAAAAAAGAAGCAATTGTATTATGTACGCTGTAAAGCATTAAAAAAAAACTATAAAGAAAACTGCTTATCGAGAAGTTCTTATAACGTTTGCGACGATAGTGCGGAACGTGTGATTCGAACCGACGGTATGATGGTTAGAATCACTAAAAGATTGAACCAATGCTCACCATTTCAGGCCACTGCCGCGTGTACGAATTCGATTTCTAAACTCAAATGCACTGAACTGATGTGGAATTGCTATGTTATTGTTTGGTATACGGCTGATGTTTTTGCCTTTTCGATTTTTCTTTCTGTCTTGTTCTTCACTATTTGCTTGTGTACTGTGTGTGTATCTGTTAGGAACGCCACATTGTCTTATAAAGAGTTACTACGCCTTCAAATTAGATAAATTGGGTCATGTAGTCCTCCGTAAAGCCCTAAAGCGCCCGGCCCAATATACACTCTCACCCTTAATATCGCCATATCCATAACCCCTTATATGTTAATAACACATCCCCAACTTGGATCAAACACACGATAAATCGAATCAAATGTTCATTTGCCGCACATTGATTCAATTTCCTAAACTCATTTGCCAATATCGTTTAAGAAGGAAAACCATGAGCAAATCTTCGGTGAGGCCGCCTTCCCCCTTTTTTTTGTGGTACCTTTCCCTCTTTTCGAAAGTCCTTAAAACATTCTTATTGTTCCGTAGCAAAACATTTTGGTACTACTTACCGTTCCGACCTTGAATTGAACCGACGCCAAGTTCTATTTGGGATTCAATTATTTCCACTTCAATCCATTTTGATGGCTAATAATTAAACTCAATTAGAATTCATGACAGCTATCGCTTACCGAATTATATTGAAGACTCTTATAAATACTCCTAGATCTCTCCTCACTGACTACGCCAGAACTGCCTTATTCATTTCCGGTAAGTGGCACTTAACATTCTTTCATGTGTTCACCACATTACAAAAGCACTCAGTTATTGATTCGTTTCTTATCGTTGACGCACACATTGTAATTTCCGAAAAAGGACGAATCCTGGCTTCTACATCTATTTGATTTGAATCTTGAAAGCTTAAGTTCAAGGCGCACCGAGAAGCGAGGAAGCTCGATATTACCAAAAACCAATTTCAATTACTTTTAATAGCATTTCCTTTGTGCGGCGTTAGGTTGATTAACAAGAAACTCCGGCGTATCCGTGTAGGAATGTGAAAATGCTTTCAGGAAATGTATAAAGGGGTGTTTAATTCTGGTCGTCATCGTCATTTTTATCGTTGACGTTGTTGACGGCACCTTTGTCGTTGTTGTCAGAGTTGTTATTGTCGTCGACGTTGTCCTCATCACCTCTAAGGCAAACACAAATGTCCTTCTAAAGTGTGCGCAATTAAAACTGGCAAACTAAAACAAGGCGAACAAATGAGCAGCAATTTAGACTCAACCAGGTGCTCTGCCTTTAGCACAAGAGATTTTTTCAAAAACTTTCGAAAAAAGGATAACTACATAAAGGAAAAGAAACTGACATTATTTGCGTGCCGAGCTAAAAAAGGGAACCTAAACGTTGTTGGTTAAGGGCGGCAATTACCCATAAAGTGTAGAGCAGAATCCTTATTCGGATGTGTTGGCACGTGAGTAACAACCTCTGGAGCAAAGTGCACGGAAATTGTTGCGGAAATCTCATTTATCAGGAATTTCAGTAAAAAAGAGACTTCCTCTTAAGGTTGTTTAATACTGACTTCTGATATTTGAATTATTTCCAAGAACTTTATTAAAGGACTTTGATAATAGAGCTGATTTAGGAAGTCAAGTAGGCTCGTAACTATTATTGATGTGTTGCTTGGTTAAACAATGGTGTACATTTTTCTTCTTAGCCAGAGGACTTGCCACTGAACGTCTTACATTCCGTGGTTAACACGAGTTTATATAAAAATTAAGGAAATATTCCCTCGCCGTCATACACTTTTATGAAGAAACTAATAACGTAAACATTATAACTACTACGGATATCTTTGAAGGAAAACTAGTAAGTTACTCGATGGATAAGTGATATAAATTGTTAACAACTACTACTAGATGCGGAAATGAAACAAACAAAAAGAATGGCGTTAAAAGTTGATGGCGAAGTCTTAAAAAGATATAAAGGCGTCTTTTACACGATAGAACCTCTATTCCAATATATTATATTTACTTACTGAGCCCGCACGCCCTCAAGCTTGGAATCACTTAACGTGAATTCTCTTGAATTCATTAATGTTAAATGTGTCAAAAATAATTTCTATGGCAATAATACCATAGCGCCAACACACACAACTGTAAGGACAATTCAATGGTAGTACCGTTTCCATCAAATCCTACTTCCGGAAAAATGTCCTGCACGGAACAAGCGGTGCTGCCCATGAGCAAACAACATTATGAAACAGTGCGATTAGGATATATAAAATTGTCTTCGGCAGTCTTGTCCATCAATAAACAATTATCTAGAACCGGAGAGCAACAACGGCCTGCTAACATTACTTGATATATTGTGTTCATTAATTCACGTCGTTTACGGTACAAGTTAACATAAACAAACAAAGGGATCAAATATTGTATCTGCTAACTAACAAAATGATTTTTTCCGGAAAAAATATGATTTTGAGTTCGAAAGCGGTAAACGAGAGAACAATGCCAAGCTGCGATCACATATTGCCACGAAGGACACTGGATTTTTGAATGTCCAATAGCGAAAAATGAAAGGTGGAGAAGAAAGCCAGGCTCTGTTTGAACTACCTTCGTCACCAACATATAGGATCAAGATACAAGGCGTCAACACATAGAAAGTGGTAGAGGTGGCATCACACTACTTTTCAATCAAATGAACGTCCATCGATGACAGCTCAGGGAAACGGAAGGAGACAAAACTGCAGAACCCTCCTATTGAGCAACAAACCTGAGGACGTGCGAAAGGAACGGAAAGGGGAATTTGCGATAAGGCGTACTTAAAAATAATACCAGTCTATCTTTTCGGATCGAAAAATCAATTCGGATCATAGCTCTCCGGGAACGAGAAACTAACATCTTGCTATTGGATTCAGCAATCGGCAGGAAAATTGGGGCGGAAAGCAGACGAGAAGCGCTACGGCGAAAGGTATAAGAAACACTAAATTGATATTGTATAATTGAGAGTTCTTGCGCAGAGTCAGTAAGTTAATGTAAGAATGCTACCTATAAAATAGAATTTAACATTTAATCTTAGGTAAAATCTGTAATTGTATTGGATATAAATTTGGATTTCAAACCAAAGAAAAAAAATTGTCGAGAAGCGCTCACTCCGGAGACAGTCAATGGATAAAGGCGATTCGCAGAGTTCGAGTAAAGCTTAAAGGGGCCCATCGAGTGATCGAAGTACGGACGACTGAGAAATTAAAGCCCACAAGAAATAAAGAAGAAGATGCAGACACCTACGGAGTTTCCAAGACCGCCTTGCCTATACCCAGGAGGAACCGAAAATACTAAAAGGACAGGGCAGCTGTGGGTTCATGGTCACGAGGAAAATAAAGAAAAGAACAAGCCTCGGATCGGTCACCTCACACATGAGTTTAGGATGGGTTTGTGGCGTATCTAGCAGATACACACACAAAAACACAAGCAAATAGGGAAGAACACCGAACGAAAAATCGAATAAGAAAATACATCAGAGCCGTATACCATAGCGATAACAAAACAATTCACATCAGTGGAATATACTTGAGTTTAAAAAAACCGAATTCAAAACACGGCCAGTAGCCTGATGTGTTACGCTTACGTTCAATTTTTAGTGATTCTAACTGTCATAGCGTCAGTTCGAATCACACGTTCTTCACTATCAATCCCAAACGCTATAGGTCTCTCATGGATGCAACCCGAAGAAGTGTCGCCAACCATTACATGCAAACGGATAACAGGACAGTAGTACTAGTTTGAGGCCATCGAACATTTTTTTTTTTTTTATTTTTATTTATTTTCTTTTTTGCTTCTGCCAGGAAAGGCGAACCTATAGCGCTGAGTCAGCGCCCTGAGATGATGTTTTTTCTCGACCGGGTCCATCAGCCAAGCCCCGCAAGATGGTCAGGGATTTCTCCCAACCATTTCACGAAGCCTATAGCTTAATGGGGTGGTATTTCACCGGGCGGCTGGGCTTTGTGGTTCTACCTACCACTCAGTAATTGTGCCGGACTGCACAATAGCAAGAGTCGTCAATTGAACTTAGGTGTTGCACAATCAAACGCAAGACACAACCTCCTTACCAACTCAGCTATTGAGGCTACATGTTGCAATACAGACATCCCATCCGAAAAATGACGACCCAATGTTGCGATGATGATATCGATTCAAATAGTTGTGGAGTTACTTGTAGTTTGCTTCAAACGAAATGAATGTTGATGCTGCTCAAGATTCCATTTTTTTGCTCTGGATACATAAATTCATCTAATATAATTCACTAATTTTCTATCAGTAAAATTTCGAATTTTCGTGGTGCTATATATTGAGCATTGGAATCCGGTTCCGTAAGTGGTGTTGTGGTGGTGTGGCGTTTCTAACAGATGAACACACAATATCCAAGCAAATAGTGAAGAACACCGAAAGAAAATCGAACAAGAAAATGCATCAGCCGTATACCAAGCAATAACATAGCAATTCCACATCAGTTGAGTGTACTTGAATTTAGAAATTGAATTCGTACACGCGGCAGTAGCCTGATGCTTCAATGCTTCGCTTCTCACCCGTTTCATCGTGTGTTCAATTCAGCTTCTTCACTATCCTTGCTTAACGCAGCAACCCCGACGTGGTCTGTATACACACAACACACAATCTCCCATAAGTAAACAGAACTTTACTACTCGATCACGACTTCTGCATAGAGCACCGGCACACTCGCCTGCTCCGACGTCCTCTCGCTCGCTCGTTCCTCGCCCCGTCGTTCGCCACACGAAGTTGATCGTAACAAAGTTACTGAGGAAGGAGTAGTGTGGCGTTTCTAACAGATGAACACACAATATACAAGCAAATAGTGAAGAACACCGAAAGAAAATCGAACAAGAAAATGCATCAGCCGTATACCAAGCAATAACATAGCAATTCCACATTAGTCGGGTGTACTTGAGTTTAGACATCGATTTCGTACAAGCGGCTGTAGCCTGATGTTTTGAGCACTGGTTCAATCTTTTAATGATTCTAATCGTCATAGCGTCGGTTTGAATCACGTCTTCTTCATTATCGTTGCAAACGCTATGGTGGCATGTACAGCGTTGGTGGTGTTGTGGTAACTAGTCTAGCATGTCGTTTAGCTACTACTACCACTATTATTAGTATTCACTGGCTTGTAGAAACTCGGAAATGTATGCCCTCACTGACTCGGCTGCGCCATCGTTCCCTGCCCGGTGCACTTTCCTTCCACGCTTCATCCTTTGATCAAATCTCCTCAAGGTTGCGCCTTACATTGTCTTCCCATCTCCATCGCGGTCTCCCGCTGGTCTCTTTCCCCTTGGTCTCCCCGCGTCAAGAATTCCACATACGGTTCTTTCGTTGCACATTCTCACTACATGCCCGGCCCATCGTAATCTTGGCGACCTGATGATTCTCACTATTGTAGATTTGGGGTATAGCTCTTCCAATTTACTATTGTGGAGTTTCCTCCCCTGGCCTGCATCTTCAACATATTTAGCGCCAATAATACTCCTTAAAGGGCCCCTCGATAGTATAGTGGTTAGTATACCCGCCTGTCACGCGGGAGACCGGGGTTCGATTCCCCGTCGGTGAGTCTCTGGCGCAAGACTAATGACCTTGCCCGGAAAAAACAAATCGTTATGGAAAATTTAACAAGCCTCAGGACTTGCTAAATAAGGCCAAGACCGGTTCTCGGTTGTAGTGCCGATGATGATGAATACTCCTTAAAACTTTATTCTCGAATATGCGGAATCTGTTCTCTGCTCGTTTTGTAAGCGCACATGTGTCTCATTCGAATAGAACAATCTGTATGATTATGGTTCTATAAATACGAAGCTTTTATATTATGTGACAGTAGTTTTGAGTTCGCTGACTGCGTACCAATTAGCGTTGCCGGAATATAGTCCTTTGTTAATCTCCTTTAAAATTTTGTTATTTGCCGTCAATATTGTATTGGGTTGTACCTCATGACATATCGGTTTTTATAGTATAATAAAAATTGAAAAGCCAATATTATTTTTCCGTAAATTTTGATTCAAACAAAATAGGATCTGTTTGCATCTATGACAATCTTCCAACCCGACACGAGGTCAAATATTCCTTTTTCGTAGAAGTGCTGACTTTTTGGGGCAACGAAATCGTCAAAGTCTTTTATGACATCTGCTTGGTTCCGGAAGATCTTCTGCCGGCAAAATGAATCCAGATTGCGGAAAAAATGGTAGTCCGTTGGGGAAATGTCAGGAGAGTACGGTGGATGCGGAAGAATTTCAAATCCCAACTGCAACCATTTTTGCACCGCTACTTGTGAGACTTGGCTCCTCGATAGTATAGTGGTTAGTATACCCACCTGTCACGCGGGAGACCGGGAGTAGTAGGGTTATACGGGTTCTGGCTCACTTTTCTGCCCCAAAAGCTCTTTTCTGCCCCAAAGCTCTATGTGAAGGTGTAGATGTGTGTGTTGTGTGGTGAGTGTTGATAGTGGTATGTGGTTCATGGGTGGTGGGATTCTTAAGTGAGGTGTAAATAGTAGTATTTAGTGTATTTCTTATGAGTATTGGTATTAATAGTGATATTTTGTGGTTGTGATTAATGGTTGTGGGTTCTTATGTGGGGTGGAAATAGTAGTATTGGTATTAATTGGGTATAGTTTGTAGTGTTCTTATCGCTGTAGTTGTTGGATTTTGTGCTTTTTTTGTAGGTGGTGTTGAGTATTGAGCTTTTTGTAGGTGGTGGTGAGTATTGCGGCTTGTGGTGATGTCGGTGCTTTTTGTTATGGGTTTATGTTTTTGCTAATGGATTTATGCTTAGGTGGTGATATCGGGGCTGAATGGGTAGTGCTTTAGGCTTTTGTCTCGGTTGTAAGCTGTTAATTGTGGTAGAAATAAAAAACGTTGTCTGGGTTGTGCTTTTGGCTTTTGTCTCAGTTGTAAGCTGTTAATTGTGGTAGAAATAAAAAACGTTGTCTGGGTTGTGCTTTTGGCTTTTGTCTCAGTTGTAAGCTGTTAATTGTGGTAGAAATAAAAAACGTTGTCTGGGTAGTGCTTTAGGCTTTTGTCTCAGTTGTAAGCTGTTAATTGTGGTAGAAATAAAAAAACGTTGTCTTTGGTGTGCTTTTTAATCTTATTATCATTAAGCTGAGTAATATAAACGGGGATTTTGTTGTTTGTGGATTTGTATGGGAAATGGGGTGTTTTTGCTGGAACTTAAACTGACTTCCCCTAAGACGCAGAGCTAAGCTAGTTGACTTCACCTAAGACGCAGACCTAAGCCAGTATTCAAACGAACAATAACAAGGAGGAGGCGGGGGCCGGGGGCTTTTTGCTATTGAACTTTTTGTTGGGGGGTGTATGTGTGTTTTTGATAATGGATTTGTGCTTAGGAGGTGAATGGTTTTGCTGCTAGTTGACTTCACCTAAGACGCAGAGCTAAGCTAGTTGACTTCACCAGGTGAATGGTTTTGCTGCTAGTTGACTTCACCTAAGACGCAGAGCTAAGCTAGTTGACTTCACCTAAGACGCAGACCTAAGCCATGATGATGAATGGGTTGTGCTTTAGGTTTTTGTCTCGGTTGTAAGCTGTTAATTGTGGTAGAAATAAAAAACGTTGTCTGGGTTGTGCTTTTGGCTTTTGTCTCAGTTGTAAGCTGTTAATTGTGGTAGAAATAAAAAAAAACACTGTCTTTGTTGTACTTTTTTAATCTTATTGTCATTAAACTGAGTAATATATACGAGAATTTTGTTGTTTGTGGGTTTGTATGGGAAATGTTTTGTTGATTCTATCTGCTTTTGCCTTATGTCTCAATACTTGACATGGTTTGTGCTTTTGCTACTGGTTTGTGTCTTTGATCTCTAAACTTTCATCGCTTTCTGTTAATGGTTTGTGTTTTTGAACCCTAATGGTTCTTGTTTTGACTTCTATAGAACAATTTTCTAAGTACAAATGAATATTCAAGTCCACATAGAACATAAAAAATGATCTGTTATCAAAAAAAAAAAAAAAAACATGTGGGGGTGCTTGCCCGATCCCATGACCTTGGATGCTATATCAAATTCTTGATGTCTAAGTGTATTTATGAGAACCAATTATTCTTATCATAGTTTCCATATTGAAGAAAGAATTCATTGCTTCCGCTCTCCACAGACTAATGTTGATTTCTATATGTTGTTATCAAAAAAAACCAAACATGACTATGCTTGTCCGATCTTATGAGCTTGGATGCTATAGTAAACTCTTTTTTTTATTTCTAAGTGTATTTATGAGAGCCAATTATTCTTATCATAGTTTCCATATTGAAGAAAGAATTCATTGCTTCCGCTCCCCCAGACTAATGTTGATTTATATATGCTGTTATCAAAAAAAAACCAAACATGACTGTGCTTGTCCGATCTTATGAGCTTGGATGCTATAGTAAACTCTTTTTTATTTCTAAGTGTATTTATGAGAACCAATTATTCTTATCATAGTTTCCATAATGTACAAAGAATGTCTCGTTTTGATATTAGAAGGGGATTTCTTGTATAAAAAGGTCGGGTGTTAAATTTACATTCACTATTAGAAGACTTGACTAGAAGAAATTCACATCTACTCAAAACAATAAAACCGACTACGAAGACGAATCTCAAGGTAAGTCGTCCTATTTGTACTATTTTTTTCATTTTTTTGATTAATTTTTTTATTAAAGATGGAACCAACTATTGCTCAGGAGAAAGCAATTGATCGATATTTTGCCAAATATAGGAAGCCAAGACCCATCTGCATAGTAAAACCCCATGTAGAAACATCAAATTATATTCCTACTGAGGATTATTTTATTCATGATGACGAGGACGATGACATCAGACAGCTAGGTTCAGGCCATCCGATTGATGAACCTAACATCGATGATGATATATTCCTGGACCTCAATTATCTTCAAGACGATGTTTTTATAGCAGATTACGATATGGTTAATAGCTATTCCGGGGATATTATATATACCAATGATTATCTCAATTTAAACAACAACGATCGTCTACTCACTGACGAGTTGTTACAACAAAGCTTAATAAATTTCGAGGTAGAGGAATCTACCATCAATGATCTTTTTTTATAATTATATAAAATAAAAAATTAAAATAAAAAAACGTCAAATTAAAAAAAGCAATCTTATTTTTTCTATTATTAACAGGTACATTGTTCTCCATATCATTGTTTGGGTTCATTTTTTTAACCATTGACATCAACATTAGTTTTTCCACAGTAATCATCGCGAGTAATAAAGTCCTATTTATAATGATAGACTATCGAATGTATCCAGTTAGTCTAAAACATTCATTCCATGAACACACAAGCGAATCAATAAAGAAAACAATAGTTAATTTTTTTTCTCATAACGTTATAATTTATTACTTTTTTTATTTTTTTACTACAAATATCTCTTATATCTAACCTATTAGCTACAAAAAAATTATTTACATTATTTAAAAAAATATATAACAATCCTATTATTAAATATAAATATGAGTCATAATTTTTTAACTTAAACATTACTTAATCTATTATGCCCCCAAGCATATGTGCTTACGCGATCTTCACAAATATACCTTTTTGTGTCGCTATCGCTTAATGCTAACTTATTTACAGACTGTGTATAAATATTGTGTAACTTACTTCTAAATATTAACATAGGCTTATATAATAACTTACGTCTTAACAAACAATTTCTATAATCTCTTATATCTAAACTATTGGTAACAGACTTCTTTACCCCCTTGGCCTTTTTTGTTACTTCACTGGTGTCTAAAGCAAAAGAATACATTTTAGCTCTTAACCCAATGAATTCAGTCATGTTTTTACCGTTGTTCTCATCTTTGAATTTTCCGAGAACTTTTCCATTTATTTGAGGGAAATTATGAATGTTATCTATTGGATATTCCGATGTATCAAACCTAGATTTTTCGGGATCAACAATATCGCTATATATATCCGAATAAAAATCATTAGTTGATATTGTATAGATAAAAGAGTCTGTATCCATGTAATTCAGCTGAATCGCCGTATCAAACTTTTTTCTCATGTAATCATAGTGAAAGTCATACATGAGCCATTTTGATAGTTCTAATACTGCGAATCCTAAATAAATGGGTTTATCAAATATTATTCGCGCCTTGCTCAGTTCAATAGCACACATTTGAGGTGTAAATATTGAGAGGCTATGGAAATTGGGACGAGCAATCAGTTTTCTGGCGCTGTGTGAATTTCTTTCTCCTTCCCATTGAGAGACAATTTTTACATCTCGTCGCTTCTCAACATTCTCCATGGTTTTGCCATACACACTATTGTTCATTAATTTAAAAAAGTCTTTTTCAAACTTATTTTTCGCCTTTTTTCTATACTCCGTGTTGAGGGTTATATATTTTTGCAACCACTCAGATTGTGTAAAAGACAACACTCTATGAACTCTAGTGAGAATCAGCCCATGTTTCAGACATTGTTGTAAATTCTTTAGATGAATTATATACTTTGTCTTTGAATGTAGACTAGCGACAAGCTTAGGAGTTTTGCACCCAGGCGTTATCATATTTTCTGGGCAAAATGGAAGATCATTATGCTGATCGTGAAGATCAATTGGATAAGTTAAATCTACTTCCAATACATAGCCGATTTTATCGTTTCCATCACAATTTAAAATATAATCGGTTGTGAAGATTTGTGGATCACTCCATTGAAAATTTCCATCTGGAAGATGTTGCGACATTGCCCAACCGTACAGGTTATTTGCATCTAAATACATAAGATATTTATTTGGCTTGCTAGCATCGAAATTTTTCAAATATTTATTATTCGCAACGGTATGTCGATGGCTACACTGACATAATCCGCCACGGATGCCATTCTTAAAGAAATTAAGCATCTCAACATCTGTTAGAAGTTCCAGATTGATTTCTGTTGTTTTCAACATTGCATCCCAAGATAAGCCGGGAGATGTATAGTAATGACATGGATCTAACTCATATATATCTAGACAAACCTTACGAAAATTCTCAAATACATCTGCCAGCAACAAGACATCGCTCTGCAGATATAAAAGCATGTACTCTTTTAATGTTTTACAATTGAAATGCTTCCACACTTTTTGAGCATGATCGTAATCTTCAACTAAACAATCTTCATTCGTTAGTCTATTAAAGAATTCTGTAATTGGAGGAAGAGAACAGTCATCTAAACGAGCCCAACAATTAACATATTCATAGGGAAATACCCCCTTCCTCATCATTAACTTCAAAGAGGAATCGTTTTTGTAAAATCCCCTATTAATTATGAAATCGTCTTCGGATAAATTTTTAGTTAGCGAATCTATGCTAGACTGTAGAAATCGACATGAATCTAAAAACCTAATCTCAAATGAATTGTGCTCATCTAAATATATGCGTTTGGATATTGATATATAATTTTCCTTATTTAGTGGAATTATACGTATTTCCCCCTTAATACAACCCAGACTTTTCATAAATAGATGAGAATCATAACCCGTCAAATTATGGAAAAAGACTGGGAAAAAGGTTGGAACGCGAAAATCTAAATTACACTGAGAATGGGCTGGTCCTCTATAGACACCAGTGAAATGGCAATGGTCCCTTACTCTTACATCTAATTCATTAAATCTAACCTTACAAATACTGCAGACTGGCGATGTTATTTGATGTTGATTCTGTTGTTTTGTTAAAGGAGCCATTGGCTTTGGTCGACCAATGACTTCCTTGTGAATATGTATTAAATCGTTGAATAGCATCTGCACAAACCGGTTTGGTGTGTCTTCTCCTGCAAAAAAAGAAAAAAATGTTTTATTAGTTTTATGATTTTTTCTTATTAAACATGTTTTGACTTACCAACAAATATGCGGTGCTTGCTTAAATCATCATCAAAAGAGCATTTGATATGATATGAAAAAGCACACGGGATATGTTGTTGAACGTCTGTCGTTGAAGAAATTTCCGGATTCGGTGCACATTGGCTAATGGGGCGTAGAATGGATTCAAAATCCGCATACACCACAAAAGGAACAATTAATTTGCGATTATGCTTTTTAAATTTAAGTATTTTATTACCTTCATCAGGCATAATTGTTATTATTTTTTTGCATTCGCTCTTATGCATTTGTAGGATAGATTCTGAAGCGAACCGCAGCAAGCAGCCGTTGCATAGATGCATTCGATTGTTATCTTTGGTAATCTGAGTTCGCAACAAACGTGAGATGTTTTTAATGAATACATAATGCGTTTTATTCACATCATCACTACTTATGCAATAAAGCAAGTTAATATGCTTTGCTTTTTCCTCACGAGTATGATAGTAGGGTCCAATTATCTTATATTGCCCTTTATCATTAATCTCATAACCAAAAACATTTATGCTAATGGCTGGATTATTTGCTTCGAATATGCTCGTGTCTTCGACTGCTAGAGGAAATTGCATATTCTTGAAACAAAGTACTTGATTATTGTATACTATTGTTTCGCTTGCTATGTTGGCAATTTTATAATGAGATGGTCTATCAGCATTAGTTGTATCATTCGCGAAAGCCGATATAATAGCCCATTTAAAACAGTAATCATCATTGTTTTTCACATTGATACAGGCTTTTTTGGTTGTTATTTGTTCGGGCAAATTAAAATGTGGGGCGTATTCATTCCGACTATGATCAGGAAATTCCTGTATTCTATTTTTTCCCTCGGACATGGTTGTAATTAATTTGCGGCATTCACTCTTGTGTTTTTGCAGTCCAGATTCAGTGGTGAAGTGTTGTAAGCAGCCGTTACATAGATGCAATCGTTTGGTATCTTTGATGATCTGGCTTTTCAATAAACGCGAGATGTTTTTAATGTATACATAATGCGTTTTATTTACATCATCACTACTTATGCAATAAAGCAAGTTAATATGCTTTGCTTTTTCCTCGCGAGTATGATAGTAGGGTCCAATTATCTGATATTGCCCTTTATCATTAATCTCATAACCAAAAACATTTATGCTAATGGCTGGATTATTTGTTTCGAATATGCTCGTGTCTTCGACTGCTAGAGGAAATTGCATATTCTTGAAACAAAGTACTTGATTATTGTATACTATTGTTTCGCTTGCTATGTTGGCAATTTTATAATGAGATGGTCTATCAGCATGATGTGTATCATTCGCGAAAGCCGATATAATAGCCCATTTAAAACAGTAATCATCATTGTTTTTCACATTGATACAGGCTTTTTTGGTCAATATTTGCTTAGGCAGGCTAAAATGGGAAGAAGCTCGAAGTGGATCGTATTTGTTGATATTAATTTCAATGCTCTGAAATGTTAACAACGTCCATCCGCTCTCTTTTTCTTGAAACTCTTCCAATTTTGTTTTGATATTTTCAATTGCCGTGCTCAAATGTTCCCTTATGTCTTCCTCGTTCTCAATCGTGTACATTTTAGTTTGCATGCTTTTTATATCTATTTGCATTAATTCATCACATTCTTTGGTGAATTTCGCAAACTTAGCAAAAAGCTCCATGCTAAATTTAAAGGTGCTCAAAATTTCCAATTGATTTTTCAATAATTCATTAATCAATGGAATATTTTTTTCAAACAGATTATTCACATTTATCATACTCTCATCTTTGTTGGTGATGGAGAATGTTTTTACACGATTTTTGAACGCGTTTGCTATCAAGGAAACATTTTCATTTAGAGATTGTTGAGCGTTTGCTTTATGGGTATTTTTTCTTTGATGTTGAACCCAAAGCTGCTCTTCAACATTCTCATAGCAAAACAAGCATCTTTTGTATGTCGACTGCTTAGATTTTTTTGCAGGTTGTTCTCCTGACATTGTTGGTTGTTGTTGTTGTTGTCCTGATCGCTTCATATTATTAAATATTTGGTTATATTATTAAATTAAATTTTTTTTTATTTTTTTTTGGTTGGTGTTTTTTATCTAAAAAGGAATGAATAAAATTTTATTGTTACTACTACAGTTTTGTTTTTTGTTTAGAAGAGAGGTTGAGTAGGTATTAGGCGATGTCATTTTAGCAATAGGAACCAATAAAAAAGCAGAAAAAAAAAAATCGCTATTACAAAACATCACTACGATAGACCGCGATTGTCTATTAAAAAGTGATAATTTTTGCTATATGTATTTTTTCACTATAAATTTCATATTAATATTTACTTCTTCTCTCTCTCTAAAACGATAACACCGTATTATTGTTAAGAACAAAAACAATTTTCATTAAATATTGCGCTCTACATTTAAAACCCAGAACAAAATAAATACTAACACCGCATCAAAAAAAAAAGAAATAATAATTAATATATAAGATAACTTACCGTTTTTGGTGATGATTTTTATCACTAATTCCCCCGTCGATTTTTTCTTTGATGTTGTTGAATATCTATATGGATAAAAAAACTTCATTAAAACAATATTCAAAAAAAGGATAAACAAATTCCAATAGCAAAACACTAGAAACTGCGTAATTGTTAACTAAAAATTTAAACGCGAAACATTATCACCACGTAATTGTTAACTAAAAATTTAATCTAGCACCGCCTAATTGTTAACTAATAATTTATTCGCAAAAACACTAGAACCGCGTAATTATTAAGTAAAATTTACCCGCGAAACATTATCGCCACGTAATTGTTAACTAAAAAAAATTTAACTAATTGTTAACTAATAATTTATTCACAAAAACACTAGAACCGCGTAATTATTAAGTAAAATTTACCCGCGAAACATTATCGCCACGTAATTGTTAACTAAAAAAAAATTTAATCTAGCACCACGTAATTGTTAACTAATAATTTATTCGCAAAAACACTAGAAACCGCGTAATTGTTATCTATATCACCACGTAATTGTTAACTAAAAATTTAGTCTAGCACCGCCTAATTGTTAACTAAAAATTTATCCTCAAAAACACTAGAACCGCGTAATTATTAAGTAAAATTTACCCGCGAAACATTATCGCCACGTAATTGTTAACTAAAAATTTAATCTTGCACCGCCGAATTGTTAACTAATAATTTATTCGCAAAAACACTAGAAACCGCGTAATTGTTATCTATAGCACCACGTAACTGTTAACTAAAAAATTTAATCTAGCACCGCCGAATTGTTAACTAATAATTTATTCGCAAAAAACACTAGAAACCGCGTAACTGTTACCTAAAAATTTAATCGCAAAAAAAACACTAGAGCCGTCCACGTAATTGTTACCTAAAAAATTTTTTCCATAATTAATATAATTATAAGATAACTTACCTTTTTCCTATTTTGATATGATGATGATGATGTTGTTGATTTTTATCTTTTTTTACACACAGACTTTTTTGACTCACTAAATATATATCAAAAACAAAATGAATATGAAGCTTTGCTTCGTCAAAGTAAACTGATACGCACTGGTTTTAACATTCGACATTTTATAGAAGAAATCCCTTCTAATACCGGAAACGAGACATTCTTTGCTCAATATGGAAAATAAGATAAGGAATAATGACCAGCGACATAGAAATCATTATTTAGTCATATCACCAGACCAGTAAAACATTTTTGAACAATATAACGAAAAAAAAAGAAAAAATAAGATAAGAGAACTATGGGATTCAATTAATATTTCTTAGAATTCAAACAATTTTTTATGGTTAAATATGAGATTATTGGACTGGGTAAGCATTCACATTTTTTGATAAGAGAACTGTGGGACTCGATTAATATTTTCTTAGAGCTCAAACAATTTTTATGATTAAATATGAGGTCATTGGATCGGGTAAGTATTCATATTTTTGATAATAGAACTGTAGGACTCGATTAATATTTTCTTAGAGCTCAAACAATTTTTATGATTAAATATGAGGTCATTGGATCGGGTAAGTATTCATATTTTTGATAATAGGACTGTAGGACTCGATTAATATTTTCTTAGAGCTCAAACAATTTTTGTGGTTAAATATGAGGTCATTGGACTGGGTAAGTATTCATATTTTTTGATAAGAGAACTATGGGATTCGATTAATATTTTCTTAGAGCTCAAACAATTTTTGTGGTTAAATATGAGGTCATTGGACTGGGTAAGTATTCATATTTTTTGATAAGAGAACTATGGGATTCGATTAATATTTTCTTAGAGCTCAAACAATTTTTGTGGTTAAATATGAGGTCATTGGACTGGGTAAGTATTCATATTTTTTGATAAGAGAACTATGGGATTCGATTAATATTTTCTTAGAGATCAAACAATTTTTGTGGTTAAATATGAGGTCATTGGACTGGGTAAGTATTCATATTTTTGATAAGAGAACATCAGTTAATTTTAATGTTTAAGCATATTTTTTTTTTTTGATTTATTCTTAGAAAAACATCTCCTCATCCAAGATCTATGAGAATTCAAATCAGTAAACAGGTCTCTATGGATCGGATGTATAACAAAAAAGGGTGGCTTCAAACAGGCGGTTTCTTTAAACAGGGCGGTTCCAAACAGGCGGGTTCTTTAAACAGGGCGATTCCAAACAGGCGGTTTCTTTAAACAGGGCGGTTCCAAACAGGCGGGTTCTTTAAACAGGGCGATTCCAAACAGGCGGTTTCTTTAAACAGGGCGATTCCAAACAGGTCGATTCCAAACAGGCGGTTTCTTCAAACAGGGCGATTCCAAACAGGCGGGTTCTTTAAACAGGGCGATTCCAAACAGGCGGTTTCTTTAAACAGGGCGATTCCAAACAGGTCGATTCCAAACAGGGCGATTTCTTTAAACAGGGCGATTCCAAACAGGTTGTATTATGTACCACCCCTCTCTGATAACTCTTCAATGCTGTAAGCAGGGCTTGTCATATGATGTTATGGTGGACTATATTTGATATTCTAAGACTCCTGGGGGGAAAAATAACTGCTCAATATTCGAATAATACAGAACGATTCCAAACAGGGCTGGTCCAAACAGACTGCTTCTTCAATCTTATCATATGATGTTATGATGAGCCTATATTTGATACTCTAAGACTCATGGAGGGAAAAAATGAATGACCAGTATTCGAATAATTTTCTCACAAAATTAGCCAAAGTGAAAAACATCAATTAATTTTACTGTTTAAATATATTTTTTTATTTATTTCTTATTTGAATTGTAAAAAAATGGTTGCGAATATAAAAATTCTGATTCGTCCGCTTCCGATGTTGTGGAATGAAACGTCAATTCGAATGTATTTCCTACTGCTTGGAGCACCTCCATCTCACTCGAGGTAAGCATCTTCATGGTGTCCTCATCCATCATGTTGAAGCGAATAGGCAGGAACACCTTATTGTTCTCCAGTTCAACCAGTATCCTCGGTCCATACTTGGTTTGGCACCTTATCGCTCGAAGTATTTTATATTTCCTATTTAGTATTAGAGTTTTTAAACTCTCTAGTGGTTTAATTTTACCCAATTGATTCAAACCCTCCATTATTATATATAGGCAGAGCTGTTTTACTAGGTTTAATTTTTAAAGTAAACTGATACATACTGGATTAAAAACTCGACCTTTTATACAAGAAATCCCCTTCTAATACCGGAAACGAGACATTCTTTGCTCAATATGGAAAATAAGATAAGGAATAATTGGCTCTCATAAATACACTTAGAAATAAAAAAAAGAGTTTACTATAGCATTCAAGCTCATAAGATCGGACAAGCATAGTCATGTTTGGTTTTTTTGATAACAACATATAGAAATCAACATTAGTCTGTGGGAGCGGAAACGATACATTATGGAAACTATGATAAGAATAATTGGTTCTCATAAATACACTTAGAAATAAAAAAGAGTTTACTATAGCATCCAAGCTCATAAGATCGGACAAGCACAGTCATGTTTGGTTTTTTTTGATAACAGCATATATAAATCAACATTAGTCTGGGGGAGCGGAAGCAATGAATTCTTTCTTCAATATGGAAACTATGATAAGAATAATTGGCTCTCATAAATACACTTAGAAATAAAAAAAAGAGTTTACTATAGCATCCAAGCTCATAAGATCGGACAAGCACAGTCATGTTTGGTTTTTTTTGATAACAGCATATATAAATCAACATTAGTCTGGGGGAGCGGAAGCAATGAATTCTTTCTTCAATATGGAAACTATGATAAGAATAATTGGCTCTCATAAATACACTTAGAAATAAAAAAAAGAGTTTACTATAGCATCCAAGCTCATAAGATCGGACAAGCATAGTCATGTTTGGTTTTTTGATAACAGCATATATAAATCAACATTAGTCTGTGGAGAGCGGAAGCAATGAATTCTTTCTTCAATATGGAAACTATGATAAGAATAATTGGTTCTCATAAATACACTTAGACATCAAGAATTTGATATAGCATCCAAGGTCATGGGATCGGGCAAGCACAGTCATGTTTTTTTTTTTTTTTTTTTTTTTTTGATAACAGATCATTTTTTATGTTCTATGTGGACTTGAATAATCATTTGTACTTAGAAAATTGTTCTATAGAAGTCAAAACAAGAACCATTAGGGATCAAAAACACAAACCATTAGCAGAAAGCGATGAAAGTTTAGAGATCAAAGACACAAACCAGTAGCAAAAGCACAAACCATGTCAAGTATTGAGACATAAGGCAAAAGCAGATAGAATCAACAAAACATTTCCCATACAAACCCACAAACAACAAAATTCTCGTATATATTACTCAGTTTAATGACAATAAGATTAAAAAAGTACAACAAAGACAGTGTTTTTTTATTTCTACCACAATTAACAGCTTACAACTGAGACAAAAGCCAAAAGCACAACCCAGACAACGTTTTTTATTTCTACCACAATTAACAGCTTACAACCGAGACAAAAACCTAAAGCACAACCCATTCATCATCATGGCTTAGGTCTGCGTCTTAGGTGAAGTCAACTAGCTTAGCTCTGCGTCTTAGGTGAATTCAACTAGCTTAGCTCTGCGTCTTAGGTGAAGTCAACTAGCAGCAAAACCATTCACCTCCTAAGCACAAATCCATTATCAAAAACACACATACACCCCCCCAACAAAAAGTTCAATAGCAAAAAGCCCCCGGCCCCCGCCTCCTCCTTGTTATTGTTCGTTTGAATACTGGCTTAGGTCTGCGTCTTAGGTGAAGTCAACTAGCTTAGCTCTGCGTCTTAGGGGAAGTCAGTTTAAGTTCCAGCAAAAACACCCCATTTCCCATACAAATCCACAAACAACAAAATCCCCGTTTATATTACTCAGCTTAATGATAATAAGATTAAAAAGCACATCAAAGACAACGTTTTTTTATTTCTACCACAATTAACAGCTTACAACTGAGACAAAAGCCTAAAGCACTACCCAGACAACGTTTTTTATTTCTACCACAATTAACAGCTTACAACTGAGACAAAAGCCAAAAGCACAACCCAGACAACGTTTTTTATTTCTACCACAATTAACAGCTTACAACCGAGACAAAAGCCTAAAGCACTACCCATTCAGCCCCGATATCACCACCTAAACATAAATCCATTAGCAAAAACATAAACCCATAACAAAAAGCACCGACATCACCACAAGCCGCAATACTCACCACCACCTACAAAAAGCTCAATACTCAACACCACCTACAAAAAAAGCACAAAATCCAACAACTACAGCGATAAGAACACTACAAACTATACCCAATTAATACCAATACTACTAGTTTCCACCCCACATAAGAACCCACAACCATTAATCTCATCCACAAACTATACCCAATTAATACCAACACTCATAAGAAATACACTAAATACTACCATTTACACCTCACTTAAGAATCCCACCACCCATTAATCACATACCACTATCAACACTCACCACACAACACACACATCTACACCTTCACATAGAGCTTTGGGGCAGAAAAGAGCTTTTGGGGCAGAAAAGTGAGCCAGTACCGCTATATCCCTACTACTACCGGGGTTCGATTCCCTGTCGGGGAGCCTCTGGCGCAAGACTTATGACCTTGCCCGGAAAAAACAAATCATTATGGAAAATTTAACTTGCTAAATAAGGCCAAGACCGGTTCCCGGTTGTAGTGCCGATGATGATGATGACTTGCGAGATATGGGGTCTAGCATTGTCATGCAAAAGGTTCCGGCCGTGCCTATTGACCAACGCAGGTTGCTTTTCAGCCAATTTGGCATGCAATATGTCGATTTCCTCACAATATTTGACACCGTTCATCGTTTCTCCTGGTTAAAGTAATGAAAAGTGGATTGGTCCACCATATTGTCACCATAACCTTCTTTGGGTGAAGAATGGGGGTTGGGAGTGTGTTTTAGTTTTTCACTTGCATCCAACCACTGCCCAGGTCTGTTACGGTTATCATATAAAATCCACTTTTCATCACAGTGACTATCCGGTGCAAAAAAGGTTCAGTGTGGTTTCTTAATCTAAGCGATGCGCAGAGTTCCAGGCGTCGTAGTTTTTGGGAATCGTTCAGTTCATGGGGTACCCACTTATCGAGTTTCATTACCTTTCCTATGGGAGAAAGGTGTTCTCTTTTTGTCACTGGGGATACTGCCATTGGCGCAAGGCTAATAACCTTGCCCGGAAAAACAAATTATTATAGAAAATTTAACAAGCGCCGGGACTTGCCAAGACTGGATCCCGGTTGTAGTGCCGATGATGATATTGATGATGATACATGATTTGTGCAATCTCCCGCACCGATTTCGTTGGGTCCGCATCCACTATTGCTCTTAAAACATCGTCGTCAACTAACTTTTCCGGCTTCTCACGTGGTCCATTTTCGAAGCTGAAATCTTCCGAACGGAACTTTCCAAACCAACGTCGTATAGGGCGTTCGTTTACCGCTACATCCCCAAATGTGTCATTAATGTTTTTCATTGCCAATGACGCACTATGTCCCATTTTCAATTCATAAAGGAAGAGGTTTCCAATTTGAACTCCCAACTGCATGGTAAACAATTCCTAGAAAAAAAAATACTGTACTTGTAGCGAACCCCAAAATTTAACGTTCTGGCACAGATGTTCACTCGAGAACTTCTTGTTTCCAACTGAGCGAAAATCGGACATTTCATGTAGTACTGTGGGGGAGGAAGTATCGTGCCTAACACGGACGCTCCGTTCAACTTCCTCCTCCATCATAAATTGTTCGCTGCGTAAAACACCGAACCAAAAGAACGATTAGGTAAACACATCTGGGAACGCCGAAGGCACTGCAACACGGAGAATTAAACACTAGAATTGAAAGGTGATCACCGACTTTTTATTACATTACTTTGAACTTAATATTAAATTGACTTGATTTTTTATAATTGTAAACAAGGTGGAAACACTACTTCTTAACATGACTTCGAGTATTTTCACGTCTTCAGCGCGCGACGAGGAGCGGGAGCGGCAACGACCGTGGCGGTCGGCGGATGGAAATGGACTCAACGATATTCAATCGTTTGGGGTGAAGATCATTGGTAGTAGACATGTATTTATGTACATGGGTTCTTTCATGGGACACACCATGAGAACGAATCTAAACAAAGAAAGGGAAAATGTGCATTCATTAGATGCGAGTTCGGTAAAGCAAACAAAACCGAAACTCGTCCGATGCTAATTGGATCTGTGTTTGCTTATACCGCTGCTGATGAGAAGCAGATCCAGAAATATAAAAAGACAAAGGGATCGGGTAGGTCATTGTTTAAGCTATGCATTGCAGCTGTAACGATAGCCACAATGCCCATACACATGGTGCTAATTGGTTCTAGCCTACTTACAGGGAATTGGTGTTTATTGCATCGCTGCCAAGGTTAAGTATATCATACCTATTTGCATTTGCCTATGCTGTAGGATTTAATTGGTGCCAAGAGACGGGAGATGCGTATATTTGTTTAGGTCCCTTGGGTGTAGGTCGCCAGCCAACGTGTATGAAAAGGGATTTGCTGTACACATGAATGAAGCTAGGAATAGGCGACGAAATTATCATTATCCCTGGTTGGGATGGTTACATGATATGTGAACCGATAAGATTTCAGGGATATGCTGTTTGGAACAGAATTCTTAAGAGGTATTTTGAATTCGAATAAATGAATGCAGGTAAGAATTCTCTTCCAGGAGCTTTTAGGTAAATACATTTGGTGAATTTTGTTGCGTGAAGCATTTACAGGTGCTTAATACGATTGCATTAGCAGAAAGTTGATACAGACTGGGAGTAGTAGGGTTATACGGGTTCTGGCTCACTTTTCTGCCCCAAAAGCTCTTTTCTGCCCCAAAGCTCTATGTGAAGGTGTAGATGTGTGTGTTGTGTGGTGAGTGTTGATAGTGGTATGTGGTTCATGGGTGGTGGGATTCTTAAGTGAGGTGTAAATAGTAGTATTTAGTGTATTTCTTATGAGTATTGGTATTAATAGTGATATTTTGTGGTTGTGATTAATGGTTGTGGGTTCTTATGTGGGGTGGAAATAGTAGTATTGGTATTAATTGGGTATAGTTTGTAGTGTTCTTATCGCTGTAGTTGTTGGATTTTGTGCTTTTTTTGTAGGTGGTGTTGAGTATTGAGCTTTTTGTAGGTGGTGGTGAGTATTGCGGCTTGTGGTGATGTCGGTGCTTTTTGTTATGGGTTTATGTTTTTGCTAATGGATTTATGCTTAGGTGGTGATATCGGGGCTGAATGGGTAGTGCTTTAGGCTTTTGTCTCGGTTGTAAGCTGTTAATTGTGGTAGAAATAAAAAACGTTGTCTGGGTTGTGCTTTTGGCTTTTGTCTCAGTTGTAAGCTGTTAATTGTGGTAGAAATAAAAAACGTTGTCTGGGTTGTGCTTTTGGCTTTTGTCTCAGTTGTAAGCTGTTAATTGTGGTAGAAATAAAAAACGTTGTCTGGGTAGTGCTTTAGGCTTTTGTCTCAGTTGTAAGCTGTTAATTGTGGTAGAAATAAAAAAACGTTGTCTTTGGTGTGCTTTTTAATCTTATTATCATTAAGCTGAGTAATATAAACGGGGATTTTGTTGTTTGTGGATTTGTATGGGAAATGGGGTGTTTTTGCTGGAACTTAAACTGACTTCCCCTAAGACGCAGAGCTAAGCTAGTTGACTTCACCTAAGACGCAGACCTAAGCCAGTATTCGAACGAACAATAACAAGGAGGAGGCGGGGGGCCGGGGGCTTTTTGCTATTGAACTTTTTGTTGGGGGGTGTATGTGTGTTTTTGATAATGGATTTGTGCTTAGGAGGTGAATGGTTTTGCTGCTAGTTGACTTCACCTAAGACGCAGAGCTAAGCTAGTTGACTTCACCTAAGACGCAGACCTAAGCCATTGGTTTTTTATGAGTCACCGAATGATTATTCAAGTCCATATTGTACCGATCCCATAACCTTTAGCAAGTATTCATGATTTCTATAGCAAGTTGGGATATCATTACTCATTTTTGTGAATTTCATACGTATTGAGGGCCAATTATTCTTATCATAGTTTCCATAATGTATTGTTTCCGATCCCTACAGGCTAATGTTGATTTCTATATATATGCGTACATCTTCAGTGGGTTGGGGATTTGTACTTATTATCAGTATTTTTTCAATTTGGGGTGTGTGATGCATAGTTGTTTTGGCTTGTTGGGTATTTGTTATCAGGTGTATACATCTTCAGTGGGTTGTGCGATTAGCGTTCAAGGTTAATTGTGTGACATGAGCAGATGGTATTTTTGAATTGGGTGTGTGAATAGGTGATAGGTGATTCATGATTGTTTGGCAGTGAATATATTATTATTTAGTCATTGAGTTTGAGTAATATATATGGGAATTTTTTTTTGGGTGATTCTATGTTGAAATGGATGTATGTTTTAGTTGTTTCTTAATATATAGACATTTTTTGTGATTCTATCTGCTTTTGGGTTTTGTTTCGGTTGTCGAGGGCTTTTTCAGTAAATCTAAGCTGATTCTTAATATTTTGGGCTTTTTGCTCTATACTGAAATGGTACCACTTGATAGTAAATCTATATTGAAATGGACTTTTTTGCTATATTGAATATGTGCTTTTTTGGGGATTGTCTGGGGTGCTAAAGGCTTTTTTTATGAATATATTCACTTGGCAGTAAATCTATGCTGAAATATATATAGAAATACGGGCTTTAAATTTGAAAAAAGAAGAAAAAAAATCATCATTAAATTCAATATTCGACGTGGGATTAGCTAGAAAATAAAAAAATCAACATCATCAACTGGTGAGTTACCTTATTTATATATTAATTGTTATTCCTTTTTTGACGCGGTGCTAGTATTTATTTTTGTGTATTGTATCGTGAGTCTAGCAATAATAATAATAGTAATCCCGATGTTTTTGCTATTGCTGCATAATGTATGGAAATGGTTCATCATCATCGTCGTCGTTATCAGTTGTGTGTATGTGAATAGGTGACAGGTGATTCATGGTCGTTTGACTTGTTGTGCTGTTATCATTTGTAGTAAAATAGAGGCGTGTTATCAGTAGTTGTTCGTGGATTTTGTATGGAAGTCATTCATTGTCGGTTGGGATTCTTTCTTATCTCAGTATGTTATTTCTAAGGTGTAATTATTAGTATATTGCTCGAATGTTTTTTTATTTTCTAATGTGATTATATTAGATTATTGTTTTATTGGTCAAAGTTTTTTTGAGATCTTTTGAAAGTTCATTGTTTGCTTATAAGGTTTGATTGACCAGCGTTCAAGGTTCAGCAATTGATGTGAACATTTACTTATCAGTATACAAGGCGTTAATGTTTTTTTTTTTTTTTTAGAGAGTCTATCAATAATAATAATATTGAGTTTAAATAATCCCTCTGTTTTTGCGATTGCTGCATAATGTATGGAAATGATTCATCATCGTAATCGTAATCGTTGTTCTGTTACTAGTTGCGACCATCTTCAGTGGGTTGGGGATTTGTACTTATTATCAGTATTTTTTTCAATTTGAGGTGTGTGATGCATAGTTGTTTTGGCTTGTTGTACTGTTATCATTTGTAGTAAAATAGAGGCGTGTTATCAGTAGTTGTTCGTGGATTTATATGGAAGTGATTCATTGTCGGTTGGGATTCTTTCTTATCTCAGTATGTGAATTAAGTCTTAGGTTTGGATGATCAGCGTACAAGGTTAAAGTTTGGAGTAGGTTAATTGTATGACATGGTTGGTCGTCGATTTGTCTGGAAGTTGAGGGCTTTTTTATATATTATTATTAGTCATTGAGCTGAGTAATATATATAGGAATTTTTGTTGTTCGAGGGATATGGTATGGAAGTGATGATATAAGACTTAGATTTGGATGATCACAGCGTTCAAGGTTAAAGTTTGGGGATAGGTTAATGGTATGGAAGTCATTCGTAGTCGTTTGACGTCGTGGTTTTTGGGATTCTTTCTTATCTCAGCATGTGAATTAAGTCTTAGGTTTGGATGATCAGCGTTATTTTCTATTCTGTATTTATTGGTATATTGTTCGAATGTTTTTATTATTATCTAGTGTGGTTATATTAGGCTGTTGTTGTTGCTGTATTTAGTTTATTGTTATAATGATGTTATGTTTTATTGTTCAAAGTTTTGAGATCTTTTGAAAGTTCTTTGTTTGCTTATAATCATATGAGGATATTTTTGAAAAGCACAGGCAGGTTTTATATGGATATATTAGTATATGTAGACTTTTTTAGCGCTACAATGTTGTTAATAGCGAATATATTATTATTAGTCATTGAGCTGAGTATTATAAGGGAATTTTTTTTTGTAGCTTGTTGTTATATTAATTATGTGTAAGTATGTGTGTGTATTGATGGACAAATACCTGAATTTCACCTGTTGAGCTGTTGTCAGTTGTACACATCTTGGATTGTAGTGGAGGTGTTGTTAGCATTAGTTGTTCGTGGATTTTATATGGAAGTGATGAATTAAGTCTTAGGTTTGGGTGATCAGCATTCAAGGTTAAAGTTTGGGGGTAAGTTAAGTGTGTGGCATAGTTGTTCGTGGATTTGTATGGAAGTGATTCATTGTCGTTTGGCGTAGTGGTTTGGAATTCTTTCTTATCTCAGTATGGGAATTAAGTCTTAGGTTTCAATGATCAACGTTCAAGGTTATAGTTTATAATTATAGTGTATGTATCGGCGTCAAGAGAGAAAGAGAAAAAGAGAGAAAGAGAGAGCAAGAGATAGAAAGAGAGAAAGAGAGACTATTTGTGGACGAATGAGATGTGTGTATGCGTAATAATGAATGAATTTCGGTATAGATAAGACCATCTTGACTAGTTAGAAATCATTGCATCACTAAACCATTAAAGAAAAACACAAAAAGGGTCCATTGGGATATATATTTGGCTGAGCAGGAAAATTGTTGCGAGAGGATTAAAACAAAAAAATCAACAACAAAAACGGTAAGTTAACACCTATCATGAACCATTTTAAGGATGTTTAATTTATTTCTTCAAATGTTATGTGTTATATCGGGGGATTTTAATCATCGAGACAACCTTTTTTCTGAAAGCGTAACAAAGCAAAAGAATTAACAGTAAATTTTTCATTACTTTTTTAGAGAAATATGTCTGCTAACGAGGTCAACACCAGCAACAACTACAATATTAACAATAATAATGTCAGAAAAAGACTGAGGCAAGTTTTGGAGGAACGCCAACAACAAAAACAACAACAACAACAACCTGCAAAGAAATTAAAACAACAGATCTATAAAAGATGCTTGTTTTGTGATGAGGATGTTGAGGGACGGCTTTGGGTCCAACATCATAGAAAAAATACCCACAAAGCAAACGCCCAACAAGCTCTTAATGAAAACGTCTCCTTAATAGCAAGTGCATTCCAAAATCGTATCAAAATATTTGCCATTACCAACAAAGATGAGAGTATGATAAATGTGAATACGTTATTTGAAAAAAATATCCCATTGATTAACGAGTTACTACAAGATGAATTGAAAGTTTTGAAAGCTTTTAAATTTAGTATGGAGCTTTTTGCTAACTTTGCGAAACTATCCAAAGAATGTGAAGAGACAATGCAAATAGTTATAAAAAGCATGCAAACTAAAATGTACACGATTGCGAAAGAGGAAGACATAAGAGAAAATTTGAGCACGGCAATTGAAATTATCAAGGCAAAATTGGAAGAGTTCCAAGAAAAAGATAGCGGATGGGCGTTGGTAACATTTCAGAGGATCGAAATTAACATCAACAAATACGAGCCATTTCAGCTTGGTAGATAAGGACCGATATAATAAATCTTTTAAATAACTTGTAGCTGCATCAAACAAGAATAAATAAAATGTATTTATGTATTAAAATTAATTGATGTTTTTTCCCTTTGGCTAATTTTGTGGGCAAATTATTCGAATATTGGTCATTCATTTTCCCCCCATGAGTCTTAGAGTATCAAATATAACCCCACCAATATATGTGAATTTTCGGCTGTAAGTTGCTTCTTAATGTATGGGAAATGTTTTGTTGATTCTATCTGCTTTTGCCTTTGGTTTGTGCTTTTGATAATGGTTTGTGTCTTTGATCGCCAGACTTTCGGATGGGTTGTCTCAGTTGTTGGGGGTGTTTTTCCTTTTTATGAATATACCACTTGACAGTAAATCTAATTTTATGAATATATATACCACTTGGCAGTAACTCTATGTTGAAATGGTTTAATGCTTTTGATCTCTAGACTAGCGAGCTTTTTGCTATATATATTGACTATAGCCTATTTTTAGCGTCACAATTTTGAGTTTTTATATGGATATATTGTTAATTGCATACTTTAGGGCTACGCATTGTCCATATAATATATTAAATTCTTTGTGCTTTTGGCTTTTTTATGAATATACCACGAGTCAACGAATGATTATTCAAGTCCATATTGGTCAAAAAAAGTGTTGATATAAAAAACGGGTGTTGTTGTCCAATCCAATGACCTTAAGACCCAGACCTGCCGGGACTCATAGAACGACCTTTGCTAAAATGATCTAGATAGTCGAATAACTAAATTTCCTCTGTAATATCAAAAGGAATCCCGAACTTGTTTGAGCCGGCGAACGATTAGTAACACATAAAGTTCTATCACACCTAACCCAAGGAAATATGCGTCATCGTACCCATTAGATGGTTTGCATTCAAAGACATACTGACTGTATTATAACCTCCCCTCTCTGATGCCGCATCGAATCAAAGCAGTAAACAGATCTCTATGTATCGGCTGTATTATAAACAGGTGGTTCCAAACAGGGCGATTCCTCCAAACAGGTCGCTTCCAAACAGGCGGGTTCTTTAAACAGGTCGCTTCCAAACAGGCGGGTTCTTTAAACAGGGCGATTCCAAACAGGGCGATTCCAAACAGGGCGGTTTCTTCAAACAGGTCGCTTCCAAACAGAGCGGTTTCTTCAAACAGGGCGATTCCAAACAGGGCGGTTTCTTTAAACAGGGCGGGTCCAAACAAGCTGTCTCTTCAAACAGGTCGGGTCCAAACAGGCGGTTTCTTCAAACAGGGCGGTTGCAAACAGGCTGTATTATACCTATCCCTCTCTGATAACTCTTCAATGCTGTAAGCAGGTCTTGTCATATGATGTTATGGTGGACTATATTTGATCCTCCAAGACTCATGGAAAAAATGGCCTCAATTAATTTTAATGTTTAAAGAACAATGATCAGCGGTTTTATTCATATAGGTAAGATAAGAATAATGGAGACTCATTAAAAACACTTAGACATCAAGAATTTGATATAGCATCCAAGGTCATGGGATCGGGCAAGCACCCCCACATGTTTTTTGATAACAGAACATTTTGTTATGCTCAATATGGACTTGAATAATCATTCGTTGACTCGTGGTATATTCATAAAAAAGCCAAAAGCACAAAGAATTTAATATATTATATGGACAATGCGTAGCCCTAAAGTATGCAATTAACAATGTATCCATATAAAAACTCAAAATTGTGGCGCTAAAAATAGGCTATATTCAATATATATATATATAGCAAAAAGCTAGCTAGTCTAGAGATCAAAAGCATTAAACCATTTCAGCATAGAGTTACAGCCAAGTGGTATATATATATATATTCATAAAATTAGATTTACTGTCAAGTGGTATATTTATAAAAAGGAAAACAGCCCCCAACAACTGAGACAACCCATCCGAAAGTTTAGAGATCAAAGACACAAACCAGTAGCAAAAGCACAAACCAAAGGCAAAAGCAGATAGAATCAACAAAAAATTTCCCATACATTAAGAAGCAACTTACAGCCGAAAATTCACATATATTGGTGGGGTTATATTTGATACTCTAAGACTCATGGGGGGAAAATGAATGACCAATATTCGAATAATTTGCCCACAAAATTAGCCAAAGGGAAAAAACATCAATTAATTTTAATACATAAATACATTTTATTTATTCTTGTTTGATGCAGCTACAAGTTATTTAAAAGATTTATTATATCGGTCCTTATCTACCAAGCTGAAATGGCTCGTATTTGTTGATGTTAATTTCGATCCTCTGAAATGTTACCAACGCCCATCCGCTATCTTTTTCTTGGAACTCTTCCAATTTTGCCTTGATAATTTCAATTGCCGTGCTCAAATTTTCTCTTATGTCTTCCTCTTTCGCAATCGTGTACATTTTAGTTTGCATGCTTTTTATAACTATTTGCATTGTCTCTTCACATTCTTTGGATAGTTTCGCAAAGTTAGCAAAAAGCTCCATACTAAATTTAAAAGCTTTCAAAACTTTCAATTCATCTTGTAGTAACTCGTTAATCAATGGGATATTTTTTTCAAATAACGTATTCACATTTATCATACTCTCATCTTTGTTGGTAATGGCAAATATTTTGATACGATTTTGGAATGCACTTGCTATTAAGGAGACGTTTTCATTAAGAGCTTGTTGGGCGTTTGCTTTGTGGGTATTTTTTCTATGATGTTGGACCCAAAGCCGTCCCTCAACATCCTCATCACAAAACAAGCATCTTTTATAGATCTGTTGTTTTAATTTCTTTGCAGGTTGTTGTTGTTGTTGTTTTTGTTGTTGGCGTTCCTCCAAAACTTGCCTCAGTCTTTTTCTGACATTATTATTGTTAATATTGTAGTTGTTGCTGGTGTTGACCTCGTTAGCAGACATATTTCTCTAAAAAAGTAATGAAAAATTTACTGTTAATTCTTTTGCTTTGTTACGCTTTCAGAAAAAAGGTTGTCTCGATGATTAAAATCCCCCGATATAACACATAACATTTGAAGAAATAAATTAAACATCCTTAAAATGGTTCATGATAGGTGTTAACTTACCGTTTTTGTTGTTGATTTTTTTGTTTTAATCCTCTCGCAACAATTTTCCTGCTCAGCCAAATATATATCCCAATGGACCCTTTTTGTGTTTTTCTTTAATGGTTTAGTGATGCAATGATTTCTAACTAGTCAAGATGGTCTTATCTATACCGAAATTCATTCATTATTACGCATACACACATCTCATTCGTCCACAAATAGTCTCTCTTTCTCTCTTTCTATCTCTTGCTCTCTCTTTCTCTCTTTTTCTCTTTCTCTCTTGACGCCGATACATACACTATAATTATAAACTATAACCTTGAACGTTGATCATTGAAACCTAAGACTTAATTCCCATACTGAGATAAGAAAGAATTCCAAACCACTACGCCAAACGACAATGAATCACTTCCATACAAATCCACGAACAACTATGCCACACACTTAACTTACCCCCAAACTTTAACCTTGAATGCTGATCACCCAAACCTAAGACTTAATTCATCACTTCCATATAAAATCCACGAACAACTAATGCTAACAACACCTCCACTACAATCCAAGATGTGTACAACTGACAACAGCTCAACAGGTGAAATTCAGGTATTTGTCCATCAATACACACACATACTTACACATAATTAATATAACAACAAGCTACAAAAAAAAATTCCCTTATAATACTCAGCTCAATGACTAATAATAATATATTCGCTATTAACAACATTGTAGCGCTAAAAAAGTCTACATATACTAATATATCCATATAAAACCTGCCTGTGCTTTTCAAAAATATCCTCATATGATTATAAGCAAACAAAGAACTTTCAAAAGATCTCAAAACTTTGAACAATAAAACATAACATCATTATAACAATAAACTAAATACAGCAACAACAACAGCCTAATATAACCACACTAGATAATAATAAAAACATTCGAACAATATACCAATAAATACAGAATAGAAAATAACGCTGATCATCCAAACCTAAGACTTAATTCACATGCTGAGATAAGAAAGAATCCCAAAAACCACGACGTCAAACGACTACGAATGACTTCCATACCATTAACCTATCCCCAAACTTTAACCTTGAACGCTGTGATCATCCAAATCTAAGTCTTATATCATCACTTCCATACCATATCCCTCGAACAACAAAAATTCCTATATATATTACTCAGCTCAATGACTAATAATAATATATAAAAAAGCCCTCAACTTCCAGACAAATCGACGACCAACCATGTCATACAATTAACCTACTCCAAACTTTAACCTTGTACGCTGATCATCCAAACCTAAGACTTAATTCACATACTGAGATAAGAAAGAATCCCAACCGACAATGAATCACTTCCATATAAATCCACGAACAACTACTGATAACACGCCTCTATTTTACTACAAATGATAACAGTACAACAAGCCAAAACAACTATGCATCACACACCTCAAATTGAAAAAAATACTGATAATAAGTACAAATCCCCAACCCACTGAAGATGGTCGCAACTAGTAACAGAACAACGATTACGATTACGATGATGAATCATTTCCATACATTATGCAGCAATCGCAAAAACAGAGGGATTATTTAAACTCAATATTATTATTATTGATAGACTCTCTAAAAAAAAAAAAAAAACATTAACGCCTTGTATACTGATAAGTAAATGTTCACATCAATTGCTGAACCTTGAACGCTGGTCAATCAAACCTTATAAGCAAACAATGAACTTTCAAAAGATCTCAAAAAAACTTTGACCAATAAAACAATAATCTAATATAATCACATTAGAAAATAAAAAAACATTCGAGCAATATACTAATAATTACACCTTAGAAATAACATACTGAGATAAGAAAGAATCCCAACCGACAATGAATGACTTCCATACAAAATCCACGAACAACTACTGATAACACGCCTCTATTTTACTACAAATGATAACAGCACAACAAGTCAAACGACCATGAATCACCTGTCACCTATTCACATACACACAACTGATAACGACGACGATGATGATGAACCATTTCCATACATTATGCAGCAATAGCAAAAACATCGGGATTACTATTATTATTATTGCTAGACTCACGATACAATACACAAAAATAAATACTAGCACCGCGTCAAAAAAGGAATAACAATTAATATATAAATAAGGTAACTCACCAGTTGATGATGTTGATTTTTTTATTTTCTAGCTAATCCCACGTCGAATATTGAATTTAATGATGATTTTTTTTCTTCTTTTTTCAAATTTAAAGCCCGTATTTCTATATATATTTCAGCATAGATTTACTGCCAAGTGAATATATTCATAAAAAAAGCCTTTAGCACCCCAGACAATCCCCAAAAAAGCACATATTCAATATAGCAAAAAAGTCCATTTCAATATAGATTTACTATCAAGTGGTACCATTTCAGTATAGAGCAAAAAGCCCAAAATATTAAGAATCAGCTTAGATTTACTGAAAAAGCCCTCGACAACCGAAACAAAACCCAAAAGCAGATAGAATCACAAAAAATGTCTATATATTAAGAAACAACTAAAACATACATCCATTTCAACATAGAATCACCCAAAAAAAAATTCCCATATATATTACTCAAACTCAATGACTAAATAATAATATATTCACTGCCAAACAATCATGAATCACCTATCACCTATTCACACACCCAATTCAAAAATACCATCTGCTCATGTCACACAATTAACCTTGAACGCTAATCGCACAACCCACTGAAGATGTATACACCTGATAACAAATACCCAACAAGCCAAAACAACTATGCATCACACACCCCAAATTGAAAAAATACTGATAATAAGTACAAATCCCCAACCCACTGAAGATGTACGCATATATATAGAAATCAACATTAGCCTGTAGGGATCGGAAACAATACATTATGGAAACTATGATAAGAATAATTGGCCCTCAATACGTATGAAATTCACAAAAATGAGTAATGATATCCCAACTTGCTATAGAAATCATGAATACTTGCTAAAGGTTATGGGATCGGTACAATATGGACTTGAATAATCATTCGGTGACTCATAAAAAACCAATGGCTTAGGTCTGCGTCTTAGGTGAAGTCAACTAGCTTAGCTCTGCGTCTTAGGTGAAGTCAACTAGCAGCAAAACCATTCACCTCCTAAGCACAAATCCATTATCAAAAACACACATACACCCCCCAACAAAAAGTTCAATAGCAAAAAGCCCCCGGCCCCCCGCCTCCTCCTTGTTATTGTTCGTTCGAATACTGGCTTAGGTCTGCGTCTTAGGTGAAGTCAACTAGCTTAGCTCTGCGTCTTAGGGGAAGTCAGTTTAAGTTCCAGCAAAAACACCCCATTTCCCATACAAATCCACAAACAACAAAATCCCCGTTTATATTACTCAGCTTAATGATAATAAGATTAAAAAGCACACCAAAGACAACGTTTTTTTATTTCTACCACAATTAACAGCTTACAACTGAGACAAAAGCCAGCTGCTGGGTACTGGCTTAGGTCTGCGTCTTAGTTGAAGTTGAGTATTAATCTCCAACAAAAAACCCCATCCATTTTTTCATTGACAAATGAACTGTTCTAAGAATCAGCAAAAACATATACCCATTTCACATCCCCAATTAAAAAAAGCCTCAGCAAAAACATCCACCAGAAGATTACTACAACTGATAACAACACCCCCAAAGGTCTGACATCCATTCCACTTCACTATCAACTATCATACACACAGACTGGAACATCAACCGCATCTGGCAACATCATGGCAAAATCTCATTTATTACTACTCTACTCAATGACTCAAACCCACTTCACAAATATCAACCACATCTGGCAACATCATGACAAAATTCCCATTTATTACTACTCGACTCAATGACTCAAACCCACTTCACAAATATCAACCACATCTGGCAACATCATGACAAAATTCCCATTTATTACTACTCGACTCAATGATTCAAACCCACTTCACAAATATCAACCACATCTGGCAACAAAAACCACAAAAAATCCCATATATATATTACCCCAACTCAACGACTAATAATAACATATTCAAACACCCACCAAACCAAAGAACCAACAAAAATATCCCACCCATCTCAAAACAACAAACTGTTATACACACAAACCGATCCCCCAACCAACTGCAAACGGTTATACACACAAACCGATCACCCGACCAACTGCTATACACACCAACATTTTTACTGGGGGAAATTCGCATCTGGCAATGCCACGCCATTTTTCATACAAAAAAGTGAGCCAGAAGCCCTATAACCCTACTACTACTGGGTTGTAGGGATGGAGGTTCTTTAGGTAAATAGTCAGTGGGGTTTGGCGGAACCGCCACCATACAACCCAATAGAAAGCGAAAGGGAAATCGAAACCGACCCTTATAGGAATTAATCTAATAAGTCCCTGCACTAATTAAACTCACTATCTGGCTAATATCATGCCACACTTACACCTCAACATAATTTATGTTAAACGTTATTCGTGATTGATGATACTTGAGAGACTAAAGGGACCGACAAATGTTTCTTTCAATGCAGCCATTGCAATGTATTGAAGTTTCTTTACTAACTTGGGAACTTACAGGATATTCTCTTGTGTTAATTTAGAATGTCCCCCAACAAACTGCTTTTATAAAGTCCGAAATGACATCGCGAGGCAGTGATTGAGCGATACTTTAAGATTACATTGGTAATCACATTATTACGTGAAAAACAATGTTTGATGGAGATAAACATAACCAAAAAAAGTTTTTCGTTTAAATAACTTGTTAGGGCAAACAGTACTATACCAGGTCAATTGTGCTCATAAAACTTTGAATACATTATAATAAATGCCTCGAAAAACTTTTCCAGAAAACACGTTGTTCTCAACGACTGTCAAAAGTCCGCCCTAATGATATTAAGGTCAAATTAGGTTATCTTCTTTAGGCCAAAGCAGAGGATTTTAACGCTAATGCATTTTGAAGAACCCACTTTTTGTTTTCCTGGGCTAATTCAATTCTTCCCTGCACTAACTTCAACACAACTGCGATCTGCCATTTTACGCACGTAACATTCTTGGGTCCTAGATGAAGGCATCCATATTATTGTTGGCATTTCTTCTCTCTATAAAAGTTTTTCTTCTTTCCGTCTAATATTCAAAAAAAAAGAAGAGAAATTAGATAATTTAATAGACCTTTGTTGTCACTACTTAACAACCACGGGTATATTTCCACATACATGCAACATTACATCCGCCATGTATAGTAACAAAAAACAAGGATACCTTGGACAATATCTTCTAACGGTTCTTTCTTACATCTCAGTTTTTCCCTGGCGAATTGTCTGTCCTTTTACCCCACAATTTAACATCCACGTTTTTGATATAGGTGCTCTATGCAAAGGAAACTCAGTTAAGGGACAAAATAGAAAAGGAAGATGAATTTTGTGATTAAACAGGAGAACAGGCTGAGTCGACATCATCATCAACTCATTTCATTTAACATTATTACCGCTAAGAGGAGGCTGTCAGCGTCCGTTTTGAAATTCCTTTCATTCTTTCAAGTTAGGAAGGTGTACCATAGTTGTCTGCTAAATTTAGCACATGTGACCCAAGCACAAAAACCAAACGGGGTGGACCCTCTTTTGAACTAGTGGATAAAAATTCACCTTGTCATTCAATTTAAATTGGTATTTCAGTGGTATTGTGACCTATATCAACCCTTGTTACTTAAACGAGGTTTTTTTTTTTTTTTGGAAGAGAGATGTTTGAAGGTTGCCTTTGGAATTTGGTTGTAGTCAAATTAAGTTAACTGGAAACAATGGATTAGAAAACCATTTTCTGAAATAATAAATTAACCCTAAACCGGTAAACATATTTTTGTCAACTTAATCCGGTAAACTGGGATACCCCATCTGCACGTTTAATCTTTACTATTCAAGCATGCATGAGCGACTAAAAGTGTGTCTCCCTACTTGTTAATAATGAAATTGAATTATGATCAGGGTCCCGTGGTGTAAAAGCAAATCGTTCTTTCGGCGGGAGATTTAAAAGCGCCTGGGGTGTAAATACCCTCAGTTTACCGGTTTAGGGTTACTACTCGTATACCATGTTGAACATCCATTTTAGAGGGGGGATATACCAGGTGTACCGGTGTGAAGTGAGCGTCAAGATTCAAATGTATCGATAGGGAACGTTTGTTGTGAACGAGCCCATATATTTTTTTTATTTGGTTGATATGACATCTGTCAAACATATTTAGTATGCATAAAGTCATTATACAAACAACATCATTTTTTTAATCCTGTTAAAAATGTCGAATGTTGTGCCAGAAAATGATGATTTGCGGAAAGCATTAATTTTTTGTTTGCATTTGAAGAAAAGTGCTGCAGAGTCGCATCGAATGCTTGTCACGGCTTATGGTGATCATGCTCTATCGGAAGCAACATGCAAAAGATGGCTTAAGCGGTTCAGAGATAATGATTTTGATGTGCGAAATGAAGAACGTGGAAGACCACCAAAAAAGTTTGAAGACACCGAATTGTAAGCAATATTGGATCAAGATGACACTGTGGGGTTTAAGTAGTGGCTTTGGCACGACACGGATTCACTAACTTCCCCAACATATACTGAAGATAACTCTACCCACAATTATGTAGCAAGTAAAAGGCGTTGGACAATTTTTTTGTCGTATAGTTTTAATTTCTGTATTTTAAGTCAATACACTGGTGGTTCGAACATATTTATCTTTAAAACAGTATATAGGTCAGGACAACATTTATTTTAAGTCAATACACTGGTTCGGAAACATTTATCTTTACAACATTACATAGGTTCGGACAACATTTATTTTTAAGTCAATGCACTGGTTCAGAAACATTTATCTTTACATCCATACATATGTGCGGACAACATTTATTTTAAGTCAATACACTGGTTCGGAAACATTTATCTTTATAACATTAAGTCAATGCACTAGTTCGGAAACATTTATCTTTATAACATTAAGTCAATGCACTGGTTCGGAAACATTATGAGGTATCACAATATTGGATCACCGAACCGACTGGCGAACTCTGACTCCTATACTCGACACTTTATGACTTCTTTCTTTGAACGCCTCCACGGTGACGCGTGTGCGCGATTTGACGGTTGAAATTGGACTGTGCGATGCAACTCACATCCATCATATTCAATGGCCGTGAATTGCATCGATAGAGGAGGAACAAAACGGATCCACTTGACTGTAGCCAATGGTGATCGCGTAAAAAGGGTATATGTGTGAATTTCCCATTGTTGTGTAAGGCAGGTTCGATGCCCTGCGATGAAGACGATGATCGGCGGACACCTGATTACACAAATGCACGATCATCAGGGGCTGCGGCGATGTAGCCATACATCGTTGATGATGTATGCCAGGGAACGAAATAGATTTCCGTTTCAAAGTACACAAAAACGCTATTTCACAGGTCAAATGGTGGCACGTATAATGTATATGATGTGCCTATGTTACAAAGGGGTTGTCATTGTATTTGCTGACGATTCTGGGGAAAATACCGATGTAGGCAATATCTACTGGTGTCAACACCTCGACCAGAGATTGGGAAACTGTTTACTTTAGCCAAATGGTTCTGATGCAGAATGGGGGAAATTGGTCCTGGACGTTAGTCCGCAGAAAACTCAACGACGGTGGCTATGGATTGTTTGTTCGGGTTGGATGATAGGTCTTCATGGGACCTGAACGTGAGTAAATAATCGACCACGTTCATGCTCAAATCAAATGCATGGCTGGGTATTGGTTAGGAATTGGTCGCACTAAAGCGGACCTTAGGGTAGGATAAGATATACTATTATATAGGTATACCGATTGCAGCTGTGTCCGCAATACGCTGGCCAGCGTTTGTTTATCGATAATTGAAGACCAGCTGAGCCGATAGGAGATGAACTGGTTCATGGAGTATGAACCAGAAAAGTTCAGAATGTATGTATGCCATCGGGTAGGTTTCCTTTTAGGTATGGAAAATGCTGCTGGGAGCTTACGCTGCCCAAAATTGCAGGTAAGTACCATGGCTTTGTATGGGAAGAGGAAGGTGATTAATTTAAAGAGGATGGGTGGTTCTTTGGGAATGCCTTAAAGAACCGCCACAACACTTTAAGTCAAAAACAAATGGCACAAATGTTAAATGTTGCACAACAAACAATTTCTGACCGTCCAAAAGCTATGGAAAAGATCCAAAAGTGTGGAAACTGGGTGCCACTTGAATTGAATGACAGGCAGATGGAAAAGCGAAACACCACATGTGAAACGTTGCTTCTACGACACGAAAGGAAGTCAGTATTGCATTGAATTGTGACTGGTGATGAAAAATGGATTTATTTTAAAAATCCTAAACGCAAAAAATCGTGGGTATATCCAGGAGAAGCGTCAACATCGACTGCAAAGAACGATCGGTTCGGAAAAAAGACAATGCTCTGTGTTTGGTGGGACCAGAAGCGGGTGGTGTATCATGAACTTCTAAAACCTGGCGGAACTGTTGATGCGGAAGGCTACCGACGACAAATGATCAATTTGAACCATGTATTGATTGAAAAACGGCTAAAATGGAAAGGTAATTTTGTTCCATGACAATGCACCGAGTTATACAGCAAAACCCGTCAAAGATACAATCAAAGCTCTCGGCTAGGAAGTGTTACCCCACCGAGGTATGCCTGTCAATGTGTATTGAACTAGAAGGAGATTATGTTGAAAAATAAAAAAAAAGTATGATACCTAAAAAAATTGTTTTTCTATCTTTTCCTAAAGACTTATTGAATAATAAAAAAAAAAAAAGGTTATTCTATCTTTTTCTCAAGACTTATTGAACTGCCTTGCGTATATCTGCTTTTTTCTATTATAGTTATTTAAACATTTTTATTAGTTCTTTTAGACATATTGACTAATAATTTTTCTAAAGACTTATTGAAAAATAAAAAATAAACTACCACAAAATAAAAATTGTTTTTCTATCTTTTTCTAAGTTGAGTTGGGAATCCCGAAAAAAATGCCCCCATTCAAATCTGCATGAACGAAAATAAAGGGCGCGTTAGAATAAAAAACCACCTCTCAGAACCATTTGAAATCCGGGACGGATTAAAACAGGGCGAAGGCCTCTCGCCATATCTCTTGTCCTCGAGTATGTCATCAGAAAGGTACAAGACGACAACATGGCCGGATCATCCCTGAACGGGGTTACACAAGTGCTCGCATATGCGGATGACATCGCCGTTTTGGGCGATAATCTAGAAACTGTAAGTAAAAACAGTGAAATCATCATGCAAGCGGGAGAAGAGGTGGGCCAAGACATAACTGAAGACAAAACAAAATATATGATTACGGCGAGAGCAGGTGGACCTCAGAGAACACACATAAACATCAGGGGCAAGATATTTGAAAATGTGGAAGAAGTTAAAGAATTTAAATCATCATCATCATCGGCACTACAACGCGGCAGTGGCCTGATGTGTTGAGCATTGGTTCCATTTTTAGTGATTTTACCCGTCATATCGTCAGTTTGAATCACACGTTCTTCACTATCATCGCAAACGCTATAGAATCATTAGGTTTAGGGAATTGAAAGCCTTCCTCGATGGTACAATGGTTTCATGAATGCATCGTTATGTAGTAAAATTTTGCAGTTTCTTTTGTTTTGTACAGAGATACTATTTTGGGTAAATGGTATCTTTCATCATCATCATCGGCACTACAACCGGAAACCGGTCTTGGCCTTATTTAGCAAGTCCTAAGGCTTGTTAAATTTTCCATAATGATTTGGTTTTTCCGGGCAAGGTCATTTAAATATCTGGAAACAATACTGACGACCAGTAACGGAATGTCGAAGGAAATTAACAAAAGACTACACTCCGGCAATATAAAGCTCCGTATCTATAGAACCATAATCATGCCGATTGTTCTATATGGATGAGAAACATGGACTCTCACAAATCGGGAAGAAAACAAATTCCGCGTATTCGAGAATAAAGTAAATATGACGAGGAGGCAGGACAATGAAGGAAACTCCACAACCACGAATTGGAAGAGCTATACAGCAAACCTACTATAGTGAGAGTAATCGCGCCGCGAAGATTAAGATGGGCTGGACATGTGGCGCGAATGGGCAACGATAGGACCATGCGTAGAATTCTTGACGGTAGACCAACGGGAAAGAGATCGATAAGACGACCGCGACGGAGATGGGAGGACAATGTTGGACTTGACCTTGAGGATATCGGATCCGCTGGTCAAGCGTGGAAGGAGAGTGCACAGGACAGGGAACGATGGCGGAGTCGAGTCGGTGAGGTCATGAACTTAAGGGTTCCTACAGGCCAATGAATAGAAACAGAAATGTTCTATCATTTTCTAAAAACTGATTGAATAATAAAAGAAATGGTTTTGTTATCTTTTTCTGAAGACTTATTGAACTGCCTTGCGTATATCTGCTTTTTTCTATTATAGTTATTTATAAACTTTTATTAGTTCTCTTTATTTCGACATGGCCCCAGAATATTCCAAACTTCTTGCGGTGTACGAATATATTTGATTTTGCAACATTAACTCACTACTCAAAACCCATGAGGAATACACTCGTCATAACACAAAAAATTTTACATTTTTTTCATAACGACTATGTTCGTCATAAACAGTAAACTGGTTAAAGAATTAAAACTAACTCAACAACTTATATTAAAAATTCAATATATTACGAGGGTTGCCTTTTATATTTCGGGATTAGAGAACAAAAACAAATATTGATCATCGAAAATCACTTTATTGTTTTTCAAAATATTCCCCATGAAGATCTATACACTTTTGCATGCGTTTGAACTAATTGTCGAAGCACTTTTGCCACTCTGATTGAGGTGTCTCCAACACATGCATTCTGAATGCAGCAACCGCTTCTTCAGGTGTCGCAAAACGTTGACCTCTCAGTTTGTTTTTTACGTACGGGAATAAAAAGAAGTCATTCGGTGCCAAGTCAGGACTATACGGCGGATGACCCATCAAATCGATGTTTTGGGTGCTCAAAAATGCAGTTGTCGTAGCCGATGTGTGAGAGCTCGCATTGTCGTGGTGAAGAGTCTTCGGCGGTTGGTTTTCCTGATTTCTTGGAAGACAACTGGCAAACAAATGGTTGTGTACCACTCAGAATTGACTGTTCTGCGTTGTTCTAGTGGTACGGTTGCGACATGTCCAGTTTTTCCGAAAAAACAGGCTACCATTTGCTTGGAAGTGCTTCGTGCGCGAACAACTTTTGTTGGATTTGGCTCATCTTGAAACACCCAGACAGTCGACTGCTGTTTACTTTCGGGCTCATACGCGTAAATCCACGATTCATCACCTGTCACGATGTCATAGACGTGTTTCGAAGCACCGCGACCGTATTTTTTGAGCATTTCTTTCGACCAATTGACACGAGCCTTTTTTTGGGCGATTGACAAATTGTGTGGGATCCAACGCGAACAAATTTTTTTGACAGTCAAATGTTTATGCAATATTGAATGTATGCTGGTCCCACTAACGCCTAAGGTTGTCTCAATCTCACGATATGTCACATGACGATCTTCCAATATCAGTTCGCGCACAGCATCAATGGTTTTCGGAACAACAACTGATTTTGGACGACCTTCACGAAATTCATCTTGGAGTGAACTACGACCACAATTGAATTCACCATACCATCGATAAACACTGGTCCTTGATGGAGCTTCATCGCCAAAAATTGAATTAAGTTCATCCATGCACTGTTGCTGAGTTAATCCACGCCGAAAGTTGTAAAAAATAATCGCACGAAAATGTTGACGATTTAATTCCATTTTAGGGCCGAGATGAATCTTTTAAGTTACTGTAAACAACACAAATAGCGCTCGTATGTCAAAACGTTCTGAGCGCGTATAACCTCAAAAATGTCCAACTTTACGACAGAGCTGTCAATTGCCGGATTGCAACACTAGGGTTGCCAAATCCCGAAACATAAGAGGAAACCCTCGTATAAACTCTGAGCTGAATCAGTCGACTAATAAAACAATTTGGAGAATGTATTATAAGTGTTTAGAAATATATGGTTTCCAGGAACAAGTTTTGTCGTACACGTTTTTATCAAACAGACCGTATATTTCCCAACACAGTCCATGTTATCGTCAGTTGTATTAGATAATTGAGAGGTGCTTACGCTGATTTGTTTTCAACATTACAGCAAAGCATTTAACATAACTCCGACATCAGTAATTATAATAAAAAGAGAGTACTTATAGTATTATTAAACGAGTAAATCCCGACAAATGAGGCCTAACCTCAAAGCATGTTAAGGACTTTACTTAAGAGGGTCACCAATTGATCAAGCGACACTTTATGGGTTAATTTTACTATATAATCAAATACGGCGTCAGTTAAAAGATATAACACAGAACTCATGCATGGCTCAGGTAAATGCCTTCTACAACCAATAACTTAAAGATTTGTTGGTCCTCACTTTTTCCATTAATTTACAAATACAATGTTCGCTTTACTATAGTAGTTGTAACTAAAGATAACCCCCTGATAGAGCTATTAACCATGAAGTGAAATTAGTAGTTAACTTCATCGCCAACGGAGGGTTCTGTATACTCGTACCTGCGCAAACGACAAAGAGAAAGCCAATGGAGATTACTGTGGATTTGAAAATTACCTAAGACTGCATCACATTAGCGTCAGTTTGCTGCAATCAAGGCAATTTGCAGAGCAGGATGCTGCACATCAACAAGGTTTTTACCCGAGGCGATGCGTATTAACTATCACATAAAGGTATATCCGGTCATGCACCACCGGGCGTTAACAATCTTCGCATATAGAGAGACTAGATTTCAGCAAATGTTGTTGATGGCTTCGTTGTAATAATGAGATGCGACAAACTTCTTGTATTCATTGCTCGGTAGACAATGGCAATGGGCACCCGAGTCACATATCAAATTTCGCATCTATACTGTTAAACGACTGTTGTGTGTTTCAAGGCTTTGTGAGACTAAATCTCGTTTACCAGAATTCTTGACCTCCCATGGTAAATGCGTGTCACGCACACGTATCTTGCAATTAGTCTAGGCACTCAATGTACGGAATTCGAAATTAATTTAATGTTGACAAAAGACAGCATGAATTGCAGCTTGCAAATTGATGAGTCTTGGGGGGCACCCATGTCATTGTTCATTAAACAAAGGAACGTTGTAAGAGTACGTGATTTCGAGTTCGTGGAAAGGACTTTTCATTAGATTTGACCGGCTGGTGCAGAATATGTGAACATGCTCGAAAAATTGAATCTTTGTGACAACAAAAACAATTTTAAGATATAGCACATGTGCTTTTATTCTCCCCATAACGTGCTTCTTAATATTAATGAATATACGAGATTTACGTGGATATCACATTGTATAATGTGGGTTAGTAGTTACCAAGTAAGGTTGTTTTGAATTACAGGGCGCAAAATTTCGTAATACAGAGGAATAAGAAATTATATTAGCTCCTCACCACCGAGAATACTATGGGGAAATGTTATTTTTTACTTAAATTACATTTTTGAAAACACCCAGCGTAAGATTTTTTATAACAAGTCCTGACGATCGGCTCCTATGATAATGTTTGCCATCAAAGTTTACCTAGTGAGTGAAATATTAAAAGTCAAGTCAATTCATACAAAAACCTTTCGCAATAAATACGTAGATCTTCGCGCTTTAAAAAAAGGAATAAAAACAATAAACATGTTTTTAGAAAAAACTTTAACTCCATAAACGATTTGTAATTTTAAGACATATTGCGACGCATATAACAATCAGTACTAGAATATTCTAGAAAGTCAGAAACAAAGTACTAGAATTTTCTAGAAAGTACTGGAAAACTGGAGACTATGAGCAATAGAAAATTCGAGGCTATGGAACGGACGGAAACGAAACAGCGAATCAGAAGGATGAAACACGGTATAAATACGTCGCACGCAGATCGGGAAGATAAGTAAGGAGTAAGCAGAGTAACCAGTAAAAGACCCGATAAGTACCGAAGCGATAAGTCAAGAAATCGTTATGTGTACGGTAAAAGTAACGGTTGGTATTAACGGACTAATAAAGTGTTACATTAATTCAAATTCGATTTAACGGCTCTTATTTATTAAAAATAATTAATCCAGCGAACCCTAAGCTCGCTACAATATTATAACGTCATCAATGAATCAATTTGAAAAAAATAAATCCGTTAACGAATTGTAACTCGTCTCTCTGTACAAGGCAAAAAGAAAAGAAATTTCCAAATTCGTGAAGATAAATTTCAACAATATTTGCCAAGAGGAGTCAAGCCAAAATAATTCCCAAATGGGTGACCTACGACGATGGAGCAACATTTGTCTTAAGTAGTATATAAATCTTTACCTTAACGGAGTGGAGTTCGAGTAAGTCGTCAAGGTGATAGTTTGGAAGACCAGCAACAGCAACACTCTAAATTATATTGTTCTCTTTTTTTCGCGTTTCCTTGCGTTGTTTTTTTGTTTTTTTCTTGTTGTTTGTTTCTGTTGTTATCAGATAAACTTCTTCCGAATTATCATTGTACGTTTACCTTTTTCTTAACTTTTGTTATTCTGGTTTTATGGGATGTTATTGCTACGAGTTTGACCACGTGATAACAACATAACCTCAAAATATTAATGACTTCGTATCAGCTTTACATAATTTTTTTCGTGCAAAAATGTCTAGTTTTGTGCCAAATAAGCGTCATTTGTGGGAACTCTTTATTTACTTTTTTAATTTGAAGAAATCTGCCGCTGAGGCATATCGATTGCTTGTAGAAGCATATGGTGAAGCTGCTTTGAGTGAGAGAAGTTGTCGTGAGTGGTTTCATCATCATCATCGGCACTACAACCGGGAACCGGTCTTGGCCTTATTTAGCAAGTCCTGAGGCTTATTAAATTTTCCATAATGATTTATTTTGTCTGGGCAAGGTCATTAGTCTTGCGCCAGGGGCTCCCCGACGGGGAATCGAACCCCGGTCTCCCGGGTGACAGGCGGGTATACTAACCACTATACTATCGAGGAGCCCCGTGAGTGGTTTCAAAAGTTTAAAAACGGTGAGTTTGATGTGGAAGGCAAAGAACGAAGTGTAAGGCCGAAAGTGTACGAATACGAGGAATTGGGAGCAATATTGGGGGAAGATCTGTGGGGGGCTGTTGTTTGGGTGCCGACGCACGGCACCGTTCCTATCACCCACCAACGTTGCGTCGCCGAAATTGTTCTTAAGAATACCGGGGAGAAAATGAGCGCACACAGAATCAAAAGGACAAACACTGGTATATTGTTGTTGCCATTAATGTTTTGTTTTCTTTATTTTTATTTATTGTTAACATTGATAGGGTACTTCCGGTATTGAGTTTATCTTATCTGTATGTTCAGAAACGTCTATTGACTCCGTTAATTATGAATCATTACGAGGGGTCGCTTTCCTTCTCGATCTTCTTTCACAGAGAGGTTAACTTAATTAAATTTCGCCGACGGCTTTATAATGTCTTTTCAAATTATTTCGTATTTCCACCGCGCACCAAACGGGGGAACCAAAACTAGATTCAGCGGCTCGGGACAACCCTCCGGGTTTGATAGAGGGCGACTTCTCTCCTTGAGAGGGTGGAATTTCGCTTCCGCAGCACCGGGAATATTTAATCGTTTCTCGGGTATGTTCACGACACCGTTTGTCGCTTTATTAATCGGTTCTGATCTACGTATATTTAACAGAGGACAGATGCGGAATGGAGGATTTAATTGGGTGAGGACCGTTTTCGCGCCCGCGCAGAGACTTGGTTCTGACAGAGGTGGGTGCACTTCCGTGGTTACGACACGACTTCAGCGACGTGCGCGGCCTTTGGTGGGTGGCGATCGATTGGCTTATGAATGAAAATAATTCATTCAATGCGTCGTGGCGGTGCGTCATACCGAAATTAGGCTCGCTGCCAATTACGAAGAATTTTGGAGGAGTTGTTATGCTCGCATAAGAACTCAGTTGCAGCGGATCCTGGCCGTACAGGCTGGGTTGACTTCGTTGGTTGGGTGTACCGGGAAATTGGCTTTGGGGACGCGAGCGAGTATGGGCATGCATTTTCGGAGGAAATTGGAATGGCTTGGGTGCAAGCAAGGGATATCGTTTAGATAGAAATGTTAACCGAAATAATTTCGGGGAAATGTGCGCGGTTTAGTTAGTTGGTAATGTTCCGTTGAGGATTTGGATATGCGTTTGTTATGGCATATGAATTTCGGGGAAATTAAGATTGCTTCGTCACAAGGAGGAAATATAGAGAATTGACCGAAGCAATTTTGGGAAAATGAATGCGCGGATGGTTAGTATATATTCTGTTGAATTATATTCTATTGGGGGTTTGGAAAATATTTTATTGCAGATTGGGAGATGTATGCTATTGTGGCGATGGTTTTTGCATGTTTGCAGGTTAGGGTTGTGGGTTGGTTCTCCGTGTGATGTAGAGAACCCCCACAGATCCATCCCAAAGGCAAAAAGAACTTGCACGTACATTAGATGTAACTCAACCAACAATCATCACCATCATCGGCACTACAACCGGGATCCGATCTTGGCCTTATTTAACAAATCTCTCCTCCGGTCCGGATTTCGTGCCGATGTCATCCAGTTCGGCACTTCCAGGCTCTGGGCGTCCTGGTCTACGCCATCCCTTCATCGCAAGCAAGGTCTGCCGCACTGTCTCCTTCCATACATCCAGCCACAAAGTACTTTCGGGGCAGGCTCCTCTTCGCTCATTCGAGCTAGGTGTCCTGCCCACCGGAGTCTACCGCGCTTGATTTTTCTTACAACATTAGCTTCGAGGCAGATCGCGTACACCGTTGTAGTATCTCCGAAATCGTCCTCCCTCACATACGGGGTCAACAATTCTCCTTAAGACCTTCCTCTCGAACGTGGCTAAGAGTTCAGAGTACCTTTTATTGAGCACCCGGGGCCTCGTATACATACATGGTAATATCATGGTCTAGTATAGTAGTAGCTTGGGTGTTGTGGATAAATTTCGGGATTTAAAGAGCCTTGATAGACCATAGTAGGCTTTGTTGGATTTGTTTCGCGTATTTCTTCTTCCATATTGTTATCGGCTGATACTATTGACTCAAGTTAGTTAAAGAATCGCACTACTTCGAATTCGTGCTCCACTACCTTGATAGTTTGACCAACGTTAGGTTTTCTCTTCGCAAAAGTTACCACCATGTACTTAGTTTTCCCCTCATTAATGTGGAGCCCCAGTTTTTGTGCCGCCTGTTCGATTGGGTGAGGGAGTCCTGTACAGCTGAATCAGATCTACCGATGATACCGATGTCATCTGCGTAGGCAAGTATCTGGCAGAACTTGGTGATCTTGATGACAATAGTCCCTCTAGTTGTGACGCCAGAGTCGTGGATTGTTTTCTCCAACGCCAGGTTGAAGAGTAGGCAGGCCAGACTGTCTCCTTTTCGGAGTCCATTAAAGATGTTTATTGGTTTGGACAGCAACCCCGCTATTTTTACTTGACTAGTTACGTTGGTCATGATCAAACTACAAAGTCGTATCAATTTGTTTGGAATGCCGAACTCTCTCATGGCATTATAGAGTTCTACCCTGGCTATGCTGTCGTAAGCGGCCTTAAAGTCTATGAATAGATGATATAATAGCATCTTAAATTCCAGACATTTTTCCATCGCCTGCCTAAGGGCGAATATCTGATCAATCGTTGGTTTGCCTGGGATGAAGCCACACTGATATTGACCAATGTGGGCTTTAGCGTATGGAGCTATCCGGTCTTGTAGGATAGAGGCGAGTATGTGGCGTTTCAAACAAATACACACACAATACACAAGCAGATAGTGAAGAAAACCGAGCGAAAATCGAATAAGAAAATGCATCAGAGCCGTATACCATAGCGATAACATAACAATTCCACATCAGTTGAGTGTACTTGAGTTTAGAAATCGAATTCGTACACACGGCGGTGGCCTGATGGGTTGCGCTTTGACTCGATTTTTGGTGATTCTAACTGCCATAGCGTCGGTTCGAATCTCACATTCTTCACTATCATCCCAAACGCTATAATTAGTGACTACGACGTGATCTGTGTACACACAGCACACACTTTCCCGTAGTAAAACAGTTCTTCACGCCACGATCACGACTTCGGCATAGAGCACCGGGACATTCGCCTGCTCCGGCGTTCGTTCTCTCGCTCGCTCCGTCGTTCGCACACGAAGCTGATCGCAACAAAGTTCCTGAGGAGGGAGTAGTGTGGCGTTTCAAATAGATACACACACAATACACAAGCAGATAGTGAAGAACACCGATCGAAAATCGAATAAGAAAATGCATCAGAGCCATATACCATAGCGATAACATAACAATTCCACATCAGTTGAGTGTACTTGAGTGTACTTTACAATTCGTACACACGGCGGTGGCCTGATGGGTTGCGCTTTGGTTCAATTTTTGGTGATTCTAACTGCCATAGCGTCGGTTCGAATCTCACATTCTTCACTATCATCCCAAACGCTATAAGTATCCGAAAAGAAATGATGTCTTTGTACAACCGAAAAGAAAGGATCTCTCTGTACAAGCCAGCGGACGAAGACCCAGAACAACGACCAGCGGACCGGATCAGGGAGATCAAGGCTCAACACCCCTGCACCCAGCAACCAGCCACAACGATCTAGGAATGGTCCCACACTTCAAGACCTTGACAAGTAAATCACCTTCCCCTGTTTACGACTTTCTAATTTTAAATTGTTAATATCATATAACAACAGCAAGAAGGGTTCTTTTACTGAAATTTCTTTCTTATCGACTCAACGAAACTTTACCTCTCTAGCCAAACTCGACGACAAAAGGAAAAAAAAAAGACGGAAAACAATTGAACAATATATGTTAAGAGTAATTCCTGATGAACGTTATCGAAAGGCAGGTGAAGAAGAATTGTAAATCACGGGGCCTAAATCTTTTTTGATAGTCGCTCTTTGGTCGAGGAGAACGGTGGGCAGGGCATAGCGTTAAATATTGTCGTTATGGCATATTATAAACGCTCGTATTGAACAGTGCCACGTTCTCAGCTGTCAGAGTCTATAATTGTTCCTCCAACCATTATCTGAAATGATTAATCACCATGAGAATATATGACTATTCTTTCGATGGTGGTTTCAGTATATCAATGTGGACACTGGCGAATTGAGCTTGGAGAAATTTGGAAACGGTCGGTTGCAAAACATTGTAGAAAACGGAATAGTAAAAGACTCACGGTAGCCACACTTGCTTTCCTCAAAGAAATAATTTACACAACATACTTTTGTGGATTGTTGAAGCCGATGTCTGTGATGTTGCAAAACGCCGTAACGGTTGACAGTCTTTAGCGGACGGACCCGATAACGCAGAAACGAGTTGTTTATAGTCCGGTTTCTTATCAAAACCTTTTCATAATGCTCCCCCCGAAATAGATGTCTCCGGGAATCCGAATGGGGTACTAGTTTACTTCCGGAATTCTTGACCTCAGGAGCCTCTCATCATGTCTTATCTCAACTTCAGCACGTACTATTAGCCAAACGTTCGGAACCCAATCATAGACTCTGACTATATCGCGGAACATAGAGTTTGACGAGGCGATATCTTACCTTCGGGCCGTTTTACCATACATTCCACCTTTTTTTCGGACCGGTTAATTAGTCAAGCTCCGAAAGACGGCTCCCGATCATTTTACGACGCCAATAGCTTGATGTAGTAGTACCTAGTGGCGTTTCAGATCAGAAAGGATCAGAGCCGTATAACATACCGATAATATAGCAATTCCATACCAGTTGAATGTTCTTGAGTTTAGAAGTCGAATTCGTACACGCGGCAGCGGGCTGATGTGTTGAACATTAGTTTAATCTTTTAGTGATTCTAACCGTCATAGCGTCGGCTTGGTTCACGCGTTCTTCACTATCGTCGCAACGCTATAATTTCAACGGTTAGCGGCAGGCCCTTTAGTCACCTTTTACGACAAGCCAGCCTAGTTGTGAGAATCTTATAAGGACCTACTCACAGGGCAGATAGCGGAGACAGCACTTCAGCTGCGCATATTCCCGCTCGAGCACTCCGCAGACGAGATATGGTGTGATATTTCCACGGGAACAGTTAGGCCCTATATTCCCCGAGAGCTGCGAAAGAGCGTATTCGAGACCTTTCACGGTCCAGCTCACATTTAAAACTATGTATACTAGATGAAGTGTAGTAAATAAATACACTTTGTATTTGTCGGAAAGAAAATAATAAAATCGATATCTGCAACGACGTTGGGAGGACAATGTAAGGCGCGACCTTGAGGAAATCGGATCCGAGGGAGAAACTTGATGAGAATGCACATGATAGGAAAAAGACGGCGTGACCGAGTCAGTGAAGTCATGAACTTCCGGCTTCCTACAGGCCAGTCAATAATAATAAATTAATTTTTCTCTTAATTTAATTTCTAATTCAGCAAGTTCCTCTATCCCAAGCTGGATATTGCCTATATTTTCATAAAAAAATGTCAAAACGAAAATGTTTTCTTTTGCTGCTGTTGTAATATTGTCCATCATTGTATATCAAACATGTATTGTACTCAGCAAACCAGAATTGATTTTTTACTGTGATAGCCAAATGCAGTAAATGACTTATCATCTGTCAATCGTTGTCCTCTGGGAAAGCAGTTGTAACCAGAATTTACTAGATGTAAACTAAAATACACCAACTTCTACATGAGATAAAATTGTGACGTGTGGGTTTAAAACATGTCCCCGACCACAAACCGCCGACCACAAATACAAGAACGAAGAATTACAGAACCTAAAAGGGAACCAATATAAAGCACGATATCCTTCGTGATTGTGAATCACTAGGATCTTTCGATTTGATTTCTCTAAGGACTAGCACATGTATTTGAATACAACATAACTTTGTGCAGAACGACAAAATAGAGTCACCGCACCCATCAAGTGGTTAAATTATAACGAACGGCGACAAGTCTAACATGACCGCCACTCTTACCGCTTTCAAACACTCTAACCACTTTCACCCAACACCGCCATTGAATTAGTTAAGGTACGTATATAGCCACATATTAAACTCCCGTATTTAATGACCGTACAATGGTGACTTATGCTAAATTACATGAAATATTTACACTTGGACTCGAGATATAATGACGCGCTACAAGTGTGTGTACCCATTATACAGATTTAATATTTTTAATGACTAAATAAGGACCTTAATGCTTAGAAACACTTCCTGTCCTTGCATTCATCAACAAAAGATATTAAATTCATGCTGCTGGTTGGCTTTAATAATAAGCGAGCGGGACTCGCTTGAGGATTGTCTTCTTACTTGTAGATATATCCTTTAGCACCGCTGGGGGTAACATAAAGCACTTATGGTCGTTACAACCCAAAGGATATCAGAAATTATTCACAAGAATGATTTGTGATTTTTCCGTTTTGACACCTCCGCTTTTATTGTTCTCGAGATTTACAACTCAAAGAGAATCCTTTGTGGGATTTGGATGGAGCAGATATAATCATATACATCATCAAAATCCCGGGATATTGTCAAAGTGAAGGATAACGAGAAACATGCGTTAACGTTACAAGCTCGCTATTGTTCGTGTGTGTTAATTGATGGATCTGAAAAGGGAGCCCTAGATTCAAGGGGTTGCTCTTTGGTGCCGAGGTGTTGATGCATTAATTCTGAAGAGTCGGTTATTTATGGTGAGTGGACTTTTTATAAGGGAATGATGTGTCTTTGTTGTAAATGCTTTTTGTGACGCATATTCTTCTTTTGTAAACGCATTGGATTGTAATTTAGAAGAATGGCGCACAGTTTTGGGATTGAGTAATTAAAATCATTTTCATTTAAGTAAAGTATCATAAATATTGACAGTAAAATAGAAATCTACTGGGAATATCAGTGTGCAGTAGGTATTGGTGTTCTTGGAAAGTCGTAGAATGCGGGCTTATTTTTAAGAGATTATACAGGGTGGGGCAGAGGCACTTGTTAATTCAGAAAATCAATTAAAACAAAAGTCCTAAATATGTTGAAGACGCAGGACAATGGAGAAAACTCCACAAACGTGAATTGGAAGAGCTATACCTCAAATCTACAGTAGTGAGAATAATTAGACTGGTAGGAAGACCGCCATTGGGATGGGAGGACAATGTAAGGCGTAAGCTTGAAGAGGTCGGACTAGATAGTGAAGCGTGGACGAAAAGTACACAGGATAGAAAACGATGGCACAGCTGAGTCAGTGGGATCATGAACTTAGTAATAGTGAAGTAGATACTGTTCTAATTGTTCTCCAATCCCCAAGTACAATAGTAAAAGTTATTTATTTTATTTAGTTTACACCGTCTGAAGGATGATACCAGATAGATACTGCCCATTATTTGTCAATGAGTGCTATAATTCTCCAGAAGAATCATGCAACGGTTGTATATAAAGCGAACAGAGCCATGGGTAAAAACGCCCAAGACGCAGATTATCAAACGCCCAAGACGTAGTGTGCAACTATTAACACATCGAAGCCCGGCTCGACATCCTAAAAATTCCTTCGTGTCCTATAAGTTTGTCAACTAGTTTGTATATCCTATAAGCATAAGGAGAGAGCGACTAGAAGGAAAGTAGATATCGGTGTACAATAACATTTTTTTGAATACCTGAATGTATGGAGAAATGTATGATCGGCTGGAGTATTTCAGATTTGCGCAGTTCGGCTAAAGAATGATTGTTGATGTTCATCAGTACGTCTAAAGTTAATTTTTAACGTGGCAACCTAATGAGTGTGTGTAGTCCCGTTTTTGATGCTCTTGACTGAATATGGGAATTGAAGTTTGTGATTAAGACGAATGTATGCCTTGTGGCCAGGTTGGGTGGACTGAAATCTTTCTTATATCTCTTTAAAAAATCGCCACTTCAAAGAAAAATCGAATTACTTTGAATGTTATGGATTGGAAGTTCCTTGGCTTTGATGATACATCTGTCGATCATAGACAGTGTGTGTTGGGATTTTGTTTTTGACTATAAAAAACAGCAATTTGTCCTCAAAATAAAATTGTGCATACCTTTCCGTTTAAAAATGATATCAGTAGAGGTTGGCCGAACTTGTTCGAATGAGTAGAAGAAATTCAAGGTGGTAATAGACGAGGGCTCCTACATATTATACTGGTTAGTATACGCGCCTGTCACGCGGCAGACCGGGGTTCGATTCCCCGTCGGGGAGCCTCTGGCGCAAGACTGATGACCTTTCCCGGAAAAAACAAATCATTATGGAAAATTTAACAAACCTCAGGACTTGCTAAATAAGGCCAAGACCGGTTCCCGGTTGTAGTGCCGATGGTGATGATGATGACGATGATGATGATGATGAATAGACGAGGGATCGTTTAAATAAAGAGAAATAGAACGGATGAGAGTACAGAAGTCCGGAGGACTATAGCGTTTGGGATGATAGTGAAGAAGGTGTGATTCGAACTGACGCTATAACAGATAGAATCACCAAAAATTGAACCAATGCGTAACCCATCAGGCCATCGACGTGTGTACGAATTCGATTTCTAAACTAAAGTACATTCGACTGATGTGAATTTGTATTGTTATCGCTATGATACGAGGGTTGCCTCTTATGTTTCGGGATTTGGCAACCCTAGTGTTGCAATCCGGCAATTGACAGCTCTGTCGTAAAGTTGGACATTTTTGAGGTTATACGCGCTCAGAACGTTTTGACATACGAGCGCTATTTGTGTTGTTTACAGTAACTTAAGAGATTCATCTCGGCCCAAAAATGGAATTAAATCGTCACCATTTTCGTGCGATTAGTTTTTACAACTTTCGGGGTGGATTAACTCAGCAACAGTGCATGGATGAACTTAATTCAATTTTTGGCGATGAAGCTCCATCAAGGACCAGTGTTTATCGATGGTATGGTGAATTCAATCGTGGTCGTAGTTCACTCCAAGATGAATTTCGTGAAGGTCGTCCAAAATCAGTTGTTGTTCCGAAAACCATTGATGCTGTGGGCGAACTGATATTGGAAGATCGTCATGTAACCTATCGTGAGATTGAGACAACCGTAGGCGTTAGTGGGACCAGCATACATTTAATATTGCATAAACATTTGACTGTCAAAAAAATTTGTTCGCGTTGGATCCCACACAATTTGTCAATCGCCCAAAAAAAAACTCGTGTCAATTGGTCGAAAGAAATGCTCAAAAAATACGGTCGCGGTGCTTCGAAACACGTCTATGACATCGTGACAGGTGATGAATCGTGGATTTTCGCGTATGAGCCCGAAAGTAAACAGCAGTCGACTGTCTGGGTGTTTCAAGATGAGCCAAATCCAACAAAAGTTGTTCGCGCACGAAGCACTTCCAAGCAAATGGTCGCCTGTTTTTTCGGAAAAACTGGACATGTCGCAACCGTACCACTAGAACAACGCAGAACAGTCAATTCTGAGTGATACACAACCATTTGTTTGCCAGTTGTCTTCCAAGAAATCAGGAAAACCAACCGCCGAAGACGGATCACTCTTCACCACGACAATGCGAGCTCTCACACATCGGCTGCGACAACTGCATTTTTGAGCACCAAAAACATCGATTTGATGGGTCATCCGCCGTATAGTCCTGACTTGGCACCGAATGACTTCTTTTTATTCCCGTACGTAAAAAACAAACTGAGAGGTCAACGTTTTTCGACACCAGAAAAAGCGGTTGCTGCATTCAGAATGCATGTGTTGGAGATACCTCAATCAGAGTGGCAGGAGTGCTTCGACAATTGGTTCAAACGCATGCAAAAGTGTATAGATCTTCCTGGGGAATATTTTGAAAAACAATAAAGTGATTTTCGATGATCAATATTTGTTTTTGTTCTCTAATCCCGAAATATAAAAGGCAACCCTCGTATACGGCTCTGATGCATTTTTCTTATTCGATTTTCGTTCGGTGTTCTTCACTATTTGCTTGTGTATTGTGTGTGTATCTGTTACAAACGCCACAGGACCACTAGCATTAATTTGTAGGGATTAACGTCAAAGTAAATTAAAAATTGGGGCATTGGGAACTAAACAAAGATGGATGGACAATAGTATAAGTGGTAGGGCAGGGAAGAGCGAGAATAGTCAGGAGGCTAGGGTGTGAATATGAGTGCGGGTTGTGAGTGTGTAGGCGGTGAGCGGGCAGTCAGGAGGGGTAAGAGAGGAGACGACGTCTGAGAGCGGAAGAGGTGAGATTGAAGTCAAAGAAGGTTGGGTGAGAGTTTGCCCACCGCAGCATTCGCAAAATGGGTTCACTAGAGCTGTAAGAAGTGTAGTGGGCGGGCATATAGAAACGACGAGGGTTTCGCCAATTTTGGGGGCTAGTGTAAAATGTGATGGAGGAGAGCAGGCTTGGGCAGTTCATAGAATTTGAGAGAGGACGGTGGATAAAGAGGATGTCGGCGTGAATTCTGCGCTTACCAAGTGTGTTAAGGTTAATTAGGTGAAGACGTCTCGTGTATGGGGATAGAATCAGATGATTTTCCCAGTTCAAACCTCGGAGGGCAAAACGCAAAACGACGTTGCACACTTTCGACCCTGCGAATATGGGACGAGCAGTAAGGAGACACAAACTTAACTAACATATTCAAGAAGGGGACGGAAAAAGGCTATATAGAGCGATCTGGAATCGTAGGGATTAGAGAATTCTTTCGACCAGCGTTTCACAAAACTGAGGACAGTGTTGCCCTTAAAGATAATATCATCAATATGTGGGATGAAGCTAAGCTCCCGATGACATAAGATTCCAAAGCCACGAATCGATTGTACAGGTGACACTATTTGCTTGTGTTTTGTGTGTGTATCGGTTAGAGACACCACACGCCCCTTTTTTAGTTTAGTGAGGGCAGAACCCTCATATATTTAGTACAAGCGATACAACTTCACAACTATCTTAAAACTAAAGAATATACAGTATGGTTAAAAAGACGTCCATCCTTAACGAACTTGTTAAGGAAGGACGTTAAATTCACCTGATCAGACAAATTCCAGCAGACATTTTTTTGTTTACACTAACGCGCGCGCAAAAGGGGATTTTGAAGTACCCTTAAATATCAGAGCACAGCGCGAGCGGATGGAGAGGAGGTGGATAAGGAAGGAGGTGTCGATGTATATTGGTCTTGAATGTCTGGATATCACAACAACAATGAGGAAACATGTGATCAGGCAGAACGTTCTACATTCATGTGGTTCGGCTAAAGAAAGACTGTCTCTGTTTATTTGTGCGCTTGAAGTCTATATCATTAATAGTAAGAATGAATACGAGGGGTCCAAGATGACTGCCATGGGGAAGCCCTGACGTGAGAAGAAAAGGATTGGAGAGGGGAATATAAATCCCAATCTAAGAACAATACATTATCCCGGGAAAAGATGGTAGGTGGCACCACGGCCCATCGTAAGTGAAATAAAAAATCAGGATCATTATGTTCGAAAATGTGTAAACTAAACCAATCCCAAAAACGAAGAAAAGACTAGTCAACTCCCTTATCTACGAAGCCCAAAAAGGGATCATCAAAAGACACCAGTACACAAAATCCAGAGGAATCAGAAACTATTACAGAGGTGCTAACGCCACTGTTAACAACAGTTATCACCGAAATGGAAATAGAGAAACGAATGCCCAACTTCGTTTCTATATTAAATATCTCAGATATAGAGATAATACCCGTAAATGCCAAAGAACAGTGCTAGCGGTTGAGGCGGAGACGATCAACTAAAGGAAGTTAGTACGCCGGTCTCGAATTTTAGCAAATTATAACAAGGAAACATATAACCAAACTGTGCATTCTATATTTGTGTGGTTCGACATAGGAATGATTGCCTGTATTCGTCAGTAGGTTTGAAGTTAATTTTTAATGTGAACTGAGGATTTGCTGCACTAAATTTCACACACATTTTTTATGTTAGGCCACAAAACAAAGGATAAATAACTTGCAAATTTATTCATCGATCTGCATAGTCGAAGGTGATAAAAGTGGAGATTAAGCCTGAGGCGGTGATTTGATAGACGGTCGTGTAGTTAAATAATAATCTAACTGACTCGAAAATCATCACTAACAGTGTTACAACTCGAGTTGTGCATATACAAGATCGCATATGGTAATTGTGCGTTTGAGAAGATGAATCTACTATCCAATACAATCTAAATGTCATTCTAATTCGTATTTGTGAAAGAAACGGAATTTTTATTTTCTATTTTACCTTTCCCAGAAAAAGCGAACCTGAGCCAGCGCCCTGAGATGCTATTTTTGTTCTCGACCGGGTCTACCAGCCAAGCTCCGAAAGATGCTTAAAGATATCTCCCAACCGTTTCACGAAGCATATACCTTAATGGGGTGGTATTTCACCGAACTGCACACTAGTAAGAGTCGTCAGTTGAATCTAGGTTTGCACAATCAAACGCAAGACCCAACCTCCTTACCATTGAGGCGGCCGCACCTGTAGTCCCAAAAATTACCCTCGAGGAAAAATGTTTGAATCAATCTCAGATGCTCCGAAACGCTTTTTAACGTCATGGGACGTCTATTGTAGCATTTTGGGGTTGTTTAGCTCAGTCAGTTCTTATACTAATAATAATACCAAGAGTGTCGGCTTAAAAGTAGTGCACACGCGCTTGCAGAACGCGAATAAATGACATTCAGAAGCGTATCTGACGGTAGATGGATTAACATTTCCTCTTAATACGTACGCGTTGGGTTGAGGTCAAGCATGCATCCAATGTCTTTTAAGCGGGCGGCAGCGTTAATGATAATTCAAAAGAAACACCACCACGAACCACACAACTGAACTGATTGGATTATTTACCATGGAGGTATAAATAAAAAGGTTGGCGCAAGGCTTATAACCTTGCCCGAAAAAACAAATTACTATGGACAATTTAACAAGTCTCGGATATGGATCAGATACCGGTGGAGAGACTTGCTAAATAAGGCCAAGACCGGATCCCGGTTTTAGTGCCGATCATGATGATGATTCATTTTATAGGAATAAAGCCTATATTGAACCATTTACCAAAATGTTTCTTTTTCCAACATCTGTCTACAAACACGATCGTATTTTAATCAATTAAAAAAGATAGTAGAGGTTTACACATGAACTTAAAAGATCATCTTTACATAGAGTCGGAATAAAATCGCCAATAAGGACGGTCGTGTCATTATTTAAACAAAAATAAGGGTTTTGCTCTGAAGTGCGATACGTGTACAGGTGGATTTAATTAAAACAATTTAAAATGTCGAATAGATTTTAAAACCCATTGAATAATCGCTCATTAATCAAACTAATCGAACCATAATTTTGCGTTATTGATTATTTTGTATTGACACTTTAATTAAAATAAAAAAATAAATTAAAGAAAAGGGGATTGTGTGGCTTTTTTATATATGGTATAAAATTGTGTGTGTTTCGGCGTACCTAATGTAAGACTTTTTCTCTTTTATAGGCATTACTATGGTCATTGTTGAATTGGACTTGGTCATTATATTCCACCTCACCAAACATTTCCTTGCGGTACCACGTATTATCTTAAGGTAAAAGTTAACTTAAGACATGTGGATAAACACAGAAAATCGTTCCTCTGTCGAACCACACGAATGTTGAATTCTCTGCCTGACCATGTCTGTCCTTGTCATTTTGATACACTGGCACTTAAGTTGATCCCCGACTGACTTCTCTACATCCACTTTGTATTAAAAAAAAAAAAAAAGAGACGTGTGATCGACTTTTGCCTCTTTTATGTGTCAACGGATACACAGGAACTTATCCTCAGAGATTCGGTTTATTTATGTGTAGTGATCCTAAATTAGTACTCCCTTCCAATCCCCATTATTCCCTATAACCTTATCCCAAAATGAACCATTGAGCGACGAATTAAACCAAAAGTTCATTTGTCGCACATTGATCCAATTCCTAATTACCTCACCCTTACCCATAATCCACATCATGCTTCTCCAACAGAATCATATGCACGACGAAATTAACCAAAAGTCCGTTTGTCGTACATTGATTCAATTCCTAATAACCCCGATATCATGAAATGCTTAACTCTAAGTAAATGCATTTCATGATTTCCCCTCCGGTAATTTATTCAAATAAATTCCTAGCCACTTCCAAGAACCCTATTCCAATTGAAGGCCACGAAACCTTGTGTGTGCTTCTTGGAATATTTAACAATAAAAATCTTGACAAATCTCAATGACCAAACGTATAAAAGGGCGGCACATTTCTATTTCGCGATCAGTAAGGTTCCAGGAGGCCGAACCTACGGCCAGACAATCGGTCGAAATCTAGGAGGTCGAAGCCACGCTAAACGTAATATAGAAAATTCAAAAAGGATTAACCAATAAAACTGAAATAAAGAAAAATAGTGCCATTTCAAACAAAAAGTTGGACTAATCATTTTCGCGGTGTATTTAGTCGATGAGAAGCTTGTGTTCTCCGTGCGTGGATTTATTTATTCAGAACGTTTTTGTATGAAGAGAAGTATTTATTGACAATTTATTGCGGCCCCTAAATCGATGCCATTGGCGGATTAATCCACTCGGTGACCAAGTGAAGATAATGTGCTCTGTCTCGGAGTAACCAATGATGCCTTGAAAGGAAGTGTTTAGTGTTTAATGTGAGGGCAGAACCCCCATTTCTTTAGCTTAATGCAAGCTTCCATTAACTTAAATTAAATTAATATAAAAGGTCTTACAGACTAACTAAAGTAAGAAGGAGAGAAAAAGAAAAAAACCAGGAAGGTGAAGGTGACTGTGCGATGGGGGAGGTCGGAGGTTAGGGACGTGCGAGTGTATGTGTGGGTGGTAAATTCGGCATTTGTGAGACAGTGACAGTGCAGGGCATGTCTACGTACTCGTAGGGGTTGGGGTTGGTGAGCTGGGGGGAGAGGTTGAAATTGTGGGTGGGGCTGGGGGAACTATTTTGAGGGTAGGAGAGGAGAGGTAGGATTGCAGGGTAGCGGCGATTATTGTAGGGAGGGGGCGGATTTAGGACGGGTTTATTCTGAGACGTCGTTTAAGAGTGGGGGTGGAGATGTTGAAATCGAAGGAGGTGGGGAAAGAGTTGGCCTGTCGTAGCATACGCGAGATGGGTTCGTTAGTCCCGTAATAAGTGTGATGAGCAGGCACGTAAAACAGTCGTGGATTACGTACGTTACGGGGGTTTGTATGCAATGTTAATGTGGAGAGCAAGCTTGGGCAATTGATTGAGCTAGACAGAAGGCGATGGACAAAGATGATGGCATGGATTCTACGCTCTTCAAGTGTGTTTATATTGATTAGATGGATCCGGCTTGTGTATGGTGTTAGAATCAGCAGATTTTCCCAGTTTAGTCCGTGGAGGGCGAAGCGCAAGAAACGACGTTGAACTCCCTCAATCCTGCGAATGTGAGTCACTTGATACGGGGACCTGACTAGCGTATTCGAGTAGTGGCCGGACAAAAGTTGTGTAGAGTGATCGGGCGACGTATGTGTTAAGGAATTCCTTCGACCAGCGTTTGACAAACCCAAGGGCGGCGTTAGCCTTGAGGATTATGTAATCAAAATGTGCGGTAAATTTGAGCTCCTTGTCGCATAGGACGCCCACTTCGCGAATCAATTCAACCGATGTTTTCGGTTGGTTCAGTAAGAGATAGGAGCGTGGATGAGTGGGGGAACTCTTCCGAGAGAAGGTGATTGTGTGACATTTGGCGATATTCATTTTTAGACAATTATTTTGGCACCAAGTCGAGAAGCTGTCAAGATCTGCTTGGAGAAGTGAGGGGTCCAGGAAAGAGCGGATTGTCTTAAAAATGTTGGAATCATCCGCGTAAAGCGAGATGGAGGAGTGATTAATGCAGGAGCCTGTGTCGTTTATGGTTAGGATAAATAGGAGTGGGCCGAGGTGACTGCCCTGGGGGACACCTGAGGTTGGGAAAAAAGGATCGGAGAGGGTGGATTTAAATCGCACGCGACAGGTCTGATAACTAAGATAGGATGAGACCCACTTAATCAACAGGGGTTCGAAACCGAGGGAGGATAGCTTGAAGAGAATGAGGTTATGGACCAAAGGACCGCCTTCGCTGCCAAGGAGGTTACGACAACCGAGTGTCCCGTCCGGAAGCCCCCACGCCCACCGGAGGAAGTTGCGAGGGCGCACTTTTCACGCTGTCCACTCCAGCGGTAAACAGCCCCCAGGAGATCACCCCAAGGGGGCTAACCCAACAACCCCAAAGGAGGTAAGTCAGAAAGGAAACACAACTTAAAAATGTAGCCTCCACATATGGACCACAAGGGAGTCTGATAAACCGATTTGCATCCCTGTCCAATTTTTTTTACCAAAACTGGTTTTGCTACGGGTATATTTTAGAAAGCCCTACCAGGACGAATATTTCCAGAAGGTTTCAAGTTGTAGTTGTAAAAAACAACGGGTAACAGCCGCCTATTAGTCTCTCAAGTTGCTGTCTCAGGCCTAAAGATCTTTACATTAGATATGCCTTATAAAGCAACTACTGCTGATAATCTAATTCTTTCGACTCCGGATATTTTAACATCATCTCTTAACCGTTTTAGTGCTAAGCAATTTTTGTGAATATATATGAAAATTGCTATACATTTTTTGATTATTTTAAAGGAAAAATAATGATGTCAAATAAAACACTCTAATTCAGACAAATATAATATAATATAAATATAAGCACCAAAAACACACTGATGCGCGCGGCAGTTTTGCGCTGCGGCGCAATTTTCGATTCAAACTATCGCATCACTTTTGCGCCGCTTAGCACTTTAACGGTTAATACACCGCTTTTTAAAACTACGCACATTGTTACATATAAAAAATAAGGATCTCGTATCATCCCAATTGAACTCCATGTCGATTCGTCAACTACTTCGACATATCCTCGTTGCTCACGTCACAACATGCATTCGAGATTCCCTTTTAAGAGCGGAGTCTGCGTCTTCACGCGGTCCGATTTGATTTGCCAGACCCAGTGGCCCAGCAACCTCCACGGTATAAATGCTCGGCCCGGATGTCAAAAACAGATCCAGGGTGTTTGCATAATCGCCTCGGGTATCCCGCACCCGCGTGGGCTCCTCCACGAGTTGAGTCAAGTTGTGGCTAACAGAAACCATCTCCGCAAGCATCTTTAATTCTGTTAGAATGTACCAACCAGCCGGAATTATGCACATTAAAGTCGCCAAGAACGACAATTTCAGAAGCCGGCTGGTTGATCTGTATCCAGTCGACGGTATGTGAAAGATGTTCGAAGACTGTCGCCGGTCGATCGTCATTTGGTGAGCGGTAAACACAACAAAGAAATTTAACAGAATTTCTCAGCAGGACTCTCAACCAGATGATGTCCATGTTATTGGGTTCCAACGCTTTTATCTTCTGGCAAGGTATACGAGGGTTGCCTCTTATGTTTCGGGATTTGGCAACCCTAGTGTTTCAATCCGGCAATTGACAGCTCTGTCATAAAGTTGGACATTTTTGAGGTTATACGCACTCACAACGTTTTGACATACGAGCGCTATTTGTGTTGTTTACAGTAACTTAAAAGATTCATCTCGGCTCAAAAATGGAATTAAATCGTCAACATTTTCGTGCGATTATTTTTTACAACTTTCGGCGTGGATTAACTCAGCAACAGTGCATGGATAAACTTTATTCAATTTTTGGCGATGAAGCTCCATCAAGGAGCAGTGTTTATCGATGGTATGGTGAATTCAATCGTGGTCGTAGTTCACTCCAAGATGAATTTCGTGGTCGTCCAAAATCAGCTGTTGTTCCGAAAACCATTGATGCTGTGCCCGAACTGATATTGGAAGATCGTCATGTGACCTATCGTGAGATTGAGACAACCTTAGGCGTTAGTGGGACCAGCATACATTCAATATTGCATAAACATTTGACTGTCAAAAAAATTTGTTCGCGTTGGATCCCACACAATTTGTCAATCGCCCAAAAAGAGGCTCGTGTTAATTGGTCGAAAGAAATGCTCAAAAAATACGGTCGCGGTGTTTCGAAACACGTCTATGACATCGTGACAGGTGATGAATCGTGGATTTACGCGTATGAGCCCGAAAGTAAACAGCAGTCGACTGTCTGGGTGTTTCAAGATGACCCAAATCCAACAAAAGTTGTTCGCGCACGAAGCACTTCCAAGCAAATGGTCGCCCGTTTTTTCGGAAAAACTGGACATGTCGCAACCGCACCACTAGAACAACGCAGAACAGTCAATTCTGAGTGGTACACAACCATTTGTTTGCCAGTTGTCTTCCAAGAAATCAGGAAAACCAACCGCCGAAGACGGATCACTCTTCACCACGACAATGCGAGCTCTCACACATCGGCTGCGACAACTGCATTTTTGAGCACCCAAAACATCGATTTGATGGGTCATCCGCCGTATAGTCCTGACTTGGCACCGAATGACTTCTTTTTATTCCCGTACGTAAAAAACAAACTGAGAGGTCAACGTTTTGCGACACCTGAAAAAGCGGTTGCTGCATTCAGAATGCATGTGTTGGAGATACCTCAATCAGAGTGGCAGGAGTGCTTCGACAATTGGTTCAAACGCATGCAAAAGTGTATAGATCTTCATGGGGAATATTTTGAAAAACAATAAAGTGATTTTCGATGATCAATATTTGTTTTTGTTCTCTAATCCCGAAATATAAAAGGCAACCCTCGTATCGGAACGCGCGAAGACGTAGACTCCGCCCTTGAAACGGAATCTCGAATATAAGTCGCATCCTGAGCAACGAAGATACGTCGAATCGGTTGTCGAATCTACCCGGGTCTCAGTTAGAGCAAGAATATCAGGTTTCGCTGTTTGCAAATATTGGTGGACAGCGTTTACATTAGTATTGGTGAAATCGATGCCCTTGATGTTACAAAATGCCGTTACCAGTCGAGCGTGGGCAGAGCCTCGAGAGCGATTATGCGATGAGGAATTTCTTAAAGTTCGGTTATTTATCATAATATCTGCATGATGTTCCCCCGGACATAGTATCCCCCGGAGATCCGAATGGGATACTAGTTTCCCTCCGGAATTCTTTATATCAGAAGATAGCATTATGACTTATCTCCGTGTCAGCCCGGGCCGTCCGCCACACATCCGAAACAGCGTCGAAGATTTCTCTGGACGATATCGGGAAATGTATAGTGTGACGCGGTGGTATTCACCTTGGAACCGACTACCACCTAAACCAACCTTTTCTCGAACCGGTCCATTAGCCAAGCTCCGAAAGATGGCCAGGGATTTCTCCCGACCATTTCACGGAGCCTATAGCTTGATGAGGTGGTATTTTACCGGCGACAGGGCGTTGGGGCCCCCTACTACTACTCGGCCTTTAGTCGCCTCTTATGACAAGCCGACCTAGCTGTGAGTACATTCTAATGCCCTACTCACAGGTTTGCCCATGTTTTATCTTCGCCTCTTAGATCTCACTTCGGAATTCGTCAAACTTGTAACATCTCCACCGCCGTGCTTCCTCTTTATATCGAGGGAAGAGCGTGGAGGTTTTGATAATTTGGTTTAAAATAATTTCATTTTAAATTCCTTTCTTCTTTTGATTTAATTTTCTCATAGATTTCTCTATTAATATAAATAAACAATTAACTCTAAGCGGTGTATTCAACGAAAATCTTTTTTTTCAACTTAAAGCCAACTGAACTGATTCTCAACTTTCTTCCTTGATTACTTTTCAAATTCAACTGACTCTTTCTCTCTTCTGATTCTTTCTGATTTTACAATATAAATTTCTCTATACTTATAGAACATTGTGTTCATAGTTACTGGAAATTATAACATGAACAAAACAAATTTTAACAAAGTCTCTGTGACTTTTAAATTGAATAAAATTTGAACGAAAATCAAAGTTACTATGTTTTGAATGAATAAAAAGGTGCAGGTTATGAAATGTGCTGTAACTGGCAATATTGTGAATGTTTATGAATGGTATGTATTAAGTGAGAATGTAATATATGTTAAAGGAAGTTTTTAAGGATGTGTAAGGAGATTCAGTGTTAAATTTAATAAAGGGTAGTATTCTGGAATACAACAAACTCATGTCGACGTAACGATGGTTTAGATTGACGAATGTTGTTCCTTTCGGTGTGGCAGGTTTTTGAAACTATCCTTTTTTCCTTTATGCCTTATTTCAGAAATAAATCCTTTTCTGGTTATTTTACAAAAAAACAAAAATAATTTTATTCATACGACTTGACTACATGCAGTTTTTTCTGTAAATTTTATTTATGCCACATTGTAATCGGGATGCTGTTTAACTGCTTTTGGGATTATCGTGTATATTAAACCCGCATCAGTGACTGGGTTGTTAAGGAGGTATGCGTGCGTAGGTTCAACTGAGGATCATGCGGTAGGTACTAGGGTTACTCTTATTCACTCCAGAAGAGTTTGGATCAACGCGAAATGCAATATCCTCATCTTGTTTTCTTCGGTATTAAAACATTAAGTTACAGAACTTTCCAGTAGACATACGTTGGTTACATGTGGATCCAGGAGAGGAATGAATTCTGTGATTTCGCATTTCTCTCTCTGGGGGCCGCCCACAATTACAAAATCTTATATACGACTTCTTTTGGAGGAGAACATTTTTTAACCTCCATTTCTACACAACTGCACATCAAATTTTACGACAGCTTGTTGATTCATAATATCTCAGATGTTACGTGTTTTTATAATGCCTTTGGTACAATGTCACCTGGAGTAGTAAGCTTGCTACATGAAAGAAGTTGTAATGGCTCTTGATTGACACTCCTTGCTGTGTTTTATTATTCCTTTTTTCCCTGAGGTATTTAAGTGACATCCATCCTGCATTACTTTTCCTTCAAGTCTCCAGGCAACACAGGATGCTTTATAAATTCATGACTTCTACCTTGATGGATGAATGGTACACCTAGTCATATGCAGTTTCTATCGCAACCGCCCAACAAACCTGGAGATCGTAAGCAACCCTTGAAACGGACGAGGGTTGGAATTCCAAATAGATGATGGTAAAAAAAAGTGACTAAACGACAAACACGATTCCGAAGAGGAAAACAAATAAAATAGAAAGCAAAGTAAACGTCGACAAGAGTGAGTGGCCAACAGAGATGATTCCATCATATGGATCAGTCCATCTGTTGTGGTCCCTACGAATCTATCTTTTATGAATCGTTTCAACGCCTAAGGGTGATGCTTTTATGCACGTGTAGGTACATCATACATTTAAACCACCTACACACTTGTGATGGCCTGCCTCCAATTCGACTGGCATTGATAACATCATGTTATACCACGCAATTTGGTGAACTGGAAAAAAGTATCTTCTATGCAGTCATTGTGCTATTGGTTCCTTAAAAACACAATACCCTACCAGGTCCTTGGATTGGTTTCCACTCGATTTTGTTAGTCACATTTTCGGGCAGTAGCACAGCAGTGTGGATTTCTTCCGAAAGTAATGGAGCGCAAAATTTGTTCATGTTGTTCCTTACACCCAAATTGTTTTGCTACACTGCTGTTCATTCCCCGGGTCAGATGAAAGTTTCATTTTTATTTGCAACCCCACACAGAGTTTCGTGCCAGCGTTTGATTGTGTTTGTAGATGGAGGAATTATATCGATAGACCAGGGCCGGTCAAATTCAATGTTATTTGCACCATTGATGACGATTGAGGGAGACAAATGGGACCGCTGCCCAGATGATTCACATTGAATACAATGTTTATAGATGTTTCGCTTTGGGTAATTGACTTCCTTTCGTGATTGAAGCTCCAGTAAAAGGAAAACAGCAAACTGCTTTCAGACGATGAGTTTTTAGATACGTGTAACCGATTCTATTAGTCGTATAGTTTATGACAACGAGGGTGGAAGACTTTTAGAGAGAGAAAATATACAAGTTCCGGTAACAGAACCAAATGATTTCCAACTGCTTTCCGAAGGATTATTTATGGCTACTAGAGGGAATCTTTTCGTTATGTTGTTCAGAACACATAAGTTCATGCTTTTTGTGACCATTTTGTCTCTGCATTGAATTTATTTTCCATAATCAAATTTAAGACCGTGAATGCGGTCTTCACAGAACTCGAACCATTGGTGACCGCAATTATAATCATTAGTAGATTTCATGAAAGTCAATGTATTTACTGAAAAAAATCGTATAGTAAAAATAAAGAAAGTAAATCTGTGATCTTTAACTTCATGGCGGCGATAAACATAAATTTCGCCAAAATATAACCTTCAGAGATGCAGAATCCTGAACTATAGAGGCTCAATGAAATAATTGGGACATATCCAAGACAAACTTTTAGAGCTTGACTTAAAGGTCGCTCGAAAAAGTTGGAGGGTTGTATCTCAACTTTAATTTCCCGGTGATGGACCTTTACATTAGGTGTGGAGATAGCGACTTTACCGACAAGTAGAACTATCGCGTTTCGTTACCACCAAGCCAATGGCGGGAGACAGAGGAATGAATCAGTTGCATAGCACCATCCACACAGAACAGACGTTTATTATACATACTCTACATTTGTAATAAGACAAATATATATATCCTCGTGTTTTAACCGTTGTTCTTATTTATTGACTTGCCACCCACTTCCAACATTGGTTATGGACCCAGTGATACGCAAGTAAAGTGAACAGTTACACGCGTGGCAATCAATAGAATCGTTTCTTGGTGATTGTGAGTGAAAGGTTCCAGCGCTTCGTAATGCAATCGAAAAGGTATCGAGGAGAATATTATGAGCAAGATGGAAACGGATCAGAAGTCTTCGATCGATAAATTAAATGGATCGAATTATGCCACCTGGTCATATCAGATGCAGATGACACTGATGGAAGCTGATTTATGGCCCGTTATAGAACCAGGAGAAGACTCACCAGCGGACAATGCAACCGAAACTCAAAAGAAGCAATACGTATCCAGACAGAGCAGGGCTCACGCCAAGATTGCGCTTGCGATTTGCGACGAACAGCAAATGCACATTCGCAACAAAGGATCGGCGAAGGAAGTCTGGGACGAACTGCAGAACCTCTACGCACTGAGGGACAGCAAGTTTCGTACAGTGCAACTGAGAAGAGAACTCTACAATCACAAGATGAGCGACAGTGGAAACATGGAAAATTACTTGGGACAGATCAACAAATCTATAGGCGATTTGTCTAGTGTTGGAGATGTCATAGACGACAGCGACATCGCGATGATAATACTGTGCGGCTTATCCACCGATTACGACAACGTAGCGTCGAATTTGTGTAATCTTCCCGCAGATGAGTTCAAGAGTGCAACTGTAAAAATGAGGCTACTTGTTGAGGAAGCAAGACGCCGAGAAAGCGGCGCAAGTAAAGAAACGGTATTAATGGCCTTTAGCAAAAAGAAACATACGAAGGCAGAACCGAAACACGGGGCCAAGCCTGAGAAGAATAAGGAACCGTTTGATAAGAAGAAAGCCAACCCGAAAACTGTATGTTATGTGTGCCAGAAACCTGGACATATTGCTAGATTCTGTCCAGAACGAAAGAAAAAGCAAAACGAGCCTGCAAACTCGAACATAGTGGTATTAAGAACGTCATGCGGCCCAATGGGGATAGGGCGAGACAGCTGGATCATTGACTCCGGCGCGACGCATCACATGACACCGAACGAGAATTATTTCTCAAAAGTAAGTAAGAGTGACGATGATGAAATTACAATGGCAGGCGGGAGTACAGCGCCAACTTTGGGTCGAGGAACTGCGAGCATAAGGATAAAGAATGCTCCTACTGAGATCACTGAGTTCGAAGCTAGAAACACAATTTTAGCTCCGGGACTGGACTATGGTGTCCTGTCAGTGAAAAGTCTAATCGAAAATGAGAAGAAAGTCATCTTCGACGAAGACGGATGTTCCATTCTGAGCAAAGAAGGCAAGTTACTGATCAAGGCACGATTACAGGGAAGGCTGTACATAGTGGACACTGAACCAGGACGAAAAAGCGCATCGTTGAATGCCATATCAAAGGAAGTCAACGTGAAAACTTTAGCGCTTGACAAATGGCACCGGAGAATGATGCACGTGAGCAAAATCCTGGAGATGGCTAAGAAAGAAGTGGTGATCGGTATGAAAGTAAGCAATGAGAATCCGACGCAATGCGATGATTGCTTAGCCGGCAAATCGACCTGACAACCATTCCCGAAACGCAATTTGGCAAGGGACGAAAATGGCAAGACAAACCTCATACTCGACCTGGTACATGCAGATTTGATGGGATCAGTGGATGAGGCAAGTTGGGGAGGAAACAGATACATGATGAGCATCATAGACGATGCAAGCAGATACGCATACGTGAGTTTCCTACAATACAAAAGCCAAGCTTTTGTGAAATTCAAGAAATGGTTAACCGAAGAGGAAAACCAGACGAACAAGAAGTTAAAGCGACTTAGAACTGACAATGGCCTAGAGTTTTGTTCAAACATTTGGAAACAATATTGTCAGGAAAAAGGTATCATCCATGAGACAACGATGATACATACACCACAGCAAAACGGAGTAGCAGAGAGGCTCAATAGGACGGTACTTGACCTATTACGAGCAACGCTACACGACACAGGATTGCCAAAGGCGGCATGGGCTGAACTGGCGGACACAGCTGTATACATAAGAAACAGAGTTACAAATTCTCACGACAACCAGAGGACGCCCTACGAAATTTGGACTGGGAAGAAGGCGAACGTGAGTTACTTCCGTGAGATTGGATGTGAGGTATTCGTGTACATACCCAAAGCAAAGAGAAAATCCAAACTCAGCCCCAGAGCGAAGAGAGGAAGACTCATTGGTTACGCTAAGAGAGGACGTGGATACCGCGTGTGGCTAGAAGACGAACAACGGATCGAGGAATCGAGAGACTGCGTCTTCAAGGAAGCACACTACCACGACGAGTCCAAAGTAGCTAACCCGGACGAGGGAACAAAGGAAAATTGCCCAGAAACAGTCTAAACCGAAGAGCCAAGGGAAAATGAGAGTGAAGGAGAACTCGACGGAGATGAGGAGGACACAGTCGCGGAATCATCTACAACGGAGGTAATACAGCTGGACGAAGACGATAAGGAACCAGTACCGTCAACACCGAACGTGATCGAAATCGATACCGAGGCGCGAGCGACACGAACAAGGCGAGGCAGACCAAGGAAAGGTCCCGAACACGAAAAAGAACGAGTATCGCACAAAATGAATTTGAGGCCACGAATAAGGGACCAAAACTATTCAGAAATCGAAATTGCTGATAATGCAGAGGAAACGGACGGAGCGGAAACCGTACGCCCAACATTAGAACTTGATTCGGGAGAATTTCGGAAACAGATAAGGACAAAGCTGAACATAGGAACCCCAGACTATAAAGCGAACTTATCAACCGTCAACGGAAAGGAGATACCATCGTCTTATCTAGAAGCAATTGAATCTCCAGAATCAGCACACTGGCAGGAAGCGATGAACGGTGAATATGACTCACTGATAAAATACAATTCTTGGAAACTCGTGGATCCGCCAAGCGGAGTGACACCGATAAAGTGCAGATGGGTTTACGCAAAGAAAACAATGGGTGACGCACTGAGGTGGAAAGCGAGACTCGTGGCCAAAGGATGTTCGCAAAGAAAAGGCATCGATTACGACGAAGTATACGCACCCGTATCAAACTTCGAGACAATACGCTTGCTGATAGCGGCTGGAGTTGAAAGCGCTGGATTATTGACCAATACGACGTAAAGAGCGCTTATCTCCACAGCAAGCTGGAACGAGATGTATACATGTTACAACCAGAGGGCTTCGTCAAAAAAGGTGATGAAAACAAAGTCTGTTGGTTGAAGAAATCAATCTACGGATTGAAACAAAGTGGAAGGTGCTGGAACGAGCACATGAACGAAACACTGATTGAAAAGGGATTCATCAGAAACAAGGTAGACCCGTGCGTTTACGAACTAAAGACTACCAAAGGACGAGCATTGCTGACAGGTTACGTCGACGATATGGTGACAATTGTCGAAAACGAGGCTACCAGGAAACACGTAGGAGACTTGTTAAACAAATGCTTTGATGTTGGAAAGTTGACAAACCTATTGGGAGGAGATTTCCACGAAAATCGAGAGGGAAGCATATCACTTACGCAGGAAAACTACATTGATAAATTAGTAGAGCGGTTTGGACTACAGAACGCCAAAGGATTCCAAACACCTATGGAAGTGAGACCAACATTCCTGGAGAAACAGGATGAGGAAAGTGAAAGCGATCGGCCGTACCGAGAACTCATCGGAGGACTTCTGTACATTTCCCAACGAACACGACCGGACGTAGCATTTCACGTAGCTAAATTGGCTCAGTTTTGTACTCGACACAACGAACAACATTCGAGGAGCGTTGCGATGCGAGTACTGAGATACCTGAAAGAAACCAAAAAGTTGGAATTGATTTACAAAACCACAGGAAAGGAGTTGATGGCGTACAGTGACGCAGATTGGGCCACATCAACATTGGACAGGAAGAGTATCAGTGGATACGTGGTAATATTGGCAGGAGCACCAATACTTTGGCGAAGCACGAAACAAACTTCAGTCGCTTTGAGCACGATGGAGGCAGAATATACGGCTTTAGCGGATTGTGCAATGGAAGTCATATGGCTGAGAAATTTGCTGAACTCAGTTGGACTGAACGAACTCGCCAGGGATCAGACGATCATTCTGAGCGATAGTCAATCTGCGATAGCACACGCAGAGAGTTACATCAGCAAGATCCGAACGAAACATATTGCAATCAAACACCACTACGTGAGGGAAAATGTTGCAAATGGAAGAATTAAACTGAAATACGTGACTACGGATCAAAATATGGCAGATATTTTGACAAAATCACTCGGAAGGAATCAACATGAAATTCACCGGTCCAAGATGCTTCAAGGGCTATCCATGCGAAAAGATCCAAGCTCGGGAGGAGATCTTTCCGATGGGGAGATTGTGGAGATAGCGATCTTACCGACAAGTAGAAACGTCGACCTTACCGACAAATAGAACTATCGCGTTTCGTTACCACCAAGCCAATGGCAGGAGACAGAGGAATGAATCAGTTGCATAGCACCATCCATACAGAACAGACGTTTATTATACATACTCTACATTTGTAATAAGACAAATATATATATCCTCGTGTTTTAACCGTTGTTCTTAATTATTGACTTGCCACCCACTTCCAACATTAGGCTACACGTTTCGCGATATGGTCGGAAGAAATCTTTGACTAAGTTTTGGAACTTCTCATATTATACCGATCTGAAGTTGATAGAAATGGCATGATGTTATCTTTTGAGATGAAGAATTGTGGGGGTTCTCTACATTACACGGAGAACCAACCCACAATTCCAACCCAATTTCGCCTGCTAGCAGCGCACTACCTCAACCTCAATCCCTCCGTTCAGCTATTTCACCAGTAAAAGAAATATCCCAAGCGGGCGCATTACTGAATTCTTTATTTTATGCAGGTAATGTATAATTGAATTCAGTACCACTTGCCATACGGCAACTCCATTGCGTCAACCCCAAGAGATTTCCACCGGAAATCTCTAAGTCATATTGGTTAGCAACAACCAAGTCGAACCCCTTAATCATTTATTATTCCTTTATCATTTATTATCTCATAATCATTTATTATTTATTACCTTAATCATTTATTATTTATTCCTTAATCATTTATTATTTATTATTCATTAAAATTGCGCTATTTTCATTATATAGATTTAAGATTATAGATGTAAAGGAATTGCTGTCCTAAAACTCTTAAATACTAGTTGTAAAATATAAATGTACCATATTTTCTACTTAATAAAAATTGAATTGAATTGAACCAAGTCGAACTAAACGACGCGGTTGCATCATAGCAAAACCGCTGGGGAAATTTCAGATTCTTTGAGTTTGGTTCCCACGATAATTATTCCCAAGCTAGGGCAGCGTCCCTTCGATTTCTCCCAGACACCCTATTCGCTGGGGATCACTATCCTCTTTAGTCAGGTGAATAGCACACAACAATTTTTCATTCCATCTCATTTTCCACTTTGCTGAGTACATTGCACTCTGAGATCAGACCGATGTCCTAAACTAGGTCACTCGGTCATCACCCAATGTAGCGTGCCGCATGCACGCTAAACCCCTAAGCAATCCCGAGATCATCGTGCTCTCCTTTTGGTTTCCTCATTCACCCTATGTCCATCGACTGTCGGATAAATGCACAAGTGTTTATTCACCTCGATGGGCTGGGAAGTGAGAGAATGCAGAAGAGACCACGATTATGATTGGTCGATCGTTGCGCAAATCCCAAATGACAATTTTTATATTATGGTTGAATAAGGAACAATAACTTGACTTATCTAGAAATTCCGATGGCGCCCGGTTTTGTTGTTGTTCGCCGTAAAAGTGGATTCGGCCACGCAAACGGGAATGTTGTGCTCTGTCTTCGAGCAAAATGTTATGTAATTGAAATTGGGGGTGCCTTATCGTAAATATGTATATAATTTTTAGATCAATAAAATAACAATGACGATATAATAAAAAACAATAGTAAAGAAACATTAAGAGGGACTTTAACTTCGGGTTGACGGAACATGACAAAACTGCCAGTCTGCTGTGATACCCCATTCTCAAAGAAATGAAAAATGCATTTTTCCTTTAAAAAGTCTTCCCATATAGATTGTAAATTGATATATACAATAGTATTTTATTTTCTTAACAAAAAACGCGGTGTTGCGGAATCCTTAAGTATCAACACTACATGTAATTCTCCATTTTTCTAAAGACGAGTTCTGGCGTTGATTGATTGCGAGCTGTTATTTTCAACCCTGAATATAAAACCCGCTGACGTTATTTAGAGGGCGGTTCATTAAATGAACACAAATAATATAATATCATCCAAATGATTTCGACGCCGGGGAGATACAATGAAAAATGATACCATATCTCAAGACTACTTCTTCAACTAGTTAATTAACTGACACTAATCGTATATTGCTCCTTTCTTCTGCAGGAAAACTTTGGCTATGTAGCACAACTTCTCCGACTGAAGTTGCAATTACAAGACATCATCTTCTACAGTTCTACCATTCAAAACTTATCATCGGTGTCTTTTAAAGTTTCCGAGGAAACTTTATTGCTTTCTTCTCCTTAAATTAATCAACTAAGTAACATAAGATTCATTAGTTTGTATCACGCACCCCTCTTCGTGTGGTACACTTCCCATTAAATATAAATAAGATAAGCTAAAAAGTTCCGTTGGAAAGTTGCCCCCTCTCATCAACGGCATTATTCCTCCCCTTTATTAAAACTTATGCTTTGTTTTCGACTTTTCCCCTTTTTGGTCGTTTTCATAATCCGTTCCGAAATCAAACGAAAACTGCAATTCAGCTAAAGGATGCGATTTATCTAACGAAAGCAAAATGTATCTTTTTACTATCGCAAAAAAGTTGCAAGGTAAACTTGTTATAGAACGAAGCGATTCAAGAGCTCGATTGTGGGAGTTTGGAATAACGCACTCGAAATAAAAAGCACCCTCCGCTTTTTCAACTTCAATTTTCTACCCCAAATCAACCAGCACGGAATTGGAGGAAGATGAAAATTAATTTGGATCAGACCACCTAATTAAAAGGAGCATGTGCCCGGGCGGAGCGTGGGGGAAAACAACTACAAGTAAGAACAAGTATTCATAATGGAAAGGATACACCACACAATCGCAGATTCAACGATTGTACTTGTTATTGTTTTGTAGTTTTCTCAAATGATTTTTGCAATTAATGATAAGAAAAATGGAACGAGAGAAACTCACTGGAGGTTGTAAAAGAATTTCAATTTGTTTGCTACATTCATGTGCTTTGTGCGGCATCGAAATTGCTCTGGAATGGTGTGTATTTTCAAAGGGAAACGAGGCGAATTCGGATGTAATGGATATCGGAAGCCTCGTTCGAAGTAGACTGTAAATGGCTTCAGTAGGTCAAGAAGGAAAACAACTGCTTAAGGAATTTACAGTCCTTAATATTCAGCTGTTTCACCAATTAAGGGATGTATAAACATAAAAAAATATGTTTACACTAGAGGTATACAATGTGATTTGAGGACGACGTTGGAACCTCAACTGCTGTTCAGTTTTTTGAAACACTGGCAAAAGGAATCTTGGAATAATAATATACGCTCGGAGAACATATTTTCGTTTTTCGAAAATGTGCGTAAAAAACACACACGTTGAACTGATAACGTGATTTTCCGACTGGCAGTCAGTTTGTACTCTACTGCCATCTCTCCATCAGTATCATTAAGTGTAGGATTATTCTTCACCTATAGTTTGGTCGGAATGTGGCTAACTGCAACACCTCTTCCGCATTAAATCGTCACGGCCGGGATTATCGTTATACGGATACAATTAAGGAGATTGTGTAGAAATTCAAAAGCATGCATCTGCGGCGGACGTTACTCTGAAAACGTGCCTATGCCGGCCCAACCATCGAGAATATTGCTACTATGTGCGATTTTGTGGCTCAGCGTTCAGACCCATCGAATCTTTATTATGCCCAGGAATTAAATCTTGCAAAGTGCTAGCCGATGGGGAATTTGGTGAACGTTCTATCGACGTTTGCCCTTCTTTCTAATTTTGTGGTTTTCAGAATTTCACCCAAGGGTTGGGGCAACTGGCTGGATAACATATCGCAATCCCTTAGATGGATAAGATCGTGGGATGATTGGCGATCGAGGTTTTGACCATCTCAGCTTCTCTTGGTCAGTTATTTTTTCCCTTTCAGATGCCTTATGTCGAACAATTCCAATATCATTATTTTCAAAATTTACCGAAACATTTTCGGGACTTATAGCTGGTCGCGGAAATTCCAAACAACCTTCCGATCCATCTTGAAATTTTTACAAAGCAAGTCTATACCCAACAAAACCTTCCGACAATCCTCGGAAAGAATACATTATTTGGAAACTACAAGGGATTTCTTGGAGTTTTGAAATGATCCTGACAGCATCTCTGAAGTTTTTCTTTTGCCAATAAATGTCTGAAGTGTGGTTGCTTTTTGGGCATCTGTAGCGAATAACTTAGTTATGTGTCGGCATGGACACGGATTTACTAAGTTTCACTAACAAGTTCACATAAGCGGCGCACTCGGACCATGGGGAACAAACAGAACTCTCACAAATTTGGGGGTTGAACGGTCACTTCTGATGATATTTAGCAATAAGTGTTCGAGCACACCGTGGATGCTAGGATAGCGTTTCTACGACGAGCACACAGTTGGTCAACGAATTCGAATCGTTCTTATTTGTCGTTGATATGTTGACACGATTTGGGAGTTCTCCACCTGTTGACACACTAAACAGTACTTACTGCAACTCTCAGTCGTCCCACTGCTTAATGCGGGTAATCACAAAGAAGAAGAAATAAAACTCCCGGATGTGGCTAATGAGAAATGCTTTTTTATTTAAAATAGTCTTAACGTTAATTAGATCACTAATTATTGGATTTGATTAAGGGGTGCGTTGGATGAACCATTTCACAAAGAATTCACTTGATGTTAAAATTCGACACGTAAGGGGTCTCTTGTGGACTCGCGCAGCGATTTCTTATTTGAAAAATAGCGTGTATGCGGTAGCATGTCAAAACCCGACTCCTCGAACGCGTATATACTCGACTGATCTGCCCAGTCTGGGGGTTGAATTCGGGCTCTCCGTGAGCTGGGCGACGTTGACCCAACCTCAGTCATTGAGATGGATTTCCACGCATGTCATCGCAGGGGATAACAATCCTTCCTTCGCCCCAACGGCCAATGAGAAATCGGTTCGCATCACTATTGGCAGGTTCCCATGGACATCTTACAGATATTGTGAATGTTTTTACCTCAGCAAGAAAAACGAACGAAACATGCGTTGGGCGAAGGAAGGGAAAAACAAACACGCCGCTGGTCAAATATGACGGTCGCTGTACGGGGACTCGTTGCCTTGCCATCATGGTAATAGTGAATAAGATTTTAGGTTTTTGTTTACGTTGTGTCAACAGAGCATTGCTGCGATGGCAAAGGCTACGACTCTTGGGTGTATGTTTATTTTAGCGCTTCATTAATACGCCGGAATGTTGCCATATAGGCCAAAATAGCTTCTTCGGTTTACGTTGGGTATACAGAAGCATTCCGTTTCAATGGCCGGCGGGAGAATCGTGGCTGCTTCTTGATTAGACAACGAAACATGGGTCATGGCCGATGCAGTGATCGTTTCTCGGTCAGGCAACATATGCATTCGGTCATGCATCTGTAAAAATAAATGCGCGTACATGAAGGTAATAGGGGATATTGCCGATGGCGGGAATGGGTTCTTCTGTGATGTTAGTTCAACAGAAGATTTGCTCGCCCTGGCTAGCGTTAGGACAAAGATTGTTTTGTTTTACGACAAATATATCGTAGTGCAAGTAAAATGGAAATCTGGCTTGCAGATGTGCTACCAAGCAAGTAGCTCGGAATGTCTTTAAAGGACCAACGGATTGTTGGGGCGATACCATATACAGGAAGTGTGTGTTAGATGGGCATATGGTCGACCTTGGGAACTGATCGGTTCAAGTCTGATGAACAGAGATGTTTCAGTTGATGCCATTGGATTTGATGCCATGGCAAGATGGTAATCTTGCCGTGGACTTATGTTTCAGGATGGACTGTTGAAGCGAGCTTTGTAATGCTCGTATACGGTAAGCTGCTTATGGATGGTGCATGTATTTGCAGGGTATTTGCAGGTTGGGGACGGGGAGTTGGATTAGGACGATGGGTGGTTCTTCGGGTATGCTTAAAGACCCCCACACATCCATAGGCAGTTTTGTGTCGAGTAATTAAGAGGCTGATTTTAACGCCAGTATCCATTAATAGTCTTTTAGTTATAATACGATGCCTTAAAAGATGTGGACAATCGTGATGCTGACGACAGCTGAGAGCAATTTCGGGGGAACTGGGAGTTTAAGTCGGTCAGCTTGCTGTTTTCGACCAGACCGTTAATAGCTTTCCGATTTGTCCCACTTTGTTCTTCATCGGCACCGCCGTGTAGCTGCGTCGACCACAAAATTCGCACCGATTTCCGTCCTGATTGTTGGTATTATCTCTCTGTTTGGGCGCATTAGTAGGCTCTGTTTTAGAATAGTTTGAGGAGTTCTGCTCCGCCTTGGATCGATGGTATTTCGATCAGAGCCTAGTGTCTATTGGACTTTCTTCGCGTGTACACGGGAGAAATTCAATAAAGACAGACACTACAACACTACTGTCGTTGTAGACGAATACGTATCATCTTGCGATGTTGTGATATGTCCCTGAATAAAAGAGACTTTGCTGCTTTATCGTTGAATATTGTATCATAATAATGCAGAGCGGCACGTAACATACGATGCGTTGTCACTAGAGCTATACAATGTGAATTAAGAATGACGTCAAAACGTCAAATGTTTTTCACTTTTTTGACAATAATAACAACAAAAATAAAAAAAAAAACTTGTATCGCAATCGCTTTATTGAGCACAATTAGTCCCGAATGACCTTTTTTATGTACCCAGGCCAAAAAATCTCCCAAAGGTCACGGTTTTCCTGGTGCTTTAGAGGCGACAGTTTATGTGTACCTATTGCACGTTGACGTGAATCTGTTCGCGCTGTTATCATCAAATTTGGATGTTTACAGCAAATTCCCCGGTTTCCTGGTGCATCTGTAAAGGCTTTAGAAGCGATGGTTTACGTATGTACTTATCGCCCGTTGACGTGAATCTGTTTGCGATATTATCACCAAATTTGGATGTTTACAACAATTCCCCGTTCTTTCAGGTTTACGCCACTAGATGGCGTCAGTCCTACGTTTTAACCTCCAACGACAGTAGTGTCGGTCTTAAATGAACGGCCCCCGTTTTTGTCATTATATAGATTTAAGATTATAGTTGTAACTGAATTGCTGTCCTAAATCTCTTAAATACTAGTTGTAAAATATAAATGTACCATATTATCTGCCTAATAAAAATTGAGTTGAATTGAAACGGCCCCGTACCTATCAAAGTCTTTCTAGCTTTCTTTCATTGTAACCTTCTAGCACTCATGGTTGACCATGCAGGTTTGTGGATTCCGACGTTTAGTACTACCCTTTGGGCATTGTTTGAACAGACCGGGATTTTCTGGGAATGTCCAGTTTGTTCTGTGGGGGTTCTCTGCATTACGCTGAGAACCAACCCACAATTTCAACCCAATTTCGCCCGCCAACCGCTCACCACCTAAACCCCAATCCCTTCCGTCGGCCTATTTCACCTAAAAAAGATATATCCCAAAAAGACGCATAGCCTGGATTCATTATTCTATGCAGATAATGCATAATTGAATTCAAACCCTTTCTTGCCATACGGCAACTTTATTTCATAAACCACATGAGATTTCCACCGGAAATCACAATTTCATGTTTGGTTAGCAACAGCAAAGTCTGTGCAAACGATGCTGTTGCATCATTGCAAAACCGCTGGGGTAATTTCAAGTTCTTCGAGTTTGGTTCTCACGCTGATATTATCCCAAGCCAACGCGCGTCCTTTGGCCTCGGCCAGACACGCTGTTCGCCAGGGATCAATAAACTCTTTAGTCAGGTGAATAGCACAAAAATACTTTTCGTTCCATTCCATTTCCCCTTCTCGGGGCAGATTTCACTTTGAGATCAATCAATAACCACACTGGGCCATTCGGTCACCATTGATTTTGCTTTCGTTGCATGCAAAAAGAAAAATCATCCTCGGGATCGTCATGCTCTCCTTTTCGATTCTTCCATTTTCTCTAAGTCCATTGACTAGTGAATTAACCCACAAGAGTTTATTCACCTCGATGGGCGGGGGAAATGAGAGAGCGCAGATGAGAGAGATCTCGATTGGTTGATTGTTAGATAGAATCCAAGAGTGAATTTTCATCCCTCATTCACCACCGCGTGTGCACACATCCCCAGTCGAGTTTACCCTATAGTTTATAAATATCAACTGGCTTAGTGTTAGTGGAGTGACTTTAAAGAATTGATTAATTTTATTGACTTCTATGTTTATTGGTGCTACACACCACCTCCCCCAGAGGATCAAGTGATTAAGAACGCTAAAAATCAATCAAACGGTAAATGTTTAAAAAGTTATGTGAAATGTCGAGACACAACCAATTACATCATTGGATTACAAACTATCCATTAAGACAATGTATAAAATAAAATATCGTAACCAAAATTAAATCTAATTAAAACAACATCAAACGAGTGTTTATTCTTATCTGTGCTGAGTCCGCTCCAATTCCTGCGACTTCTGCCATTCCATGATTAAAAATAAAATGATATTAACAAAACAGTGTGTTTCATTCTCAATTTTCCTGGGTGAACAGTTTTGATTGGAATAATAATGATGGGGATAGGAGTGAATCCGTGTCCATGCTGGCACACCCGACTTCTCCTCCCCACAGTTCGTCTATTATTTTATTTTCCCCACTCGTGAGAAGCTTAAGTTTAGTGGGCTACCATCACATTTATTGGCTTAATTCAAGCAAGAAAGCCAGAGTATTTGCTGCAATATCGGTAAAGCGATGATTCGATGTTGGTAGTTGTTGGTAGGAACAGGGTAGTGATTGTCTGTGATTTGTTTTAGCCTGGAACTTCTTGTTTTTATACATATAATAGTTGTGCAAGTAGAGACTTTGCTCTGAAGTCGCTTGCATTAAAAACATACTTGAACGCATTCAATTCGCTGGCCATTTTGGATATATATAGCTTAGTTATGCTGTTTTTATGACTAAGTCGTGGTCATTTACATTGTCATTCCCTGTGCATCGAATGTAATGGCCTGGCCATTCATAAACAGCCGCGATTCATTTTCCCTTGTAAACTTTATATATTGTGTCTCCATTGCATTAAAGTTGACGAGATTAGCCTGTACCCACTGCAGGATATTATCTAGGTCCCGATTCAGAGTGTCGATCTGGCTACATCTCAGCTGGTGCGACGATGATGCACTTAATCGGTCGATCACTCGAAAAAGAGGAAACAAGGGTACTACTATCCGCAAAACTGAACACTCGGTTATCCATTGACTCCAATAAATCAATTATGAAAACCAAAAACAAGGCTGGATCCAAAATAGAATCTTGAGGCCGCCAAGAGTTAACAGGATACAGTTCCGAAGACACCCTTTCACGACAACCCGGGTCGATCGATTTTCGAAGGAGCTCTTCGCATACTCGCGAAGCTGCTGGGAAAGTCCGTATGAACGAAGCATGCCCAGCAATGCCTCGTGCTAGACGCGGTCAAAAGCATTGGAAATATCCAACGCGAACTCTCGTGACTCACCATGCCGCTCAATTGCTTATGTCCATATATCGGTTAAGGGTCACAAAGTCTCCTGTGGATCGCATGTCACGGGATCCGTATCCTGATTCAGAGTCTATCTGGCCACACCTCATCCGGTGCGACGTTGATGCATTAATCGGCTGTGTAAATGTATGATTATAGCGTTTGCGACGATAGTGAAGAACGTGTGATCCGAACTGACGTTATAACGGTTTGAATCACTAAAATATAGAACTAATGCTCAAACACATCAGGCTACTGCCGCGTTTTAGAATTCGATTGTTATTCTGAACTACACTTAACTGACGTGGAATTGATATGCTATCGCTATGGTATATGTGGCGCAAGACTAATGACCTTGCCCGGAAAAAACAAATCATTATGGAAAATTTAACAAGCCTCAGGACTTACTAAATAAGGCCAAGACCGGCTCCCGGTTGTAGTGCCGATGATGATGATGATGATGGTATATGGCTTTGCTTGGCTCATTCGATTTTTGTGTGGTGTTCTTCACTACTTCCTTGTATATTGTGCAAAGCTGAATATCTTACGAGGGCAGGTCAATAAGTCTTTAGAAAATGAGGACGATTTTCATTTTCTTTTCTCATTTAGGTAATCTAGTAATGATACATAATACAGTTGAGTTACCGTCCCAAATAGTCAATGAAAATAATACCACGTGCATCCCAAAAAACAGTAGCCATTGTACGCCGAAAGGCATAAGAAAAATAATAATGTATAATTTAGAGTGCTTGCGAAGAGCCAGTAAGTTAATGTAAGAATGATATTTGTAAAATAGAAGTTAACATTTAGTCTTAAGTAAAGTATGTAATTAATTTATTAAATAAATGTAGATATAAAACAAAAACAAAACAAACACAGTAGCCATAACTTTTCCAGCTGATTTCACCTTTTTTGACTTCTGGAGCCCGTTCATCTTTAACAATCCACTGTTTTGACTGTTCTTTCGTTTCGGGAGTATAGTGGTGTATCCACGTTTCATCTACAGTTACTACTCTACACAGATACTCACCTGGGTTGCAGCGCATGCGCTTCAAAAGAGCGTTAGAAAAGACCACACAGTTGGGTTTGTTCTCAGTTGAGACCAAATGCCGCACCCATCTCGCAGATATTTTTTTCATACCCAATTTATCAATCAAATTGAAATATGGAACAAATTGAAAATTGACAGGTACCTAGTGAGGAATGATACTTACTAAAAACAGGCCATTAGCGATGCTACGACCGCCATCGTAGGCGTTTCTAAGGACTTATTGACCTACCCTCGTAGTATGCGTTGATTCTAATAAATCAGTGATGTGAAGCAAGAAGAAGGATGGAGCCAAAATAGAACACTGTGGCACCCCGGTATTAATAGAAAACATATTTGAAGACACGCCACCTAAAACAATCCGGGTCGATTGATGCTTTAGGAAGCTCTTTATCCAGTCAGAAAGTTGTTGAGTATATATAAGTCAGTATGACGAAAGCTTGCTTAGTAACCCTCCGCGCCAGACGCGGTTACAAGCCTTGGAGATCCAATGCTATCGTTCTTCAATTACAGATGCCGAGATGTAAGTTACAAAGGTCACCAGCGTGCACACGCCGCGGTAGTTGAATAACGACTGACTTGAATTAGGGATGAAAATGGGTAATTTAATTTTTGCACATAGGAAAACCAATAGAGATCATACTTCTGGTCTTTCATTGCCACGCCCGTCGATGTGTGGTGAATACATCGGTTAATTCGATGGTCGACGAACATCGGAGAATGAGAGAACAGCAACACAATGTGCAATGATCTCGGGGTAGGTTTGGTTGTGTGTGCATGAATCAATACAGCTCTGAGGATAGCCCATTGACCTAATTCGGTGAATACGAGGGTTGCCACTTATGTTTCGGGATTTGGCAACCCTAGTGTTGCAATCCGGCAATTGACAGCTCTGTCGTAAAGTTGGACATTTTTGAGGTTATACGCACTCAGAACGTTTTGACATACGAGCGCTATTTGTGTTGTTTACAGTAACTTAAAAGATTCATCTCGGCCCAAAAATGGAATTAAATCGTCAACATTTTCGTGCGATTATTTTTTACAACTTTCGGCGTGGATTAACTCAGCAACAGTGCATGGGTGAACTTAATTCAATTTTTGGCGATGAAGCTCCATCAAGGACCAGTGTTTATCGATGGTATGGTGAATTCAATCGTGGTCGTAGTTCACTCCAAGATGTATTTCGTGAAGGTCGTCCAAAAACAGTTGTTGTTCCGAAAACCATTGATGCTGTGCGCGAACTGATATTGGAAGATCGTCATGTGACCTATCGTGAGATTGAGACAACCTTAGGAGTTAGTGGGACCAGCATACATTCAATATTGCATAAACATTTGACTGTCAAAAAAATTTGTTCGCGTTGGACCCCACACAATTTGTCAATCGCCCAAAAAAAAAAGGCTCGTGTCAATTGGTTGAAAGAAATGCTCAAAAAATACGGTAGCGGTGCTTCGAAACACGTCTATGACATCGTGACAGGCGATGAATCGTGGATTTACGCGTATGAGCCCGAAAATAAACAGCAGTCGACTGTCTGGGTGTTTCAAGATGACCCAAATCCAACAAAAGTTGTTCGCGCACGAAGCACTTCCAAACAAATGGTCGCCTGTTTTTTCGGAAAAACTGGACATGTCGCAACCGTACTACTAGAACAACGCAGAACAGTCAATTCTGAGTGGTACACAACCATTTGTTTGCCAGTTGTCTTCCAAGAAATCAGGAAAACCAACCGCCGAAGACGGATCACTCTTCACCACGACAATGCGAGCTCTCACACATCGCCTGCGACAACTGCATTTTTGAGCACCCGAAACATCGATTTGATGGGTCATCCGCCGTATAGTCCTGACTTGGCACCGAATGACTTCTTTTTATTCGCGTACGTAAAAAACAAACTGAGAGGTCAACGTTTTTCGACACCTGAAGAAGCGGTTGCTGCATTCAGAATGCATGTGATGGAGATACCTCAATCAGAGTGGCAAAAGTGCTTCGACAATTGGTTCAAACGCATGCAAAAGTGTATAGATCTTCATGGGGAATATTTTGAAAAACAATAAAGTGATTTTCGATGATCAATATTTGTTTTTGTTCTCTAATCCCGAAATATAAAAGGCAACCCTCGTATGGTGATCTCAGGGTGCATTGAACTGTAGGACGACAGAACTGTGAAGGAGAGGAAAATTTAGCTGGTGCTATTCACCTGCGAAAAGAGAGCATTGATCCCCAGCGAATGAAGTATCTGGAGAAAGTGAATAGGCCACCGAATTGGGTAGGGTAATCTGATCATGGGAAATAAATTAAATGCTTTGATAATTTCCCCAGCGGTTACATGATTATGCAACCGCGTCGTTAGATCAGACTATGCCGTTGCTAATGTTCCGGTGGAAATCTCATGGGTTAGCGAAATGGGGTTGCCGTATGGCGAAAAGATAGCTAAACTCAATTATGCAGTATCTGCATAGGATAATGAGTTTAGCTATGCGTCCGTTTAACATGATTTACAGGTGGAATAGCTTATAGGGGAATAAAGGTAGAAATGACGCGCTGAAAGTGGTCGAAATAAGGTATGAAATTGTGGGTTGGTTCTCCATGTCGTTTAGACAACCCCCACAAAATCACAACAACACAAAACAAACACGGTCACATTCGGCGAAAAAAAGTTCCGTCGAAGATTTGTTTGGGCCACTTTATGTTTTTGGTTCCAATTTGTAGTTGGATACAAATTTTGCGAGTTAATGCACGCACTGCAGTCATTCTTTGCCCTATTGAATCCTCTCTGATTTCCATCTGTAGTCTACACCCGGAATCCAATCGCATATTCGACTTGAATTTTTTTCCTTTCCATTTAGAATGAATGTCTGCACATAAATAAGACCTATTACTGCACAGTTATAGTGTTAAGATTTTTGTTGAAGAGGAATAATACCCTATTTAACGTTTCAAAAAATCATGATGACCGCCCTAGTTGACGTATTCATAAAGCCCATACTAACTTTTGAAAACTTTTTGGTTGACACTGATGTTGGTTAGAGGGAATTTCACGTGACAGTGATCTGAAGTCGCCAAGGACGAAGAGACTTCTATTGCATATTTATGTATATAAATATTTATGTGTATAAACCACAAATAACTGACCCGATACGACCTGTAAAATGTCCGTCCAAAATATATTCAAAGTGAACACTCCGTCTTGCAATTGTCAAGTATAAGTACCCAAGAGAAATATGTTAAAATATTGTAAGCTGACAAAAATCCATCAAAGATAGCATTCGTCTTCGCTGGTGGTTTTATCGCACTGCAAATTGTCAACAAGGGACAAGCCATCCAACGGCATTGCCGTATGAAATATTACCTCTACAAGTTTCTATAACAACCACTGAAATAATGTGTCTGCGGTATAACTGTCAGTGCATCTGAACATCCATGAAATATTTTATGGCGCCTGTTATTTCATCTGCGAACGTGACTATGTCTTCAAAGAGCCACCAGTGGGATCACATTGATCACACCTCATTCACGAGCACGACATATTATGTGTTCCTCCTTTGCCTTTACTGCGTCGCTAATCAGATGTAAGGACATCCGAGTACAATGTAAAGGATAAAATAAGAATAAAATCGATAGTTTGCAACTACAAACATTGTGGTTAGGAAAGTTGACTAGGGCAGTGTCCGCAAGAGGACAGTGATAGGAAGGGAATACACATACTTAATGTGCAAATAAAGAGTATTGCCAGGACTATGTCACCATGAGAACTTGAACACAAAAGTCACTTGAACTATATTCGACGCGAATAATTTCAGGAAATCAGAAAAAATAATAAACAACGTACGTTTGGCACAAAAAGAGGTTTTAAATAATAAACAACTACTGTAATTATTGCTGCATACTAAAACTGTCATGAATAGTAAATTTCATATAGATATCAAGGTATATCCTTAAGCTTAATGTGTTTTCGGATCAATTGACTGTAATTGCACGAGCTTACGAAATTAATAAATTACTGGTTTAGTATTACGTATGCATAATGTATCATATACACAGGCTTTGTATACGAATTCGTGAAGTTAGAATTAATTTAATGAGATGTTCGTCCTTCATGGTCCGTAATTCGAAGAGGTTTTTGTTTTTGTATTCCAATTGAATTGAAGCTGTTCTAATGATATTGAGTTACATTACAATCATCTATTTATTTGTTAAAATATTGTAAGTTGACAAACATTCACCAGAGATGGCATTCGTCTTCGTCGGTGGTTTTATTACACTGCAAATTGCCAACAGGGGACAAGCCATCTAACGGCATTGGCGTATTTTACCTCTCCACGCTTTTATAACACCCACCCAAATAATGTGTCTGCGGTATAACTGTCAGTGCATCTGAACGTCCATGAAAGCACGAGCACAATTATACCTATATATTATGTGTTCCTCATTTACCTTTATTGCGTCGCTTATCAGACGTAAGGACATATAATGCAAAGGATAAAATAAGAATAAAATCGATAGTTTGCAACTAGAAACATTGCGAATTAGGACTAATTAAATGTGTTTTGGATTTTTTATACTGTGTGTGACCACAAAAAAGGTGGTATTAAAAAAGAACGATTAAGGTCAGTTAAAAGTAGGTAAAGAGAAAGTAAAAGTATGTTTAGAATATTTATCCAAAAAAAGGCTGTTTTTTTTTTTGGAACATGTCTCGCGCAGGGCAGCCTTTGCCCCAAAATAAACCAAAATCGATCTCTACATATGGAACCGTTGATGCCAACTGCTAAGAGTTACCTGAGTTCCGTGGGACTATCAAGGATCGATCGATGGAGTGCGACTCGAAGTCGCGGGATGTACTGGTGGAGATTGCCCAGCGTTTGTTTTCAAGAAAGTCACAATCATCTTAAAACTCCGACTTCTGGTAATCACGTTTTCCACTACAACACACACCAATTAATTAAGTAATGATTCCAATAACTGAGTCTGGATTTGATTGAGATAATGATCTCCAATCGAAACACCTTTCGCATATTACTTCCGAACACGGTGGTAAACACATGTCATCGCGTAGAAGGAACGGTCTCTCGATTCGCATCGCGCGAGTTAATCTATCACGCGAACTCATCCCATCGACACGTGATATTCCACAGCTTTAGGTTTAAAACCACATCTGGCGACTCATGTTAAGATAACGGTGTAGTATAATGATGTCCTTCTTTGTTTCATGTAAAGATCACGATGTAGTATAATGATAAGTCTCTCCTTGGTTGATAACAACGTAGTATAAATAGCATATAAATCTAGCCTAAGCACTTTCTTTTGTACCGAAAAATTAGCAAATAAAGTATCGAACTCCGGCAGTAGATCGGAAAATAATATTTTTTTGTAAAATTCAAGGGAGTCCAACTTAACTCGCGTAAAACATCTACTCGATTCGATACAAGGCTGCCCCTGATTAGATGATTCGTCGCTGATGAACTCTAGGTACTTTTCGCGGTAACGCAGCATCTACAGTAATCGACCATAAATATCCGTGTGTAGAGTTCATGTTGCTCAATGTAACCTTTCGGCAAAAACTCGGTCGTAAACACTTTTGCTCAACTTCAGCAGGAACAAGTAACATACACAAAGAACGATGAAAGTCCAGCTCAAAACTACCTTAGCTGGGTCAAGAAGAACAAAGGCGGTTTTTAAAGGACTTCCCAATTCAGAAGTCACTGTAATCAATGCATATACTCGGAATAGATTTCCATTATTTTGGTGAACGTTCAAAATTAAGTTATGTACGTATGTAACTAACGGTAGAGCAAAACGTTGAGATACAACCGATCGCTACGACGCTTTATCAAGGAAAAATCAATTACACCATTTAATATAAAAGGACACAAGAAGTCCTCACTAGATAGTCAAGTCGCGTGCTCTCCGAACTTTCTTCCGTTATGAGAAACGGTCTTTCATATGGAGAAAAAAAACCAGGCGTCTGCCTTACACGCGCAACATCAAAACAGCCGTCTCCACATAGGGATATTTTTTGACTAAACAACTTTGACAAGCGATACCAACTGCCTATTGTAAACTTCAGCCATAAGTATGGGCTAGAATCCTTTATGATTGCAAATTGTTGTTGGATTCGATGTGGTCGGATTGGGTACTGCGGATATTTGATAAACGAAACAACTCTGGGCTCCTCGATAGTATAGTGGCTAGTATACCCGCCTGTCACGCGGGAGACCGGGGTTCGATTCCCCGTCGGGGAGCCTCTGGCGCAAGACTAATGACCTGCCCGGAAAAAACAAATCATTATGGAAAATTTAACAAGCCCCAGGACTTTCTAAATAAGGTCAAGACCGGTTCCCAGTTGTAGTGCCGATGATGATGAAACAACTCTAGTGTAAGAGTATCTTGTTCATAAACCGGGGATCCACCGTGATATGATCTAAAATGTTTACAATGCGTGTGGGGACCGGGGATCGAAACGTTTGCAGGTGGTTCGAAGTTACAAGATGGAGACCGGTTGATGAGGGTCGCATTCGGTTGTCAGTACCGCGTAGTAAAATTAGGAATTGGACCGTCGACTTTTGATACATTGCTTTTAACATAATAAATTCTTGTGAGTTTGGTGCGTGTTATTAGATTTGATCGATGAAGACGAGAAAAATAAGAAAGAGCCACAAAGCTTGGAAATATTCATGCTTGTTTGTTGATTGTACAACTGTTGTACGGTTCTTGTATTGCTTGTGTCGTGTTACATAATTAACAATGTTAATTATGTGACAGTCATTTTTGAACGGTAAAAATGTACAAAACCGAAGTCAAATTTTGTTTTAAAAATATTTAAAATGCCGCCCAAACTTATCAATCGCTGAAAAAATCTTATGGTGATAATTGTTTATTCGAATGTTTGAGTGGTTTCAGCGATTCAAGAAAGGCAGGGAAGATCTGTATGACGATGAACATCGTCGATAATATAAGAAAAACCCAAAAAGTACGTGATTTGATGAGTTTCCGAAACACATTTAGTGATATTCGAGAAAATGGAGTTTAACTTACTGAAAACAACAATTCATCGCATTTTAACTGAAAAACTTGGTTTAAAGGAACCTAATTCAAAGTTTTTAAACAAAAATTTTAGTGCAAAGATTAATTATATCGACACCCTCGAAATAACGAAACCTTTTTAAAAACTATGGAAATTCATCATTTAATGCACTTGTTGAATGGGAAAATCAATGCAGGTCAGTTTATGGAGATCATTTCGCATACAAATTTATTTTAAAAAAATGTTTCTAACCCATTCTGGTTTATTTTGGGACGGTCGATATATGTCGTTTTGGGGGTGGTAACGAACATACAGGGCAAAGTCACTGAATGCTTTCAACCCGGGGGAGGCCAGGACGATCCTTGTCCATGTCCAACCCAAGCTAACATCCAGTCTCCACGTGACACCGGATAGCTACTTTGGCACCCGCCAAGCAGTGAACCAATGCATGGAGCGCCATGCTGAGAAAAGTTGGCGCAAGGCAAATTCCCCGAAAATAAAAATTATTATAGAACATTTAACAAGTATCGGATATGGAGCGGATACACGACGACGACTACGGAAACGAAAATGGGTAAACGATTTGAGAATTTTCTCATGGAAAGTCCGCTAACTATACAGAGCTCGAGCTGCACTGCAGCTAGCCGATACCCTGACCAAATATAAGGCTGACATAACAGCATTACAAGAAATAATATCCGCGGGGAGTGCTGTTATTCAATAAAACAAGTATGACATTTATTACAACGGTCATGCAAAGCGCCATTTGGTCAGGGTAGGCTTTCTAGTCAGCCGAAAACTGCGGCCTACCATTATCCGCTTTAACGCAATAGACGAAAGGGTATGTCCTCACGTGCGAGGCAAGTTTAAGAACTTAAGCCTCATAAACGGTCACGGGTCTACAGAGGAGTCTTTTGACGACGAAAACATCGAACGGACCTGCCCAAGATATGATGTGAAAATCGTTCTTGGTGATTTGAATGCCAAAATAGGTCGGGTCAGTTTTCAGGCACTACCCAGATTCCCATAGTTTGCATGAGAACACTAATGACAATGGACTAGGAGTCATCGATCTGGCAGCATCGAAAAACTTGGTCGTTGCAAGTACCAGGTTTCCGCGTAAAGATATCTACAAAGCCACCTGGGTATCACCTGATGGAGCCACTTGTAACCAAATTGACCACACGTTGCTAGATTGCCGCCACTCTTCGAGCCTGATGACGGTACGTACGTACCGAGGTGCCAACGTCGACTCGGATCACTATCTTGTGGGTACAGTTTTCCGAGCGCAGATTGCCTTACGGAGACGTATTGCATCCGCGGATCAAGTTCGAATCAACACGGCTGCCTTACGCAATGAGAATACCAGTAACACCTTTGGTCATGCGTTAAGACTCGTCCTCGAAGGGCTCGATGGACGCAAAGTCCTGGAGCCACGATGCCAGGCGTAGAAGAGAAGTGGACACGCCTTAAGACTACTGTCATTAGTACTGTCAACTCCATCTCAGGTAGTAGTCGTGGAGGTCGGAGCGACTGGTTTGATGATGAGTGCAAACTACCGACTGAACGTAAGAAGGCTGCATACCGGACAATGCAGCAGTCTCATAGGACGAGGGTGCGCGAGGAGAAATACAAATAGATCAGAAGATCTGAAAAAAGACTTCACAGACAAAAGAAAAGTGCCTGGCAAAAAAAAAACCTTCTCTGTGAAATAGAGAAAAGTAGAGAGAGAGGCCCGCACCAGGAGCGGAAGTTCTACCAAATAATCTGCAGTATGACGCGGTTACTGCAACGATAAAGAGGGTAATCTGATCACAGATCCTGAAGACATTCTGGAAAGTGCACTTCAAAGAATTGCTAAACGGTCAGCTCACAGAAGAATTGGAGGCTCCATCAATGCAAGATCAAGACCAAATGCTGCCACCACCAAGCATTGAGGTAACATTAAAAGCCATTAGACAGATCAAATCAAATAAAGCCCCTGGAGCTGATGGCATACCAGCTGAGCTGATCAAACAAGGAGGGACAGCGTTACATCACACAATTCATGAGATCGTGGTGCACGTATGGGGGCAAGAGGATATGCCGGAAGATTGGCGTCGCGGTATAATCTGCCCCATACATACGAAAGGAGATATCACACTGTGCAGCAACTATAGGGGTATAACATTGCTGAGCACCCCATATAAGATACTCTCCACTATCCTACAAAATCGAACAGCCCCATACGCTAAAGCCATCATTGGTCAATATCAGTGTCGCTTCATCCCAGGCAAATCAGCAATTGATCAGATATTCACCCTTAGGCAGGCCATGGAAAAATGTCTTGTATTTAAGATTCCATTATATCATCTATTTATAGACTTTAAGGCCGCCTACGACAGCATAGCCAGGGTAGAACTATATAATGCCATGAGAGAGTTCGGCATTCCAAACAAATTGATACGACTTTGTAGGTTGACCATGACCAACGTAACTAGTCAAGTAAAAATAGTGGGATTGCTATCCAAACCAATAAACATCTTTAATGGACTCCGACAAGGAGACGGTCTGGCCTGCCTTCTCTTCAGCCGGGAGTTAGAGAAAGCAATCCGCGACTCTGGTATTACAGCTAGAGGGACTATTGTCAGCAAGTCCTGGCAGATACTTGCCTACTCAGATAACATGGACATCATCGGTAGATCCGATTCGGCTGTACAGGACTCCTTCACCCAGAGTGAGCAGGCGGCACACAAAATGGGACTGCACACTAATGAGGGAAGAAGTAAGTACATGGTGGGAACTTCTGCGGAGAGAAGACCTAACGTTGGCAAACTATCAGGGTAGCGGAGCACGAATTTGAAGTAGTGCAATCCTTTAACTACCTTGGCCCAATAGTAGCAGCCGATAACAATATGGAAGAAGAAATACGCGAACGGCTGATTAAATCCAACAAAGCCTACTATGGTCTATCAAGGCTCTTTAAATCCTGAAATTTATCCAGAACATCCAAGCTACTACTGTATAAGACCATCGTCTTACTAGTATTCAAGTATGGATCCGAGACCCAGGTGCTCAATAGAAGCTACTAATTACTGTACAACACCATGGTCTTACCAGTACTCATGTATGGATCCGAGACCTGGGTGCTCAGTAAAGGGTACTCTGAACTCTTAACCGCGTTCGAGAAGGGTTAAGGAGAATTGTTGGCCTCATATGTGAGGGAGGACGATTCCGCAGACGGTACAACCATGAGTTGTATCTTTAATGGACTCCGACAAGGGGACGGGCTGGCCTGCCTCCTCTTCAACCGGGGGTTAGAGAAACCAATCCGCGACTCTTGAATTACCAATAGCGGGACTATTGTCACCAAGTCCTGCCAGATACTTGCCTACCCAGATAACATCGACATCATCGGTAGATCCGATTCGGCTGTACAGCACTCCTTCGCCCAGATCGAGCATGCGGCACAAAAACTAGGACTGCACATTAATGAGCAACTTCTGCGAAGAGGACCTAACGTTGGTCAAACTATCAGGGTAGCACAGCAGGAATTTAAAGTAGTGCAATCTTTTAACTACCTTGGGTCAACAGTAGCAGCCGATAACAATATGGAAGAAACACGGAACGGCTGAGCAAATCCAAAAAAGCCTAATATGGTCTATTAAGGCTCTTTAATTCCCGACATTTATCCAGAACATCCAAGCTACTACTGTACAAGTCCATGGTCTTACCAGTACTCATGTATGGATCCGAGACCTGCGTGGTCAATAAAAGTCACTCTGAACTCTTAGTCGCGTTCGAGAGAAAGGTCTTCAGGAGAATTGTTGGCCCCGTATGTGAGGGAGAACGATTCCGGAGACGATACAACCAGGAGTTGTACCCGATCTATCTCGATGCTAACTTTGTAAGTAAAATTGAGCTCGATAGACTCCGATGGGCGGGACAGCTTCCTCCCAATGAGGGAAGAGGAGCCTGTCCGGAAGATCCGTTGTGGCAGGATGTATGGAAGGAGACAGCGCGGCAGACCTTATCTGCGATGGAGGGATGGCGTAGACCAGGACCGGTGGAGAGACTTGCTAAATAAGGTCAAGACCGGATCCCGATTGTAGTGGAGATGATGATAATGATATATGTCGTTTGACGAAATTAACGTCGAGAGCTGCCTTATAAGTGATGTAATTCAGAATATCGTTTTAGAACAAGTTTTATAATAGTACACTTCTTCAATATGTGATTTTATTTTTGACTGGTAGTTGGATATACGGCCCTTCAACATTTTCTGTTGCTGCTACATTGTTCACTGTGGTTTGCGTGTTGGTGTGTTGTGGGTGTTTGAGTCCCCACACGACTACAAAATTATCATAAAGTATCATCCATTACCGCTTGGGAAAAGGATGTGCATTTTTATTGCCGGAAATTAATACGATTGAAGCAAGATATTGAAAAAGGGCAGAATTAATGAACAGGAAAGTGTTGTGTTTCATTATGACTTAGCAAAAATTATGCGTTCTTGGCTAGAAAGTTTCCATATATAGACCGAGTAGCTCACATTGTCGGGTTCTTATTTGTTCCGATTTATTCAGTAGACTTTTCCTGGTTTAAAAGAGGGTTTTAAGACGTAGGAGTTTTAAAGAAAAATCCCTGGAAAAGGGAATATTTATTTAGTCAAAAAATGGCCGAAAGTTGTCAAAGAGAATGGACAAGGTTTGAATAACTAAAGTAAGTTTTGAAAAAGCAAAAATAAACAAATTTTAAGCAAAAAATAACCAATTTTATTCCCAATCTTATATTACCACCCTAATATGGTAGACCGTGATGATATTAAAGATTTAATGATCGATGCTAAGAAACAAGGAACAATCATTTTCATATCAAGCCCGACCTTTGAACCCCTGACGGCGGGATCTAAATTTGTAAATAAATTAAGATACAACATAGTAGTTTTTAAAGCTTCAAAACGTTGCACATGTATAACAGTAAACTCGCACTTGGAATAGTCAGACTTATGTTTTTAGGTTTTTGTAAGGTCTGTTCTCATTCCTTTTTTGCCTTCAAATTGTTAAAAAAAGATATGCGTATGAATATTTATTTTGCGTCTGCATATTTATTAAATGCAGAGTACGTTTCTTCTTTTCCTAGAATAATCAAAAAGAAAGCATTGACAGACAGACGGTGTTCATTTTTTTTCACCCCGATTTTATAGTAGTTGGTTTCCATGGAACCTCTCTAGGCGATCGTTTTTAATGATAAACGAAAACCTTGTGACTGCGAGTAGGTTATGGAGGAAATTGAAACTCCTAGGTGACAGAAGCGTCACAAAAAAATGAGAAGAGGGGTTTACAAATAGCATCCACGTGGGGTGTACTTCCACATTGTATGGAAGTTCGCATTGATGTGAAAATCTACGACAGACAACTGAAATGAATATGACACTGCTAGTCTTGTGTTATTATGTAACTAGGTAAGTGAACTTAAACAAATTAAAGTGTTTGCACTTTAAACTGAACCAGGAAATAAGAACTACTGTAAAATACGTACGCTTTGCGAGCAGGATGTAGGTTTAGCAACGTATACTTTGGATATAGTAAGTTTCACTCGTAGAAAATAAAACCAAAAACAGGATCGCCGGATAACCCCAATTAAAAAACAGTTGCTACTATTAATTAACTATCAAAAAATCAAAATCACGGCTCAGTGATTGTATTAGACAGCCTAAGTGGATTCCCAACTTCCATCCTACCGAAACTTTTTTCAACCAAGTTGCATTCGTTGCAGTTTCAAAATATTTCTTCCAGGAAAACGTTACACAAGATTATTTACGACACGTTATTTAACAATGAAAGTTAACTTATTTTAAATAAAATCAACTCGAAGAAGATTAAACAAATATAGCAATGTAAAGTAACATTATAGTTCTCACTTGAAGTTATGGCCACCATGACGAGTAAAGGGATATTCAACTTGTCCTCCTGTTACCGGCTTTTGTCCCCGATGGCGCACGTGCTCCTTTTCGTTCCGATATCACTTCACTTTGACTACACCTGTTCGATTAAATTTTTTAACCTGACACGGCTTCGACAACAAACTTATGATCCTCTTCAATTTATGAACAATTTGAAATTGAAAGAATTTTTTAAGCCTTGTAATATGGTTGAGAGTTCGTCTGGTCGCCGACTGAATTTTCAGTGAATATGCGGACCAAATGAAACCATGTTATGGTATTTCGACGTCATTGCCCCTCAAACACCAACAACAATCACAACAACAAGGACGATGACTTTGATGACTATGGCGACGGCAACTACGGCTTCAGTTGCAAGAGTCACCTTTCAATTTTGAAATGATTATTGATCCCTTTTCCCAATATAGTTATTTTTTTATTGTTTTTGTTTTATGTGTTTTCGAAAAGTTGGCTGAAGATTTTTATTTTGTTTCCCAGGTGACAACTGCAGGATGAAATACCGGCGAGAGACAGAAGTTGGCCATCAACGATATCAACGGTGCAGTATGGCAAAAAAGGACGAACAAATAAGGATACTGAAGGAATTTGTGGTATGACTCATCGTTCTGCTGACTAAACACTGTTCGTCTCCTCAAAGTGGGGGTTTTGGCTTATGCGGCATTTTGAAAGGAGAAATGCCGGATTGGAGAAGCGCATTTGGGGAAATGGGCGACGTCTCAGGCAATGCAATAGGAAAGGTGGATGCAGTTTATACATCCTTGTGCTTCTCTTTTTTGTTTCGTTTAAGAAAATAATGCAGAAACATTGAGGTTATTGGTGTAGGAAGGCAAATTAACGGAAGGAATAGTGAATGAAAAGTAGATAATGGGTTCGCTAGTATTGGGAGTAGTAGCTTGAGAGGTTTTGTATGTCATTGTACGCGGTCAGCAACTTTAGCAATTTTATTACAATATAAAAACTTATAAATAGTTATGAATAGATGAAATGTTTAGAATGATGGATAGAAAGGGTAGGAATTGAATATCCTTTTTACTTGTGTCCCAGAGGGAAAAAGAAGTCCACGCGACAGGGTTGAGATGAAAAAGGAAATTTACTATTTACTTATATACTCACTAAGGGCAATGTACACATCCACTCACTAATAAAAGCTAAAATTTCCAACTTATACATACGAATTCCATTTGGGAAGAACAAGGACTAATTCGGATACATACAGTAGTAAATTTAAAATGATATATGATGCCAACTCCCTGCAAGTTCGTATCCTGTGGATATATTGCAACATTTTATTGGGGACACAAATTTTATGGTAATGTCCCTATTAGGTATTCCGGTCATTCTACTCCCGTATTTCATCTTTAGTCTATTTGTGGTGCAGAATACAAAGTTGCTTTATTGTATTAAAAGAAAAAAGAAAATTGTCAAACAAATGTCATTGTGTAACTAGATAATGAAGGACATCCGTTGCACTTTAGTCTTGATTACTTCAAAATTATAGTCACATCCAAAAATTCATCTGCGTAATACGTTTGTCGAGGAATTCGTAACGTTCGGCGAACAAGGCTACTGAGTCTGTAAGTTCAATATATACATTACGAGGCATAATAAAAGCTAAGATATGAGGTAGATCATGACACTTAGTTTATTTTTGTGACCGTCACACTGAATCTGAACATTTTAGAACAATACCTAGTAAAATATTTAATATGTGGATTTGTCGTAACAAGGACAGTCAATTACAGTCCATTCCATTTAATTCCATGTCGCTGTCTTTAGTGACAGTACTTCCAAAAATATTTATAAACGGCAATCATGACATAACAACATCCAGTTCTACTCGTCTGGCAGAAGGACATTATGTAGCGCCTATTAGTCTAGCATACCATATTCGATTCTCAATCGAAGGACAACAACGCGAAACAATAAAAAATGATTCCTTCGCAATCGTTGCTTTTGCACTAGATTGGTGAGGTTTGAAAAATTTCAGATGTAAACGTTTGACGTTGAAAATTGTGTTTCAAGTCAAAAATTAAACTAGACATTATGTTCCCCGACAAATTCGAATTGATGGGTTAACATTTGGACTGTTTCAAGTCAAAAATTAAACTAGACATTATGTTCCCCGACAAATTCGGATTGATGGCATAACATTTGGATCGTATTCGCGGCTATAAAAATGTATTATATGGCAATGCCATATTATACACTGTTTTCTCAGCTACACCTCGCAAGAGAAGTGAATCTTTGGACTTCACACGAGAAATTTAACACTAAAGCTGCCGACATTTCATATATATCTATTTCTACCACTATAGACCCGTGTCTTAAAAATTATATATTTTAAGATTTATCATCATCATCATCATCATCGGCTCTACAACCGGGATCCGGTCTTGGCCTTATTTAACAAGTAAAATTTGATAAATTTTCCATAATAATTTGTTTTTCCGGGCAAGGTTATTAGCCATGCGCCAGATTTTAAGATTCATAGCATGTAATAACTCTAAGTCCAATATGGTGTATGAATAAACCATTTTTCAATTCCATCTTCTTTATTTTATAAATTGAAGGAAACATAAAAATCTTCAATTTGGAAATAAATAATGCATAAAGCTAATGTACGTTCACCGCATGGATCATTTGACCCGTCCCTGGTAGGTTTAATGTCAAGTAGAGAGTATGATGGCAGTATGGCAGATAGCAATATGATGCATGAGTACGTGTATTCATATTGACGGTATAATGTTTAGATCGTATCCACGACCATAAAAATTGTTCTATATGGCAAATTTCACCGTATAAACTATTTCTTTGATTATGCTCTGCAGGAATAGTTAATCATTTACACACACAGTATTTTTCATTTGTCTAATTTCCCCCTCATATCTTTTACGTTCCCTTTACAGAAGATAGTGAAAACTTTAGCATACTTTCAATTGTATGTCCACAGGTTCAAAGCATGACATTCTGCTACTATGGCATATGGAGAAAAGCACTGGTTCAAGCCCAAACTATACATTTGATGTCATAACATATTTCTTATGTATTTAGACCCACTTAACTTGAAAATCACATTGAACAAAATTTTTATCGACTGGTTTTCGGAATGGGGATATTTTTTCATTTTTTTTTGAGAGTACTTTCTGAGTCATATCTAAGGCGGCCATATATTCCGTTTTCAGCTATTCCGTCATGATGTCCCCAAGAACGTGTTGGAGAGGTAAAATCGTGCCGTTTTAGGAAAATTTTAAAAACCGACAGTTGACCGTTATAAAAATTATAAATTCCGTACAAATTTTGGAGGTAATCTTGTGGGGGTTCCCTATATCACACGGAGAACCAGTCCACAGTTCCAACCACCCTTGACCGCTAACAGCGCGTCACCTTAACCCAACTCCCCATTCAAAACCACAACACATACATTCCCAAATCCGCAATAGCATACATTCCAAACTCTGAAATAAAACACAATCCAAAACCCACAACAGAATACAATTCAACAGAATATATTCTAAATCATCTCCCTCATCTACAACCAACCGCATTTAATTTCCCCCGAAAACCATGTCAGTTCCCATTCTACCTAAAAGATGTGAAACCACATCAATTCCCTACAATCAAACCGCATCCACTTTTCCCAAAAACCACTTCGGTTCATTTCCTCTTTAAACTATATTTCTGGCTTGCAACCAAGCCGCAGTTAATTTTCCCCGAAAACCATTTCGATTCCCATTCCACATAAACCACGTAGAACCACGCCAATTCCCCTTTACTGGCAAGCTACCAGCATGATGCGTCGCCCTTCCATGAAACGACCATCGCAACGATCAAGACTCTTGACCATATTTGGCTATGCCTCCGAAACCAATTTCCCGGTACACACAACCAAAGAATCCAATCCAGCCCGTACGGCGGTAATTTGTCGGAACTGAATCCCCTATGCACGCATAGACACCCTTTTCGAGTTCCTAGTAAGTGGCAGTGAGCTTACTTCGCTATGACTCAACTGCCACGACACCCTGAATGGATTCTCGCCTTCATCATTATCAGTCGCTTTCCAACGACCCAAGGAGTCGGTCGTGTCCAGCATCCACCGTACCGTGTGCACGGTACGGTGCGTGCCCACAAAATATCTACGCGAGTCCTCCTAACCCATAATCCCGTACCGGTGAATTCCTTACTTGTCAGTTCTCCACTCCACATACATTTTTCGCTAAACGCGCATCAAAGAGTGGTCTTAGCAAACATTAACACTAGCGTCGTGCAATTGTCCCTTAATGAAAAATCAATGTAAAACCCGCGGCGACAACAGAAACGTATTCAGTGTCTGTGATTGGTTTCATACGATAATGCTTAATTCCACCGTAAAATGGCTTAACAATTTGCATCAAATCGAACTTAGTAAACATAACGAACAGTATTGCGAAATGAATTCTCGAAGTTTTAAGTTTCTTTTATAAATTACCAATCGTGAACTCTCAAAATATTTGGCTTAAGATACATTAAAATAAAAATCATTTGGGTCGAGAGTAACAGCGTGTTTTATTTATACTATCTTCTCCGGTGCGATCGGTGTATTGTCCTTCACTGGCGTTGGGTAATCGGTGCCTGAATGAACAAATCGACGCTGGGGATAGGAGTGAACCTAGTAGTGTCCGTGCGACACTCCTACTCCTACCCCACAATCTCACCGCAGAAGTAGTGAAGCGGCAAATGCTGAGCTATCGCAGCACTATTTCTGCCAGCGACGCGTCACTCCATGTCCAGGAGAGACGTCGCCCCAAGTCAAGGAGCAAATTATCCTGAGACTGTTGGCGATGTATCACATAATGCCAAAGACATCCAGGACAACATCAACTTGTGGCGATTCTAGCAGATACACGCACAATATGCAAGCAAATAGTGAAGAACACCGAAAGAAATTCAAATAAACAAAGCACTAGAGCCGTATACCATAGCGTTGACATAACACTTCCACATCAGTTGAGTGTTCTTGAGTTTAGAAATCAAATTCGTACACGCGGCAGTGGCGTGATGTGTTGGGCATCAGTTCGAATCACACGATCTTCACTATCGTCACAAACGCTATAACCTCATTCTCAAGAAGACGGTGAAACAGCATCATGCGGATTTCCAGGTAGACGCAGTATGAACATTGTGTCGATTCACAGGGAGACGTTAGTTACTCGAGCACTAATTACTCTATACCTGGGAAGATGTAACCGGCACAATAGCACCACATACAACAGTTCGACAATGGCACATGCCGACGACGGCCGTGTCCAAACTGTATATAAAGGAAAAAAAATTGTAAATCGATGAGTTATAAACTGAGACAACTTCAATGTCACATTGAATGAAAAACTCCACCAACTCTCTCTTCCCACTGACAGCAACCTAACGGCGGTCGAGATATATAACGCTGCAGCTCGACTTCACGAGATTATATTTGAAACTTCAGAGACTCATGTTTCGAACTACAAACTTCAAAAGACTTATCAGATTCCCCTTGACGACTTCACTCTTCTTCTCATCCGGGAGCGTAAAAAGCTCTCCAGAATGAGATATCGTTACCACTTTTCATCATCCTTGCGATCCCTCATTCACAATATTGGCACACTGATAAAACAGAGAATCCAAAACAATTGTACCCGACAATTGGAATACAAACTGAGGGGTATTCAGATGGACCAAAACGTTTATAAAAATGTTAAAAGGATATGCGGCTCTTCTCGTATCATTGGGCCAATCATACACAACGGTGTTTTTGTTAATAATGACACCAATAAAGCAAGCACCATCGGAGATTTCTCTCCAGGATGGCGACACGGATACTAAAGCAATCATTACGTCAGAGGTCTACAACAAATTAGGCAACTTTAATGAACCAATTATTGTCTTCAACTCAGCTAACGCTGCATACTTCGACGACAGATGTCATAATGATCACCGTTAAGTCAGACCAAACACCCTACAGAACCTAGTTAAATCTCGGAACCCTAACAAATCGCCCGGTATCGACAACATGTCGTACCACTCGTTATGAAGGCTTTCTGTATTATTCTTTATAAAGCTCTCCATTTTGTTCAACCATGCCTACAACATGGGGTACTTTCCCCAAGCTTGGAAGCACGCTGTTGTCTGCCGAATAGCAAAAGCTGGGAAACCAAATTATCACCGCTCAGGCTTTCGTCCTATTTCGCTCCTCATCTGCATCAGCAAAATATATGAACAAAATACGAGAAGCTATATAAGTTTATCAGCGCCTGGAACCTAATACCTGATTTCCAATTTGGATTTAGAAGAGCGCACAGCACCACCATGGCTCTCAACATATTTCAAAACCACGTCTGGTGGGCCTCTTTAAAAAGGAACCCACCATTGCGGTGAGCCTGGATATTTAAAAGACTTTTGACACAACTTGGATCGAAGGTCTCGTTTTTAAATTACTGAATACTGGCATCAGTAGAACGCTGTGTAGTATCATCTACCAATTCGTTCTAAACAGAACCTTCCAAGTTCGAGTGAATTGAAAGATTTCCCGAACCTTCAACGCCGCTGCAGGCGTATCACAGGCCCTATTCTAGGTCCCATCTTATTTAATATCTACACCTCAGATATTCCTCGCCCTGTGGACTGGAGAGTAAACCAGATATGCTATGCGATGACGTCCTAATGTACACGTCATCCAAAAGCCCTAAACTCGCAACAAATCGACTCAACCGTCATCTGGACGAACTGTATCAGTACTACAGTCGATGGAAATTCGACTGAATCCATCCAAAGCAGTAGCTATAATTCTGAGTAGTAAACACTCCCAACCTACTTCTCGATATTCACAGAATATCCGAATACGAATAGGAGGTACTACGGTTAGACCACAGGACAGGATGAAATATCTTGGGGTCATCTATACCCCAAAAATGAATTTCATCAAATATGTGACCCACATTCTTCAAAGGAGTCTCGGTCGATTTAAGCAACTGCACAACATCTTGAAGTGGAGCAATAAAGTTGAAACCAAAGTAAAGCTTTTCTGCCATACCCAGGTAATACGATCTGGAATAACGTAAGCCTTTCTCATATGATCCTGTATATCCTCGGCCCAAGTGGAAAGATTTCGAATTTTCGAAAGGAAACTCCTCAGAAGATGCACCAACCACTCTACAAGGCCTCGCGGTCGCCATTACCCAAACTCTCATCTATACGAAGGCGCCTCCATTATCCCTATCGATGAGTACTTGCTACAATTAGCATATAAGTATCTGGAAAGCATTCAGAACAGCGAGAACCCACTTGTACAGGAGTCTTGCGTTCTTGACCCTTCTCTCTCTCGATCTCTTCGGATTAGACCGCCACAGTTTCTTCTTCAGTACAAAAGTCTCCTCTATAATCGAGGATTCCTGGACCCATCCCATAGGGTCTACTGCTGACAGCACAAACACACACACACACTCACACACATATCGACCAAAGCCACCCATACTGCTTGTATTGCGAAGGCAAAATAGAAAATGCGGAAAACGTACACACAGAGGGCGTGAGATTCGAGACCACACGAACGATTTTGGAGAGACATACGAGACGGATAGTTACTCCGGCTGGAGTAAGAAAATACATGCTGAGTTCAAAACAGGCATGGTCTGTAACAAATGGTATTCTCGGTGACATGATGCAGCAGTAACAGGTAAACTCCCTCCTCCCCGCGATGGAATATCTAAAAGAAAGTTCCGCGGGGATCAACGGGAATATGAGCCTGGCGGGAGGTGGTTTTAGTCGCTAAAAGCCCGGCATGCCTCTGGATCGGTCTAGAGGTATCTTTTGAAGATTTCCACCAATGCCCAATGAATGAATTCCACCTTCCTACCGAAACCAAAAAAAAAAAAACCTTGAACAAAGCGCAGATTATCAGACGCCAAAGACGTAATCTACGTTTACTACCGCACACAAGACCCACCGGTCTTGTACGATTTTTTTCTCACCATCAGCCCATCCAAGTAGTTAGAGAACACGTGAACTAACCCTGTCCATACTATCCTTAGATACCTCCCCCCCTTTCTTTTCAGATATCTTGGGACCGAGCCCAACATTTTAACGGATGTGGGTTATTCTGGTCATGAGCCAGAGACAAGATGAAGGACACATTTGTCCTTGTCTCCCTAAAGTCGGCTTCTCGCCCCAATTTTTTTTTTTTTCGATGAGTTCAAATCCAGAGCTCAAGGATCGCGTAGGTTTTATCGTGGTAGAAATAAAATTCTAATAAGAAAATATTAGGTCTATTATTTTAGAGGAATGTTGTTCTCCACTCCGCTGTTTTCTTTCTGGTTCACAGGTACCCAAGAGCATTTATCCCCACCACTAGTAAAGCTTTCCTCCTACATTATTATGTGCCGATGGATGTTTGACTTTTTCAGGTGTCCTTGACCAACTGAGGCTGGGAGTAAAGTAAATTACTTAAAATTACAGTCCACCACAAACAGTGTAATTTACACTTTCAATTGACGAAAGCTGATTACCACCTAGCTTTTTGAATTGTAATAACAAAGTTTTGGTTTTGTCAGCATATAAATGTTCAGCAACAAAAATGCCGGAGCGCAAGTGCACATGTGATGCTAATATAAAATGTACTATATTGCTACATGCCTGCAAGCTTCCGCTCGATTGCAATTCGTCGATGTGGCCGTTATGACAGGAAGCATTATGGCCATTTAACAGAATATTTCCTAAGTGATGCATATCCAACTATCCTTACGTCTTCAATGTAGAGCAATAATTTTACATAATTAACATTGATAATTACCCCCCCCCCCCCGCCCCACAGCTGAAAATTACGCGAATTCGTGACCTTAATCCCCTAATTACACACACTTCATACCCAAAAACGACATTTTCCCGCACTTCAATTGTACATTTTCATTTCCCACGCCTCATAATAAAACTTTTCAATTTCCAACTCAAATCCCATCCACAAATCTTTTCCCTAATATAATTCTATCCTAAAAGCGGTTCTTGATCAAAATTTCCATTGTATAAACCATGTACAGTTTATTCAAAAGGAGTAGTCATAACTCAAACGTATAAAGTACATACAACCCTTTTCCACCCTTTTCACCCCGTATCTCTCTAATATCGTAGTTTCTACACCAAAAGAATTACAAATTTCTCTTAACTATGATAATGAATATTTTCACACATATTTTTAAGTACAATGACCGTTCCTAGCAAATTTTCCGTTACCTCACCAGTATATACTTGTACACCCGACGATTTGCTGGAAGGGGCTTCAGGCCAGCGACAGCCGGAACCTAATTCAAATTAATCAGTAAATAGTAAGGTACAAAATGACATTTTCGAGGTTTTCAAAAACGTCGTGCGACAAGTCGGATCTTAGAATCGTTGCTATGAGTCGAAAACCAAAGGTTGATGTTAGTGGGTCGAAAGAGAAACAAGTCGATGAAGTGTAAATCTTAAAACATAGATATGTTTTTTTATGTTAAGTGTTACGAAAGGGTAACAAATATTTAATCATGAGAATGTTTTAAGAGTGCGGAGTCATCTTTTGGTGGTACACGGTGACAAAAAGGATTGAGAACGGTACGTTAAGTGGAAGAAGCAGCGCAAGGTTACACTTCAAAGGGATCTTCAACGATGCAACAAAAAATAATGTGGGTGGGGAGTGCTGTTATATACGAGTATGACATTTATTTCAGCTGTCATGCAAAGCACCGTGTGCTCGGGGTAGGCTTTCTAGCCAGCTAAGAACTGAAACCTGCCATTATTGGCTTTAATGCAATAAACGAACGGTTATGCACTCTTCGCGTGCGATGCAAGTTTAAGAGCATAAGCCTCATAAACGTTCACAGACCTACAAAGGAGCCCCTGACGACGAGAACAGCAAACGCGCCCTCAATGCCTGCCCAAGATATGATGTGAAAATCGTTCTTGGTGATTTGAATGCAAAAATAGGTCGGGAGCAGATTTACTTAGTTTGCCTGAGAACATTAATGACAATGGACTACGAGTATTCGAACTGGCAGCATCCAAGTACTTGGTTGTTGCGAGTACCAGGTTTCCGCGTAGGGATATCCAGAAAGCCACCTGGGTATTAACTGATGGAGCTACTCGCAACCAAATTGACCGCATGTTGATATATCGACCCCACTCCTTGAGCCTGATGATGGTACGAACGTACCGAGGTGCCAACGTCGACTCAGATCACTATCATGTCGGTATAGTTTTCCGAGCGCAGATTGCTTTACAGAGACGTATTGCATCCGCGGATCAGATTCTAATCAAGGCGGCTAAGACGACTAATAAACGCATTAAGAATACCAGTAACACCTTTGGTCATGCGCTAGGACTCACCATCGGAGAGCTCAATGGACGCAGAGTAAGTCCTGGGGCCAGTAGGCCGGGCGTAGAAGAGAAATGGACACGTCTTAAGAATACTGTCATTAGTACTGTCAACTCCATCTTAGGCAGTAGTAGTAGAGATCGGAGCGAGTGGTTTGATAATGAGAGTAAACTAGCGACTGAACATAAGAATGCTGCATATAGGGCTATGCAGCAGTCTCATAGGGGGCGGGTACGCGAGGAGAAATACAAAGAGCTCAGAAGATCTGAAAAAAGACTCTGAAGACAAAAGAAAAGTGCCTGGGAAAAAAATTTAGTCTGTGAAATAGAAAAAAGTAAAGCGCGAGGCCCACACCACGCACGGAACTTCTACCAAATAATCCGCAGTATGACGCAGTACACACCACGCTGCACTTACTGCAAGGATAAAGAGGGTAATATGATCACCGATCCTGAAAGCATTCTGGAGCGATGGGAAGTGCACTTCAATGAATTGCTAAATGGTCAGCTCACAGAAGAATTGGAGGCTCCACCGATGTAAGATCAAGACCTTATGCTGCCGCCACCAAGCCTTGAGGAAACATTAAAAGCCATAAAACAGCTCTAATCAAATAAAGCCCCCGGAGCTGATGCTATACCAGCTGAACTGATGAAACAAGGAGGGACAACGTCACATCACGCGATTCATAAGATCGCGCTGCACGTATGGGAGCAAGAGGAGATGCCGGAAGATTGACTCCTACAAGGACATGGTCTGGACTGGCTTCTCTTCAGCCTGGAGAAAACAATCCGGGACTCTGTCGTAACAACTAGAGGGACTATAGCGTTTGAAATAATAGTGAAGAAGATCGTGTGATTCGAACTGACGCTATGACAGTTTGAATCACGAAAAAAATTGAACCTAAGCGTTACCCATCAGGCTACTGACCGTGTTTTGAATTTGATTTCTAAACTCGACTATACTCCACTGATGTGAATTATTTTTGTTATCGCTAGGTAAACGGTTCTGATGTATTTTCTTATTCGATTTTCGTTCGGTGTCCTTCACTATTTTGCTTGTGAATTGTGTGTATCTGTTAGAGATGCCACACCACTCTCTCCGCAGTAACTTCGTTACGATCAGATTCATATGCGAACGACGGACGAACGAGAGAACGAGAAAACGTCGGAGGCTGGGCTCTATGCGGAAGTCGTGACCGTGTGTGAAGTTCTGCTTACTATGGGAAAGTGTATGCTGTGTGTACAGATCACGTCGGGGTCACCACTTTGGCGGATGTTTAGCGGATTTGTTTAGTTAAATTGTTTTGTTCTAATTCGTTGAAAGTGTCCCGCCGAACACTTTTCACACACACCAGGAAGACAAAGGACACCACAGAGCGGAAGCAATGTTAAACAAAACGCAGGAATTCTCCTTTTGATTTTATATTTTTATTGTCGTTATGAAGTTTTTGTTTACACTATCGTCACGCATGCGATCGCGCAGCACTATGGACACACACACTCGTCGCGAATATTTTTGGCGAATAACTTGTAAGAAAATATCCCCTCGTTGGGGGTTTCTCGGTCGACTTTCGGCTTATTATAACCTTCGATATTCTCGAGTCTCCTATTGCTGGCCAGTCCAGTTTCGCACACTAGGTATGGCCGCTAAAGTTCACTTTTTTTTATCGTCGCGTTGACGATCACCATTCGACTCCTGTCTGCCCACACAGATACCCAGATTCAAAACTGGCATCTGTATCTATACGGAAAAATTTCCCTATTTGCTCTGCTAACAGAACTTCCGAATTTCTGTTGGCAGCATCTTATCACGTCCCAGGGGTGATTTTTCATTCCTGAAAGAAGAAACTCATTCAACATCGAACATCATTATCACCATCCGTGGTGGTGGTCGAAATTCGGTTCGACGGTTGTCGACTGTGTGCCGCCTTATTTACATAACACATCTGGCGCGCAGGCCGAAAGATACCCTGCAATTTGAATGGATGTATGGTTCATGGGTTTTGTTTGACTTTTATCAATACACCCGAAATCCATTAGATCTTTCTAATGGGTGTGAAATATAAAAAAGGCACCGTGGGATAGGAGTAGTTCCCTTGTAGGTTTTAAACCTCATACATTTTTTCGAATCATCTCGTTGAGATAATTACGGTTGCCGTTTCTTTTGTTTGCCGATAGATTTGGTGGTCTTTGTGGCAGACCACCCGCACGTGCATCCGTTGGTCGGCTAATTTGCTGGCGATAACAAATCCTTGTAACGTCGTGTAGATGTTCAGGATTTCGGATTTTGCAGTGCTGGAGTTCGGCGCATTCCAATCTTTAGGAATAAGATGAATGGATGCTTTTACCTTTGTTTCAGGTATGCTACAATCGACTTGTTGCTTGATATTGAAAGCTTTGGGACGTTCAGTTCCTTGCTTCTTTTTATATCGGGTTCGCATTTTGCAGCTTCCTATGACCCTTGTTACAGGTATGATTAGGAGTGTCTGTGGGCACGTGTAATGATAAGATAAGTATGTTCCTTGAAGGGTAGGAACCTTCCCTGGGTGAAATTGTGCGTTCGTAAAACGCTACAGGACTACTGTCCCTAAGTCCTGCCAGATACTTGCCTACGCAGATGACATCGACATCAAACCATCAAGAACATACAGAACTTCTTCACCCAGATCGAACAGGCGACACAAAAACTGGGACTGTACATTAATCAGCGGAAAACTAAGTACATGGTGGCAACTTCTACGAAGAGAAGACCTAACGTTGGTTAAATTATCACGGTAGCGGAGCACGAATTTGAAGAAGTGCAATCCTTTAACTACCTTGGGTCAATAGTAGTAGCCGATAACAATATGGAAGAAGAAATATGCGAACGGTGATCAAATCCAACAAAGACTACTATGGTCTATCAAGACCCTTTGAATCCCGAAATTTATCCATAACATCCAAGCTACTACTGTACAAGACCATGGTGTTACCAGTACTGATGTATGGACCCGACACCCGCGTGCTTAATAAAAGGCGCTCTGAACTCTTAGCCGCGTTCGAGAGGAAGGTCTTAACGAGCATTGTTGGGCTCGTATGTGGGCGAGCACGATTCCTTGAAGCTAATGTTGTAAGAAAAATCAAGGTCGGTAGACTCCGGTGGGCGGGACCCCTAGCTCGAATGAGCGAAGAGGAGCCTGTCCGGAAAGTTTTTTGTGGCAGGATGTATAGAGCGAGACAGCGCGACACACCTTGTCTGTGATGGAGGGATGGCGTAGACCAGGACGCCCAGAGCCTGGGAGTGCAAAACTGGATGTATTCGGCTCGAAATCGGGACCGGTTGAGAGACTTGCTTAATTAGGCCAAGATCGGATCCCGGTTGTGGTGCCGATGATGATGATGACTATATGTAAGAAGGTATGTGTAGAGATATCATATCACTACACGAACAATTTTTAAATTGACAAAAAATTATAAAAATTATTTAAAAAAAGTTAGAGATCGGTGAATTGCGGTAAGAAACATCTGGCGTTCTAGAATTATCTTTCCCTAAGCGCTGTGAGTGTGTTCTCGACAAAAAGATTAAAAAACAATACAGTGCCTGTCGTGCCATCGTCTAATGTGGAATAAGCCTCACATTTTTCTTTGCATCGTTTGTAGGGATAGGCAACAGATTAAATTTCTTATTTCAAGCCTTCTTTTACTTTTTTATATTAAAACAAACATTCAGCAATTTTTTGAAAATATCCACGCGAAAATAAATTCGTTTTATAATACGAAATTCAATGGTTTTTATTACAGACCTCATAGAACAGTCCTGTTTTTCCTAGAAAGTGGGGCAGCTAAGGCTTAAAATAAATGGGCCTACATCTCTCAAAAAGACGATTCATATAATTAACATAATTGCAAAATTACAGTTTAGTCTACAATTGTAAGAAAAGGGTAATTACAATAAATGCAAATAAATAAAAACAACAATTTTTTTGAATTGGCGTAATATATACATCGTTCATTGATGTAAAAAAAACACGAAAGTTTGTAAACAGGTACTCCAAGAACGCGAGAGTACCAACTCGAAACAAACGAAATCTTATCGGAATCAACCTTGATGAACGGGTACACGGTACACCTCACATTTTTAATGCATTCTTATTCTTCTTTTCAATACAATACATATCAAGAGTACAATAGTAAAGCAAAACCGGCAATGCGCTAAATGCGTATGAAGCAGATCCTTAAATATATCTTGACTTGTTCTACTTTAGCATTTAAAGAGCACGTAGGAAACCAGTACTCGTTGATAAAATCCTTTCAGGTATTACATAGTAAGAGGTTTAAAGGTAAATTGCAGCACACTCCTATCACTTCTCTCACGTAGTGGTAACTATAAAAAACAGCAAGGACTATATTGATTCACTCATTACTCAAAACCCCTTAGCATCCATTTCGTTTGAAATCTTTCTACTTCGTAATTGACTTTCGAAACAATAGAATTGTTCTGATTTTGTAATTCTATTCTTAGATTCAAATAAAGCAGACGATGAAATGTAATGCAAATTGATCTAGAAAATTTATGTTAATTGCGACTTACAGAATTCAAACAGACGAGCGTTGATTGGAGGAACTTTTTAATGCTTCAAAAACGAATATACAATAAAAATGTTGTAAGTGACATTGATTTGAAGACATCGTTTTCAATAATCAATTTCTATATTCACGGAGCAAAGAACATAATTACCTAGATAAACGTTTAATTAATTATGATTTATTGTTATAGTTATAAAACGATATGAAATTGTAGAAAAGTCAGTTATACTATATAGGCTGGAAAGTCCCGGGATTTTTAAGGAAACAAGCATTTTTTGGCAAAGTCATATTTACTCCTCAACATAGTTGCCTTCGAGGGCGATACACTTGCTATTGCGATTTTCCAACATTTCAATGCTCATTTTCTACTACGAAACGTCAAATCCGCAGTCAAAGTGCGCCATCAGCACCGGGCGCAAGTGGGCGGACGTAAAGGAGGAAAAAAAAATCATAGAAAAAAAAAAATCAAAAAAAAAAAAAAAAACGATGCATGGAGTACGCGATCGAGTGAAAACAAAAAGAGTAGCACGTTCGAGTGTGAACGGTTGCGCGTGTGCGCATGACGAATATTTATCCTGTGGCATTTACACACACAGTGCAGTGGATGTTAAGGTAAATCTACATATGCATCTCTATAACAATACACAAAACGAAAACAAGTGATCCACAATATAGACGAAGAACAAAATATAAAAATGTCGGCTTCAGAGGCACGAACAGACATAACAGCAATTTTACTATCCATACAAGCACAGTTTTCCGCGTTCGAAAAAAAGGCGGCCCTAGTGGATACTATCTATTCGATCCTGCTCCAAAATAACTCCACACCATGTTCTCATCGGCTGAGTTAAGTCTTAAAACTATTGTTGTGAATGTAAATTCACTGATCCGCATGGAAGGAAGAGGTAATGTGAAAAATCTGCTGGAAGCCGAACGCCCAGAAGAGTTTTTGGCAAATTTCACAATTTCAATGATATAGACACTACGAGTGGCAATAGTGACGACGAAGATATTCAGTATTCAGGAGCTCGAAACCAATTCAAACCAATTGGCCGTCAAAACAAGAGCAAACACCAGCAATTATGCCGAGGTCCTCGATAAACTCATTGCCGAAATTGACATAAAAAAATAAAAACTGGAAAAGCAAATATAGGAAGTTCTCGAATTAAAAAGGAAGTTGAGCCAGAACGAGCAACAAGAGAAGAAAGAACAACAGCAGCGGCAAAAACAAAGGCAAAAAGGATAACATCTGCCATTGAGGGTCAATAAAACAGGACAAGTAAAAGAACGTCAACAGCAGGTACCACACCAACGACATGAAGCACACCAACAACAGGAAACGCATCAACAACAGCCAGTCAGCTAAAAGGACAAAGTACTGCATATTGTGGTCAGCTATATGGAGACAAAGGATCTCATAAAATTGGGTGAGTTGACTTCTAAACATTTTAAAACGAAGCGAATTAATAATTTAAAAATGAGTATAATGTTCGATAGTATAGTGGTTAGTATAACCGCCTGTCACCCGGGAGACCGGGGTTCGATTCCCCGTCGGGGAGCTTCTGGCGCAAGACTAATGACCTTGCCCAGAAAAAATAAATCATTATGGAAAATTTAACAAGCCTCAGGACTTGCTAAATAAGGCCAAGACCGGTTCCCGGTTGTAGTGCCGATGATGATGATAATGTTCGATGACTTAGAAGGTTATCGCTAAATTAAATCTGCATTAGGTACAGAAAAAAGGGAGTACAGTGGGGGTTCTTTATGGCGCCCGAAGAATCACTCATCGCTTTAACCCAACCAACCGAAAAATACCTGCACCTATTTTAAGCAGCTTACCTGAATATGAGCTGTTCCAAGCCTTCCTTCGATCGGTCATTCCTGAAACATAAATTCATGACAAGATTACCATCTTGCAATGACATCAGACTAATATCATCAACTGAACCACCTCGGTGCATCCGTCATGAACCGATCGGTTCCTATGGACGGCCACATGATCACCAAACACACGCCAACCTTTCTGGGTGTTATCGTTCCATCAATCCGTTGTCCAAAGAAGACATGCCGAGCTACTTGCTGGCTTGCACATCTACAAGGAAGATTTCCAATGTGCATGCACTACGATCTATTTTTCGAAAAATTAAAGAGAACAAATAAACCTTTACCCTAGCCCTGGCCATGGCGAGCAATCTCCTATTACTCTCGACATCATGGCTTTAGCCTCCATGTGCGCATATTTATTTACATACCAACATGACCGATTATGCGATCCGTTGCCGTATCGAGGAACGATCACCAGCATCGGTCATGTCTAAGGATATGTTGTCCAAACAGCGAGCAGCCAAAATTCTCCCGCTGGCTATCGAATCGAAATGCTTCTGTTTACTCAATGTAAACAGAAGAAACTATCTTCGCCTGCACGGCAAGATTCTCTTGTTTTACTGAACGCTTAAATAAATATACACCCAAGCATCGTAGCCTCGATCATTGCAGCGAAGTTCGGTTACATATTATCAACAGAAAACGAAACTCTATTCCCTATGGTTTATGATCGCATAGTCAGCCAGCCCGGTATGCGATCTATTATTTGATCAGCCGGCGTATCTGAACTCCCTTTTGTGCACCTTTTGCGACTGCGTTGTAATGGCGTTCAAGGAATACATTTTCACCTTGATCTGTACGGTCGCCACAGAAACCTGCCACCAAAACTCAAGTCGACCGTCCATTGGCCGACGCCAATGAAAGGATCGAAGTAGCTCCTCCCAGATCGACGGAAATTCACCACTACCGCAGCTAGTGGATGTTGACGACGAACACATCTTGGAGTCAAATTTTACCGGTCAAGCTGAGAAGTCGAGGTCGCTGCGTTGTCACAGTCGGAAAAATACGATAACTTATGTGTTCCATTGATGTGTAAATACACCTCTTGTGAGAAGTCCATGTAGTGTTTTCCGTTTGTAATTGTTCGCCGCGTCATTTTGCGCTAAATTTTCCAGTTGATTTAACGTGATTAAAACGCAAATCGGTTGTGCCAATAGTAAAAAAAATTGTAACAAAATATCTCGCTTCGCTGACAGAACCAACCATAAAACGAGGAAGAGGAGTTACAAAAAAGGGAAATTAATCGATAAATAAATATATAAGTGAATGAAAAGAAAATCAGTGTGTTTTATTTTCTCCTTCCTTGGCGGACTATTTTAGTGAAGGATTCATCGTTGGTGTTTTGTGTTTAACCCGCGTCCGTGCTGACGCATCAGCAAAATACCCACAGTACCACACGTACACCCCTAAATTGGAGAAAACTGTTTCCATGCTCTTTAAAGGAGTTGATACTTCCTTTGCTCTCGAAGAGGTGCTCGAAGAACTAAAAAGCTTCGAACACGATGGCTTAAAATTAACAGGTGTGAAACTGTTTTCCACCGCAATCTGTAGAAATCACAACCGTAAGTTACCTTTCTTCATTGTGTCTCTAAGTCCCAATAGTAAAATTAAAAGACAGGTTTATTAATTAAATGCATTAGTCACCAAACAATAAGTTGGGAGAAAGTCTGATCGTGTATTGCAATATGTACGCTGTCAACGCTTTGGTCATTTTGCACCGAACTGCAATTATGTATTTTCGTTGTGTGAAATATCAAAATAAGCATATCGTTGGGGAATAGCCATTGGATAAAGAACCAGAGACAAGAATAAGTTATCCTGCGTCCTCTATAATGATACAGGTCACCCGGCTAACTTTAGAGGTTGCCCTATATACCAACAGCTGACAGTAAAGTTGGAAGACAGAAAAACTAGTTGAAGAGGAGAAACGAATGAAAACTCGTTCTTTCAACAACTTCGTGGCACCTAGTGTGACATACGCCCAAATGGCAGGTGGTCTAAAGAATGCACCAACCGTAGAACAACCACGTAAAAACAAAAATGTTGGCTTCAGAGGCACGAAAAGACATAACAGCAATTTTACTATCCATGCAAGCAGTTTTCCGCGTTCGAAAAAAAAAAAAACCAGACTGAACAGGCGGCCCTAGTGGATACTATCTATTCGACCCTGTTTCAAAATAACTTGATGGACACTCCGTTCATCTTCCTCCTCCATCATAAATGTTCCTCCAAGAAATTGTTCGCCGAGTAAAAGAACGAAACGCCGCCACGTTTGTCCACAATTTTGAGTAATCACCAGGGGAACAACGATTAAGGAAACACATCTAGGAACTGCCAGGCACTGCAACCGGAATATTAAAACACTGGTGATGTTGTTGAAGTGAATGTTCTTTTATTGGTTTAGATGTATCCAAGTATTTTGGTGCATTTGTTTTGTTGTATTCGTCATTATCTTTAAAATTGTGAGGGATAATTCGTAATTTTACAGATTGAAGTCGTAAATTAATCTAATTAGACAATGAAATCACGCGCACATGTCCGCTGTAATGAACCGACGACTTTTTATATCAAAACTGTTCCTCACGCGACTCGGGGTTGACTTTCGCGTCCCAGTGATTGATTGATTGAAGGCGAACCCCCATTTTTATTTAGCTTACTGCAAGCTTACCGGGGAGCGGGAGCGGCACGACCGTGGTGGTCGGCGGATGTAATTGGACTCAGCGATAAACGGCTCGTGCACAACCGAGTCGCTAATGGGGTGAGTTTGTGGTGTGGTGGTAGATATCCTCTCCACTAAGGATATGTTTACTTACCACCAGAGAAACGTAAAGTCTCTCTTGGTGGTATAGAAAACCAGATCTCGTAATGAAGATCATGGTGGGATGTGTGTGACCGTTTAGATCTGTGTTGTTTACTCATGCGCGAGGGCACTGGCAAAACAAAGCAGGCAGTCGGCAAGGACAAAGGGATCGAGAAGATCGTTGTCTATGAAGTGCATCGCGTCTAAATAAATAGACGACGATGCATCGAAGAAATGTGGTAAAAGAAAAGATGAGACGAGGGCACCATAAAAGTCTTAGATGAGTGATGCCCTTGTGTAAATATACGAATAGACATTGGGAAAGGTGCTAATGGTTGCGATACTTTATACAATGAAAATTGTATGTAGTATCTTGGGTCGGTGGCTGAAACGAATTTGCTTGCATTTGTATATGCTGGATAATTCGTTTGGTGGCTAAGCAAGAAGTTGTGATTGTTTGTTCGTTGGAAAAAAATCATTGGTGAATCTATTGCAGCTGGGTAAATAGCCGTGTTGCTATTGTGCTGGTGGGGCTCCTCGATAGTATAGTGGTTAGTATACCCACCTGTCACCCGTAGACCGGGGTTCGATTCCCCGTCGGGGAGCCCCTGCCACAAGACTAATGACCTTGCCCAGAAAAAATAAATCATTATGGAAAATTTAACAAGCCTCAGGACTTGCTAAATAAAGCCAAGACCGGTTCCCGGTTGTAGTGCCGATGCTGCTGATGCTAAAGCAATTTAGGTATACGATGAGTGGTCGTGTACCGTATCTTGCTGAACCAAATGGGATTATGCATGTTTACATGTGAAGTAATTCGGTTTATGACACTAGCCGCTAGTGTTTGCTTTTGTCCCTTGGAAAAAAGGCTGCCGAGGCCGTGGAATTGCCAGGGACATGCGGTGTGCACGTGGACAGCGGAATTGGTTGGCATACCAGACTGCCGGATGATTTAGGGATTCATGATTAGTTAGGGAAGAATTCTTTTACGGAATTTGTATGCGAAGAGATGCATGAAAGGTAAGGATTCTTTACAGGTACTTTTAGATTACAAATTGCTCTATTTAATGTGTAAAGCATTTAAGGTGCTAATGTGATTGTATTAGCGAACTTAAGGAAGTTAGGTAGCAGTTATGGGGGTTTTTCAGGTAAGTGGGCCGTGGGGTTTGGCGGAGACGCCACAAACTCCACACCATAGACTCAATGTTCTGAGTTAAGTCTTAAAATTATTGTTGTGAATGTAAATTTACTAATCCGAATGGAAAAAAGAGATAATGTGTTTTGGCTAGCGAAACTTAGCTAAACTAAAGGCACAAATAGGTCTGCAAAAGCAATAAAGTTATTAGACGAGATCGTCCAAACTCCACTCAGGGGGATGGGGTCGCTGTCTTAGTTAAAAAAGGTCTACAACACAAAGTCGTTTACAGCGTAGATATATACAAGTTCCAGGTGCTAGAAGCCTGCATTATAGATATTCCTTTGAAAAGTCAAAGGCATCTATATGTGGTCTCTGTTTATGCCCCTGTAGCTCCCCAGTGTACACAATTTATCAATGAACTTCATACCCTTTTCTGAAGTCGCCAGTTAGGCTCGAAAATAATTATTTCGTTATGGCGGAAGATTTCAATTCCAAGCATAGTTCATTACATTACATAACATTATAACATTATCTCGAACACAAGAGGTGATGCGTTGTTGGACTGGTGGCAAACAAACAAATACAAACATAAACTAGAATTGTACGCTACAAGTATGCCGTCTTATCCGAGAGGAAATTCTTTCTTGGATTTCTTAATGTTGGACGAGCGAATACAATTACTAGATACGGATCTAACTAGTCGAAATTGTCTTCGTATAATTAGTAGTGATCATCATTACTGACTAGGCGCCGTAATTTATGATCCAAGCAAACACTCACTATTTGAGCAATACCACCATTTCTTTAATTTCCGAAAAGCACACTGGTCGCGCTTTGATCGGCCAACAAAAAAGAACAACGCTTCTATGGCGTAGATCCAACGACTGACAGAAATCTTCACAATGATGAAATTGATCATTATCTTTTGACGATAAACAACTTTGTTACTAATACAATGAAATTTTATTCCGAAAGCATCTCACTCCAAGGGTCATACAAACCGATACAGAAACTCGACGATCGAAGCTCTGTATAGGCAAAAGAAAATCCTGCTCTCTAAATTAAAACTACTATGCAGACAGTTCAGCGAACCAAATATGCAGGAAATAAAAACAATTGAGTCACTAATCAAAAATCTTCAAAAACTGATCCGTGACGATTCATCATCATCATCGGCACCACAACCGGGAGCCGGTCTTGCCCTTATTTAGCAAGTCCTGGGGCTTGTTAAATTTTCCATAATGATTTGTTTTTTCCGGGCAAGGTCATTAGTCTAGCACCAGAGGCTCCCCGACGGGGCATCGAACCCCGGTGTCCCTCGTGACAGGCGGGTATACTAACCACTATACTATCGAGGAGCCGTGGCAATTATAGCTCGATTACTTTGTTTTCAAACATCAGCAAGGCATTAGAAAAAATTATAAATAAAGCATTGATAAATTGGTGTGATGAAAATGGTGTTAATCCGAACAACCAGTTCGGTTTTAGATCGAAACACGACACCATGCCTCGACAAAACTTGTTTCCGAAATATAGTGGAACAAGGGAAAGCGACAATGCACAGAGCCGTGTTTAGTTGACTTTAAAGGGGCCTTCGATACCGTGTGGTAAGGGCTTGTATATAAGTTATCAAATCTGGGTATACCCGAATATTTGTTGTGATATGATAATGAGTAAACAGTTTACTAAAGCTTTTATTCACAAAATCCTTCACCGCTTACTATTTCTAAAAACTCAAGTATTCAGATCCGCTGCTTTTAAAAACAAAGAGTGCATTGTATATTATGTCTACGGTGCTTTATAATGGTGTCACTAAAGATCCCTTAGAGTCCTAACCGCAGTAACTACCTTTAAGGCTCACGTTAAAGTGTCATTTAATAATGAAGTCTTTTATCAAGGCTACTTGATATACGACTACCTGCTGCTTCCGACCGCAGTGGTTTCTACATATCATGCATAATTTACACTAAGCTTTAACTTTAATAGGTTGCATACCATGGTACATATGATTTAAGCACACGCTCGCACACAGTTTCTAATTTTCATTTGTGTTAACTTCATTCAGTCGAATAAACTTAACGGCAGAGATTTTGGCCAGGAGCATTTCAAATCTGACGCAGGATGTTCCTCGTTAACACGAAAAGAGCAAACAAAGCAATGCGCTGCGTAAATGTACGTCAAGCTGTTCTAATATAAACAAGGACACAAACACGAGGATTTGCGTTTACCTTTGGAAAGGAACTAACAGGCATTTCGACCATATGTACAGGGTTTACGCAAATAGGTTGCTTTTGTGTCAGGCCGCCAGTTACCAGAGCAGCATAGCAGAAAATGAAACAAAAACAACGAATCGAAGGGATAAGTATGAATAACATTGAGAGGACGATGAAAAGGATTCGGGGTCTTAATTTACAGCATGAAATGACGCATTTTCTAGCCGACGACAAAGGCCGTGCTAGTTTTAAGAGTCGAAAGTCTATAGAATGCCTTTGAGCGTAAATAAGCAAGGACACGTGCGAAGCACGTTATTGTATACAATGATGTACATACACTTCTTACGCTGTGATGACGTCGCATTCTGCAAAAGATTTTAATTAGCTTCGAATGAGGCTTATGTTTATTGTGAGAAATGGAAGAGTTCGTCTACGGTTCGCGTGGACGTTTCCCTCTTATTCTTCCCTCATGCATTCTAATTGCGGTTTGACGCAATGAAAAACAGACAAATTCGACTTTAAAGTAAGCAGAGCAAAATGTTTTGACTTCTAAATGTGGTGCACTCCTTTGTTCGGACTTGAAATGCAGAAAGCGTCATTCTAGCATTGAATACAACACCAAAGAGCTCTATTAATTTAGACGATGCTGATTTTCAGTAACAAAAGTGTTACACAGATCTATTCGAGGTCTTACAAAAGGGTTAACAGGTAAATTGTTTTTGGAGCAAGCCATACGTTCAATTATCCAATTTTCAGGACTAAATTTAATATATATCCGACCTACCGGTCCGAAGTGCATCTTTGACATCGAAATTACCGGAACGGATTCGATGGAACCATAATTGTGCGTAATTGACCGCCCGCTTGAATTTCAGCCTTTAGTAGAGCACTTCGGTAAAATATTTTGCGAATTTTAGCTTCGTTACTAGTAACTTCCATATTTTACACCATATAGCTGGCAACCGAACCGAACAATCAAAAGCTGTCAAGGATTTATTTTTAATACGGAAGGTCACAATTCTAATGAGTTAAATTCTGAATACGTTTATTACTTATGAAAATCTTACGAAAATTTATCACCAATACTGTACACGATGCGACGGTCGTTCAATAAATTCTAAGAAAATCCGCGAATGGACAGTATCCAAAATGATAAATATGTAATGTGAATTGGGGAATATAGGGATTGATGGTTAAGGGGGTAGGTTAGCGTGGGATATGCTCGGTTAGTGGTCTCGAGTGGGGTTACGCTTTCCGGTTGTTCGTTAAAACGCAGAATGTTGGAGAATGGTTGTATGTTACAGTATTTGAACTGATTGGGTGCCAGCTCGGTATTATGGTACACTACCTCGTTGGAGTCATTAATCAATTCTGTAATTAGGGCGTTAGAATATACTCACAGCTAGGCCGGCTTGTCGTAAGAGGCGACTAAAGGCCGAGTGGTAGCCGGGGTCCAAACGACATGTGCGTCCGGTGAAATACCACCCCATCAAGCTATAGGCTCCGTGAAATGGTCGGGGGAAATCCCTGGCCATCTTTCGGAGCTTGGCTGATGGACCGGTTCGACAAAAGGTTGGTTGGGTGGTAGTCGGTCCCAAGGTGAGATACCACCCCGCCACGCTGTACATTCCGCGATATCGTCGAGAGAAATCTTCGACGGTGTTTCGGACGTGTGGGTGATGGCCCGGATTGACACGGAGATAAGTCACGATGGTACCTTCTGATATAAAGAATTCCGGAGGTAAACTAGTCTCCCATTCGGATCTCCGGGGGGGACTATGTCGGGAGGAACATCATGCAGATATCATGATAAATAATTGAACTTTGAGAGGTTCGTCGTCGCATAACCGGGCTCGCTCTAGAGGCTCTGCCCACGCTCGACTGACGATTTGTCGAACATCTTTCACATACCGTCGACTGGATACAGATCAACCACCCGGCTTCTGAAATTGTTGTCCTTGGCGATTTTAATGTGCACAATTCCGGCTGGTTGTTACATTCTAACAGAACCGACGAGGCTGAGAGGCTGGGCGGCTGCCGGTGATGTTTGCTGTTAGCCACAACTTGACTCAACTAGCGGGGGAGCCAACGCGAGTACCGGATGCCCGAGGCGATTATGCGAACAGCCTGGATCTGTTTTTGACATCCGAACCGAGTATTTATACCGTAGAGGTTTCGTCATCGCATAACCGGGCTCGCTCTAGAGGCTCTGCTCACGCTCGACTGGTGACGGCATTTTGTAACATCAGGGACATCGGTTCCACCAATACGAATGTAAACGCCGTCCACCAATATTTGCAAACAACGAAACCTTATATCCTTGCCCTAACTGAGACCCAGGTCGATTCGTCAACTGATTCGACATATCTTCGTTGCTCAGGATACAACTTACGTTCGAGATTCCGTTTTAAGGGCGGAGTCTGCGTCTTCGCGCGGTCCAATCTGGCATACCAGAGGATGGAGGCGTTGGAACCCAATAATATGGACATCATATGGTTGAGGGCCGTGTTGAGTAATTCTGTTAAATTTCTTTGTTATCTTTACCGCTCACCGAATGACGATTTGTCGAACATCTTTCACATACCGTCGACTGGATACAGATCAACCACCCGGCTTCTGAAATTGTTGTCCTTGGCGATTTTAATGTGCACAATTCTGGCTGGTTGTTACATTCTAATAGAACCGACGAGGCTGAGAGGCTGGGAGGCTGGCGGTGATGTTTGCTGTTAGCCACAACTTGACTCAACTCGTGGGGGAACCATCACGAGTGCCGGATGTCCGAGGCGATTATGCGAACACCCTGGATCTGTTTTTGACATCCGAATCGAGTATTTATACCGTAGAGGTTTCTGCGCCACTGGGAAAATCAGATCACTGCTTGGTATCTGTCGCGCAAGCACTTGCATTTCAAGCATATAACCGGCCTAGGCAGCTTCGCCATGTATGGAAGTATGGGGCTGCTAACTGGGACGACCTGCGAGATTTCTTCGCTTCCTTTCCATGGTCCGAGTGTGCTTCGGAAACTCCGATGTTAACACCTGCGCGGAGTCGGTCACAGAGATTATTCTTCTGGGGATGGAGATGTATATTCCTCATTCCATCAAACGAAGTTCGTCTGATAAACCCTGGTTTGATCAAAAATGCGAGCTGATTACAGCAGCAACAAATAGAGTTTTTAGGCAATGGCGTTCCAATCCCACCGATGTTAACAGAACGAATTTTGTTAGAATCAGAAACGCTTGCAATCAGGTGACTGATACCACGAAGAAGGCTCACAACGACAGGGTGATCAATAAGCTCCTTCGGTGCCCAACTGGTTCGCGCTCCTTCTGGTCAATGGCAAAAGCTGTCAGCGGTAACTTCGCATCCCCCTCCTTCCCTCCGTTGGTGACAGACAGCGGGACGTTAGTCACGAATTCAAAGGATAAAGCTAATGTGTTCGCGAATTTATTTTACGCGAATTCAAACCTTGATCCCGGCCTTTCGGAGCCACCTGTGATCTCGCCGGTACGGGATGTGAGATTTCGTCCGCGCACTATTCAACGCATTCTACGTGAACTGGATTGTAGGAAGGCAACCGGGCCGGACGGAATACCAGCAATAGTCCTTAAGAACTGTGCTCCAGAACTATCGCCGGTTCTTGGCAGACTCTTCCGCTTATCTTATGCACGGATGACCTTTCCTGCCTGCTGGAAAATCGCTCGAGTTCAGCCAATGCCGCAGACAGGAAAAAAGTGTCTCCCACAAAATTAACGTCCGATAGCATTACTGTCTATTTTATCTAAGGTAATGGAAAAAGTCATCAATACAGAGTTGGTTAAGTATTTGGAGTGCAACGGACTTCTGAATGATCGTCAATACGGATTCCGTGGCAGGCGGTCCACTGGAGACCTTTTGACACTTATAACCGATATATTGACATCTGCTATTGAACGGCATGGTGAGTCAAGGGTGGTCGCATTGGACATATCCAAGGCTTTTGACCACGTATGGCACGGGGCATTGCTGAGCAAACTTCGTTTATATGGACATTCCCAACAGCTTTGCGACTGGACGAGGAGCTTCCTCGAGAAACGATCGATCCGGGTTGTTGTGGACGGCGTGTTCCGATCTGTATCCTGTTAATTCGGAGGTGCTCCAAGGTCCTATTTTGGCTCCAACCTTGTTTTTGCTTCACATAAATGATTTGTTGAAGACAACGGATAACAAAGTGTTCAGTTTTGCGGATGATAGTACGCTTGTTTCCTCCTTTTCGAGTGTTCGACCGATTGGTGCATCTGCGTCGCATCAGCTGAGATGTAGACAGATTAACTCTCTAAATCAGGATCTAGATAGGGTCCTGCAGTGGGGAAGGGCCAATCTCGTCGACTTAAATGCATCGAAGACACAATATACGACATTCACAAAGAAAAGCGGACCATCGGTTCCACAGCTGATGATGAATGGCTAGGCCCTCGAAGCTGGGGAAAGTGTGAAATTGTTCGGCGTCACGGTCTGTGGGAATATATTATGGCATAAACACGTGTCGAGTATCGCCAGGCCAGCCTCAGGAAAACTGAATTATCTGTTTAGAGCCAAGAAATATTTTACTCCGGCCCAACTTCTTCCCCCATATAAATCTCAAATTAGATCCGCGCTCGAATATTGCTGTCATGTTTGGAGCTCGGCTCCTAAACATACCTTGGACCTACTTGAGAGCATACAGAGACGAGCGATCCGCCTGATCGGGGACTCGGCGATGACGCCGTGACTACAGTCGCTATCACATCGAAGGCGCGTAGCCGACCCCTGTCTGTTTTACAGATATTATCACGAGTACTGTTCTTCGGAGATTCTTGGCATTGTTCCACGCAATTCGGTCTATATGCGCTCCACAAGACAATCCGACGGATCGCACCCGTTTGTGGTTCATCTCCCGACGGCGAGAACATCCCTGCATCAGAACTCGTTCCGCTATAGAGCTGGGAAGCTGTGGACTTCCCTTCCCACGCGAGTCTTCCCGGAGCGTTACAACCTGCAACTGTTCAAAAAGAACTGCAACAGTTATTTGATGGCATCTCGGGCCGCCCACTCGGCGCTATAGGTTCGCCTCTCCCGAGAGAAGTCTAATTAAATAATAATAATAATATGAAAAAAAAAAAAAAAAAAAAATTCATTTTTCAAAAGGCCTCTTATAAATGAATCACTCATTACTTCGTCATACGCGTTAGGACGTAGGCGAGTTTTTTTTCTTAATTAACGCATACGCAAACGATGAAATACTATAGATGATTTCCGCCTTTTGTTTTTCTTATCAGTGATGGGTTAAATGTTTTCCTTAGATAGTCTGTTATTCTGGTAGGTTTTCAATGGTACACGATGTTTAAAATTCTTCATAAGGTAAAAAGTCAAAGCCTTTTGATCGATGTAGCAGATAGATCGTCATGCCAAATCACAAATCAAAGTAAAAAAACGCGAAAAAAGTCATTCCTACAAATGAAAAGTGGCTTGACTTGAAACAGAAGTCTATTTTCTGTTAAAGGATTCATTTCTACATTCTCTTCCTGTTTTATATGTGAATTATGATAAAGCTCAACGAAGGAGAAAGCCGTTCAGCTCAAATGTTGGAAAAATAAAACAAAAGCACCTGCACTTTAACGAAAATTTGAAATAATTAATGTAAATTCTCATTGTGCCTTGAACAACACTTGGAACAAAGTTTCATATCTATTGCCATCAAAACTACCTCACAAACAGGCCCATAGAATCTAACCTCCCATAAAAATTTGAAAATTAAAATACGCAATCATATGGTTTTATCAATATCAGTAATTGTAATATTGCCATAATTGCCTGCAGTATACCATCGAAGTCCCTCCAAAAAGGGACTCTTGCGTGACCAGACATTGGGGCGAGACACACGTCTCGTACAGAGCCGAATATTATACCGCAGGTTGCCGACATGGAGTGAGGTCGGGGATCTTGCTGGTCGAAGTTTCTACACAAAAGAAAATGTAAAAAAAGGAAAACAAATAGGACCCATATTGCAATGTTACAGTTTAAGGTGTTATTGGGGTGCAAAGGAACATTTCCAACCACACTAAGTAATGTTTGTTGCTATCCTGTGAAGACCGTCGTGTTTTATTGACTTTTCGCTGCCATGGCACCAAATTGTTTTGCTTTGTTCCTTCTCTCTCTCCACTCTTCGTTTTGGAAAACGTCTACCTATCGTGCTGCATGGCTCAATTATCCGTGGACTTATTTTGTAGAAGGCTACAAAAACACTGTACGGCAGTTATTTGGTTAAGTATACAATACTACCCTCAACGATGGTAAAATTTTTGTGTTTCTTGCAATTTACAGTTCAGTCCGTGACCACTGAAACCTGTCTTGTGCTTTGGTGTTTCCTCCTTTTTGTTGACGTAAACTAAGCGGATGTTCCTATTTTTTATTTTATTTTGTAGGCATAAAACATTCGCCGTCAAAGGACTTCCATTACCACCCATAGGTGCCGTGTTTTTCTGCCGGTAGACCTTTTTTTTCTTATTTTTCTCGAGACATGGTTAAATAATGTACTAAAAAATTTGGATGGTTTCAAATGGAAGAAAGTACAATCGGGTAAGAATAACATGTAACTCATGAAGCTGGCGCCGTTGAACGACAACGGTCTGGTGGTATTGATTGAAGTTGCACGTAAATTGGGCGCGTCACGAGGGAAATAAAGGCACAGAGCCAAACAACACACAATTCACAAGAGTGGCAAAGAAGTTCATCCAATATCTCATTTCTGAAATATGTAAATGTGGTAAAAATTTAACCACGATGTAAAGGATGGGCGCTTTTGCATTTCTTTTTCTAATAATTTATTCGTCCTTAATACCCCAGACGGAAGGAACTAAATAAGTCCAACGAAAATTAAATAAACGAATATCTTTTGTAAAAGGGTTATTATTTCAAGAGGGCAAAAACTTCATCAAGGATCATTCACGCGTATTTGTTTTACATTCAGCTTTCATTGTCTTTTGAACTTTGAGTGCCTTGGGAAAAGGAAATGTTGTGGAAAACCCTGTAGCCTGTTTTGTACACGGCCATTGTAAGAAGAAGACCCTTATCAACTGCAGGTCTTCTTTATCCTTTAAATGTTTTTTTCCTTCTTTTATTGTATGTTACGCACAGAATACCCTCAGATATTAAAACATGGTTTAGAAATGTTAAAAGGTCACTATAAAACGACGTATCAAGACCAGAGAAACAATACGAAAAAATCACTAAGTAGCAATTCACACTACAAATAGATTGAGGACCATAAAATTCATGGGTTAGAATACCCACAGTATGTATTTTGCATGCATAGATTCGGTGGCGAATCTAGGTTGTGGACCTCTTAATTGTCTATATAAAAGAATTCATTATTGGCTTTTCTGGTGTACAGTTCGGGGAGAGGAGGGAAGAAAACAGAAGGAAAAGTAGAAGAAGAAAGAACAGAAGAAGTAGACAGAAACACAGGTGAGGGACATTGATGTAAGGGAGTTGAAAATAGACGATATTGAAAGTAATAGGAAATGAAGGGGGGTAAAGGGGGAGAGGGTAGTAAATGAACGGAGAACAGGCATGTCAATAAAGATGAAAGTGAAGATGAAAAAGCGGAATAAGTAGATCATAGATGAGGAGAGAGAACGGTAGGGGGGTGATTAAGGTTTAAACCAAACTACCGTCTATACAATTTAAGATCCTCCAACTGATGCCATCGTGCCGCCAAAATAACGACGTGCACGACCCACGAGTGTGGAATATCTCTAATACCGGCAGTCAATTTTTTTTACACTAACGCGCGCACAAAAAGGGATTTTGGAGTACACAGAACACAGTACAGGGCAAAGTCTCTGCTTTCAACCCGGCGAAGGGCAGGACGAACCGTGTCCCTGTCAATTCAAGTTGACATGCAGTCTCCACGTGACACCCCTGGATAGTTACCTTGGCACACGCCAAGCAGTGAACCAATGCATGCAGCGACATCCATAGAAAGGTTGGCGCAAGGCTAATAACCTTGCCCATACAACAAATTATTATGGCAAATTTAACAAGCCTCGGATATGGACCGGATACACGACGACAGCCACGGAAACGCAAATGGCTAAACGATTTAAGGATATTCTCATGGAACGTCCGCTTACTATACAGAGCTCCGGCTGCTCGAGGTTGGCGTAAGTCTAATAACTTTGCCTGAAAAAAAAACAAATTATTATGGACTCTCGGATATGGGCCGGATAGCGGTGGAGAGACTTCCCAAATAAGGCCAAGACTGGATCCCGGTTGCAGTGCCGATGATGATGATGTCCAAAAATGGGAGTTGAACTCCATTTTGGGACGCAATTGTTTTGGATCTCTTAAGGGACCCCATACATTTGATTGGACTTTTCGCAGCTTCACATATGTGGTCATTCCAATTAAGAGTCGAATTAATGCAAGTGCCGTTCATCGACAGTATTATTATTTTAGGGTTTGCCTTTGAGGACAAGAGGCAGCACTGAGTTGTTAAGGCATTGAATTCTACTTGGTTAGAAAATCCCCAGTGATATCGGGTTTTCCAATAGGGATTTGACAGCTTTTTTTTTTTTTTTTTTTTTTTTTTTTTTTTTAAATAAAACTTGAGATATTTCAAAACTTTATTATCGGCTTGAAGTACAATCAAAACATTTATGAATGGAACTCGACTTCGTTCATATGGCCACCGCGAAAGGGTGCGCTCACAAATTAAAAAAAAATTGTCATGTCCCTATTGGGAAACCCGATATATATTGTTCAGATCGGGATTCAATGTATTAAGCATAACCTGGTGATTGGTAATGTGATTCGAAGGGTTTGGTCGGGAATCTTTATACGAGTATGAGAAACTCAACGTACTATCATCAACAAACGAGTGAATTGGGTTGTGGGTAATGGACAAGAGATCATTTATAAAGGTGAGGTAGCGAGTGGCTGAGAGTACAGAACCTTGGGAAACACGTGCATTAATTTTATGGGAGGCTGGTTTGATACTATCAAGTACCACTTGGTTTGAATAGCCAGAAAGAGCGTCTTTTATACATTGGATGAGGGAATTGTCCACTCCATATGAATGTAATTTTGATAAAAGGGCTGGATGCCAAACTCTGTCGAGGGCTTTTGAAATATCCAATGCCACTACCTTGCTTTCGCCGAAGTAGTGGATGGAATGGCTCCACTTTTTGGTAAGGTACGCCATCAAATCTCCCGTGGACCAGTTGCCACGAAAGGCATGTTGACGGTCGTTGAGAAGGCTACTTGATTCCAGATATTTCGAAAGTTGACGGTTAATCAGTGATTCTGTGGGGTAGAAAAGTGACACTAGGTTAACTAAACACCCCGACGTTGTTCCGGCGAAATTGTTCGCAGAAGATCGTTCACCCACGGAGCATGAAAATAAAACACAGGAATTGTAGTTGGAAATTCATTTATTGTTCACTGTTTGACTTTTACTATGTTGTTGAATAAAGATTGTTAAACTTCTAATTGAAACAATTGTGGCTAATAAGAATATAAATTTTATCCGGAAAACTGGTGTTGAAATAAGCTTTAATCTATACAGGCACGTCACTCTGAATTAATTAATTGTTTCTCCGAACGTGGTGCTTAGTTAATTCACTTGTCCTGGACACGAAAATGAAAAGTTTAAGATTTGGCACCATAGGTAAAAATTAACGGACATAACTCGATTCTGACTTGACACTGCTACAATTCGACTTTATTCGTTGGGTGGAAAAATACTCTGACACGCAACGACAGGGACACCTGCGTATTGTTGGGCTGTTAAAAACTGACTCCCTGACTGGCCGTTGCACTTAACATTCCCTAGTTGCAGTGGTGGTGAATTTCCATCTTAATGGGAGGAGCCGTATCGAATCGTTTTTTTGGTGATGACCAATGAACAATCGATTGAGGTTTTTTGGAAGGATTCCCCTGTGGGGACCGTACAGGTCTGAATGAAAATCCATTCGTTGGAAACCAAGACAAAGAAAACGCGAAGGGTGCGCAAAAGGAAATTTAAATATTCGGCTGATCAAATAGATTATCGCGAACGGGGGCTAGCTGTATTGTTCCGGCGAACGATGAAGGATAGAAATTTTGTTGACATTAAGTCAACAGAAACTCCGCCGACGATGGCAAGGGGACCAGGCTGGATGGCTGTATGTTTAGTTTAGGCAAGCATCGTAGGGCATGGCCATTAATATGATTGTTTAAATAAATGTGCTGGTACATGGGTACGATGGTGAGGAATTCGACCTGCAGATGTGCAAGCATACGTCTCACCCAGGGTGGCCATGGACCAGCGGTTGGTAGGAAGAATCAACACAGTGAGGTTACCATGTGTTTGTTTTAGTTTTCACGAAGGAGCATCATAGGACATGATCGTGGGTATGATTGCTTAAGTAACAATCATGTTCATGCCAAATCCCATAATCGGTTGATGGCCGATAAAAGGGAATTGGTTGCAACTGTTGCGAACCTAACGATATGGGGGCAATGTTTGATTACGAAATAGTTGGGAAAATATCGACTCCAGCTGTGTCAAGAAGTACGCTGGTCGGCGTGTCTTCTTGGACCAACGGATTGTTGGAACACGAACACGCTGAAAGATTGGAGTATGTTTATCGATTATGATTACCGACGAGCTGAGCAGATAGGGTTGGAAAAGTTCATATGTTATGAACAGAATAATTTAATTATGTGTATGCATGCTAGGGTGATGGGAGGACAATGTTAGATTGGACCTCGAGGAGATCGGATCGAATGATCGAACGTGGAAGGAGAGCGCACAGGATAGGGAACAATGGCGGAGCCGAGTCGGTGAGGTCATGAACTTCCGGGTTCCTACAGGCCAGTAAATAATAATAATAATAATGCTAGGGTTTTGCTTTCATGTGAAATATGATGCAGGGTAGCTTACGCTGCTCATTTGCAGGTAAGTAAAATGATTTTGAATGGTAAGTGGAAGGCAGGTTAATTTAAAGAGAATGGGTGGTTCTTTGGGAATACCTTAAAGAACCCCCACAATTCCATTACCTTCGAGAAAATAGAAGTTAGTGCTATGGGTCGATAAGAAGAGAGGGATGATTTGTCCACCTCTTCGGGAATTGGCTGAATGTTCGCTGACTTCAATCTATTTGGAAAACGGCAAGTAGAGTAAGACAAATGGAAGAGTTTCCGCAGTGGTTTAGCGAGTGAAGAGCAACTTTTCTTCAAGAGAAGTGGGAAAAAACACCTGCGCAAATCCCAAAGTACATCACTTGGATCATTCCAACGAACTCCTATAGCTGCTTCAATTTCTCAACTTGCAGTTTCGAGTGGCCTCGAAGACAGACATGTGCTCAGCAATCTACAGTCAACTGCAGCGCAATCCAGGGAAGCGAGATTTTGCTGAAACAACGGTGGTATACGAGGGTTGCCTTTTATATTTCGGGATTAGAGAACAAAAACAAATATTGATCATCGAAAATCACTTTATTGTTTTTCAAAATATTCCGCACGAAGATCTATTCACTTTTGCATGCGTTTGAACCAATTATCGAACCACTTTTGCCACTCTGATTGAGGTATCTCCAACACATGCATTCTGAATGTTTTTTTGTTGGATTTGGCTCATCTTGAAACACCCAGACAGTCGACTGCTGTTTACTTTCGGGCTCATACGCGTAAATCCACGATTCATCACCTGTCACGATGTCATAGACGTGTTTCGAAGCACCGCGACCGTATTTTTTGAGCATTTCTTTCGACCAATTGACACGAGCCTTTTTTTGGGCGATTGACAAATTGTGTGGGATGCAACGCGAACAATTTTTTTGACAGTCAAATGTTTATGCAATATTGAATGTATGCTGGTCTCACTAACGCCTAAGGTTGTCTCAATCTCACGATAGGGCACATGACGATCTTCCAATATCAGTTCGCGCACAGCATCAATGGTTTTCGGAACAACTGATTTTGGACGACCTTCACGAAATTCATCTTGGAGTGAACTACGACCACGATTGAATTCACCATACCATCGATAAACACTGGTCCTTGATGGAGCTTCATCGCCAAAAATTGAATTAAGTTCATCCATGCACTGTTGCTGAGTTAATCCACGCCGAAAGTTGTAAAAAATAATCGCACGAAAATGTTGACGATTTAATTCCATTTTTGGGCCGAGATGAATCTTTTAAGTTACTGTAAACAACACAAATAGCGCTCGTATGTCAAAACGTTCTGAGTGCTTATAACCTCAAAAATGTCCAACTTTACGACAGAGCTGTCAATTGCCGGATTGCAACACTAGGGTTGCCAAATCCCGAAACATAAGAGGCAACCTTCGTATATGACATTGTGTGGTACTGAAATCTATTATTGTAATCTAGAAACCAACAAATCCAATTAAACTAACGAAGTGAACCTAATGTGGGTGGTTTTTTTTTCGTATTCTAGTTTGTATAAATTCTATTAAATAAATGCTATTAAATAAATGCTCTGGGCATCCGGTCTACGCCATTGTACCGTCTCCGGAATCGTGTTTTTTTTTCGTATTCTAGTTTGTATAAATTCTTTGGAAAAAGAAAGTTCTACCGTGGGGTATTATTATGCAGCATAATTAAACCGATTTCGCCATAGGAAAAGTGTGTCTTTAGCGACGATAGTTGAAATTTAACAGCGTAATAAATTACATATTAACATCACGTATACAAATTTGTAAAACAATATATTTTCTGGGCTGGCATTTATAGTAAGCAGTCAGTAACATTCATAAATAAAGGACATTACTATGATGAGCTACATAGGCCCAGCTCTCTAATCCTGATGGGGAAAAAACACAATATAAAATCGATACTAATCCTTTATGGAACCCTTTTCACATTTTCGCTCTTAACATCTGTACTTGTATATGAGAATTACGAGAACTCCTTAAAGTGACCACAAAATGCAGAAATAAAAATAAAAGCAGCAAGAAAAACAACAATAACTATGTTTCTATATAAGAAAACACTTTCAGGCAAAGATAGTAAATCGTCCGTCAACTGAATACATCGTCAGTGTCTGCTGACATGAAAACTGTTTTCGACTGTTTCCTCCGTCACAAAAACGTCACTTATTTCCCGATTTGTTGTCTCTTTTGTATCGCAAAACCCCAATCACAAGTACTCATGCCCACATAAAAGCCTCATCGCTTCGCATATAGTTTGGTATGGGTTTTTAAATGCTTTACAGGTCATACAGTTGAAGTATATGAGGCATAAGACTGCACCACGACCAAGACTCAGTTTCCGTGTAATCAACAAAATTTATTACCCTTCCCTGGACACCATGCCACTGTTTCCGGACGGTATACTTGCCTAGTACGAACAAAAGGACTAGGTCTAATGTGATCCTGACACGGCAAGTCACCTTATTGACAACATATTGCAAGTGTAGTCGAGTTTCCAAGCTCCAATGTCTGGCTTAAAATTTAATGAAGGAATATAACACACTATCCTGCGGCTACCAGTACTGCCAATACACCCTTGGCCGCACTCATAGCAAAAGGGTGAAAAAAGAAACGCCCGGTGTAATTGCTGCGTTGCATGATAAAAAATCGTTCGTATGGAGTGATAGGATTAACACGTCGCCCTGATTTGCAAACTGCAATGAACTCTATGCAGGGAGAAGCATTTTTAAGTCGTAGCCCCCTCTGTCGGTTCCGTACACTTCTAACCGTTGCAAGCTCTAATCAAGAATTAAATAATGTAAACGGAATATAATGCCATGCCAGTAGCTACGGATTAGGCCCCAGGAATAATTGTCGGAGAGCGAACTTATGTCTTCCGGTTTAAGAGAGATAAGCAGCAATTTCTGTTAAATTGCCCCCCATTCACTGATGCTGCCCCAAATACTGAGGGAAGTTTATGAAGCGACAAGACATTTGTACGGCTGCTATTTCTCAGGATAGAAGGGACAGGACAATGCTTGTGCATTTGACGCACACGTACATACTTACTCACACGTTGCAGTGTCATTTCAACATAATGACGTCTCCTTGAATGGGGTTCGTATGGGTGGCAAAGCAAACAGCAAGAATAGGAGACGAGGTCGATGACGGAAGATTTATAAACGGAAACTCGACAACGTTCAGGCAACGCTGCAGGATAACAATTTCCAGGACTTCGGCATATACCGGAAACTGCTGCGTCCTCAGAGGAATAAAATAATAAATTCAAGACTCGCGAAAGTCGCGAATCATCACATTCTTCCTGTGGATTAGCTTTGGGATTCGCAAAATGCTCGAATGGCAGCGTTTCGTGTCGAAGTGGGGGAAATCAATGAATTACGTGTAGTTGGGGATTAAATGAAGCCATTGAAGCTTTTTACAAATTCAGTCACAGACCGAGCTACAGTTGTGGGGCTAAGCAATGAAAGTGCCGTTCGATGCCCCGCAATGACGATCGATACTTTTTATTCAGCAGAGGTTTAATTTTTTATTGTTGCGACGTAGTTTTAATTTTATTTCATGAATCGATGATAGATTAATGCATGTTTCAGGCAGAAAAATTGACTCATGTATGTGATAGTTGTGAACTCTATACGTTTTTAACAGAGATACCTGTTCCGAAATGTATTGTGCAAAAAATGCTGTTGATACCGCCATCAAATCGAGCTTTTAAAGATGGCAATGCCTTACCAATTTCGGTTGACATCGATAGTCAGAATAACAATAATGAAACTGAGTAAATTAAGATACTTATTTCAAAAAGTACTCAAAAGAATTAAGAATCTTTTGTTATTAACAATAGGTTATAATATAATTTCAGACGTTACTCTTACCCATGTAACTATGGACAAGGCACTACTGCCATCGATCTTGTTCCAACGGACACTACCACATCGACACATCAGATTTAAACATCTGCACGCAGTGTTTCAACGGGAATGGGCAATGATATTGACTTATAATAGGAAATATGGGCCCTTAAGGCAGAGAGGCATTTCATAATTCATTTTTCTCAATTTTCAGCCCAGTGAGTAGGGCGTTAGAATATACTCACAGCTAGGCCGGCTTGTCGTAAGAGGCGACTAAAGGCCGAGTGGTAGCCGCGGTCCCACCGCCCTGTACGCCCGGTGAAATACCTCCCCATCAAGCTTTAGGCTCCGTAAAACGGTCGGGAGAAATCGCTGGCCATCTTTCGGAGCTTGGCTGATGAACCGGTTCGAGAAAAGGTTGGTTAGGTGGTAGTCGGTCCTAAGGTGAGATACCACCTCGTCACGCTGTACATTCCGCGATATCGTCGAGAGAAATCTTCGACGATGTTTCGGATGTATGGCTGATGGCCCGGACTGACAGGGAGATGTCATGATGGTACCTTCTGATATAAAGAATTCCGGAGGTAAACTATTCTCCCATTCATTTCTCTCGGGGGGGGGGGGGGGGGGGGGGGATGGAGGCGTCAGAACCCAATAATATGGACATCATATGGTTGAGGGTCGTGCTGAGGAATTCCGTTAAATTTCTTTGTTGTCTTTACCGCTCCCCGAAAGACGATTTGTCGAACATCTTTCACATACCGTCGACTGGATACAGATCAACCATCCGGCTTCTGAAATTGTTGTCCTTGGCGATTTTGATGTACACAATTCCGGCTGGTTGTAACATTAGAACAGAACCGACGAGGCTGGGAGGCTGGCGGAGATATTTGCTTAAGCCACAACTTGACTCAACTCGTAGGGGAGCCGACGCGAGTGCCGTATGCCCGAGGCGATTATGCGAACACCCTGGATCTGTATTTGACATCCGAATCGAGTATTTATACCGTAGTGGTTTCTGCGCCACTGGCGAACTCAGATCACTGCTTGGTATTTGTCGCGCAAGCACTTGCATATCAAGAGAATAACCGGCCTAGGCAGCTTCGCCATGTATGGAAGTATGGGGCTGCTAACTGGGACGATATGCGAGATTTCTTCGCATCCTTTCCATGGTCGGAGGTGTGCTTCGGAAATTCCGATGTTAACGCTTGCGCGGCGTCGGTATCAGAGATTATTCTCCTGGGGATGGAGATGTATATTCCGCATTCCATCAAACGATGTTCCTCTGATAAACCTTGGTTTGACAAAAAATGCGAGCTGATTACAGCGGCTAAAAATAGAGCTTTTAAGCAATGGCGCTCCAATCCCACCGATGTTAACAGAACGAATTTTGTTAGAACCAGAAACGCGTGCAACCAGGCGATTGATACCGCGAAGAAGGCTCACAACGACAGGGTGATCAATAAGCTCCTTCGGTGCCCAACTGGTTCGCGCTCCTTCTGTTCAATGGCAAAGGCTGTCAGCAGTAACTTTGCTTCCTCCTCCTTCCTCCCGTTGGTGACAGACAGCGGGACGTTGGTCACGAATCCAAAGGATAAAACTAATGCGTTCGCGAATTTATTTTCCGCGAACTCAAACCTCGATCCCGGCCTTTGGGAGCCACCTGTGATCTCGCCGGTACAGTCTTCCATGCGGGATGTGAGATTTCGTCCGCGTACTATCCAACGCATTCTACGTGAACTGGATTGTAGGAAGGCAACCGGTCCGGACGGAATACCAGCAATAGTACTTAAGAACTGTGCTCCAGAACTATCGCCGGTTCTTGGCAGACTCTTCCGCTTATCTTATGCACGGATGACCTTTCCTGCCTGCTGGAAAATCGCTCGAGTTCAGCCAATCCCGCAGACAGGAAAAAAGTGTCTCCCACAAAATTACCATCCGATAGCATTACTGTCTATTTTATCTAAGGTAATGGAAAACGTCATCAATACAGAGTTGGTTAAGTATTTGGAGTGCAACGGACTTCTGAATGATCGTCAATACGGATTCCGTGGCAGGCGGTCCACTGGAGACCTTTTGACACTTATAACCGATATATGGACATCTGCTATTGAACGGCATGGTGAGTCAAGGGTGGTCGCATTGGACATCTCCAAGGCTTTTGACCGCGTATGGCACGGGGCATTGCTGACCAAACTTCGTTTATATGGACATTCCCAACAGCTTTGCGACTGGACGAGGAGCTTCCTCCAGAAACGATCGATCCGGGTTGTTGTGGACGGCGTGTTCCGATCTGTATCCTGTTAATTCGGGGGTGCTCCAAGGTTCTATTTCGGCTCCAACCTTGTTTTTACTTCACATAAATGATTTGTTGAAGACAACGGATAACAAAGTGTTCAGTTTTGCGGATGATAGCACGCTTGTTTCCTCCTTTTCGAGTGTTCGACCGATTGGTGCATCTGCGTCGCATCAGCCGAGATGTAGACAGATTGACTCTCTAAATCAGGATCTAGATAGGGTCCTGCAGTGGGGAAGGGCCAATCTCGTCGACTTAAATGCATCGAAGACACAATATACAACATTCACAAAGAAAAGCGGACCATCGGTTCCACAGCTGATGATGAATGGGCAGCCCCTCGAAACTTGAAATTGCTCGGCGTCACAGTCTGTGGGAATGTACCGTGGCATAAACACGTGTGGAGCATCGCCAGGTCAGCCTCAGGAAAACTGAGCTATCTTTTTAGAGCCAAGAAATATTTTACTCCGGCCCAACTTCTTCTCCTATATAAATCTCAAATTAGACCCGCGCTCGAATATTGCTGTCATGTTTGGAGCTCGGCTCTTAAACATACCCTCGACCTACTTGAGAGCATACAGAGACGAGCGATCCGCCTGATCGGGGACTCGGCGCTGACGCCGTGACTACAGTCGCTATCACATCGAAGACGGGTAGCCGACATCTGTCTGCTTTACAGATATTATCACGGGTACTGTTCTTCGGAGATTCTTGGTATTGTTCCACGCAATTCGGCTTATATGCGCTCCACAAGACAATCCGACGGATCGCACCCGTTTGTGATTCATCTTCCGACGGCGCGAACATCCCTGCATCAGAACTCGTTCCGTTACAGAGCTGGGAAGCTGTGAAACTCCCTTCCCAAGCGAGTGTTCCCGGAGCGTCACAACCTGCAACTGCTCAAAAAGAACTGCAACAGTTATTTGATGGCATCTCGGGGCGCCCGCTCGGCGCTATAGGTTCGCCTCTCCCGAGAGAAGCCTAATAAAAAAAAGATTAATTTAAATCCATCTTTCAATTTCTGAGTCAATTTATTCATCAATCCATTGGAGAAGAACGTTAGCATCACTCACAGGAGATGAACGTTAGCCTGTAATACCGCGTTTACATGATTTTCTATTAAGCTATTATCTTTTATTTACAGATTAATGACACCAAGCCTTTAAAGTCCTTCCTAGAATCCATCACCACGATCAACAAGTTATTCTTACTTACAGTCCAGCCAAGGCTCAGCTGCACACCAAAAACCCCATTAATCTTTTCTTCTTTCCGCTCTACATAAATCATAATCATCCCATTATCCTTGAGTGGTTAAGCATTTTTCCCCGTGAGAGAAATGTCAAGAAGAAAAACAAACAAAACAATCATCTAAAAACTGCTACCAAGGAGGGCAAGAGGGATTTTCCAATAATTCATTAATTTCCATTAAGCTGACTTGCTCGCTACCACTCGCATCATTAAAAAGGATGAAAAGCAATTAGAGAACTCCACAGGACGAAGAATGTGAAAGAACTATACACCCGGTAAAACGGAAAAATTGCAAGAGCTCCCTAAGGCATCCTCATGGTTATTCTAATTCCTATGTTCATTGCTTTTAGAAAAGCAATAACGAAGAAGTTCATTTGCAAAAACAAATTGGATGCGATCCCTCATATCCTTTTCTCTATCCCAGAAATTCGAATGGTTCGCCATATTTCATTCGGGCCTAACAACGTATGACATTTGCTGACACTCCTGAAATTCTGTTTCCAAATATTACGACTTTTTAATTATTTTCATTGCTGTCTGTTTAGATGGAGAAGGATGGAAAAAGCAGAAGGACTTCAGTTCAGTTTCCAACAGAGAGACAACTAGGACGAACACCAAAATTGTGGAACTGTTGGACGAGGATATTCAATTAGCGAGAGATGGTCTTTGAGGATATGCCAACAATATTAGGAATATGATAAGTTAGTCACAACGTGCAGACGTCATAAAACATGTCTGGCGATGAAATGGATTTATGATTCGAGTTTAATTAGTTGAATGGTGACACTGGATGGAGGGGGCTGTGACAATTAGAAGTCCTTCGGGAAAAGGTCAGAAGCATGTGTTTGCTAGAAGATTGGAGTACTTACAAGTGGAGCTGCTGTTTTCATCTGTTTAGGAAAGGGTTGTCTCGGTATATATTCTTGGCAGACAAACGTATTCTGAAGAGGAATATGTCTTTATCCAAAATTATGACGCCGTTATTTCAAGCCTCCTCTTGAGTGGGTTGTGACACGGAAACACTTCAAAAATAAATCTTCGTTTCATAATACAGTATTTTATATAATCTATTAAAAACCTCTTGGCTTTGTTTGTTTTGCATACAGATGATGTTTTTCCTTTTCTTGGGATTGTGGGCGATTTGAAACATGTCTTTGGTTTTTGTTATGTTGGGCTCTAGTGTCACCCACAAGAGTGTACGGAAAGATAGGAGCAAGGGATGGAGTGCCAATTTGATTTGATATCACATAGCTGAAAGCCAGTTCTTTGTAGAAATAGGTTTCGAAGATGCGATATAAGATATATTACGTATAAGTGCATGTTCATTAGAAAATTCCATCATAATAAGAAATCATATGAAACAGTAGCTCGATACCACTAAGCAAGTACAAAGGTGAAGATCTGAATGATGTATAAAAGTTGACTGAAATGTTGAACTTTTGCGAGAAAGTGTACCACCAATATGTTACACACACCGCTGACCTCATTTGATTATAATTACGCCGCCGTTGCGACCACACGCATGCTGAAATAAAATCCTAATAGTAATAGCCCATGCGGTGGGTATTACAATCAATAGCATGATACAGGGTTTCCGTGGTGTGATGGGTATATTCTAATGCTCTACCTAACAGTGCCGAAGTTAAAAATGTAATGACCGTGGTTACAAAAATGACTATAGATATTAAAATGACTGTAGTTATAAAAATATAATGACTGTGGTAGATAGTACCAACCTTAGGAAGTTTAAGATTCAAGTTTGACGACGTTACATTGTCTATTAGTGGTTTGACAGCCAACAGAGGTGAACGCTCTCAGTGAATTTGTAAACATGGACTCGAATAAAAACAGCCTCGTGAGGATGTTCTAATCGTTTGTTTGGTCATGTTTCACCGCAACAAAACCAAGTTTTTGCGTCGATTCATAACTATGAATGAAACATGTGTCAATTACTACACCCCCGAGACGAAGGAACGGTCAAAACAATGGACTGAGAGGGGAGAAACGGCTCCAAGGACAAATGTCTGCAGTAGATGGCTATTTTGAGAAGCTCAACGTTTCTTACCATAAACAAGGTATCGAAGCTATTGAACATCCCTGGGAAAAGTGTATCAAGCTAAAAGGAGTCTATGTTGAGAAATAAATAAAGTTTTTGCCGAATATTTTGTGTTTACTTTGTCAGGCCGATTAATTCTAGGACTGAATTCGTACTATGTTGCTACATGCCTTCAAACTTGCACTCGATTACAATTTGTCGATGTGCCGCCGTGGCCGTTATAACGGGAAGCATTATGGCCGTTTAACAGAATGGTTCCTAAGTGATACCTATCCAACCATCCTTACTTGTTCAATTTAAAGCACTACGAATTTGATTAAAAAGCTGGTAGGTGCCACAGAAGCGGAAGGACAATCAGGACTGAACAAAGGGCTTTCATTCATATCGAACATTTTCATCGTGGTTAAGTACACGAACGAACAACGTCTGCAAATTATAAAAATTTTCTACCGAAAAAAAGTTGTCAAGTCCCTAGTGGAAAACCCATTACAAAAGTGCAAAATAAAAGAACGACAACATAACGCTGCCAGTCCGATTGGATACCACTTACACACAGGACCAACTAAGGGCCCAGCTACATTTCGAATTGAAGAAAGAAAATACAGTTCACTAACAGCTCACCACAATACAAATTAGCATAGCTCGTGTTTCAAAGTTAATCATCATCATCGGCACTACAACCGGGATCCGGTCTTGGCCTTATTTGGCAAGTCTCGAGGCTTGTTAAATTTTCCATAATAATTTATTTTTACGGGGGAAGGTTATTGGCATCGTACCCGACAATTGGAAGACAAACTGAAGGGTATTCAGATGGACCAGAAGGTTTATAAAAATGTTTAAAAGGTATGTGGCACTTCACGTATAATTGGGCCAATCATACACAACGGTGTTGTTGTTAATAATGATGCCAATAAAGCAAATATCATCGGAGAGACCTTTGAAAATAATCACAAGCTCACTCTCGAGGATGGCGACCCAGGCACCAATGCAACAATTAATTCAGAGGTTCACAATAAATGAGACAACTTTAAGGAACCAATAGTTGTCTTTAACTTAGCTAACAGTGCATACTTCGACGACACACGTGATAATAGTCACGGCTTCGTCACACCAAATACCCCACAGAACCTAGTTAAATCTCGAAACACTAAGAAGTCACCCGGTATCAACATGTCGCACCACTCGTTATTCTTTATAAAGCTCTCCATTCTGCTCAACCATGCCTACAACATGGGGTACTTTCCTCAAGCTTGGAAACATGCTGTTGTCTGCCCAATACCAAAAGCTGGGAAACCAAATGTTATACCTCGCTACACACCCCTTCTCAAACAATTAATCCTCACATCCCATTATCATTTGCATACAATACAATACACGCCTTGTTCCCACAAACAATTAAAATACATATCGCACATGTTGCGATAACCACTCATTCATTCAGAAGCAAAGCGTTGCCGCCTTTTCCCACAAATAATTCATATCATTCATAATACCGGCCGACGCAAGGCGCCGATCATGGCAAACGATCCCAAGGTCGCTCGCTACGATCATCCCGCTGTGTCACCAATAAACCAAGCGAGCACCTGGCAGGCGCACGTTTCGACTGTACGGCTTTCTTTTTTTCCCATGTCCGATTAATTGTCATACAAGCTATATGACACGAGCGGTATTCTCAAAGGCCACCAACGACGAATTAATTGAGCGTCGGTAAAGTGCCGAGTCGGCGAAATAGCGGACACAGCAGTGAAACGCAATTCGAATGATACGATTTGCACACGGGCCAATGCACAATAATTGGTTGGCCATAGGAAAGCAATTAAGTAATTGCTCAATCCCTTACCAATGCATTTTTAGCAGGGCAAATTAAACGGGAAGCAATTATTGAAAAATGCAAATAACCTGTGACAGGCAATTAGCCTCAAAATGGGACATACGTTCCGGTTGAGGAAAATGCATCATCTGCATTTCCTCACCAATAATTTGGTATATAAAGAGTAGTTGGAAATGGGTTTCACTGGTAGTGTATTATCCAAGCAAGAAGACTGCGGCCCTTGCGTAAGTACAGCGGGTCTTCTTGCTAGTAAATAAGGTCCCAAACAGAATTGTCAAACAAAAGTATTAAGGGATGGATATTCCCAGATTGTTTAAAACCCAATAAAAGTTGTAAATAAAGTAAAGTAAAAGTCTTGTTAACCCGATAAACAAAACAACAAAAAACCCGACTCACAAAGAAGCCGCATTTAGAAAGGGAAGAAGCCACTCACACGAAGAAGCCGCATTAGACGAAGAAGAAGTCTGCCCTCCACAAAAAGCCCTGTTTAATTAATAAACAAAACAGACAAAGGACCAACCCAACCAGGTAAAGATACTTTTCACCTAACACCTTAAAATACGGTGTTACATTGGCTCCCGAGCAGGGAATATAACACCTCCAAGGACCCTGTCAACCTAACTCTACTTCATTTCCGATAACTAAATATTAAATGATAATATCAGGGATATTAACGCTGATGCTAAATTTTGGCCCCCAACTTGGGGCATAATAAAAGAAAATATAACTAACAACACATTTCTGATAACAAAATAATAAATGGTAATGTCAGAGGTGACACTCTGATGTTACATTTTGGCGCCCAACGTGGGGCATAATAGAAGAAAATATAACTAGCAACACATTTGTGATAACAAAATAATAAATGTTAATGTCAGGGGTGACATTCTGATCTTACATTTTGGCGCCCAACGTGGGGCCTAACCTAATAGTAATAGATAACCTCGGAGGATTGTCTCCCGAGAGATAACTTAATATTTTCTGTTAGCACCAAGATTATTTCACGGTGTTACACAAATTATCACGCCTCAAGCTTTCGTCCTATTTCGCTCCTCACCTGCATCAGCAACCCACCATTGCGGTGAGCCTGGACATTGAAAAGGCTTTTGACACGACGTGGATCGAAGGTCTCGTTTTTAAATTACTGAATACTGGACTCAGTAGAACGCTGTGTAATATCATCTACCAGTTCGCTCTAAACAGAATGTTCCTAGTTCGAGCGAATGGAAAGCTTTCCCGAACCTTAAACGCCCCTGCAGACGTACCATAGGGCTCCATTCCCAACAACATTCCCCTCTATAATAGAGGATTCTTGGACCCATCTCATAGGGTATAACATACCACACGCACACACATTACAAGACGGCACAAACACAAACACACACACACACACACACACACACACACACCGACGAGCGCAGATCATCAGACGCCAAAGACGTGATCTGCGTTTACTACCGCACTCAAGACCTACCGGTCTTGTACGATTTCTTTCCCACCACCCCTCCATCCAAGTAGTTAGAAAACACCTGAACTAACCTTGTCCACCCCCCCCCCCCCCCCCCCCCCCCTTCAGTTATCGCGGATCGAGCAGAACATCCTCACGGATGTGGGTGATTCTGGTTATCGCAAGGTGATCAGGAGCCAGAGACAAGATGAAGGACACATCTGTCCTTGTCTCGCCAAAGTCGGCCTCTCGCCACCCATTTTTTTTTTAATGTCAACTTCCAGTAATGTTGTATCCTAGTGTTAAGTAAAGTTAAAATAAAATTAAGTTGTGGAAGCAAGTCGGCGGATGCAATAAAAAAATATTATATTTTTTCTTTGGGAGCGGCATTAGCTCGCTTTCAAAACAAAACTGAGTCACACAATCACAAATCAACAACGTTTTTTTAGTACGAATTCTTATCTTTCTAATGCCATTTAACGTAACCCGATCATACTTATACAACGCGAGATACAGATTTTTAAAGTCATCTATTGGAAAAAATAATGGATTTCTTTTACCTACACTTTAAATATAGAATATAATATCCGGCAGCGGTTATAGGCTCGTGGTTATATGTGGAATATGTCCATTCGTTTTTTTTTTTTTTTATTAGACTTCTCTCGGGAGAGGCGAACCTATAGCGTCGAGTGGGCCGCCCCGAGATGCCATCAAATAACTGTTGCAGTTCTTTTTGAACAGTTGCAGGTTGTAACGCTCCGGGAACACTCGCTTGGGAAGGGAGTTCCACAGCCTCCCCGCTCTGTAACGGAACGAGTTCTGATACAGGGATGTTCGCGCTGTCGGGAGATGAACCACAAACGGGTGCGATCCGTCGGATTGTCTTGTGGACCGCATATAGACCGAATTGCGTGGAACAATGCCAAGAATCTCCGAAGAACAGCATCCGTAATAATATCTGTAAAACAGACAGAGGTCTGCTACGTGCCTTCGATGTGATAGCGACTGTAGTCCCGACGTCAGCGCCGAGTCCCCGATCAGGCGGATCGCTCGTCTTTGTACGCTCTCAAGTAGGTCGAGGGTATGTTTAGGAGCCGAGCTCCAAACATGAGAGCAATATTCGAGCGCGGGTCTAATTTGAGATTTATATAGGAGAAGAAGTTGGGCAGGAGTAAAATATTTCTTGGCTCTAAAAAGATAACTCGTGTTTATGCCATAATACATTCCCACAGACCGTGACGCCGAGCAATTTCAAACTTTCCCCAGCCTCGAGGGCCCGACCACTCATCATCAGCTGTGGAACCGATGATCCAGTTTTCTTTGTGAATGTTGTATACTGGGTCTTCGTTGCATTGGAGTCGACAAGATTGGCCTCTCCCCACTGCAGGACTTTATCTAGATCCTGGTTCAGAGAGTCAATCTGTCTACATCTCAGCTGGTGCGACGTTGATGCACCAATCGGCCGATCACTCGAAAAGGAGGAAACAAGCGTACTATCATCCGCAAAACTGAACACTTTGTTCTCCGTTGTCTACAACAAATCATTTATGTGAAGCAAGAACAATGTTGGAGCCAAAATAGAACGTTGGGGCACCCCCGAATTAACAGGATACAGATCCGAACACTCGCCGTCCACAACAACCCGGATCGATCGATTCTCGAGGAAGCTCCTCGTCCGGTCGCAAAGCTGTTGGGAAAGCCCATATGAACGAAGTTTGCTAAGCAATGCCCCGTGCCAGACGCGGTCAAAAGCCTTGGAGATATCCAATGCGACCGCCTTAGACTCACCATGCCGTTCAATCGCAGATGCCCACATATCGGTTATAAGTGTTAAAAGGTCTGCTGTGGACCGCCTGCCACGGAATCCGTATTGACGATCATTCAGAAGACCGTTCCGAATGTGGAATATACATCTCCGTCCCCAGGAGAATAATCTCTGATACCGACTCCGTGCAAGCGTTAACATCGGAGTTTCCGAAGCACACCTCCGACCATGGAAAGGATGCGAAGAAATCTCGCATATCGTCCCAGTTAGCAGCCCCATACTTCCATACATGGCGAAGCTGCCTAGGCCGGTTATTCGCTTGGTATGCAAGTGCTTGCGCGACAGATACCAAGCAGTGATCTGAGTTTCCCAGTGGCGCAGAAACCTCTACTGTATAAATAGTCGGTTCGGATGTCAAAAACAGATCCAGGCTGTTCGCATAATCGCCTCGGGCATCCGGTACTCGCGTTGGCTCCCCCACGAGTTGAGTAAAGTTGTGGCTTACAGCAAACATCACCGGCAGCCTCCCAGCCTCTCAACCTCGTCGGTTCTATTAGAATGTAACAACCAGCCGGAATTGTGTACATTAAAATCGCCAAGGACAACAATTTCAGAAGCCGTTGATCTGTATCCAGTCGACGCTATATGAAAGATGTTCGAAAAATGTCGCCGGTCAATCGTCATTCGGGGAGCGGTAAAGATAACAAAGAAATTTAATGGAATTCCTCAGCACGACCCTCAACCATATGATGTCCATATTATTGGGCTCCAACGCCTCCATCCTCTGGCAAGCCAGATCGGACCGTGCGAAGACGCAGACTCCGCCCTTAAAACGGAATCTCGAATGTAAGTCGTATCCCGAGCAACGAAGATATGTCGAATCAGTTGACGAATCGACCTGGGTCTCAGTTAGGGCAAGGATATCAGGTTTCGTTGTTTGCAAATATTGGTGGACGGCGTTTACATTAGTATTGGTGAAACCAATGCCCCTGATGTTACAAAATGCCGTCACCAGTCGAGCGTGGGCCGAGTCTCGAGAGCTAGTCCGGTTATGCGATGACGAACCTCTCAAAGTTCCATTATTTATCATAAGCCAAACATATTCGTAAATAAACAATCCGATTAAGGATGCATCGAAAATGTGTACCCATCCCCTGCCTTAGCATCTGCTTTTTCTCCCACTCCGGCTACGTCTTTCAAACATCTATACGCTCCAATGGCCTTTTCCTATTAATGCGATTGCGACCTAGGTGTTATTTGGGTCGTCAGTTTTTGCAAGTATTTCATGGTAAACTAATATCTTCCTATTGTAGCGACTTCGTGAAATGGCTACCGCTGGTATGTCGCCATTTATTTTCTTTATGAGATCTTAGTGAACATAACTGACCGAGGAGTTTCCGTAATTTGAATATAAATCAAACTTTAAAACACATAACATTTATCTTAAGATTGTAAATCATAGTCCTGTGCAACTTCTAATACAGTATTTAACAGGCAAAAGCAATTAATAAAATTTATTGATTATATCAATGGCTCTCTAGTTATTGGGAATTTTTTCATAAGAAGGACCCTCTCGTTACGTTATTGTAATAAACATGATTTACTAACCAATTTCCTCTTTTCCATGAAAAAAAAAAACAAGCCTTTCGCTTCGAACCCGATGCTTGTCCATGGCAAGTAATAAACATTTATTGCCAATATACCCCAAATATTCAAAGCTATAAGAAAAGTCCCATTTTATAAATGCAGTTCATATAAAAGAACATTAGCGATGGGGAATCGTGTCTCGCTTTCGCTCACTTACAAGTAGTCCACATACCACGTACGAAGGCATTGTAACATTCATTCTAAAAGAAGTCACGTCAAGGCCAAACATATTTTCCAACCCATCAAATAACAATGCAGCACCCTCCCTCTCATCGCTCATTTATGTATAATGCATGGCACGTTGCCAACCCCTTCCCCACCCCCAGTAATCATTCACAATTGGTTAGTAATTTTCATATTCCTTACTATTCGCAAGGCAAAGGCGGAAAATATTCGTGACTCAGAGCTATATAAATGCCTTTCGCAGGATATGAAGTTATTTTAACAGGAGGAAAGCGACCGACTTGGTACAAGGAATTTTTCTACTTTACTAGCACAAAAGCACAAACCCCCGTGAAGTAATGTAAGCGTAATAAAGTGAACAAATGGAGAATAAATGAACGAAATTTTCATGTTATTCACTTTTTTTTCTTCTCAAAGGCTCCCTTGTGCTTCACGAAAGCGTTATTTGTGGATAATTTTTGTGGCCCCACGGAGCAGACCGCGTGCCAGTGTCATTGTTTTATTTTCCTTTTTTGATGACAAATTCTTGTTTAGAGAAAAAAGGCTAAGAAAATTTGTCTTCCTTAAACCGTGAATAATGACCCACTAAGAAAACCACACAGCAGGTGAAGGAAGATGTATCTCTCAAACTGTGGCGACATACAGAATGGGTGCGAGGTATGCCATGCGATTCCAGACTGAATTGTACAAATAAAGTGCTGTATTATGATTTGAACAAGGCATATGCTACCCGGGGGCATTTTAACAGTCAACAACAATATAATTATAGCCAACAATATAACTAAAGCCATACGAATCACAACAGGATATTTAGAAGGGCTTCAGATGCTTCCTTTAAAGCCAACTATTCAATATAGGACCTTGAACGTAGGCCACTGCACCGGATGTAAACAGGTTATTCCACTGGCGGGCTAACATCATTGCCAGGGGATGCTTATTACAATGCCGTTACTAAGAAATATTTTTTCTTTAGTATGTTGGCAGTAAAAGAATTATTAATACACTTATATCACTATATCAGTCTTGTGAGTATGGCGTTAGAATATACCCCCTGTCGCTCGGTAAGTTCTATGGTAGGGGAAACATCATGTAATTATTCTGATAAATAACCGAACTTAAAAATTCGTCATTGAGTAATCGGGCTCGCTCCCAAGGGTTTGTCGACGTTCGACTTTAACAACAACAGTGGCATCGGTTTCACCAATACGAATGTATACCAGCTCCCCAATATTTGCAAACAGCGGAACCTGATATCCTTGCCATAATTGAGACCCAGGTCAATTCGTCAACTGGTTCGACGTATCTTCGTTGCTCGGAATACGACTTGCGGTCTTCGCGCGGTCCGATCTGGCTTGCTAAATGATGGAGGCGTTGGAGCCCAATAACTTGGACTTTATATGGTTGAAGGTCATGTGGGGGTGTGGAGGGTTTCTCTATTCTACATGAGAAACAACCCACAATTCCAACCAACATTTCCACCTAATTTCGACCGCTTTCAGCGCGTCATACTTACCAATTTCCATTATATGTATTCTCCTGTAAAACATTTCAAACGGACGTATAGCTAAACTCGTCATCCTTTGCAGATAATGCATAATTGAGTTTAGCTACATAAATGTCATACGGCAACTCCATTCTTGCTAACCATGAGTTTCCCATCGGAAATCTCATAATGTCGGTTAGCAACAACAAGTCTAAAAGAACGACGCTGTTGCATCATAGCAAAATAGCTGGGGTAATTTCAGCGTCTTAGAGTCTGGTTCTCACGCTGATTAGTTCCCAAACATCAGCGGCGTCCTATCGACTTTCCCTCAGATCACCCATTCGCTTGGGATCAATGATCTCTCTTTGCAGGGGAGTAACATCCGCTAGGTTTCTCTCTCATTCGTATTTCTTTCCACGGTTCAATGTGCTCCGACTACACCATAGCCGTACCACTGAGTCAGTCGCTATTCAATCTCCATCGCGGTCAGACACGCTGCCGCACGAGTCTCTGCTAGGAATTAGTTCCGTCCGGTATAAACCTCATAAAGTAATTAAGTGATCACTAAAGCTTCCTATTAAATTGTGCACTATAAAAATAAATTCACTTGTAACAAAAATAGACAGATATCACCACCCAAAGCTAAATAAAGGATATTCCGGTTAAAATATAATAACAAAACATTATCTATAAAAGAACCCCCTGTGCGTTTTCATTTATTTTCATTTCTTTCGGGTGAACTATTGTTTTCGCAGTGACGGTGCAGTGGGGAAGAAGTGAATCAGTGCCCATGATCGGCATCATACTTCTTTCACCCCCACAGGGGTACGAAGCCGCGACGCCGCACGGGCGAGAGTTCTACCTCGTCCCCACAAACTTTTCATTAACACTCCGATGTAGATTGTTCCACCGCAGCAACAAAAGAAAACTGTTCAACAGGAGAAGACGGAAATACACACAAACACTTCAGGAACTGCAGCCGGAAAATTAAACTATTAATTTTTATTCCTTAATACTTTCATTTGGTTTGGAGGTATCCAAGTATTTTGATTCATACAGATTTTACGGGATCAATACACACAATAAGCGAACGTGATATTTTACACATACTCAACTACTCACTCGACTCCGGAAATTTTATTTACGCATCTCCGCTGCCGGCGGAGAGCGAGAGTGAACCAACCGTCGCGATCGGTGGTTGTAATAGGAGTCCGCGATCATCATCTCATGCGGAGATGATTTCGCTAAAAAGGGTAATTTAAGTAAAGAGGAAGAGAGAGAAAAACTTTTCTCTTAAGGGTGTGAATATATTCTTGCCTAGGATATGTTTTATCTACCACGAGTGTAACGTAGTGTCTCTCTCTTGTGGGAGCCAGAAAACCGGATCCCGTAGTTGAGATCATGGTTGAGTGTGTGGACGTTCAGAGATCCGATGTTGTTGCACGTGTTCGAAAGCAGTGGAACAACGAGAAAGGCAGTCGGCGAGAACAAAGGAAAAGGCGACCAAATGGTCCGTTCCGTAATGAGAGTCATGTTTATGCAACATCGCTATGACGGACGTTGGTAAAAAGGTGTTAATGAGATATGATACTTTATACAATGGAAATTGTATATCGTATCTTGGGTTAATTGCCGAAACGTATCAGTTGCTTGCATTTAGGTATGCCAAACAATTCGTGGCGACGAAAGAAATGCATGAATGTTTGTCTATTGAATCGCTAGTGTTGTCGCTGTAAAAACAAGCTGACCGACATAGTATTTTAACCCAGACAAAGGATGCCGAATGTTTGGTATTTATGGTGCATATGCACATTAAGGAACAATTTTAGGAATTTCAAATAATGCTTAAAAGCATTACATGTCCTTGGAAAAGCAAATGTTTTCTGGGGCAAATGCAAATGCATTGGCGGGAAACAATGGGAGTTATGGAATTCCTAAAAAGGTCATGAAGAATTCTTACAGAAAATTGTATGCGAAGAGATGCATGAAGGTAAGTTTTCTTAACAGGGAATTTAAGATCATGGGTTTGATATCTTAAATGCGTGCAGCATTTTTAGGTGCCGAATGCGAATGCATTGGCGAGGGCTTGAGCGTCTTGGGTGATGATTATGGGGGTTTTTCAGGAAGGTAAACCGTGGGATTTGGCGGAACCGCCACAGTCGTGCTGGGGATTCTGTTAAATTTCTTTGTTGCATTCGCTCCCCGAATGACGATCGACAAGCACACTTTTCGAACATCTTTCACGTACTGTCGACTGGATACAGATAAAACACCCGGCTTCTGAAATTGTCTTCCTTGGCGATTTTTTTTTTAATTTATTTATTACAATGTAAGTAAATTACATGATAACTTAAATCTATTAGCGCTAGCAACTAAGGCTTTCGGCTAGCCTTGGCGATTTTAATGTACGTAACTCCAACTGATTGGTACATTCTAACAGTTGAGAGGCTGGTGGAGATGTTCACAGTTGGGCGCAATTTGGCTCAGCTCGTGGAGGAGCCTCCGCGAGTGCCGGATGCCTAAGGTGATTATGCGAACACACTGGATCTGTTTTTGACATCCAAGCCCAGCATTTATACCCTGAAAGTTGTTTCGCTACTGCTAAACTATGATCACTACTTGGTACCAATTGCGCAACCACTCTGATTTCAAGCGAATAACCGATATAAGCTGCTTCGCCATGTATGGAGGTATGGTGCTGCCAACTATGATGATTTCCGAGATTTAATCGCATCCTTTCCGTGATCGGACGTGTGCTTTGGAGACGCCGATGTTAACACATGCGCGGAGTCGTTCACGGAAATTATTCTTCTCCGGATGGAGAGAATAAAGTTTTGAGGAGTATCTTTGGCGGTAAATATGCCGAACAGGCAGGATAATGGATGGAACTCCATAACCACGAATTGGAAGAGCTTTACCGCAAACCTACAACAGTGATCAGTGACCAGTAATCAGGTGGCTCAGATTAAGATGGGCCGGACACATGGCGCGAAGGGGCAACGATAGGACCGTGCATATATGACGGTAGACCAACGGAAAATAGACCGACAGGACGGAGGTAGGAGGACAATGTTAGATTTGACCTTGAGGAGATTGAATCGGATGGTCAAGCGTGGAAGGAGAGTGCCCAGGACAACGAACGATGACGGAGTCGAGTCGGTGAGGTCGGGAACTACCGGGTTCGTACAGGCCAATAAATAGTAATAGTATAGGGATGAAGATCTACATGCTGCATTCCTTCTATTACTATCTATTGGCCAGTAGGAACACGGAAGTTCATGACCTCACCGACTCGACTCCACCATTGTTCCCCGCCACGTGTCCGGCGTCTCTTAATCTCCGCGACTTGATTACTCTCACTATTGTAGGTTTGCGGTATAGCTCTTCCAATTTGTGGTTGTAGAGTTTCCTTCATTCTCCTGCCTCCTCGTCCGCCAAAGATACCCCTTAGGACTTTATTCTCGAATACGCGGAATTTGTTTTCTTCTCGGTTTGTGAGAGCCCATGTTTCGCATCCGTATAGAACAATCGGCACGATTATGGTTCTATAGACACGGAGCTTTATATTGCGTGATAGCAGTTTGGATTTCAGTAGTTTACTGACTGCATGCCAACTAGCGTTGCCGGAGTGTAGTCTTTTGTTAATATCCTTCGACATTTCGTTACTGGCCCTCAGTATTGTTCACAGATATTTCAATTCTTTGACATTTTCAAATATCTTGCCTCTGACGTTTATATGTGTTCTCTGAGGTCCACCTGCTCTCGCCGTAATCATGTATTTCGTTTTGTCTTCAGTTATGTCTTGGCCCACCTCTTCTCCCGCTTGCATGATGATTTTACTGTTTTTACTTACAGTTTCTAGATTATCGCCCAAAACGGCGATGTCATCCGCATATGCGAGCACTTGTGTGACCCCGTTCAGGGATGATCCCGCCATTTTGTCGTCTTGTACCTTCTTCTTCCCTCCTTCTGATGACATACTCGAGGACAGGGTTAAAGGGAGATGGTGATAGGCCATCTACTTGTTTTAGTCCATCCCGGATTTCAAATGGTTCTGAGAGGTGGTTTTCTATTCTAACTCGCCGTATGTTTTCGTTCATGCAAATTTGAATGAGGGCGGCATTGTTTTTCGGGGTTCCCAGCTCAACTACAATATGGTAGAGTGTGTCTTGCGACTGAGTCGAAGGGTTTTTTGAAGTCAACGAACAGTTGGTGAACCGTCTCTCCGTATTCCCACTTCTTTTCCAGCAGTTGTCTTATTATGAATACATTTGGTCTTGTTGACCGGTTCCTACGGAATCCCCATTGGTAGTCTCCCAGTATTTCTTCTGCATACGGTGTGATTCTCGCCAGTACGACATTTGTTAATATTTTGTACGCGGTTGGGAGCAATGATAATGCTCTGTAGTTTTCGCAGTCAGTTCTGACTTCCTTATCTCGTATTGTTTTGATGAGTTGGTCGATCTTTTGAGCGGTTGCCTCTCCTCTATGCTTCACAAGCTCTGCCGATATGCAGTCAACTCTGGGAGCCTTGTTGTTTTTCAATCGATTTATTACGTCTACAACTTAGTTGAAAGAAGGCTCTGGGATCTGAGGCTTGGCTGTATGTACATCTGGTGCGTTTATTTGTGGTTGGTGGGTGCGCACATTGAGCAGGTTTTCAAAGTACTGTTTCCATCTTGTCACGATATTGTTTGTTCCTGTCACCAGACAGCCATTTGTGTCTCAGATTATTTTGGCTCTCCCTCGGTGGCCATTTCTAATTGAATTTATGCCGGCATACATACCTCTGACATTCTTTGCTCTGGCATTTTCTAGGATTTTTTTCGTTCCTAGTTTTCTCCCATTCGCGTTTTTTGCGTTTGAAAAGTCAGTCTCATTGTCTCTTTCCGAATTGTCGCGTATCTTTGAGCGTTGACTTCATCATATGCTTCTAAGTGGATCATTCTGAGGCGATTACGTTCGATCTTTGCCGTGCACTCATCGTCAAACCAAGGTTTGGACTTAGTTGTTTTCTTAAATCCTAATACCTCTTGGGCTGTTTGTTTGATTGTGTCTCTGATCGATGGCCATTTCGTGTCCACATTATTGGCTACCTCTTCCTCACTACTGTCATTCTCTAGAATGCTAAATCTATTCGTTAGGTCGTCTTGATATTCCGCCCTTTTACGTAGGTTTTTAGTTTATCAATCTCGAACTTTTTGCTCGTCTCCCGTGACTGTCCATGTGGGTTTGCTGCAAGCCGACTTCTAATTTTGCCCATCACTAGAAGGTGATCGGAGTCGCAATCTGTTCCTCTACATGATCTTACGTTAAGGATATTGGAGTGGTGTCTTTTGTCTATGAGGAAGTGGCCTATTTGGTTACGCGTTACACCGTCGGGTGATATCCATGTGGCTTTATGGATTTGCTTGTGCTTGAACATCGTACTTTTCACTACCAGATCTTTGGACGCTGCGAACGTGATAATTCGAATTCCATTATCATCCCCGAGGAGGATTTTAACATCGAATGATGAGATCTCAGCGAATACTTCCTCTAGGGTCTCGTAGAATGTGTCCTTCGTTTCTTCGTCGGTAGATTCTGTTCGGACGTGTACGTTATAAATACATAATTGTACCCTGGTCCCTGTATTTTTAGCACAGACATCCTGTCATTAATAAATTTCACATCTTTTACATGGAGCGTAATCTTCTTGCTTATGATGAAGCAGATTCCGAGGTTATGTGTATCGGTACCTCTACACGCCAGTTCTGAAATTATGTGTGTCGGTACCTCCACGCGCCAGTGTAAGCCCGTTGGTTTCGATTACTTGATGTGGGAGTCGGACTTCCTGAAGCGCGACGATGTCCATTTTATATTGTTTCGCGTTTTCTACGACCGTCTGTATCGCGCCTGGTTTATATAATGCTCGAACATTCCACGTACCGACGCGTATATCCCGCTTTCTCCGTTTTTCCCTACGTCTTCGTTTTGCCGAGTCTATGTTTTCTTAATGATTTGTTCCCTTATGGTAGTGTCGGCTCATCACAACTACGCGTACACATGCTGCAGTCCATTGGACGAAATTCATCTGATAAACCTTGGTTTGGTAAAAAATGCGAGCAGATTACAGCAGCAAAAAATAGAGCCTTTAAGTAACGGCCCTCCAAACCCGCCGAGGTTAACAAAACGAATTTTGTTGGAATCAGAAATGCGTGTAACCAGACGATTGATACCGCGAAGAAGGCCTACAACGATAGAGTGACCTATAGCTCCTTGAGTGTCCAACTGGTTCGTGCTCCTTCTAGTCAATGGCAAGGGCTGCCAGCAATAACGTCGCTTTCTCCTCTTTTCCTCCGTTGGAGGGCAGCGGGACATTAATCACAATTAAAATATAAAGCTAATGTGTTCGCGAACTTATTTTCCGCGAATTCAAACATCAATGCCGGTCTTTTGGAGCCACCTGCGATCGGGCCGGTACGGTTTTTGAGGTGGGAAGTGAGGTACCGCCCGCGTACTATTCAAACATTCTACGCGGGCTAAACTGTAGGAAGGCAACCTGACCGGACGGAATACCAGCAATAGCTCTTGAGAATTGTGCTCCAGAAGTATCGCCGGTTCTTGAGAGACTATTCCGCTTATCGTATGCACGACGGACATTTCCTACCTGCTGTAAAATAGCTCGAGTTCAATCAATCCCAAAGACGGGGAAGAAGTGTGTGGCGTTTGTAACAGATACACACACACTACACAAGCAAATAGTGAAGAACACCGAACGAAAATCGAATAAGAAAATGCATCAGAGCCGTATACCATAGCGATAACATAACAAATCCACATCAGTCGAATGTACTCGAGTTTAGAAATCGAATTCGTACACACGACGGTGGCCTGATGGATTGCGCTTTGGTTCAATTTTTGGTGATTCTAACTGTCATAGCGTCAGTTCGAATCACACCTTCTTCACTATCATCCCAAACGCTATAATTGTCTCCCACAAAATTACTGAGCGATAGCATTACTGTCTATGCTATCTAAGGTGATGGAACATGTCATCAATGGGGAGTTAATTATTTGGAACGCGACGGACTACTGAAAGATTGTCAATAAGGATTCCATGGCAGGCGGTCCACGGGAGACCTTTTGACGTTTATAACTGATATATGGACATCTGCGATTGAGGGGAATGGCGAGCCAAGTGCGATCGCATTGGATATCTTCCAGATTTTTGACCGCGTCTGGCACGGGGCATTGCTGAGCAAACTTCGTTCATACGGACTTTCCCAGCAACTTTGCGACTGGACGAAGAGCTTACTCGAAAATCGATCGACCCGGGTTGTTGCAGATGGCATGCCTTCGGATCTGTATCCTGTTAATTCAGGGGTGGCTCAATATCCTATTCTGGTTGAATGAAATGACATGAATGATTTGTTTGAGTCAACGGATAACAAAGTGTTCAGCTTCGCGGATAATAGTACGCTTGTTTCCTCTTTTTCGAGGACCAGCCGATTCCATGTGAAACACATATTGGATCAAATGTGCGTTCTCTGAATAGCGGAAAACACGGAAATATATATGGAACAGTAGCATACTTTGACCAATTTTACTCATGTAACGACTGTGATGAGAGAAATTTGCTTTCAACCGAAACACACTTCTAAATTCGAAAAATATACACATATTATTGCCTTCACTGTACATAATAAATTGTCGCATATAAATCATATTTGTAATACTTTGGTTTAGATCTTAAAATCAGTATTGGTGTTCGGAGAATTTAAAGTTCTGGAGCACTCATCAGTAAATCACACATATACTAAAACAGAAAATAACAAATAGTAGTGAAAAGCACATACGTTTTCGAAGAGTGCCAAAAATAAAATAAGTACGTTCACCTTTTTTAATCTTTTCACATCAATTGTAACTGATATTTGATTATATTTGAGAACCTTTTGATGATCCATTAAATGTCAAATAGGGAATAGATAATTTGCTTTTATATCATTTTTTATTTAATAACTTACTAATGAATTTAACTTTTTTTGATGGCCTTGGCTGCTTGGAACGGATTTTAGTTGCCTTCTTGATAGGGGCTGATCTCCGTGAAACTGTTGTTCATTTTATAGGAAACAAAGTAGAAATATAAATTTCAGTTAATTATTTTCACTATTATTAATAATATGATGATTTCCGGCGAACTTAAAACTTTCCACATAAAAGATAATAATAAATACATCGCAAGATAACTGTATCTGACGTAGCTGTTAATTTTGCTTTCATAAATATTAGAAATAGATAAAATTAAAAATAAAATTGTTTTTTAAATTGTTCATAAATTAATTTAAGCCCATTAAATTTATAGTTAATTTCTACAACTATGTGCCATAGAATTCAGAACAGTCTTAAGATTATGAGACGCCGCAGGGCGAGTTTTTTTTTTTTATATCAACGCCAGTTATGCTGAAAAAAGGAGACCAAAAATACCACGGAACACAAGAGAAAAAGTCTTAAGGATCACCTGATAAATGAAGCTAAGAGTTTGGTTCATTTTTTATTCTCTTTACCCTTTTTCGTCTAAAAAAATTGATTCTTAGTTTAACGTAATTTTATTCTTCATTATCAAATCTTAGCTTTCATATATATAGATATGTGTATATTCTATTAGGGATTAACGAATAGAGATCAACGAATTGAAATATGTAGACATTCAAATCTCACAAAAACCTTCGAGGGCTGCGTGCGGGGCATTACCATCCGAACGCAGATCTAATCTCTTGCCCATTGAAGACATGGAAGGCGGTAAGCGTTCCACTAGAAAAGCAAACACCGAAGGTAATAGATGACGTCGCGTGTTAGTATTTGCATCATGGTCCTCGCCAATATATGACACTAAGACTTAAAAGGCGAACAGCAAGGCACCAAAGATCCCCTCAAAAAATGTAACCGAGGAGGAAATAATTCGGAAACCCCAATTGAAAAATATATTTGTGGTTCTCTATACCACATGGAGAACCAACCCACAATTCCATACTTTATTTCGACCGCTTTCAGCGTGTCATTTCTAGCCATTCACCTTATAAGCTACTCCACCTGTAAAACATGTTAAACGGACGCATAGTTAAACTCATTTTCCTATGCAGATAATGCATAATTGAGTTTAGCTACCTTTTTGCCATACGGCAACCTCATTTCGCTAACCCATGAGATTTCCACAGGAAATCGATCATGTCGGTTAGCAACGGCATAGTCTGATCAAACGACGCGGTTGCTTAATCTTGCCACCGCTGGGGAAATTATCAAAGCATTTAAGTTAGTTCCCATGATCAGATTTCCCTAGTCAAGTCGGCGTCCTTTTTACTTTCTCTAGACTCTTCATTCGCTGGGAAATGCTCTCTTTTCGCAGGTGAATAGCAGCAGCTTAATTTTCCTCTCCTTCACAGTTCTGTCTTCGTACAGATCAATGTACTCCGAAATCACCATATTCAACGAATTAGGTCAATGGGTGACGCTCAGAACTACATTGACTCATGCACACACAACCAAATCCACCCCGAGATCATCATACGTCGTGTTTCTGTTCTCTCATTCTCCCATGTTCGTTGATTATCAATTGACAGATTATCCACCACACATCGACGGACGTGGCAATGAGAGAGCAGAAGTATGTTCTCTTTTGGTTGTCAAGTGCGAAAAATAAAATTACCCAACTTCATCCCTTTTGCATACAGTCGATTAACAACCTTCGCCAGGAGTAGGTCGTTGCCAAGGTAACTAGTCACGTAAAAATAGCGGGATTGCTGTCCAAACCAATAAACATCTTTAATGGACTCCAACAAGGGGACAGTCTGGCCTGCCTCCTCTTCAACCTGGCGTTGGAGAAAGCAATCCGTGACTCTGGCCTTACAACAAGAGGGACTATTGTCACCAAGTCCAGCCAGATACTTGCCTACGCAGATGACATCGACATCATCGGTAGAACCGAATCGGCGGTACAGGAACTCTTCACCCAGATCGAGCAGGCGGCACAAAAACTGGGACTGCACATTAATGAGGGAAAAACCAAGTACATGGTGGCAACTTCTGCGGAGAGAAGACCTAACGTTCGTCAAACTATCAGGGTAGTGGAGCACGAATTTGAAATAGTGCAATCCTTTAACTACCTTGGGTCAATAGTATCAGCCGATAACAATATGGAAGAAGAAATACACGAACGGCTGATCAAATCCAACAAAGCCTACTATGGTCTATCAAGGCTTTTTAAATCCCGAAATTTATCCAGAACATCCAAGCTACTACTGTACAAGACCATGGTCTTACCAGTACTCATGTATGGATCCGAGACCTGGGTGCTTAATAAAAGGCACTCTGAACTCTTGGCCGCGTTCGAGAGAAAGGTCTTAAGGAGAATTGTTGGCCCCGTATGTGAGGGCCTTGATAGTTTGACAAATGTTAGGTCTTCTCTTCGCAGAAGTTGCCACCATGTACTTAGTTTTTCCCTCATTAATATGCAGTCCCAGTTTTTGTGCCGCCTGCTCGATCTGGGTGAAGGATTCCTGTACCGCCGATTCGGTTCTACCGATGATGCCGATGTCATCTGCGTAGGCAACTATCTGGCTGGACTTGGTGACAAAAGTCCCTCTAGTTGTAATGCTGGAGTCGCGGATGGCTTTCTCCAACGCCAGGTTGAAGAGGAGGTACCCAGACCACCCCCTTGTCGGAGTCCATTAAAGATGTTTATTGTTTTGGAGGCTAATAACCTTGCCCAGAAAAACAAATTATTATGGAAAATTTAACAAGCCTCATACTTGTTAAATAAGGCCAAGACCGGATGCCGGTTGTAGTGCCGATGATGATGACGATCAACAGTTCTGGTGGTTGAATGGGAAATAAAGAGCTGGATGTCAAAGTCGGTAGAATAACAGTGTCATCAGCCAGCTTACATAGACTTAGCTTTCCTAGAATTATGGTAGTATAAGATTTAAGTTAAGTTCTTTTAGATAAAAAAAAGTTAAATTTTAAGGGAAAAAAACAATCGACACAAAGTTTTCATAATTTTTCTTTGTCATACAAATAGTCATAAATACAGCCACAAACAAAGTTCTGTTGCCGAAAGGCAAATTATACAATAGTCATGTTATATTTAGCTTAGAGCGTCTGCGTAAAACCAGTAAGTTATAATATAAGATAATTAAGCTAGAGTTTAACCTTTTTCGTCTAGCATGTAATTTAGAAACTAAGAATATAAAAAGAAAATAAAAAAATGTCAAAATGGAAATGAGAGAAAAGGTATACCGGACACCCTTTGGTTTCCGGAGAGGGTACTCCTCGACTCAACCTCTTCCTAAGCTCCGCGCCGAAATTGACGCGAACCTAGAGAGTAAAAACTGTACAGCGACATGTACCCTCGACGTATAAAAAGCATTCGAGAGTGTCTGAAGAGAAGGGCTGGTAAATTTGCCTCTTATTGTGGACTTGTTGCTATGAAAACCATATTAGCGGTCGTTAAGGACGTCACTTGCTTCAAGATATTTCTATCAAAGTTTATTCATCCAAAAGGGTCTCCTATTGTCGACAGCCACAGCTGTAGCACCCATTCCGACAACAGGTTTCCTCACCATTTTCAACCGTCAGGCTTATTTATGGGATTCATTTTGAATCAATATTTTTCCTACAATTGTCCGACGATACTGTGCTTTGACCACTTGAGAGTATCACAAAAGTCATGTTACTCGTATTATAAACAAATACATCGTGCCGTAACATTTACGTAACAGAACATTTTTTGAACGAAAGTATTGTAAGTGGTTATAGGAATGGAATATATGTGATGTGACAATCTACTACAAAACAAATTATCATGGAAATTTTAACAAGCGACAGGACTTGCTAAATAAGATCAAGACCGGTTCCCTGCCGATGATGATGATGAATCTACTTCTAATGGTCTGGGTCTGATCAAGTGTTCACATAAGTTAAGAACCTATTACCGTTGTGATATCGTTTGCTGAAAAACACCCAAATGAATATCAAATGTCAGGTCTATTCTTACAATATTGTTCGCATTCAAATAATGTTGATGCCTCGATTCCTCATTAAGTCACGTCCACTGGTTATCATTTTATAACATGCTACTGTTCTATACATCTTACAGATCCCCTGTTACGTTTTGTTTTTTCCACAATAGCATTCACATCACAGCACACATACTACCCTGCGGTAGCCTTTAAATTCGCATCTAGTTAAATTGTTCTCTAACGATGGTATTTTTAACTTCTGGAATTGCGGTCCTTAGAGGTACTGACCTCGTTTTCCTAATCCCTCTTCTCTTTTTACGTTTCCTATTAAGCCGTTCTCTCTTGGCTCCTCCCCCATGAATACTCAACTCCGTGCCACGGTAATCCAAATAAATTATAACCAACTTTCACAAAAACTACTTGAAAGCCGACGATTCATACAATCCAACGGCATGGAAAAACCTTTCATTGCGAATTTTTTGTCGTATTCTTTTTTATAATTTTTTTTCCCAACATTACAACATACCACAAGGACTTCCCCTGCGATGAGAAGGACCTACTTTAATCATAAAAGGAAAGGTATACTTCCGTTCTAAGTTTCAAATTGCTACAATGGTTTCTCCTTCGTGGGCTGGGAGTTGAATACTCTTCGTTAATGCTTCAACAAATTATTTAATTTCTAAATCTGAAATCCTAGAGGATCTATTTTCCCAGGCCAGAGAAATGTTATTCGAGATATCTGCCGACAACAAAATAATTTAAACTTGATTAGAGCTTCACTCGAGCGTTATGATGATAGCGGCGCACGTTATCCTTGTTATCCAAGACGAACTGAGGTTTTAATTTTCTAATTTAAATCCAGGTGCACCTTGAATTTCCCTCTCACATCATGACATGATGGTTTCCTACGTTCCTTCGTAATTTCGTCGAAGTTAGATGCGGAGATGGGCAGGGAAGTTGAAGGTGATATATTCGAAAGGAATATAAGGGTTGTTCTAGGTATCCGTCTTCAAAACAAAGATACTTCCTTAGCATTATCGGCAAAAAACATAGGTGGGTAATAAAAACAGGTAATCACGATGTTAAAAAGAAGACCAACAAAAAAAAAAAAAATCATACACAACCAAGGAAGAAATACTTCTATCAACTAGGGGAAATTGCAAATGGAAGGGGGAGAGGACTGTGTAGTAAGAGAAGCTTGATTGCTTGCCTGTTTACTCGACACACAAACTCCGTTCCAGAATCAATCTCCATTGTTTTAGATAGGTTTTTGTAATTTTCTAGATAAGACCGCTGTCAGAGCCTTCATTGTTATTCCCTCATCAAACCATCCTTGAAATCTACTGATATGTGGTTACCTGTAGTCTGCGAAGGATACAGGTTCATCGGCAGTGAAGACACTTTGTATCGTCCCAACCGTTGTTTGACGTCTGCTCTAAGGCATGGTATAGCTCGAACTATGTTTACGAGGATCTGTTTATTTGTCGATGAGTAAACAAGGATTCATACCTAATACGTGTGTGTAGTCATATGTGTACAAGTATGTAGACGTTTTGGATAACGCCCGGCTATATTGAGGTGTCTGGCATTGTATTTTGCAAATGTTCACTTCCTGTATACTTTCCGATAGTACAAGATATTTATTTGAAAGATGAATTTATGTACATCACGTTTCAGTATAGCTATGTGTTACCTTTATCGAAGTGATGAAACTACCACTTTCAATGATCATTGTTTTCCTGCAAGGGGCAGCTTTGTTAAATTTAAAGGGCCTATAGGGGAGACTCTTCAAGATGCCATTGTCTTGTCTAGAAGTAATTTACCAGCGAGTGTCAGCAATATGGATGAGGCCATCAGATGCCCATAAGGGATTAAAGTGATAGCATCTCCCTTATATTTGGTGCGTGGTTAGAAAAGAAGACAACAGAGTATTCTCCATCCAAAGGTATGAGACGTGACAAAGATATCTACTCGAGATACAGACTCGCACTAAAGGTCTATAATCAAAATATGTACTGCAATGTTAACAGATGTGTCCTTCTAAAGGTTGGAATACTTGACGTAGTTGAGAGCTGTGCATTGACCTGTGATAGGCACGGTACACGATGATGTGCAATAAAGGCGAGGGCTCTTATATTAGGCTACACAAAAATAATAGATTCACTGATGTCCTTTTAAAGGTGAAGGAAAACGAAAATTTATTGTTTTTCGAATTTTTGTTGCTTTCGTTGAGATCGACCGTGGAAATCACAGGAGAGATTTGAACGCTAAGGATGAATCAACCTGAAATACAAGGTGGCTACAACCGTTTGTTGGACTGGAAAACGTTGGTTTCCATGTTAGTATACACAAAGACTGGATATATGTTCATTGATGGTCCATTTGGCGGGTAGTTGAGGGATTTCATCGATCTGATTGACGGTATATGCAGTGAAAATTTGGAAGGATGCGATACATCGACAGAGTTCAGTTGATGGTGGTGTGGGGGTTCTGTAAGCCATTTCCCAAGAACCACCCATTCCCTTTCACCTGTCTCCCATTTCCCAAGCAAGTCTTTCTACTTACTTGCAATGGGGCAGCCTAAGCTCCCCTGCTGCATCTCCCACCTGAATGCAATATGGCATGCATATTGGCGAATTGTTCTGGTTCATGATACTTGAACCATTCACCACCCTCCTATCGACTCAGCTTGTCAATAATTATAATCGATAAATACAGCCAGCGTACCTGTTGACACAGCTGTAGCCGATATTCTTTCCACAGTTCACAATTGTATATCGCGCCTATACCCTTAGGTCCGCGACGGTTGCGAGAATTCACCGTTATCGGCTATCAACCGATCATGGAATTTGGGCATGGATATGATCATTGTGTAAACAATCTTACCCATGCCATGCCCTGTGATGACCCACCAGCAAATCAAAGCAAACACACAGTACCTCACTGCGTATGTTTTGTTTACTAACTGCTGGTCCATGGTTTCCCTGGGTGAGACGTTTGCTTGCACATCTGCAGGTCAAATCCCTCATCACCATACCCATACACCAGCACATTAACCTAACCATATAGCCATCGTCGGCAAGATTTCTGTTGACTTAATGCCAACAAAATATCTTCCTTTCTAAAGCAAACATAACCCAAATCTCCGGTTAAACCAGCATCACCAGTATTTAACGCCTACAACGGCATTTCCCTTGAACTCATAGATAAATACCATGACGATCCCATGCACCACCGGCAGACCACGAAGGTTGTACATCTCATCATTTGACCCTTGAAATAGCGTTTTTGTTTACTTTGAAGCAAAAACCTATTTCGTTCTCAGGCGTGGGTCATCGATGATTTATGACCACATTGCCCGTAGCCCCCGATGCTCGTACATTTGTTTGATCAGGTGTCGGCCGATCGTTGTCTGTGTTGCAGGCAAAAGGGGCATTGAACGCGCCCCTATGCAGCATTTGGGAAATCCTCCTATTGAACCCTTTCCTTGATCACCATTGGCCGCTGCCAAGTTGATCTGGGTCGCTCCTCCCACATCGATGTGATCCACCACCGTTGAATATGACGGATGTGGATTGCATCGAGGAGTCAGATTTCTATCACCACAGCGGGCGGTCGCGCCGCTTAACGTTACGTTTTTACCTGTCGCGTTACAAAGTAGTCAAGTTCTTAACACGGTCAAGATACGCGATTCCAGAGTGCGAGTTGTGGTACAGTGTTTCTTTTTTAATCGACAAGTCAAGAAATCCGTTGTTCTTTTTAAGTGAACTTTGTATTAAAACTTACAACGATCCTGAAGGAGAGCAGGCGTTATCGCAAAGGATTAAGTGATTAACATTCTGAACTCCCAGTTTTAAGCGCATGTGCCGATGCTATATTGTAGATAAAAATAAAGAACACCTGAGTAACACGTGAGTTTTCATTTGGCTGTTTGCTTGGAGTGCGTTTTATTGGTGGACAATTGACAGTGAAACAAACGGTAAGTGTTGGGGAGTTGATAGGATCTAGTGCCCATGTCTGGTACATATATAACTCCCCACATTGGTGACCCCTGTGAGAACACGCTGTTCTGCACAGTTGCGCGAGAAAAATCTACCCTATAGTGGTAACACCTATGATAGAGTGGAAGCAGAGTCCGTTGATATAGCCCCAAATACTTTTACGAAAAACAGAATAATGACCACCAACAGTTACGTATTCATGTCGTCCACAAAACGTGCGCTAGCCCCACAAAATTAGAAGCAAATATAACAAAAACATGCATAATACAGTTTTCGAAGGGATTGACCAGGTACAGGAATTTATTGTGGGATGAACAAAAGCCACCTATTGACAATATGCGCGTTTTCTAGTAAACGAATAAGTAGAGCTCACCATACTATTACCACAAAAAAAAAGCTTGAGTCTGAGTAGTGGACAAAAGATTGTTTATAAAAATGAGGAACAGGACAGGTGAAAGTGGAGAACCCCGAGGAACACCAGCATATAATGCTGGAAACATTTGCACATTTGAAAGTCACCTCCTTAAACATTGGCAAGAAGAATACATACTGCAGAGTGGGCAAAGGGTCAGTAATATACATCACCCTCATTTGCATGCGACTCATACGGACAGCTATATGGCAACTTAACTATGCCAACAGTCAACAACCCATAATAGTTGAATTGAATTTGGTAAAAATAACGAGAACCACCTCAACGTGCAAATAGGCCCTAAATAGTGTTACATGAAAAGCAATGTAAATCCCCCTCCCCCCTCCACCCTTTTTTCCATCTAATTTAATTACGCAGATCCGCGTCCTTATCCCATAATAGACACGTATCATACCCAGAAAACAACATTATCCCACGCCTCAATAGCACATTTCATTTTACATTTCTCATAATTGAAAATATTTTTCCCTAACCGAATCCCAACCCAAAAAAACCATTTTTCATGTTTAAACTTTCCATCGTGCATACCATGTACAAGCCTTTCAAAAGGAATAGTCATAATTCAAGTGGAAAAAGTACATACAAACCTTTTCCACCCTTTCCTAACTCACAAATGTCGTAATTCTTCCCCCAAAGGAATTATAAAATTCTCTTAACGAGGACATGAATTAATTTTCACACATATTTCTAGGCACACTGAGCCTTGCCAGAAAATTTGCCGTTACTCTACCATTGTACCTGACGATTCATTGGAAACCATTTCCGTTAAAATTCACCCCTGATGATTCACTGGAAGGAGGTTCAGGCCAGCGAGAGCCGACACCAAATTCCAGTGAATCAATAAATGGTAGTGTGTGGGAGCAAATTTGTGTCCCCGTATAAAAAGACACGATAGTATAGTGGTTAGTATACCCGCCTGTCATGCGGGAGACCGGGTTCGATTCCCCGTCGGGGAGCCTCTGGCGCAAGACTAAATGACCTTGCCTGGAAAAAACAACCCATTATGGAAAATTTAACAAGCCTCAGGACTTGCTAAATAAGGCCAAGACCGGTTCACGGTTGTAGTGCCGATGATGATGATAAAAGGACACGAATGAGCAAATTGATCTTCTGGTGTGTAAATTGATTTTCTTTTGTAATTTGATTTGCGTTTAATAAGAACCGTGTGGGCTGTTGAGTTTTGGTAAATTGCGACAAGCTGGTGAAGTAAAATCGGCGGTGTTATAAAATTCGAATCATGTTCGTTGTTGAAAAAAGTTGGCAACAGAAATTATCTCTCGTGTTTTTATAATTCGTTGTAGCGGTGTTTGTAACTAAAACACAGTAAAAACAATCAAATGTAAAAAAGAAGAAAGAACAGAAATTACTTTAAATATTAAACGGGAAACGGAGTTTTGTTAATTTTCTGTCGGACTGTGTGTTCGCGTCTGGCTAAAGGCGAAAAGTGAATAACAACCAAAATAGTTCTCAATAATTGGATGAGAGTTATAAACAATAAAAGAACACACCCAAACCCCGCACACAGGAGAAGGCAACCGAGAAACTCCGGTAGGTACCACACCTCTATCACCACCCCAGCGTGTAACGCAGAAGTAAAAGCGGATAAAACGTGAGTACCCTATTTACTATAATATATTTATTGTGTGCAAATATATTGTGCAACAATTGGCGTAGCCGGGAGGATATGGAGTGGACTTGTGGAAGACACGATAAATCTTCCTTGTTACCAATAATAATCCAGGATTAAGCGGTAAAAGAGGCAACGCAGCACAACATAATTAAAAATGAAAACCGACATAAAACCAACAGTGAGTACCCATCTTATATATATCTTTTACCTTATTGTACTATATTGTAACAATGGAAAGACAGCGCATTCGACGAAGGTCCCTTTGAAGTTGTTGTGAGGTCCTGCAATCCAACAAACGAAAGAAGTGCGGTGCAAATAGTCCACCAGTTACTAGAGATTGTGTACACTAACTGAGATGCAACACTGCCTAGACGGAGACCCGCAGATGGAAGACACCCATGGTCCTAGTGGCGAATGAAATTAAAGCACTAAGAACAAAAGAACACCAAGATCTAGGCCGCAAACCTACAATAGTGATAGGTTGCGAAGATTACGATGGGCCGGATATGTGGCGAGAATTGGCAACGATAGAACCGTGCGTAGAATTCTTGACGGAATATCAACGGGAAAGAGACCAGTAGGACGGCCGCGACGGAGATGGGAGGACAATGTAAGGTTTGACCTTGAGGAGATCGGATTAGATGGTCAAGCATGGAAGGAGAGTACACAGGACAGGGAAAGATGGCGTAGCCGAGTCAGTGAGGTCATAAACTTCCGGGTTCCTATAGGCCAATGAATAGTAATAAGAAGATAGTGCTTACAATCTTGGCGTATGATACAAGAGAAGAGCTCACTTCCATGAACACCTTGATAACTTAAAAAATGCGTGATGGAAAGGTGGCTATTAAAAATAGCAAGGCAAGATGTTTCAGAAACATCTACGTACTGGCTAACCCCTGAAGCACCGCATGGTTATGGCACAGAGTCACAAAACCCCTATATAACTTGTCCCCATGATGCTTTCAAGAGTAGAGAATCTCTTTCTTCGGAAACGCAACACAGAGTGGAATGTTGTAGTACACTCAGACACTCGGGCCATTCCAGGGCTGTTGACCGAAGAGATTCTATACCATGCAAAAGAATAGGTGACAAAAAAGCTCCTGGGTGTGAAAAGATTCCAAACATAGCAGTGAAAGCAGCACTGAAAACGAGACCGGCGGCAGTCCAAGCCGCGATGTACAAATACCTGGAAGAAGAGATGTTTACTGATGGAAAGCCCATCATTATATCATCCAGTATACGTCCTGGAAACAATTGGAAAATCCTGGAGAATATTATATATGTTGGATTATTCGCCATAGCGAAAGCATCGATGTGCTATCGTATCATCAACATGGCTTCAGGAAGTCGTGACCGGCAACCGACACAATCAAGACGGTAATTGATATGGCAATAAAAGAAACATCGAAAAGGACAAATATATACTAGTTGGAGGTAAAATGTAACACTTCCAGACCAATAGAACACGAGCTTAAGTTTAGTGGGGCTAACCACCTCATTTATTGGGTTAATTCAAGCAACGTAATTACCTACATCTAAAGTATAAATAAGTTACAAACTAGAGAGCTAAAGAACTATCTTAACTAGGCTTAACCTGAGGTAAGCAGGACAAATTAAGAAGGCACGAGGAAGGGCGAGAGCTGGGGGTAGGTTATAGTAAAGTGTAGAAGCGCCGCTTTTAAGATTGGTGGCGAGAATGGTTTAGGAGGTGGTGCCTGAGAGTATGGGTAGAGAGGTCGAAGTCGAAGAAGGTGGAATTGGATGTGACATTCTCAGCATCCGCGAAAGGGGTTCGTTCAGACCATAAGAGGTCCGATGGGAGGGAATTTGGAGAATCCGGCGATTACGCGTATTTCGAGGGCTTAAGGGGGTAGGCACAGTCGATCGAGCCGGAGAGCACCCGATGAATGAATATTATGTCAGCCATGAACCTGCGCTCCTCAAGGATTCTGAGTTTGATTAATTTGAGTCGGTTAATGTACGGGGGAAGGATTAAGGGGTGTTCCCATCCTAGCCCTCGGAGAGCGAACCGAAGGAAGCGACGTTGAAGGTATGAGAGTTTAAGGTAAGCGATATGGGGTACCCGGCGGATCTACGTTTATGATTGACGAACTGGAAGAAGGCTTTGGGGTCATTTTTGAGTTTGGTCTGATTTTTGGTAAGATAGTTGCGATAAAGGGTGTTGAAAAGTTCCGTGAATTGGAGGCAACAGCCAAGAAAGCTGGAGTAGTCAGGTATAGTTAGATTCCGAGACAAGATGAGCCATAACTTATTCCTTTTATTACGCAGGGAGCGAAACTGGTGATTGTACCATGAAGAGGAAGAGGTTGATGTTCTTTGTCTATAGTGGGGAACAAACTGGGAAATAGAGTAAAGGATTTCTGGATATATGTGGGCGATGGTGTGGCGTTTGTAACAGATACACACACAATACACAACCAAATAGTTAAGGACACCGAACGAAAATCGACTAAGAAAATGCATCAGAGCCGTATACGATAGCGATAGCATAACAATTCCACATCAGTTGAGTGTACTTGAGTTTAGAAATCGAATTCCTACAAGCGGCAGTGGCCTGATGTGTTGAGCATTGGTTACATTTTTAGTGATTCTAACTGTCATAGCGTCAGTTCGATTCACACGTTCTTCACTATCGTCGCAATACGCTATAATGGTATCTTCATCGGATAGGTGATCGTAGTTGAACGAAAGGGGGCCTAGGGCCTAGATGAGGGGAAAGTTAGTTTAATGGAAATCGTAGGCGTAGTGATTGGAGGGGAGGACGGAGTGGACTCGGAAGGTCACAGGAAGAGAGGTGTGATGGTGGTCTATAGATGTGAGGACGAAGAGAGTGAGTGAGACGGATGTATTGATAGGGTCTGTTGTAAAGATGTCTAAGAGGTCTAACTGCCTAGACAAGAGGTTTCGAAGGTTGCTGACCCGACAGAGGCAAGAATCATCTAGTTGATCAATGAAGATACATTCCTTGGCCGAGGTGGGGTGGGCGGTGAGGTGTGAATGATCTTCAGAGAAAAACCGCATTGAGTTGTGGAAGATTACAATCTCCGAAGACGATGATGTCGTCCTCGCAATTCCTCAGCTCGATTATATGGTCGATAGCAATAAGAGCTAGCTCGTAAACTTCAATAGGCTGGGATGGCAAGATATAGAAGCACCTGACGAAGATTGATTTACGAGGAAGAGTGATTTTGTCAGTCACAACGTCCAGTTTGAAGGAGGTAGGCAAAGCGACAAGTGAAGTCGTGGACAGCGATGAGCACTCCTCGGCTGGGAGAAAAGTCTGATTGAGGTGGCCGTCGCAGAAGATGGTGCACGTGAGGGGAAACACTTTCTGGTTATGAATGGATTAAGTTCGTTTCACTTAAAGTGTGTTAAAATGTCGACTTAAAGTAAGAGTTAAAATGTCTGCAGCTGGGGCATGGGAGTTTTTCAGAATGGATTGGGTCTTTGAGGGAAGACTTCTTACATTCTGATAATAGACGGTAAGGAGTGTTATACTGTCGGTTTTGGGAGGGGTTTAGGGAAGGTGGGGGGACATCATTTCCTCGTCAGTGGTTACAATAAGCGGATGTCTAAAACATATAACTTTGTGGAATTCGTTTCAAATGGAGCGATCAATTTCTTTAAAGCTTACGAAATAACCTATATAAAAAACTGGAAGCTCTGGAATTAAGTCATCTTGCCTCCCAATCCTCATAAGCGTGTCGTTCAGGTTCTAAACGAGCTAAGTCTATCTATTTACGCAGACAACATGAATGTATCTTTAGAATAATATCATAATTCGCTGATGGCACCCGGTGACAAACTTGTGGAGGCTGGGGACGTCAGTGGGTAAACCTTCCCATTGAATAGAGAGTTTGCCACCGGTTTTAGTTTTGTCTTCATAGCTGATAGAATCACATTTGTCGTGGAGATATGCTAGAAAAAGACGAATATTTTCAAATGTGTTTCGGTCTCTAAGTTTGGACAGTGCGTAGCGGCAATCAGATGTTTGGGAGGTGAGCTATGTGATTTTTACCGTGGGGGGTAGACGGCGTCAAAAACGGGTTGAGAACGATGGCCCGGGCGGGGGAGGGGGGGGTCCAAGGAGGGGGAACACAATGAGTTAACAGCGTAAGGGGCCGATGGACCTTTAAAATCACCCCAATCGTAGATGTTTTGTAAAGGTGGAATTGCAACTACCACCTTACGCAGTTTTTGTCAGGGCACGGTGTATGGAAAATATATAAACATTTTGAACACGAGAGTGTACGTATCGTGTTCCCAATCCGAAGATGAGGAGGAGGATGTTGAACATCTTATTTTTATATGCAGCCGTTTCGTTCAATTGACAAACAACCTCCAGGGGCCAAAGTATTTCGTTGATTTTATGATGCGGTTAGAAGAGTGTTGGACTGAAATTTGTACTCTACTAACCCTAATGCAGAATAACCTGGGTGAACTCAAAAGAGCAAGACTTGCAGTGACATATAGCAATAGAAGACTAGCATAAAGATCAATAAGCCCGGTAAAGAAAAACCAAGTCAGTCCCGCGAGGAAAGTGGTGGGAAATGCAATGGTGTGTTTTAGTTCGTGGGCATAGTGCTCTAATATACTGTCTAACACTGTGAATCGTGTGTGCTAAAGGTTCGGGTCAATGTGATCTTTAGAAAATTACACAATACACAACAAACAAAGAATTGCACCAGAAAGCACAGATGTTGCACTGGTTTACACGAAATTCTCTCGCAACACCTTGACACAAAATACTACCACCGGTCCGGAGTGAGATGTATATTGATACCCAGATGTCCATATTGGATAAGTAAAACCATTCCTATATATAAATGTTATGCCCATTTAGCAATTACGCAACCGCATCTCAGCTGAATCCCAACCTACAACTTCTCCGTGATGGTCTGGACATTCCCGTACTATTAAGACGCATGTTTACATAATAAAGCTAAGGTAATGATATTTCAGAGACACAATAGGTGCGTAAAGATTCGTCATGTCTGCAGAAAATGTTCTCTTAGCGATACAATTCGTCTTGTAAATGCGTAATTTCATGCTCTTTTAAAAAAAGAAAAGGTTTCAGTTTTATTATTTGAAAAACATGTTCCATTGTTTGTAATACTTCTTACTTTCTATTTACAGAATTTGTCGTTCTTTCCGTTCCACCTGAAGGACATCTAAATGCCGTGCTACATTATTAGGTCTGATCTGCAATAATTTACCTTACGGACATTGCTTTATACTTCCTGTACTCAGCTTGAGGGTGTCATTATTCCTAAGTCTCAGTCGACGTTTTCTGTAGATAGGGTAAGCCACTAAACGACCAAACCATTTGACTTGTCTTAGAATAATTATTATTTGATTTCTTTCTCGCAGGATGAAAAATGACAGAATAAAGAATTAATCCAGTATCTAAGACCACGCACATTTAGTATCTTTAATACATTTGTGTTTTTGTTTTATATACGTTATACGAGACTTTGGATGCCCGGAAAATAAGAAAAAAAGGGGAAAAAAAAAAGAAAACGGCGATTTCCATGTCGGTGACGAGAGATGTCCTCTGAAAACATTAATAATCAATCAGTAGTGTCACAAAATGTCCCACTCACTGATCCTAAATTATTTGCGACATCAAATGTCATCATTTTCCTGGTCGTCATTACTCCCCTCTTTACCATTCGATTCCATCCCTAAAAAAGCCATTTCTGCGGAGTTACCAAGCCACCATTTATCTTTTACAATGGCAAAGTAACTTTCTGAAGAGGCAGAGATTAGCTTCATTGTTAACAAGGATAACACACAACAGGCGGGTGAAATAACGTAATGGAACAACAGGTTGCGGAGAAGACACAAGGGTAATGTGCGTGTTGATTTGGCGGATTGTAGCCATCAATCATACTTAAAGGGGTGATTATTTGGACAATGAAAAGGCAAGAACCTTAAAAGGTAACTTGAAACCAGAGATTGAAGGATAATTTGCCAATGATGGGGTTGAAGATATACACTACGATACAAAAAACAAGTGTTACAGCTTACTGTTTATTTGCGCACAACTTTCGTTGAGAAGTTAGGAATTAATAGCATCAGTGTTTTCGACTTAATTAGGTTGTCAAGTCAAGGTAAAACGGATTTATTTATTAATCTTATTAAGGCATCAATTGCTTGGAAGTTAAAGTGTAGATTAAGATGGAAAGAAAGCTCCTCAGAAATAATGAAATCACGTCAAAGGTCTAGTGAATAATGCTTTTTATTTGTTAGATTAAAGTTGATCAGTTTACATGGGATATTGATTTGTTAGTGAACTGTTTCACAGAGATGTCTGGACTTTTTTATACAGTTGAACTAAAAAATGGAGGAAAAAGAATAATATAATCATTTTTCTTTCATAATATTGTTGTATGTTACAAATTTTAATGGATTTATTATAATCAGCAGTTACACGAAAATTTGAATACCATAATCATGGTGTATAGATTTTAGTACGAGGTGTTACGTGGTAACCTCCCCCCATCACCATTAGCCCTCCATGCGGGGAAAAGGAATAAATTTTAATTACATTAACCTACGTGTTTAAAGTTGTCCAAAGGTAAAGAAAAACATATAGCCCACAATCCACATCTTGGATTGGCATTCGTTGCAAGCAAATGCACGAACCTACATTCGTTAGGTTGTGGATTCCGAGGAAACAGTTGCGGCGGGTTTTTCTTCGGAGAGGTGGCGAAAAATGGGGAGAGTGAGCAGTTGAGTTCAAAAAACAACGTGTGTAGAGGTAGAGTCTTAATCATGGCTCACGCCGATTAAAAAGGAATAAAGGAAAAAATCGAGAAAGAAAAACGATACGAGAAAGTTTCGGTTAACGGAAAGAAGAGTCTTAAATAAATAAAACCTAAAAATAGTGTAAAAAACGTTATGTATATAGTATTAAAATAAGTTAAATCATTGTTTGAGTAAAACGCGTTATATGTAAAGTATTATTTAATAAATTGAATATTTGTTCATGTCGGAACCGTTATCTTTGTTCATTGTTCGGGCTTGAATTACCTCAAAAATTGGAACCGGGAGCCGGTGAATCTTGGCTCGGCAGCGATTTACCAAGCGATGCAGCTGCGTAACCCGTGATGGAGAGAGCCGTTGGATCCCTGTGCGCGAACTGAGGATGACGATAGAACCCAGGTAAACAGTAAATATTCCTAACTTTCCATCCACAGGAAATTTAAAAGCTATTCGGCGGCTGTTGGGTGGTGATTGGAAGCCGTTAACTGTAAACGTCGACCCAACGCCACAACGGTTTCGGTACATTACAATTGGCATTACCCCTATCCGTTACAATTAGTACAGCTGATTTAACTTGTCCGCTGCCGCAACACCATTCGATGCAAAAACCTTACTATTGGTTTGCAACAGGCTATCGACAATTTTAAACGTTTCAATTATTTATCACATATAAATTGTAACAACTGGCGCAAAATTGCAAGGCACACATATCAATTGTAACAGACGGCAGTTTGATAAGTCAGTGACTGTTTGAATAAAAGATATTTTTTTCGGCAAATAAGCATTTTAATTTTCAACATGGTCTCCTTTTAGCTCGATATATTTAGTTCAGCGTTTTTCCAATTTTTTTATTCCTCCCAAATAATAGGTTTGGTTATTATCCCCGCCTGTCACACGGGAGACCGGGGTTTGATTCCCCGTCGGGGAGTCTCCGGCGCAAGACTAATGACCTTGCCCGGAAGAAAAAACAAACCATTATGGAAAATTTAACAAGCCTCGTGACTTGTTAAATAAGGCCAAGACCGGCACCCGGTTGTAGTGCCGATGATGATGATGAAATAATAGGTTTCCTCAAAGCTTTCAAAAAACGCGTTGGTTTCTGTGATGACCTCTTCATTTGACCCAAATATTTTACCCACCAGGCCTACAGGTTTGGAAACAGGAAAGGTGGCTAAATCTGAAGAATATGCCTTACGGAGTAGCAGTTCGTAGCCCAATTTATGGATTTTGCTTGATTATGCGAGAATGAGAAAACAACTGCAACCCAGGCCAAAAATGTATAATACTCTGGAAATGTCGATGGCGTTGGTTTTTATTATTAATCACTGTTGGTGAGGCATTTACGCCGACACGAACTTCCAGGAAGAGCAAGGCAGCAGCTGCACACCGATTGCAAAAAACTACTCAAGAGAAAAGGGCACACATCTATAGGAACACCTGGGCAATTGAGTATTGTCATGTTATGCTTTTTGTCTGACTTCTCATGGTGCCAGTACTTTGGCGCGTGCCGTGCGGTATTTTGTTTCATGGTCGTAGGTTTTAATTTCATCATCATCAGCGGCTCTACAACCGGGATCCGGTCTGGGCATTATTTAGTAAGTCTTTCCACTAATATCCGGTCCATATCCGAAAAATTGTCCATAATAATGTTTTTAAGTAATCCATAGTAATGTTTTTCCGGGCAAGGTTATTAGCTTAGCGCCAGGGGTTTTAATTTGCCATCCGGTATATATTATGGAAAATGCGTTTCTGTTTTAATGGGTACACTACATAACTATATATACCCATCTGACTCGGAAATAGTCATAGAAGTTGTGAACATGTGGGATATTTTTTTACTTGTGGCCTTTAAAAACAATTGTTTTTAGCTTCCCTAACTCGTAAACGTCCCAACCCCACTCGCTGTAATTCAACAAGACCCCCACCCAAAACTTCTCATCAACATGGCATTTTACCAAGCCGCAGTCGATCCGCCAAACCCGCTATCACGTCCGACTCCATTCTCTCCCCTAAAGCTATCAATCGGCTTAAGTTTACTCCCAATCCCAACTACACTCTTCGTACTGCCCGCCACAAAACCATACTACCGCCATCCCGACCCAATCAAGACAACTTTGTTGCGCCCAATACACAGAAAAGCGATTACCCCTCTTGTAAAAATTTGTAAATTTTATTTTTCGTTAAAAAGAACTGACTGACGCAGTGATGTCTTAACTCGCGCGCAGCTGAACGACGAAAACAAGCATATGTTACACGCAACGTCTACCCTCCTCTAACACTCACCCTTTTGGGGGCCATCCCCCAACCATTAACAGGATTCACCTTCATGTGAAGGCCCATATGTTGAATAATCCAAATAAACATATTCAACCCAATGAGTACCTGTAAAAGTGCATTAGATACAAAATGCATATACGGGCGAATCATGGAATCCAGATACCACATCTGGGAAAAATCCATGACGGCACAAAGAAAATAATGTGCTACTCAAAACAAAGAACAATTCCATGGTAACGAAGCAATAAGGTATACAAAATATCTCTGCCACCGTAGACCATAAATGAACAATACAAGGTTCTAAGAATTGTATACACGCATCCACATAATCAGGTCTCGCAGATCATAAACATTTTCAATGTTTGTGATTTTCAGGAAATGTACTGGGAAGCATACCTCGTGTATCAAAAAAGATCTATTGTGTGTAAACAATAGATGCATCCTTCGGTCTGCGCGATCGAAAGAGAGATAAGAGTGTGTGTGTGTATGAAGGTCGTCCGGTTTGGACGTTCTATCAGAGAGTCTAAGTCAAACCATAGCCCAAAACGGACGTAACAAATAAAGTCCGTCGTGATTTAAATTTGATTTAAACAAGAGAGCGTAAAACGCCGATTGCTGGAAGTTAAACGTGTTGAGTGCGGGCCGTGCAATTAAACCATTTTTTTATGATTACATCGTATGTAATAGAATTGTGTCCGTGTTGTGCTTTTATAACTAATTATAGAATTTTAAGTAATTAAAATTAAACTAATGTGTGTTCAAATTAAATTGTGTGTATCTGAACAAGACAAGCGTGTTTTATTTTCAATGTGTATACATCTAATAAAAAAGAGTGGTTAAAGTGTATTGTGAATGTTACGTACAGTGTAGCAAACATATTCGTAACACATCCATACATCCACCTATATTTTCACATCTAGTACTGACCTAGTCCCTTTAAAATTGAAAATAATGTTTACAGTTGCGTTTTCATTTAGTAGATTATGTTGACCTAAAATATCGTCAAGTGCGCGAACAGCATTTTTATTTCATCGCCCATTTTGGTAATCATCATCATCGTCATCGCCACTACAACAAAACAAAACATACGCAGTGAGGTACTGTGTGTTTTGCCATGCCCAAATTTCATGATCGGTTGATAGCCGATAACGGGGAATTCTCGCAACCGTTGCGGACCTAAGGGTATAGGCGCGATATATAAATGTGAGCTGTGGAAAGAATATCGGCTACAGCTGTGTCAACAGGTACGCTGGCTGTATTTGTCGATCATAATTGCTGACAAGCTGAGTCGATAGGAGGGTGGTGAATGGTTCAAGTATCATCATCATCATCATCGACACTACAACCGGGAACTGGTCTTGGCCTTATTTAGCAAGTCCTGAGGCTTGTTAAATTTCCATAATGATTTGTTTTTTCCGGGCAAGGTCATTAGTCTTGCGCCAGGGGCTCCCCGACGGGGAATCGAACCCTGGTCTCCCGGGTGACAGACGGGTATACTAACCACCATACTATAGAGGAGCCCAATTTGGTAATACGCTTCAGTAACTTTGACACGTTCTTGGATTACTAATCTTTCCTTAGTTGAAATTGTCAAAGACTGAGCTTGTCAAGGGCGACTGTGGGGGTTCTCTATACCACATGGAGAACCAACCCACAATGCCAACCAATCTCGACCGCACGTCACCCTATCCTAACCTGTAAACATGCAAAACAATCCTAATATGCAAGCACATCCAGCCCGAACTCGCCAGAATTCATCTCCCAATCTGCAATAAAAAAACATTTTCCAAACTCCCAACAGAATATATTCTAATCATCCCCACATACATTTTCCCAAAATTGCTTCGGTCAATATCTTATCTAAACGATATTCCTTGCTTGCACCCAAGCAATTCCAATTTTCTCCGAAAACCACTTCGGTTCATTTCCTCCTTAAATTATACTTCCCGCTTGCGACCAAGCGGCAGCCAATTTTCCACGAAACGATCACAACAACCAGGGCCCTTGATCATACTTGGCTATGCCGCCAAACCAATTTCCCAGTATACACAACCAACGAATCCAACTCAGCTTATACGGCCAGGATTCGCTGGAACTGAATTCCTATGCAAGCATAGCAATTCTACTCGAAATTAGAATAGATTTTTTTTCCATTTCATCAGTCGCTTTCCAACGACCAAGGGAGTCGGTCGTGTCCGCCATCCACCGTACCTTTTGCACGGTACGGTGCGTACCCACAAAGTATCTACGCGAGTCCCCCGTTAATCCAGTACTGGTGGATTCTCCACTCCACATAAACCTTCTGTTAAACGCGCATCAAGAGTGCTCTTAAGAAACATTCACGCTTGGGTCGTGTAATCGCCCCTTAGTGAAGAATCAATGTAAAACCCGCGGCGACAACAGAAACGTGTTCATAAACATAACAAACAGTATCGCGAAAGGAATCCTCGAAGTCTTAAGTTTCTTTTATAAATTACCAATTGTGAACTCTCAAAGTACTTGGCTTAAGATACATTAAAATAAAAATCATTTGGATCGGGAGTAACAGCGTGTTTTATTCCTACTATTTTCTCCGGTGTGATCGGTATATCGTCCATCACTGGCGTCAGGTAAACAGTGCCCGAGTGAACCAATCGATGTTGGGGACAGGAGCGAACCCTGTGCCGTACGCCAGCAGCACATCCTCCTCATAACCCCCACAGGACGATTTCGGAGACGCTACAACCATGAGTAGTACGCGATCTACCTTGAAGCTTATGTTGTGAGAAAACTCCTTTGTGGCAGGGTGTTTGGAAGGAGACAGCGCGGCGGACCTTGTCTGTGATGAAGGGATGGCGTAGACCAGGACGCCCAGAGTCTGAGAGTGCCAAATGACTTGAAATCGGGACCGGTGGAGAGACTTGTTAAAAAAGGCCACGACCGGATCCCGGTTGTAGTGCCGATGATGATGATGAGCTTGTCAAGTGGAATAATTAGTGTCAAACATTTGTTGATTTGAGTCCCATTGGCATTTAATATCTTTCCCTCTAATTGGGACACCCTTTACATTCATGTAAGTTATATAAATAAATGAATTTAAAAGATTCTGTAAAAGTATTGTTCATACATTTTTTTTTCTCCTTGTGCTGTCTTTTTCTCAGGTTAGCCATACATGAAATTAAAAAAAAACTTGTCAACTGACATTTTCACATATAATTATCGATATACTTGACGTGTATTATTTCCCATTCTTTCGAGTAATGTTTTTTCTTAAGCCACTACATATTTTCGAACTCAGAACTGTCCAAAATTTTTTCAAAGTGATAGTTAAATATAAAAGCTAAATTCAGAAACTCCATACGACAGAAAAAAATTCATCAACAGTGATTTACGACCAAAAGATACAGGATTTATTACATTGTCAACCAAATGACAGTTTGAGGCAATATAAAAACACCCTATTCGTCAAATGGTCCATTGAAAATCCTAAATCAATAGACCTCTTTAAAAAAATCATACCATCGTCCTTAAGCCTAGGGGTAGCGTGATGCACGCCTCTCATCTATCAGCACGTATAAAATGAAGCATTCGTCCTCGTACAATTCCAAATTTCCGGTAATACTCTACTAACGGCACGTTCTTTTTTTCTCCTTTCATGTAAATTAGATTTGTCGCATCGTTGTCAATGATCCGATGTGACACAAATTTCGATTTGCATTTATCCAGACACCCCATCAGGACAACTTTTTGTAATAAAAGATCTCTCCCATAAACTTTCAAAAGGGAAACCAGCAATTTCTCTCAGCTAAAACTCAATTCTGCAACTTTATTGCGACACTTGGTCCCTTCTCAAATGGTAGTTCAAAAGGGAAAAGATGTGAGATACCACACATACTAAAGACAAATGTTTCGCAAAAGAAAAATGTCCAATTTCCGTCTGGTCTTACGTAGTCCTAGTCCTAATTCTAGTCGGCCCATTATTCCGCCAACCACACGTTTTGCTCCATCATGACCATTCACATGGACCACTGGTACAGAATAGCGAAATAATAACGAAAAATTCCATTTCTACGTGACGACGTGAATCCTACTCCCACACAAATAACACCAAAACAAAGCACAGGGAGGTATAATCCACCCGGACGGGTTTGACTTCTGCCCGAGGCCAAGACAAAGCGACAAAAGTGTGATAAAGAGAGGAATGACTTTTTTCTTCTTTGTAGCGTGGTCCTTTGGGTCAGGAATGCGTCCATATAAAGTTTGCCCATCAAGGAATTCCTACACGGTCACTCTTTTGCCATCTGTTGTGCCATTTTGACTTGGTATGCGCTACAATATACAGACATTCATTCCTCGGAGCTCCGTTCGTTTTTCTGCTTCCAATTTTTCATTTTTATTAACACGGCTGGGGGAAGCGTGAAAGGAATTAACATTATTCTAAGATAATGTATGAAGGACCTTTCTTTTCTAGTAAATTTTCTCTTTTATGCCCAATTCACAACTCAGGAGAAATGAAAATCACCGAAAAAATGTGTTCGCAATCAAAGAAAGAGGAGGCTGGGCGTTCTTCATCAACATCATCACCATTGTCATGTATATTACGAGTAAGAGTGTCCTTTGTTTCCGAGCTTGACGAGTTTCTGCTTTTTTTTGCTTCTTTTTTTCTGTCTGATTTTTTTTGTCAGGATCTGTAAGTAACCTTGATTTTTATTCTTTCTTTTCTGTAATTTATGACGTGAAAAGTGGAAATGAAAAGCTTCAAAACAGGATATGTTAAGGCTTGTCACATGTAGAGCTTAAGTGAAATGTCGTTAAGGACAATCGCAGTTCCTTTTCATCGCGAGTATATTCATTCTTATGGATTTGACAGTCAATTCTTCATTTTGACAACTTAATCTGTGGAGATGTCGAACGTTGGTTGATTAGGAAATCTTGAAATATATCCTCTTTTAGAAAGAACGCACAGGATATCCCAACTTCTGACGGTTTTTTTCTGGCTTCGGTATAATATCACTAATCCTAAATGTATGACAGGACGTTATGAGCACAGGGAATAGACGAGGATAGAGATGAATGCGAAAAAGAGTAGATAGACAGATGGATACATAATCTGACCGAGGGATGTGCCCCTACCGGATGATATCTCGATGAAGGATAACCAACTTAAGTGCAGTCGAATCGGTTTAAACCATGTTTCACAGAAAATTTTTTGGCAAACCGTTTTTAAATTTAATGCTTTTCATTTTTATTGAAGAAGAACCCATTGCTTTCACTTAACACAATTTTTATTTTTTCGAGTGTCAAGGCTTGACATGAAAATTATTTTTATTATTATTATTATTTATTGGCCTGTAGGAACCCGGATGTTCATGATCTCACCGACTTGGCTTCGCCACCGTTCCCTGTCCTGTGCACTCTCCTTCCGCCGTCGACCATCCGGTCCGATCTCCTCGCGGCCCAATCTAACATTGTCCTCCCATCTCCGTCGCGGCCGTCCTGTCGGTCTTTTTCCCGTTAGTTTACCGTCAAGAATTCTATGCACGGTTCTATCATCGCCCATTCGCGCTACGTGCCCGGCCCATCTTAATCTTCGCGACTTGATTACTCTCACTATTGTCGGTTTGCGGTATAGCTCTTGCAATTTGTGGTTGTGGAGTTTCCTCCATTGTCCTGACTCCTCGTCATATTTACCGCCAAATATACCCCTTAAAACTTTATTCTCGAATACGCGGAATTTGTTCTCTTCCCGTTTTGTGAGAGCCCACATTTCGCATCCGGATAGAGCAATCGGCATGATTATGGTTCTATAGACACGGAGCTTTATATTACGTGATAGTAGTTTGGATTTCAATAGTTTACTGGCTGCATGCCAACTAGCGTTGCCGGAGTGTAGTCTTTTGTTAATTTCCTTCGACGTTTCGTTTCTGGTCGTCAGTATCGTTCCCAGATATTTAAATTCTTTGACATTTTCAAACATCTTGCCCCTGACGTTTATATGTGTTCTCTGAGGTCCACCTGCTCTCGCCGTAATCATGTATTTTGTTTTGTCTTCATTTATTTCTAGGTCCACCTCTTCTACTGCTTGCATGATTTCACAGTTTTTACTTATCATCATCATCATCATCATCGGCACTACAACCTGGAGCCGGTCTTGGCCTTATTTAGCAAGTCCTGAGGCTTGTTAAATTTTCCATAATGATTGGTTTTTTTTTTCCGGGCAAGGTCATTAGTCTTGCGCCAGAGGCTCCCCGACGAGGAATCGAACCCCGGTCTCGCGCGTGACAGGCGGGTATACTAACCAGGAGGAGGAGCTTGTTTTTACTTATAGTTTCGAGATTTTCGGCCAGAACGGCGATGTCATCCGCATACGCGAACACTTGTGTGACCTCGTTCAGGGATGATCCGGCCGTGTTGTCGTCTTGTCCCTTTCTGATAACATACTTGAGGACTAGGTTAAAAAGGCATGGCGAGAGGCCATCCTCCTGTTTTAGTTCGTCCCGGATTTCATATGGTTCTGATAGGTGGTTTTCTATTCTAACTCGCCCTTTGTTTTCGTTCATGCAAATTTGAATGAGGGAGGCATATTTTTTCGGGATCCCCAGCTCAACCACAATATGGTAGAGTTATAGCCTTTGAAATAATAGTGAAGAAGATCGTGTGATTCGAACTGACGCTATGACAACTCGAATCACGAAAAAAATTTTACCTAAGCGTTACACACCAGGCTACTGACCGTGTTTAGAATTTGATTTCCAAACTCGACTATATTCCACTGGTGTGAATTTTTTTTTTTTTATTTATCGCTTGGTATACGGTTCTGATGTATTTTTCTTATTCGATTTTTCGTTCGGTGTTCTTCACTATTTTTGCTTGTGAATTGTGTGTGTATCTGTTAGAATCGCTACAGAGTCTTTGCCTTGCGACAGAGTCGTAGGCTTTTTTGAAATCAACGAACAGTTGGTGAACCGTCTCTCCGTATTCCCACTTCTTTTCCAGCAGTTGCCTTATTGTGAACATCTGGTCGCTTGTTGACCGGTTTCGAAGGAATCCGCATTGGTAGTCTTCCAATATTTCTTCTGCGTACGGTGTGATTCTTACCAGTATGAGATTTGTTAATATTTTGTATGTGGTCGGGAGCAATGATATTCCTCTATTGAGGTTTTCCATTCTTCCGGAATGACTTCCTTGTCCCATATTGTTTTAACCAGTTGGTGGATCTTTCGAGCGGTTGTCTCTCCTCCACCACGCTTCGCAAGCTCTGCCGGTATGCAATCGACTCCGGGAGCCTTGTTGTTTTTCAGTCGATTTATCGCGTCTACAACTTCGTCGAAAGAGGGCTCTGGGATCCGGGGGCTCGGCTGTATGTACGCCTGATGCGTTTATTTGTGGTTGCTGGGTGCGCACATTGAGCAGGTTTTCAAGGTACTCCTTCCATATTGTCACGATCGTTTTTGTTTCTGTCACCAGACCAGAAGGAGCGCGAACCAGTTGAGCACTGAAGGAGCTTATTGATCAGACTGTCGTTGTGAGACCTCTTTGCGGTATCAATGGGCTGGTTGCACTCGTTTCTGAATCTAACAAAATTCGTTCTGCTAACATCGGTGGGATTGGAGCGCTATTGCTTAAAAGCGCTATTTTTTGCCGCTGTAATCAGCTCGCATTTTTGATCAAACCAAGGTTTATCAGACGAACTTCGTTTGATGGAATGTGGAATATACATCTCCATCCCCAGAAGAATAATCTCTGATATCGACTTCGCGCAAGCGTTCACATCGGAATTTCCGAAGCACACCTCGGACCATGGAAAGGATGCGAAGAAATCTCGCAAATCGTCCCAGTTAGCTGCCCCATACTTCCATACATGGCGAAGCTGCCTAGGCCGGTTATTCGCTTGATATGCAAGTGCTTGCGCGACAGAGACCAATCAGTGATCTGAGTTTCCCAGTGGCGCAGAAACCTCTGCAGTATACTTGTCTAACAACTTTAACCAAGCTTTAAGAAAGCCAATGACTGTTCACCACAATTTTTATTGAAGGTTGAGCATTGGTTCAATCTTTTAGTAATTCTGACCGTCACAGCGTCGGTTCGAACCACACGTTCTTCACTATTGTCGCAAACGCCATAAACTCACATAATAACATTGGTACAGTGCGAATTTGAAACCCTCGAGTCAAACAGACACCCATTGCCATTATTTGTCTAACAACTTTAATCGATCTTTAAGAAAACCAAAAAAGAAGAGTCTCAGGCAGTGACTAAAAGTTATACAAGCCGTGGTTGTGGGTGAACCAATCCATCAATTTTCAAACCAAAGGTGTAGTTGATGAACATTTTAATTTCTTCCACCATTCATAAGCTAGTTCGAAATGTAATCAACTACAATAACAGAGCTTATACGTAGTAATCTCTAATGTCTTCCCAAAATACATCCAACAAACTCTTGAACGGAAATTTCATATCTGACAAGAACACCCTCCAAATCGCTAGTTGATGCGTCCTCTTATCAATGTTGACCTTCTTAGATCGCCCAATGTGACCAATAGCGCCGGACCGAGGGCTTGAAGAATAATAACAAAAAACTTAAAAAAAATTGTATTATTGAATTACTTACGGGATTTGGGATGGAACACAACGCACACACATCCGCTCCGGCACATGGCAATGGTGTTGATGTCCTTCTTGTCTATTCCTTTTTGCATTAATGAACTGCTGGCGCTGAGCAAATTTGCCTTTAAAGTAGTTTTTTCCGACTTGCCTTCGGGCAGGGTCGGAAAGATTTAAATAAAATTTCTATAAACCTCCACCTCCTAATATCGAAGATGCTTATCTATGCTCTTGTATTTCTGTAGAATATTTACCACTTGTGTTTTATGGTATTTTTCTGACAGCAGAAGCACTCTTTATACTCCCTGCTCTTCATTTTAACTACAAAACAGGACGAATTGATTTGACTTGCTTTATAATGACCAGGTTTTTTTTGTGCTTTCTTTCGTCCCTTATCGTGCTAATCTAAATTTCCTAAAATTCGGATTGGATTAAAATAGCAACGCAAGTAGATTTATGGACAAGCAAACATTTCTTTCGGATTTAAAATCTTTAATATTATTTGAGGGTTTGAAACAGGTGCATTTGATGTTCATATTTTCCTGTTACGCAATCTTAGACAACTGCTGCCCTTTTTACCTCGTATAAAAAAACACGAGCAACTCAGCAATCGTGTCTGCTTTCATTTTTGTGATCTATTTCCCAAAAGATTTTCCACACCATTATTTCAACGGGTTATTCTGGGCTGCCTTGAGAGATTCTAGTTAGAAGGACACTCGTCAGCAAGCTGAATTCAGAATAAAGGACGCCGTTTATAGCTGAGGGAGGATGTGATGACCCATCAAAGCAAAGGATGACATATTTTGAGTTGATCGTTACTCCCACCAGGAATACGCCAATAAAATTTGCTTTTTCCCTTTTTCGTGAATGCTCAAAGGCATCCTAGGATATTCGCCCGCTGGATGATTACATGGTTTCATATCTGTGTTTAAGCTGACACAGGGAATTTGTCATGCTGATTGCCAGAGCGTAACGACACTGGCAGAGGAATAATGACCAAATGTGGTGACATTGTTGATATGTTTGCTAAAAGAGATGTTGTACTATATTTTAGGTTGGACCTCGGGGATTGTTAGCAGAATTGTATTCAAAAGCTTTATTTGTTGCTTTATGCACGGCTGGCAGATTTCCTAACAATTACGACATGGGATAGGCAATAATTGTCTAGAGAATAATTGGCATATTTTGTATTCTAAGCAAGGAGGAATGTTGCTGCAAAGCTTCTGTTCATAAGCGAACCGGATTAAATTTAATGTGCGCAAAATTATCAGAAAAATGATCCGAAGTTACAAGGTCCACCGGGGTTTTAAACACTAATATAGTTATAGAAAGAAGTAGAACAAGATTGGTAGCAAAATCAATTGTATGTTCAGTTCTACTTAGTAGTTTTCACTATTCACTGTTAATGGCGTTTACGATGCGCTATCGAAAGTAGTTGTACCCATACTTGTAAATATACGGAATCAAGGAATATTGATATTGCGGATACGCAATAAGATTTAGTGAGAATTGCCTCGGGCAGTTCTATTACAATCAAGATTTGCCAGTTGGTAGTTGATAACGGGTGGTCGGTGACACCAAAAAAAGAACACAAAGATCAGCCCTCTGCTGGACTTATCTCATATAAGATCTTAAAGTCCGAGAAACGTCCGTCGAGGAATGTTCCTGTCAAAGAATCGGGCATGTACAACGGAGAACCCCGAGACCTGATATGAAGTGTTGGACATGCAGCGAAGTCGGCCACATCGCTGTTGACTGTAGGAAACGTCGACGAATAAATAAAACATCAAGTGAGAGTTGTTGTTGATGCGCTAATCATAAGAGGAGACTATCAACGGACCAACCTGAGGTGAAGAAGCACATTGTACCTGTCAGAGTACTAAATGCGTCCGAGGAGCCGATCGCAATAAGAAAAGGAGAGTTAATCGCTGAATGTACACCCGTATCAATGATGAGCTCAATTCAGCAAGGGAAGGTGCATAATAACGCCGATGTTCTATCAAGAAGACCATGTAGGCCAGATTGTAAACATTGTCATAGAGCGGAAGAGAAAGAAGAGGCATACGACCTGCGAAATGTACAAGTAGAAGTACTAGATGGGTGGACGAGTGATACTATACGCGCAGCGCAACTTCAGGATGAAGATATGTCGCTAATCCTGGAACACAAAGAAAAGAACGAGCGGCCAACTTGGAACAATATTTCCGACAAGAGTGGAACATTTATGGCATATTGGGCAGAATGGAATTCCTTGCTGGTGGAAGATGGAATTCTAGAGCGTAAATGGGAAGCCGCGGACGGAAAATCCCATCGAATGCAGATTCTAGTCCCACTATCAAAAGTGAAGGATGTACTAACAGAAATGCACGACGGGGCCTCCGGAGGACATCTGAGAGTTAATAAGACACTTTCAAAATTACGATCTCGATTCTACTGGCTTCACATGAGAGATGACGTCGAGTCTTGGTGTAGGAAGTGCACAACTTGCACTGCGACCAAAGGACCAACAGCAAAACCAAGGAGCGCTATGAGGCAGAACAACGTGGGCGCCCCTTTCGAGCGAATTGCGATTGATATCTCGGGACCATTTCCAAAAACCAACGACAACAACAAATACATGTTGGTCATCATGGATTACTTCAGCAAGTGGGTGGAAGTCCTTCTAATTCCAAACCAAGAAGCAACAACCGTCATTGAGCAGCTTATCAATAATTGGATCAGCAGATATGGAGTTCCCTGTGAACTTCATTCCGATCAAGGCCGAAACTTCGAATCACAGATATTTCAAGGCATTTGTGCGGCACTGGGCGTAAGGAAAACCAGGACCACACCTTTACATCCGCAGTCAGACGGAATGGTCGAAAGGTTCAACCGAACAATGAAAGAGTACTTATCGAAGGTCGTTAGTGATCACCAACGAGATTGGGACAAATATGTATAAACCTTTCTCATGAGCTATAGATCGGCTAATCACGATACGACTAGCCATTCTCCAGCAAGAATTATGTTTGGACGAGAGATACGATTACCATCCGATCTGCGATTCGGAATACCTCCAGACGCCATAAGACCGAAGACTACGTAGTCGAATGGAGAAATCGCCTCGACGAGATTCATCATTTGGTTCGAAAGCCAATCAAGGTATCAAGTGACAGGATGAAAACAAGGTACGACGTTCGAGCCAACGCATCCGGATTTAATGCAGGCGATAACGTGTGGCTTTATAACCCTCATCGGCAAAAAGAGGGGTCCCCGAAGTTGCAGCAACATTGGGAAGGACCGTATAAGGTTCTCACAAGAGTTAACGATGTTGTCAATAGGATTCAGCGAAGACCGAACGCCAAGATGAAAGTGGTACATCGTGACCGACTGGCGACTTTTGTTAACTCAGAGGACCCGTGAACTTAGATCGGGACGAACTAATCTAGGCGGAGGGTAGTGTGACGCATATGACAATCAGTACTAGAATATTCTAGAAAGTCTAAAACAAAGTACAAGAATATTCTAGAAACTACTGGAAAACTGGAGACTATGAACAGTAGAAAATTCGAGGCTATGTAACGGACGGAAACGAAACACCGAATCAGAATGAGGAAACGGTATAAATACGTCGCACGTAGATCGAGTAACAAGATGAAAGTAAGAAGTAGTAAGCAGTCAAAGGCGCGATAAGTACGGAAGCGATAAGTCAAGAAATCGTTAAGTGTACGGTAAAAGTAACGGACTAATAAAATGTTACATTAATTTAAAATCGATATAACGGTTCTTATTTATTCAAAATAATTAATCCAGCAAACAATACTATAAAATCTGACATTTCATGTCAGCCTCAAAAAGTCAGCACTTCTACGAAAAAGGAATATTTGACCTCGTATCGCGTTGGAAGAATGTCATATACGATCGACGGAAAATTTACGGAAAAATAATCATCATCATCATCATCGGCACTACAACCGGGAGCCGGTCTTGGCCTAATTTAGCAAGCCCTGAGTCTTGTTAAATTTTCCATAATGATTTTTTTTTTCCGGGCCAGGGTATTAGTCTTGCGCCAGAGGCTCCTTAGCGGGGAATCGAACCCCGGTCTCCCGCGTGACAGGCGGGTATACTAACCACTATACTATCGAGGAGCCACGGAAAAATAATACTGGCTTTTAAATTTTTAATATAAAATTGGACATATCATGTGGTACACACCCATACCTTAGTTTTTGAGTTAGTGGATACGTTTATATGAATAGCGCTTGTATTGGGCTGAATGAGTGAGGATTTTAGCCTCACTAAAATCCTTAACCCATCCTGATTCCCACTTCCAAGCTTCCGGCCTATTGTCGCCCTACCCCGTCGCCACCCCCGTAATTTCCCTCTTTAAATTATTTTTGTTAATCGCTAGTTTTTAAGTTAGTTAGTAAGCTTATTTTTATATTTTTATATCGCCTGTACTAAGCGTACTAAATAAGGATTCTGCCCTCAACAATTTCAAAAAAAAAAAATAAATAAATAAATAAATAAATAAATAAATACGCAACACTTTGTTTTCGATTGTTTTTGGCGTGCCGTTTTCGGTAATGACTCACCTTTGACACGATATTCGCCCGATCAATCGGTTGTTTTCAAGTCATATGCGTAGATTCAAGTGTCATCTCCCATAATAATTCAATTTCAATTTTATTTGGTAGATAATTACATTTATGGTATATTTTACAACTAGTACTTAAGAGATTTAGGATAGCAATTCCTTTACAACTATAATCTTAAATCTATATAATGACAATAGCACAATTTTAATGAATAACAAATATTAAATTAAGGGAAAACTACAATAAAAAACCCTTATTTGAATCTTTAGACTAATATTGCACGGGCTTCCGGTTATTTTATATAGTAATGACCTCGATATAATTTTCATAGACAGAGTACATATGTAGTGATTTAGGATAACGCTAGACAGGAAACGAACAATTGACGAAGAAGTTTTGATTGATTTTGTCAATAAGGAACTCTACTGGTTTAACGTTAGCGTTTTCATGTAGTTCATGTGTCGAATAATGCCATGGCAAATTCAGCAACATTTTCAATATTTTATTTTGACACCTTTGCAATTTTATTTTGTGTGTGCGAGCACTATTACACCATACAGGGGCCCCGTACAGGAGTACGAGGGTTGCCTCTTATGTTTCGGGATTTGGCAACCCTAGTGTTGCAATCCGGCAATTGACAGCTCTGTCGTAAAGTTGAACATTTTTGAGGTTATACGCACTCAGAACGTTTTGACATACGAGCGCTATTTGTGTTGTTTACAGTAAATTAAAAGATTCATCTCGGCCCAAAAATGGAATCAACATTTTCGTGCGATTATTTTTTACAACTTTCGGCGTGGATTAACTCAGCAACAGTGCATGGATGAACTTAATTCAATTTTTGGCGATGAAGCTCCATCAAGGAGCAGTGTTTATCGATGGTATGGTGAATTCAATCGTGGTCGTAGTTCACTCCAAGATGATTTTCGTGAAGGTCGTCCAAAATCAGGTGTTGTTCCGAAAACCATTGATGCTGTGCGCGAACTGATATTGGAAGATCGTCATGTGACCTATCGTGAGATTGAGACAACCTTAGGCGTTAGTGGGACCAGCATACATTCAATATTGCATAAACATTTGACTGTCAAAAAAATTTGTTCGCGTTGGATCCCACACAATTTGTCAATCGCCCAAAAAAAGGCTCGTGTCAATTGGTCGAAAGAAATGCTCAAAAAATACGGTCGCGGTGCTTCAAAACACGTCTATGACATCGAGACAGGTGATGAATCGTGGATTTACGCGTATGAGCCCGAAAGTAAACAGCAGTCGACTGTCTGGGTGTTTCAAGATGAGCCAAATCCAACAAAAGTTGTTCGCGCACGAAGCACTTCCAAGCAAATGGTCGCCTGTTTTTTCGGAAAAACTGGAGATGTCGCAACCGTACCACTAGAACAACCCAGAACAGTCAATTCTGAGTGGTACACAACCATTTGTTTGCCAGTTGTCTTCAAAGAAATCAGGAAAACCAACCCCCGAAGACGGATCACTCTTCACCACGACAATGCGAGCTCTCACACATCGGCTGCGACAACTGCATTTTTGGGCACCCAAAACATCGATTTGATGGGTCATCCGCCGTATAGTCCTGACTTGGCACCGAATGACTTCTTTTTACTCCCGTACGTAAAAAACAAACTGAGAGGTCAACGTTTTTCGACACCGGAAGAAGCGGTTGCTGCATTCAGAATGCATGTGTTGGAGATACCTCAATCAGAGTGGCAAAAGTGCTTCGACAATTGGTTCAAACGCATGCAAAAGTGTATAGATCTTCATATATCAAAATATTAAAAACAATAAAGTGATTTTCGATGATCAATATTTTTTTTTGTTCTCTAATCCCGAAATATAAAAGGCGACCCTCGTATAGCTTGAAAAATGGTTTTATTACACCATACAGGGGTCCCGTACAGGAGTATCACTTGAAAAATGGTTCTAAGTATTATAATTTTATTTTCGATGCTAAGCTTTGACTTTCTATACACTAATGGATACATAACTCTTACGAATTTGTTTATTTTGTCAATTGTGGTAGTGATGTGTTTTTGAAAGATAAGTTTTTTATCTAGAATAATAGCTAGATATCTACAGTCTTCGGACCAATCAATATCAACTGCACACATACTGAGTTTAGTGCCATTTGGTAGGTAGCAGAGTTTCCTACATCTCGAAAACCAGACAGCTTGTGTTTTATTACCATCGATTTTTATTTTCCATTTCCTGTAATATACTGCTACTTTGTCAAGAGTTGCTTGCAAAGAGTTGTAGACATTAGTGAATAAGGCACCCGAAGAGAAAATGGCCGTATCATCGGCAAACATAGCTACCTGAATGTTTTCACCTAGACATGGTAAATCTGCGACAAACAATGTGAATAATATGGGACCAAGGATTGCGCCTTGGTGTACACCATAGTGGATTTGGTGAGTAGAGGATATGTCGGTTCCTATACTCACAACATATTTTCTCGAACGAAGAAAGCTCTGGATAATTTTGATAAGCGGCATTGGCAGCTTAAGTTTTAGTAGCTTATAAATCAAGGTATCGTGCCATACCGTATCAAAGGCTTTTGCGATGTCTAGAAGAACCAGTCCCGTTGACTCGTTGTCGATGAATTTTCCAGCTATGTGGTTTTTAATGCGCAAGACTTGGTGGATTGTGCTGTGACCACTACGGAAACCGAACTGAAAGTTTGGTAAGATGTTATTGTCTTCCACAAAACGATCAATCTTTTCCTTAATGATTTTTTCTAAGAGCTTACTTAGACAGCTAAGTAGACTAATAGGTCTGTAGCTTTCGGGGCTGTTCTTCGGTTTGCCGGGTTTCGGGATAGGTATTACTTTTGCTGTTTTCCAACAGTCCGGAAAACAACAATTCTTAAGACAAGCGTTGAAAATGAAGTTTAAATAGTTACTTGCAGCAGGTGGAAGTGCTTTGATTAATTTGTTGTTAATATTATCGAGACCCGCAGCCTTTTTTGATTTCGATTTTTTAATCAATTCTTTATTTGCTGATATTAGTTGCGTAAGTACTTTCAGCTGGTGTTTGAGAAAGTACATAGATAGTGTTAGCAACTTCAGCTTCAGTATACGCGTCGCTTAGATGCATAGATATGGAGTGATTCTTACTAAACGTGTTAGCAAGCAGGTTCGATTTCTCCACTGAAGAAATAAACAACTTGTCGTGAACTTTAAACGGAGGAATACTGGACCCTCTCTTTTTCATAATTTTTGATATTTTCCAGAACGGTTTGCTTGCTTTGTCAAGAGAGGAAAGGTGTTTATTCCAACACTTGTTCCTATATGTTGAGATTTCGTTTTTAATGATATTATTCAAGACTTTAACATTAACTAGAAAACAATCGATTCTATAACGCAGCCATTTTCTTCTTTCAGAGTTTCGTAGCCTAATCAGATGTAAGATATTTTCAGGAAGCGGTGCCTTATCAACTGGAGCAGTGGAACATTTAGGTATCGCAAGATCGGCCGCTCTATTGATAACAGAAACAACATTGTTACATAGGATATCAACGTGCTCGTTGCAGGGTATAGAATTTAGGCTGGTATCACCTAGAACCAAGTTCGTGTTTATATATGATTTATAACAATTCCAGTTGGCGGCGGAATAGTTATGGTATAAACTGGTACGATTTACAACTACTGTATGATTCACTGTAAGGCTGATCGGAAGGTGGTCTGAACTTAACGCATTTAGAGTTAATGGTACTGTGCAGTAATTTGGAATATTAGTGATATATAGATCAAGAGTTGAGGGGTTCTTGTTAGCACTCGCTGGGATATAGGTGGGGAGAAGTGGATAAAGTATGGAAAAACTTGGGCTGGATTCAGCAACATGTAGTAAAATGTTACCCCAGCTGTTTGCCCTAAGACAATTCCACGACTGATGTCTGCAGTTTAGATCACCACCAATAATTACCTTGTTTCGAGTGTTGACTCTATACAATTTTTGCAGATCCCGCCTAAAATAAGTAGATTTCTCAATGTTTCTATTTCCACCAGGGAAATAGACCGAAAAAAGACTCACCTTGGAGTTATCACTTAATGTTACATCTATACTAATTTCCTCAATTAACTTAAGGTGCAATGAAGTACGCAAGGAATGTTCTATACATTTTTTCACAACAATGGCGACACCTCCACCACTAGCATGTACCCTGTCTAGGCGATAACATATGTAATTTTGATGTGAGAAAGAAATGTCTTATTTGAGCCACGTTTCTGAAACAAGTGCAATGTCAATATTAAAATTTATCAAGAAACTAAAAAATCATTCTTTTTGTTTTTGATGCTTCTCGCATTCCAAGTTATGATGTTAAAAGAGTTTCTTAACATGTTTTTTCCGAGTATATGTACTTAATAACTAACGAAGTAATGACGTTAAATTGGTCAGCTTTAGTTTGACAAGCACTAAGCTTGGTTACAACTTCATTAAGAACAAAGTTTATCTCGCTAAATGAGAACAGGTTATCATTAGTTAAAGTTTCTGACGGATTTTTCTTCGTGTGTGTCGTATCACTGGTGGAAGGTTGCTGGGTTTGATGGAGGCCAGAAGCCCAGGTGGATGAAGGAGGTGGAGGTTGACGCACAGATCGGGGTAGTGGAGGAAAATTATCAATGGATAATCGGTCGGGCACTGGCTGCTGTTTGTCACTCGGAGGCTGTAGGAAGGTTGTATTTCCTGTACCACGTCCGCGTGGGGATAATTTGCGGCGAATGTCTATGTACTGCTTTCGGCTTATGCATTCTGGGTCGGTGGATTTATGTAGCCCACTACAATTTGCACACTTGATGACCTCATTCGTTTTGCAGTCGGATGTTTTATGGTTTCCCGAACATATTGCACAGAAGCTATTTATGTGACAATGCATCGAGCCGTGACCGTAAAGCTGGCAATTGTGACATTGTAAGACCTTACCTGGATAATGTTTTTTAAAGTCCCAGCGAACGATGGTTTTGAACAAGGTAGAGTAGTTCCGTTTTAGTTCGTTTAATTTAACAGTACCGCGTTGAATGTAGACGATGTACAAGTAGTGTTTGTACAGGGCTTTTGTTGACGAATTTATTGTGATGGTTTTAACATCTAGGCACTTAATCCCGAGTGCAATTAGTTCGTTTTTCACTATATCGTTGCTAATCAAGTCTAGTCCGGATAACACTACCTTTAATGGACGATTTCCCTTACGCGAGTGGGTGAAAAACTCACATTTTAACCGTACGAGTTCGGTTCTGATTTTGTTGTATATGTCCATTGTTGGGGCACATATTTTTTGCCCAAGCGAAATGTTTTTGATTAAGTATTTGTCTATCTTAATGTTGCTCAAAATATCACGCACTTTAGCACTAGTTGTTTTTAATACCACAATTGGCGGAACGGTTTCTTTAGAAAGTTCTGCGCACTGTTCGTCATTGGTCGGATCCATTTCAGGAGAGTCTTCCATCAGACTTTGAAGTGGTTGAAAAAAGTTAGTGTTCGAACACATTTTAGATTTTTCTAGAACTATATTGTTCACTTTTGAAAGTTTATCGGGAGGAGTTTGGCCTCCAATAACGGGGTCGTAACGCAACCGTTTGCGCTTAATTTTATTTAACACACGTGGCGCAGGGGCCATAACGTAACCGTTATACCACTTGTTCAAATTTTTGTATGCGGAAAACGAGGCAAAGAAAACAAGATAATGATAATTAAATTGTGATAATTACTGTGAAAATAACGGTTGATTAAGATAAATAGCACGAGCAAAACTGTGAGACAAGTTGTCTGTTTTGAAGTCAGCCAGGTACTCCCCCCATAATAATTCTTTTCATGAACGATTGATATTCATAAATAATCTCCTCACAGATTTTAACGCCACGATCTTTTTCAAAAACATTGAGTGTTTTTGGTATCAAACGGGACTTTGTCGTTTTAGTCCCAATATATCTTTTAAAATGTTGTTGACTGATCCTTTTTAAAATGCCGGAGCATGGAGATGTAGTATCATCAAACTTCCGCCACTTCTTGTACACCAAATCTTTGATTTATTTGACGTGACTTTCATGGGTAGAGATTGGGCACTGTTTGTCTTCAACTCATTCTCAATTTTTTTAAATAAATAGGTTACTCCATTTTAGAATACATGGTTCAAATAAATCCCATTTTGAACAATTTCTAAAATAACAACACCATCATTTAGAAAAACTACGTTGCAAAGACCTTACCATACAATCTGCAACGACAATGACTTTAAATTACAATCTACAGATATTCAAGACCAAAGTGTCTCGACATCTCTCCTTCCTGTTCTTTCGCCGATACTGTGCATTGTCATTCAATGGTATCAAACATTCTCTTTTGCGTGGGCACATTATAAAAAATAATAATAATAAAAATACAATTTTATTTACGGTAATAATTACCTTCTAGGTGAGTGTATATGGACGCATAAGTCTCAACAATGTCGGTGTGCTACGAGTTATCCCACTATATCACTTTACCAAATTATATCCCCGTAAAATCTTAGTGGTTTTTTCTGAGCTTCGTTAATAAGTCCACTTCAAAGAATAATCTACATACTGAAAAACAAGTAACACATTTACAAACTGTCTAAATCCCTAACAACTTGAAACTCGCTCGAACTCACAAGACCATGATAAATTTTCGGTCCGAAACAGAGCAAGGACATGGAAGTGCCCTATGAATATAAATTTTCAAATATTAGAGATCAAAACAAATTCGTTGCACGATTTAGCGACATAAAGTCAAGAAATTTAAATATTAAGGGACTTCTTTAGCCCCATGACCTCGCCTTCATTAACTGAAAAGTTTATTACTTTTTCTTTTTTTTTTGCATTTTGTTTTTTGTATTTGCGTTGACGGCCTGTAACTAAATTTATATATTTCTGAAAAGTTCATTTAAACTCTGCCCCCAACACACAACCACACGATGCCTGTCTGTATGTAAATTATTTACGACTTTGAGCTGGATCAGGAATTTCTGCAGGATATAGAACGAAAATGCTTTTTCCTCGTCCTTTTTGCTGTAGCGGAGATAAAATGGAAACACTCGTTTATTGCTTCAAATATTTAGGTGTGGTGACTCACTGCATTGCGCTGCTGTTCCATTGTAAATTTTTGGTGTAGTAAAATGTTATTGCCCCAACATTAGCAGACATTACCAAAGACAAATGGCTTATAGGGTAAGTGCACATAAACGAATGCCAAAAGAGTAACAATCAGTAGCGTAAATGCATAATGTGACCCATTTAAATGCCCTCTGGTGTTGTGATTGAAATTACTCAGAAAAAGGGTTAGGGATCATATTTTGGTAAACCATAAAACTGTCTAGCACGAAGGGATTACGGTTGTGAATTTAATTCTTAAGTACTTTGTACAGATGCGGAATTTTTAAATTACGAAATAGGCCTACGTTAAGGACCTACTTGGCACATCTGTTGATGTTTTCTCTTAAAATCGGGGTAAAGCGATGGGCGAATGGTGGGTGCTTTCTTCTGTTCCTGGGACCTTTCGTTTATACTTACATCTTCACTGTGTTAATGACAGACACTGAAGTACAAATACGTGCAACGATATATAGAGTGGCCCAAAAGATGTCTTCAATCTGATTGGCTCCTTAAAAAATACGATTGCTGAGAGACGCGCGGAACATATGTCTATAGATGGTCCCATCGTTGGGAATTTAGTCCTGTTTCATGGAAGTGGAGCGTGCTGATTTGCGTGTTATTTTTACAAAAACAATTTTGGAATGTTTGCGCTGCGAAAATTTTGCAATAGTACCAAATTTATAACATTAGAGAACCAGCGAGTACTTAACTTATTAAAACATCGATGCAGGAGTTTGAGGAGACTGATTAATGGAGAAACGAATGGGTTGGCCCAGGTCATAGAGAAATAACCAAATCGTGGAAAACATGTGCCAGACAGTCTGTGAGATTCTGAATCTCTCAGTTCAAAACACCGTAAGCATCTTAAACGTTCCTAAAAGTTCTTTACTTCATATAATGCACAAAATTTGAGCCTTCATCCAGATAACGTATTGTTGGTGCAAGAACTGAAGCCAACTCATGGTGCCCAGAGACACAAATTCGTTAACCAGATGACTGAACGATTTAGGGTGAACAAAAAAATATTTTGGTCATAAGATGCTTTAGGCTCTTAAGAATATCCAAATGACTGATTCTACCGCAACGCCTCGAGCGCATTTTGGGAACACTGCGTGCGTTGTAATTTTGAAGTATGGAAAGGACTGTGGCGTTTCTAACAGATACACACACGATACACAAGCAAATAGTGAAGAACACCGAACGAACATCGAATAAGAAAATGCACCAGAGCCGTATACCATAGCGATAACATAACAATTCCACATCAGTTGAGTGTACTTGAGTTTAGAAATCGAATTCATACACGCGGCAGTGGCCTGATGTGTTGAGCATTGGTTAAATTTTTAGTGCTTCTAACCGTCATAGGGTCGGTTCGAATCACACGTTCTTCACTATCGCCGCAAAAGCTATAGGACTCCCGCCAGAAAAGCTCAGGGAGCAGCACATAGTAAAGGTATACATGGGTGGTCTGAAAAGTTTCCGACCTAACAAAGATACAACAGATTTTTTTCGTAAAATTTATTTTTATTTTTCTACATAGTCTTCTTGTAATTCAGCCTTTTTCTGTGCAAAATAACTGTTTACGAAGGTGACTGCCTCCTCATTTGACGAAAATATCTGTCATCCAAGCGCAATTTTTAGATGAGGGAACAAAACGAAGTCGCTTGGGCCCAGATCTGGCGAGCAAGGCGGATGTTCAAGCAATTCAAACCGTAATTCGTGGATTTTCGCCATGGCAACCGCTAAGGTGTGAGACGGGGTTTTTGGTCTAACTTGAGTAAACGCGGCACGTAACGCGCGGAAAGCTTTATCATGCCCAAATCTTGATTTAATATGGGACAAACACGTTTTTTGGACATTTTCATAGCCTCTGTTATCTCTCACTTTAGTTCGGCGGTCCTCTAGCACAGTTTGGTGAACTTTAGCGATGTTATCGTCAGTTGTTGCAGTTTTTGGACGTCCCGAACGTTCATCGTCTCCCAAACTCTCACGGCCACGTTTAAATTCAGGCCAAAATTTCACTGTGGTAAATGATGGTGCAGAGTCCCCATACACAGAGTCCAACTCATCTTTGATTTGCGTAGGCGTATTGCCTTTCAAAAACAAAAATTTAATGATAGTGTTGTCGCCTTTCACTCAGGGAGCGTTTCTCCTTGTCCTTAAAAGGACGAGGGATCTTTCAAAACCGCTCCTGAGAAGGTTCGTCGCGGTCGCCGCCGTGCTTCCTCAGACCTGAGGAAATAGTAGTGACCGATCGTTCGAGGTACGTTGTGTAACTAATAGCGCCCTTGAGCCGAACCACGCAGCGGCTTCCGTAGTGCAGGTGGTGCTTGTGCGCAGCAAAACTGAAAATATGTTTAATGGGTTTGTACCCTGACTCTACTCGCCAGTTTATGAGTTTGCAGTTAAGACTTAAAGAAAACGATCCAAGTATCCACTGAACTCTTTGTATACGTTTTATTGAGATATTGTCTCGTGAGACTCCCTTGTGATACTCCCTCGCGAGGTCACGATGCATCCCCTTTTTAAACCAAGACAAATCGGGATTTTGTATCCCGAAATGATCGAATTGAACACAAGATCTCGATTTAGATACTTTGTGTGTGGTGCTTAGTGTTTGTTCTCGGGACAAGAATTCGATTTGCTGAATTCTCAGAAAATCTAGGGGCATTGCGCATCGGGCACATCGTGCTAAAGATTGGTTATCACAAGAGATAATTAGATACCCAGTGATCAGTGATCAATCACTAAGCGATGCATATCGTGTGAAAGATTGATTATCACAAGACATAATTAGATACCCAGTGATCGATGATCTGTGACTAAGTCGTGCATATCGTGTGAAAGATTGATCATCACAAGACATAATTACGTGCCCAATGATCTCCGACTGGTGGTCAGGAGTTTCAATTTCTCTGACTGATCATCCACCAGTTTGATGATGGCATCAGGTTGGTGGTTGCCGCGCCGACAGGGATTGGAAGTACTGATGCCTGGTCAAACGTAAACGTGTCTTGGCTAGGGTTCTATTGGATGCCCATCTGACATGAACCATCCGAAGACTATCCAACCCAGATCCACCTTGCCTACCAGAGAATACCTGCATGCTCTGGTTCGCCTAGATCCTCAACGCATATCTCTCTTCCACGTATGTATTCCCATGCCACACGGCACCGACAGTCGGTGCTGGTCAATTTCAGGCTTCGGCAGCGTCGCCTGGTTTCCTATCTGTGACCTAAGACAACGGTCAGACTTCACCTAGTTCCGCTTCAAGTCACCCTCGTATAGCGCCGTTTCTCGATCTCTCAATCAAAGTTGCTCGGTCGATTCAGTACACCTACGCCAACGGTATCTCGTTCTCTTGCTGGCCAGCTACTTATTTCAGTACTACTTCGATCATCCTCGTATACCTAATTGTTAGGGTTCGATGGAATGTCTATTGGCACCTACGCCAATGGTGAGTCTCTACTGCTATCCAGTAATCGTATTATGCGTTTCAGTGATCATGATGGGATCCGTCTGACGTGTACTCCACTCGTTGACGACTCATCCCCTCAACTCTAATTCTTTTCACAGAATTTCACCTGATACAACTTAATTTCAGAGTGGCCAGTAACAGTCGAACTTTACTCCCTTTTAGAAGGGATCCGAAGAAAATTCAATGGGGTTTAGAATAGCTGCAATGTGCACATTCAACGCGCCACAAAGAGAAAGGCAAAAAATACTACACTCTCCCAAAGGTAGTAAAAATGTCCGGCAATTTGTGAAGAACATCACGAGCTGTATTCTCTCATCCATTCCTTCGTTTATCAATAATGGATCAGTCATCTAAGCAATAGAGGCAGCGGACGTACTTGTTACACCTTTCACATCCCACTTAAGGCTACCCGATAGCACATCAGCTCAGTCTCAATTAGAGAACAGATAGCACACCATGAGTGAGACTCTCTTTCGAAGTCATCCTGTTGTCTGAGTACACAAAAAGCTGAAGATTAGCAAATCCGCTGGCTGTGTTGATATTTCGCAAAAAAAAATTTTTTTAAAGATATATTTATTTTACTGATTAATCCCCAAATGTATGGACGTGAATATTCACCCAATTTAGCAAAACAGATCGACGGATGGTACCCTTCTCTTTATCGACCAATAGCACTAACTTCCATTTTGTTGAAGTGGTACTGTTTTGTGAAGTAATATAGAACGTAATTTCGACCAAGATTTTCAAAAGGTTAAAGCAGACGCATCAGACCACCGCCGTATGTATATTAGAAAGTTCGCAACTCGCTACATTAATGCTCTGGTATAAGGATTTGATGACTTTTTTTAACCGATTCCCCCTTGGTTATGTGTTTTCCATTACGGTTGCGTGTGCATAATCAATAAGAATTGTTACAGAGTCACTAATTAACAGTCAACCTTCAAAACATCTAGAAGAAGATACTAGTTTTACAGTGCATCAGCAGCCAAATTAAAAAAATCGGGGGATGAAGAGGTTATTGTAGAAAATAATTAGAGCTACTGTATTTTAGAATTTTTTTTCTGTGTTTACAACACTCACTTCATTAGTTTTATGTGCCACATGTATGCAATCGAATTTTGCTTTTTGAAAAAGAAGATGGCCTATTGTATGGACCAGGATTTGCCGACTAACATAGTGTAAGTATAAGGCAATATTATGTCACTTGAAGCTACTATACCCTGATATTTTTAAACGCGTTTTTCTCGAAACCGCTTTTTTTCAAATCTATTGACACGATATCTCAAGTTCTAATGAACCCATTGACTTGAAATTCGATACACACCTTCTTGATATAACGCTCAATAGTCCCTACCAAGCTTTAAAAAAAAAAGATTTTTTTTTACTGTTTTTAAAAAATTAATAACCGGAAAAAAATGAGAAAAATCAAAATTTTTTTCAAACAGTTGCCATTTAGGAAATTTTTTTTTAATTCTTCGAGGTAGGGACGATTACAACACTTTCACTGATTAAGAATCCATCCATTTTTGTTTTTGTTTTTTTTTGTCAGATAATTAGAAGAGTCAATATCATGTCAATCAGGACGCACGCTTTTGTTTTAAGCCCCCATTTCACCACCGTGGAATTTTGGACATTTTCTACATTTTTGTTTAATTTTTTTTTTATTTTATGTTACAAATAAATATTGGGCAAAAATCCGATAATAAAAATATTTTTCGTTTTTCTTAACACAATTCTAAAAAACATTTAAGTTTGACCCTCTACACTAGAATATTCCCTAAATTACCTTAAAACACTTGAAGAGCCCAGAATTCATGCCGACACACGCTTCATCCCCATGCCGTGGAGTGCTGCTTGCCACTCATAACAAACTCGCTTCGTCTCTAATTGCCATCTCTTCTTCTCCGGATCTTGACTACGTCGCAATAAAAATCGACAAGCGACCTAAGTGTCTTTTCATTATCTGCTTCTATATATCTCCTTCGCGACCCAGCGTGTCATACGAACTCGCAATAGAAGCGGTAGATAACCTAACCGAGTTAAGCACCTCATTAGACGATATGGTCGTTCTTGTGCGATTTAAACCTGATTAAGAATCCATTTTTGTTTTTGTTTTTTTTTCTGTCAGATAATTAGAAGAGTCAATATCATGTCAACGGAAGTTGGCTGACGAACGAGCCTTCTACGTCTCAAACCCCACTAACTCCAAGGATCGTATTTTTATAAACGGTATCACCGACTCATGCCTCCATCAAGTAAGCAATGTCCCAAATCATATGGGGAGACAACTGGACCTCGTGTTCACAACGGACCCACACAAGTTCTCAGTTGCCCCTAGTCTACACGCCCTCTCCAACATTGATAATTACCACCCCCCGCTGCTCTTATCCATATATCTGGATCATGAAACCCAGCCTTCTCTACCTCATGACAGCTTTTCCTACAAATCTAACTTCCGCCTTTTAAATGAGCATCTTAGCAAAACAGCGTTTCGCTTTGATCATTTGGGGGTAGAAGAAACTACTGCCACTCTCTATAAGGAGATCTGCTATGCCCTCGCCCTATATGTCCCCTATTCTCGTCACAGGTCATCGGTTTCATCGCTGGCATGATACAACCGCACACTCCCCGCTCTCAGGAACAAAAGATATAACTTGTGGAACATTTTCCTCAAAACGCGTTGCTTCCAAAACTACTCCAACTATCTGATTTCCTTTTATAAATTTTCCGCGCTCTACAACTCCATCTACACCAACTACCTCACAAGAACACAATCTAATTAGATCAATGATCCCAATTCCTTTTTCCACTTCATAAACTTCAAACGTAAATCTGACGCCTATCCTAACTCCCTTTCTTATGGCGCGACTACTTCAACCGACCCCCTAACTACTGCCAATCTATTCGCTTCGTTTTTCGATAAATCCTTCACAGACATCTCCTTCGAACCCAATCCATCTCACTTCAAAGACTTGCCCGAATTCTCCCTCGGCCCCTTCACCCCTCAAATTATTCAGCGTCACGTAGTTGAGCAGAAATTAAACTTACTCAAAGACGAGTTCAGCCCTGGGCCTGATGGACTGTATTTTTAAAGAAATGTTCCACTTCTCTTTCCTTCCCGATATCAAAGATATTCCACCTATCCCTTTCCCAAGGGATCTTCCCTAGTATTTGGAAATCCTTGAATGTCACCCTCATACATAAAAAGGCACCTAAAAACGATATAAGCAACTACCGTCCCATCGCCAAACTGTCTCATATCTCCAACTGTTCGAAGGAATTCTTTACAACGCGTTATCTTTCGGTTGTAAATCCATCATCTCATCCAAGCAGCATGGTTTCCTTTCGGGCAGGTTTCCTGATCGAGTTCTTATCCCATACTCTCCGTGCCTTTGAGAATGGCAACGAAGTCGATGTGTTCACCACCGATTTCAGCAAGGCCTTTGACAAAATCTCCCATAATCTCATCCCTTTTAAGCTGTCCTCCCTAGGTTTCGAATCCCTATTGATCAAGTGGTTATCTTCTTATCTGAAAGATCGATCCTACCGCGCCAAATTCAGATCCTCCCTGTCCAATATTTTTCTTCCCACGTCAGGGGTTCCGCAAGGCAGTCATGTAGGTCCCCTCCTATTTATCCTTACCATCAATGATGTTGACTCCATTATTAATTACTCATCCATCTCCCTCTATGCAGACGACGCCAAACTCTACAAAACGATTATCTCTCCTCTCGAATCCTCACTTCTCCAAACGGACCTCGACAGCTTCTCAACTTGGTGCCGTAATAACTGCCTTGAACCCAACGTTGTCAAATGTCACTCCATCGCGTTCCCCTGCCCCCCCCCCCCCCCCCCCCCCACGTCCCTACTTCCTGCTAAACCAGCAGATATCATCTGTACCCCCGATACGCGACCTCGGGATCTTATTTGACAGGGAGCTTAGCTTCATCCCGCATATTAATGATATCATTCTTAAGGCCAACTCTGTCCTTGGGTTTGTGAAACGCTGGTCTAAGGAATCCTCTAATCCTTACGTTTCCCGTTCTCTCTACATAGCCTTCGTCCGCCCCCTTCTTGAATACGCCGGTCAGGGCTGGTCTCCATACTACTCGTCCCATGTCCGCAGAATCGAGAGCGTGGAACGTCTTTTTCTGCGTTTTGCCCTCCGCGGACTGAACTGGGCGAATCCACGGATTCTCCCCCCCATACACAAGCGGGCTCCATCTGATCAATTTCAACACACTTGAGGAGCGCATAACTCATGCCGATATCCTTTTCGTCCACCGTCTCCTTTCAGGCACAATCAACTGCCCAAGTTTGCTCTCCATGATTCCACTTCACACTAACCCCCGTAGCCTGCGAAACCCTCATCTCTTCTATCAGCCCACCCACCACACTTCTTACGGCTCTAATAAACCCATTTCGCGAATGTTGCGGCGGGCAAACTCCTACACTACCTCCATCGATTTCAACTTTAGCTCTACTGTTCTCAAACTTTATCTCCTCTCTTTCCCCCTGACCACGCCCACTCCCTGTCTACACTCTTACATCCTGTACTAAGTGAGGTGAATGAATGAGTGATAATTGATGAATAAACCCAGTAACCAACTCGCCAAACATACCCCCACCCCCCCCCCGCGCCCTCTTTTTTTTTGTTTTTATCCATAGTTTATATATATAAGAATAGTTTAAAGATAGTTGTTAAGTTTTATCGCTCGTACTAAGCTGAATATATGAGGGTTCTGCCCTCACGAAACACTAAACACTAAAAAAACACTTCCCGCAGATTCAACAATTTGCCCAACCTGCTCTCCTTTGTTACACTATACACAAACCCATGTAAGTTGCGCAATATCTCTTCTACTTGCCCGCCCAGCACACCTCTTATGGCTTTAATAACCCATCTCGCGATTCCTACAGAGGGCTATCTCTTATCCCACCTCCCTTGACATAAACCTCACCTCCCGCACTCTAAAACTTCATGTCCTTACACGACCCTCGACTAAAAAACGCATTAAAACATCCTACATTCATTCTGATCTTCATCCCCTAGCCTAAGAATCGTTGTAAGCCGAATGTAACAGTTAAGGCTTATATTAAGTGGGCTCTATCTTTTAGAGTTAAAAAAAACATTTTTTTGAAAATTATATAAGAGAAAGCCCCCCCACCCTCGAAAGGACGACCGGTCTTAAGCTGAATAAGTAAATTTGAAAATTTTAAAATATACGTTCGGGTGATGAAAACAAGTTTTTATTACACAAAATGCACGCGTTAATAGATTTTTGAGGTACCCTAAACGTAAAAGTATAATGAGAGAGAGAGGAAAATGTATACAAGAATAGGAGGAACCAATGAACACTAGTCTTAACTGTCCAGGGATTAAATTGACTAGAAAACACAGGTCCGATAATAGGTCATAAACCCACGATAGATAAATTCATGGCGACTTAACGACCATAATCTCACTTAAACATTCATATATACCATTCACCCTTCGTATTGTGCGTTTGCCCTTTAATGACGCTGATTATCCCCTTGTCCGCACACATTATGTAAGACAAAATGTCCTGCGATTTGATTTATAGCAGCTATCAACACAAGCGGTAAACATTTTACGGCTGCCGCAAAGTTTATTTCCCTTGTAGATGACTTACAGCCTTCCATCATCCTACGGGTCCTCATTAATCTGCCTTTCATGGGATAAGCCGGCACTGACTCGCTATGCGAATTGAGATTAAAATCTAGGGCACCATTTTGTGCATGGAATAGCTCAGCAATGGAATGACCAGGGCTCGATTTTAAGAGCTTTTTGTACTGAATCGTGCTTTATGCTCAAATGGCAGTTGTACGTTTAATCAAAATCCCTTTACCTTGGTCCTTTCAATTCGTCAGCGTGCTGATCCACCGTATTTGGCTAAAAAAGAAAAAGGATTTGGGATCCATAGAAAACAGTTGCCTGTTAAACGGCTGCACTGGAAGTGACTGACTCTAAATAAGTAATCTCTTCCGAATCAAATGAAATTTTTAAAGAAAAACAATGAAAAGGAAAGAAATATCGAAAGTGGAAAACCAGAATGAAACACCACACAGTAGGAGGGATCCATCCTATCGGTTGCACAACACAGCAAAAAATCTAAAAATAAAATGATGAGTGCAAACTCCATCGACGGATGCCGACAGTCATCCATGGTCTGACGGATCCGGCATGTAGAGGATTACAAAGCTGGAAACAATATGCATGCCTCGGAATAGCCTGCCAGAGAACAGTACCCAGAAACTTTTGTTTGCTACACAGAGGATCGAAATTTTAAATGCATCCTACGTGATATGCACAATGGAACAGTGCTATCTGCTGAGCCGCACAAAGAATAAAGTAATTTTGAAGTTGGCGCTCGTATCTTGTCCCCTCGTACAGGATGTGATGGGAAAGTGGGCTGAAATTACCCGTATGTCGAAGGTAACATAGACGGACAAAACCAAGTCAACAAGAAGAGGTGAAAGAGGAAAAGAACTAAGCGCACTTGGTAACTTTTCTTATTCGAAGAAGCTACAACGATCTTTGTTCCCCAAGTACCACAGATGGCAGACTGCGTAGTGGAGCAAGACCAAGAGTAGCAGACAAATGGGGATCTGATGTTGGCGGTTTTATTTTGCTTGCGACACAGACAGATGCTTACTTTATATATCTCCCTCAAAATAAATTTCCTATTTGGAACAAGGGTGACAACGTAACTTGTAACAACTACTCACAACCACAGCGAGAGAAACTGCAGCGATGACTAGTAGCTTGTCTGCATTAGTTTCATGGATTCGCAATATATTGGAGAGACAGCGTCCTTGTGAAGGGAACAAGTGATTCCCATTATGCACATAATCCCATCCTTTCCCTTCACTCTTTACCTATTGCCAACCCCAGAATCACAATTTCCTTTATCCACATTCGTTGTTGTCTTGACAACTTTTGCCAGCTAAGTGGGGGACTAGATGAAGGGCGTTGTCCTGCAGCGAAATGCGTTCCATTTAGATTGATGCAGAAACAATTTCAACCGAACGACCCAACATGTGTGCCACAATCCTGAGATGATACTAGTTGGATATGGTACAAACTTTGCAAAGTACATGGCAATGCCCCATGGATAAGCTAAATGAACCAGAAGCAATGTGGGAAAGTGTAATCAAGATAACGAACTCCTTCAAAGTAGTTGGAGTTCACACGGAACCGTAACGGAAACGAAAGATAGTAACCGTCCGAGTGTTCCTGCAAAAGTTGTTCCCAGCGCAAATCATACGAGATAGTTTCAAGAACTGCAATTAAGATCTGTGGCAAAGAATTGCTAGGATTGCCCCAATAACAACAATATGATGTAATTCACAAAGTACATCTGACTCTTGGTTTTGAAGAATGTTCAAGAGAGAAAAACACCACTGAAAATGTATCATTCCAATTTTAAGGAATAACGCATGGAATTCTAATGATAGGCAATCTTTCGTAATAGGAATAGCAAGCAACCTGCATGATTTCGAAATACCAACGTATCCTTACAAAGAGAAACAGAACAAAAGACCAAAAATATCTATAAAATTAGTGCGAAATGAAAGAAAGATGAAAGATGCATCGATATATGTAGTTATTGCACATTTTAGTGAATGGAGAAATGTTTTTCGTATTTGTGTCGTTCGACTGAAGAAAGTCTATAATTACCAGTATGTTAAAGCTTTTTGCGAATCAGTTGAATTAATAAGAGACAGTCATCGTCATCGGCACTACAACCGGGATCCGGTGTTGGCCTTATTTAACAAGTATGAGGATTTTTAATTTTTCCATAATAATTTGTTTTTCCGGGCAAGGTTATTATCCTTGCGCCAAATAAGAGACAATAGGGGATATTTTAATTTGGACAAATGTACCACTAAGGGTACAACAGAATATAGTGTTTATTTCAAACATAACATTGAAATACCAAATGATCAGTTGTATGTCATAGTCATCCTCTCGACACTGGAGCAATGTACGGAGCGAATGGGAGGATTCTCACATAGCAGTAACTTTTCCAACGAAAAACGAGCACTGTGGATGGTACCGTTCAAATGTGTAAAATAGGCTATGAACCATGATGGGACCCAGAAGGCGTGGCGACATGAAGTTGTATTGCGTAGTAATCAAGCTGAACATCAAGAGTGCATTCAACTCAGCGCGGCTTTAAGTGGGAGTACCAAAATATTTCCTGAGGACCGTAGTCTCATATTTCAGCGATAGGGTACTAATATATGAGAGTGTGGCCCAAAGAAATAACAGGTAAAGAGAGTGTGGGCGTACGAAGTCGCGACGCCAGCATGGGCGAGAGTTCTACTTCGTCCCCACAACCTCCTCTAAATGTTCCGACCAGTACATCACCGAGGGAAAAGCACAAACACCGGACCAGTAAAAATATAACACACTTTTTTTTCTATTATTAAAGGTTATTTTATTGTGCGGCTCCTCGATAGTATAGTGGTTTGTATACCCGCCTGTCACGCGGGAGACCGGGGTTCGATTCCCCGTCGGGGTGCCTCTGGCGCAAGACTAACGACCTTGCCCGGAAAAAACAAATCATTATGGAAAATTTAACATGCCTCACGACTTGCTAAATAAGGCCAAGACCGGTTCCCGGTTGTAGTGCCCATGATGATGATAATTTTATTGTAGTTCTATTTTCTTATTGGATACTAACATTTGACGTTGCGTTTAAACTTTCACCTAGATTTATTCTTTAATTTTCAATGTATAAATGTATTGAATGTATGAATTTCGAAATCAAACAACACATAAAAATGACAACATTTTAATTAATACTCTCACCAACTTTGACACGATCGTCGACACGTCTGCGGTTCGTTACGTTTACAACTTTACGAAAATACTTTAAAACTAATACCCACACGACTCCGGGTATGTATTTACGCGTCTCCGTTGCCGGTGGCGAGCGGGAGTGACGCGTGACCGTGGCGGTCATCGGGTGGAATAAGACTCTCCGAGGATAGAACTCTGACCTGAATTCCATCCTAGGTTAGGGTTAAGAAAAAGAAAGAGAGAGAGAAACTTTTCTCTTAAGGGTGTGGCCGCCACAGAAATGCACTCTTTCAGTGCAGTGGTGTGTGTGCGCGATCGAACAGTTCGATGTTATTTACACGGGTTCGAAGGCAGTCGAACAACTACGGGCAGGCGTCAAAAACAAAGGAGATTCATGATCTATATCTATGCTGTGCGACGTCGCTATGATAGAGGTTAGGAAAAAAAAGGTGCTAATGAGATGCGATACTTTATACAATGGGAATTGTATATCGTATCTTGGGTCATTGGCCGAACAAATCCCTTGCATGCCTTTGTATGTGTCGGGCAATTCGTGTTTGTTCGTTTCGAAGTGACGAGATCATGCGACCAGTTGAAGAGGATCGCATTCGGGTGTCACGATTCGTTGTGAGTTTGGTTCGTGTTAGTTTACTGACGCACGTGTTGATTCAGTTCTGTAAACACCCACGTACTGGTAGAATAACTTTTGTCCTTCTACCGCTGCTGCGTCGGATCGTCGGTCGTGGATGGGGTGGGATCGTCTGATAGAGCAAAGGAACTATTTTGCCAGTTGGTTGCAGAGTGGTGCTAAACACCATTGACCGGAATTGTATTGGACACTGAGAGTTTACTGCTAGGAGGTGAAGACCGTGGTGAGGCCGAGAGCTGTTTGGTGAACTGAGCATTTCGGTAATAAAAAAAAGAAGAAGGTATTCAATGACCAGAATTTGATATTCACGGTTGCCCTTGTTATGTTTATCTTTCGCTCGAATGACTGGTGATGCCGTAGTTTTATTGTCCACGGTACGAGTTATTTGTTGTTTCGTAGTGTATAAGTTGTTCGCTGTTGACAATTGATATTACTAGTTGTGGATTCGTTCATTTCTTTGTGTTGGCAATGGAGGAGGAGGTATTGGCAGAGCACGCTCTCCCCCAGTTATGCTCAACTTGGTGAGATTGCAATAATGCAGCAACTATAGAGGCACACGGACTATATCACCTATGACTCGCTGTTGTAGGCGGCCACCGATGTTTCCTCTCATCACTCGGGTCTCGGTTGGAAGCTGGCGTTGAGGAAGCAAGATTCGCGTGGATTTTCAATAACCTCTCTTTTTCTTATCGTTTCTCTCTTCCGTTGTCCGAGCTGCACTTTGACATTTCATCAAATGACGGGTGTTCAAATACAGACACTATTTTCGTTGAAGGCGAATACGCACCATTAGCGCCATCTTGTTATATGTATCTGAGAAAGAGGAAGTAATATGATGACGATAACACGATCAGTTTTGCGAGTTACATATCCATACGGTGACCTCGACTCGTAAACATGTCAAGCAACAACAACTACGTTTTTCCGCCATAATGGTCAGCACAATTATATTGAGCAATGACCGTAAGTCATTGCGGCATTATGTGCTGTGTCAATACATTTATGTATAATTATTGTAAGTTCGTTCGTAAAGAGAAAGGTTGGCGCAAGGCTAATAACCTAGTCCGGAAAAACAAATTATTATGCACAATTTAACAAGTCTCGGATAAGAACCGGACCCCGGTGGAGAGACGTGCTAAATAAAGCCAAGACCAGATCCCGGTTGTAGTGCCGATTATGATGATGATGAGCTCGTAAAGAGACTTCATAAAGTCAACTCGTGTTCATCTTACTTGTGTTTATATTTAATTAAACAGACTCGATGAAGTCAACTTGAATTCATACTACTTGTGTGTTTATATTTAATTCGCGCGAACCAACCAACTAAGTCTGCGTTGTGTCTTGAGTGGGGGTTAACACCTGTCACTATTTATGACGAATTGCGTACGACATTTCACATTTCTTCGTACATCATTTGATCCCAAATCACTACTCTTCGTACGACCGTATGAACTTAAACACACACGCACAGTACAAGGGGACACACACACAGACACACGCTAACGCCCAAACATTTCTAAAAGAAAGTTCCGCGCGGATCAACGGGAATATGAGCCTGGCGGTTTTAGTCGGTAAAAACCCGGCATGCCCCTGGATCGGTCTAGAGGTATCTTTTGAAGATTTCTACCTTCCTACGGAAATGAAAAAAAAAAAAAAAAAAAAAAACAGCTAGAGAAAACGCTGCATTGCATAAGGTCTCCTAAGAGAATCGTCGGAGAATGCGGGCACAATTAGAGCTCGCAAGTCTAAGAGAATGACAACGAAGGTGCGATTCTTCCACCAAAGGAAGATGGACCCACACCATGATACCTGATATAGAAACATTGGTGAAAAGAAAACATGGCGAGCTGAATTACTGCTTGACTCAGCTCATATCAGCTGAATCACCCATACTGCTCGTATTGTGAAGGTAAAATAGAAAATGCGACACACGTACTTACAGAGTGCGTAAGATTCGAGACCGCACGAACGATTTTGGAGAGACACACGAGACGGACAGTTACTCCGGCCGGAGTAATAGAATACATGCTAAGTTCAAAACAGGCATGGTCCATAACCAATGTTCTGTGAATCTGTGAAATGATGCAGCAGTTGCGGCGTGACGAGCGGAGTAACAGGTAAACTCCGCCGCACCCCGTGATGGAATATCTAAAAGAAAGTTCCGCGGGGATCAACGGGAATATGGGCCCGGCGGGAGGTGGTTTTAATCGGTAAAAAGCCCGGCATGCCCCTGGATCGGTCTAGAGGTATGAAGATTTCCACCTTCCTAGCGAAACAAAAAAAAAAAAAAAAAAAAAAAAAAAAAAAAAAAAAAAAAAAAACAAAACACGTCCACACACAGACCAAAGTGCAGATTATCAGATGCCAAAGACGTAATCCGCGTTCCTCATCATCATGGGCACTACAATCGGGGTCCGGTCTTGGCCTTATTTAACAAATCTCTCCACCGGTCCCGATTTCGAACCGATGTCATCCAATTTGGCACTCCCAGGCTCTGGGCGTCCTGATCTATGCGATCCCTCCTGCACAGACAAGGTCTATCGCGCTGTCTCCTTCCATACATTCTGCCACAAACGACCTTCCGGGCAGGCTCCTTCGCCCATTCGAGCTAGGTGTCCCGTCCACCGGAGTCTACCGAGCTTGATTTTTTATTACAATATTAGCTTCAAGGTAGATTGCGTACAACTCATGGTTGTACCGTCTCCGGAATCGTCCTCTCTCACATACGGGACCAACATTTCTCCTTAAGACGTTCCTCTCGAACGCGGCTAAAAGTTCAAAGTGCTATAGCGTTTGAAATAATAGTGAAGAAGATCGTGTGATTCGAACTGACGCTATGACAGTTTGAATCACGAAAAAAATTGAACCTAAGCGTTACCCATCAGGATACTGAGCGTGTTAAGAATTTGATTTTTAAACTCGACTATACTCCACTGATGTCAATTGTTATGTTATCGCTAGGTATACGGTTCTGATGTATTTTCTTATTCGATTTTCGTTCGGTGTCCTTCACTATTTTGCTTGTGAATTGTGTGTATCTGTTAGAGATGCCACAGTGCCTTTTACTGAGCACCCACGCCTCGGATTACTACATGAGTAGTAAGACCATGGTCTTGAACAGTAGTAGGTTGGATGTTCTGGATAAATTTCGGGATGTAAAGAGCCTTGATAGGCCATAGTAGGCTTTGTTGGATTTGATCAGCCGTTCCCGTATTTCTTCCTCCATATTGTTATCGGCTGACATTATTGACCCAAGGTACTTAAAGGATTGCAGTACTTCAAATTCGTGCTCCACTACCCTGGATAGTTTGAGCAACGTTAGGTCTTCTCTTCGGAGAAGTTGCCACCATGTACTTAGTTCTCCCCTCATTAATGTGCAGTCCCAGTTTTTGTGCCGCCTTCCCGATCTGGGTTAAGGAATCCTGTACAGCCTATCCGGAACTACCGATGATGTCGATGTCTTCTGCGTAGGCAAGTATCTGGCTGGACTTGGTGACAATAGTCCCTCTAGTTGTAATGCTGGAGTCGCGGGTGGCTTTCTCCAACGCCAGGTTGAAGAGGAGGTACCCAGACCGTCCCCTTGCCGGAGTCCATTAAAGATGTTTATTGTTTTGGAGGCTAATAACCTTGCCCAGAAAAACAAATTATTATGGAAAATTAAACAAGCCTCATACTTGTTAAATAAGGCCAAGACCGGATCCCGGTTGTAGTGCCGATGATGATGATGATGATGATTGTTTTGGACAGCAATCTCGCTATTTTGACCTGACTAGTTACGTACGTCATGGTCATTCTACAAAGTCGTATCGAACTGTTTGGAATGCCGAACTCTCTCCTGGCATTATATAGTTCTACTCTGGCTATGCTGTCGTAGACGGCCTTAAAGTCTATATAATCTGCGTTCACCACCGCACTAAGGACCTACCGGTCTTGTATGCTTTCCTTCCTACCATCCCTCCATCTAAGTAGCTAGAGTACATTTGAACTGACCGTGCTCACACTGTCCTTAGATACCTCCCTCCTTTTCTCTTCAGATATCTTGAGACCAAGTCCAGCATCCTCACGAACGTGGGTGATTCTGGTTGTGGCAAGATGACCAGAAGCCAGAGACAAGATGAAGGACACATTTGCTCTTGTCTCGTTTAAATCGGTCTCTCGCCACTCCTTTTTTTTCGAGGAGCGGTCTTAGAGGTTACGGCCGACAGTTTGGACACTTCTTCAAATAATTAATAAATAAAAAAAAAAAAAAATAAATAAATAAAGAAATAAATAAATAAAACTAACCAGCCTGTATTTTTCAACTTTTTCACTCTGGATAGAGGGAGCATGGTGGTGATCGCGACGTGATAGGGTGTAATATGTGAAGAGACCTTGTTCTTTTCAGAGCAAGGAGATATCTTCTCCAATATCTCAACATTGTTATGTAGAAAAAAAAACCGGTGAAGCTTGATTATTGTCTGATTCCACCCCTATTTTCGTAATTTATCTGCGCATTCGAATCGAATGCAACATAAGAAATACAATCATCATCATCGGCACTACAACCGGGCACCGGTCTTGGCCTGATTTAGCAAGTCCTGAGGTTTGTTAAATTTTCCATGATAATTTGTTTTTCCGGGCAAGGTCATTAGTCTTGCGCCAGAGGCTCCCCGATGGGGAATCGAACCCCGCTCTCCCGTGTGACAGGCGGGGATACTAACCACTATACTATCGAGGAGGCCATAACAAATACAATGCCGTAATAAAATTACTGGGTTATTGGGAAGTGGAATGTACAGAGAAAAATGGTGGCTCTGTATACTGATACGGCATTAGGGTTATTCTAAGCTGTATATCATTTATACATAGTGTCGTAGCCTTCTGAAATCAGTATGAAATGTATATTTCTAAAACAGAATATCAAAAGTGTGCAATTTAGATCTACGCGCTTAAAACTTCTCGCCTACAGCCAACTACCACCCCCGTGTTCTATTTAAAACTCGACATCTGATATACGAGGGTAGGTCAATAAGTTCTTAGAAACACCTACGATGGCGCTGGTAGCATCGCTAATGATCTGTTTTTAGTAAGCATCATTCATCAATAGGTATCTGTCAATTTTCAATTTGTTTCATGTACAATTTTGGATGATAAGTTGGGTATGAAAAAAATATCTGCGAGATGGGTGCCGCATTTGCTCTCAGCTGACAACTTTTGGAGCGCATGCCTCGCAACCCAGGTGAGTTTTTGCGCAGATCACTTTTGGGATGCAGATGGTATTATCTTTATTGACTATTTGGAAAAGGGACAAACTGACAAACTGGGCAGTATTATGCGTCATTATTAGGTCAGCTAAATAAGAAAATAAAAGACAATCGTCATCATTTTCTAAGGACTTATTGGCTTGCTCTCGTATTTGATACAGTTGCTGATTCGTTCAAAAGTTGTAATCCTTCAAGTTTTATCACCATATTTCGGGAACTGATCTTTCATTGTTTAATGTCGTGTAAAAGAAATTAGCCAAACTAAATTATAGAAACCTGTCCAATATAAGGAATTCTTAGTTGACCTTAGGGTAAAAATATGTGGAAATATAGATGACTCTTCAAAAAATACATCAAATGATCCATTCCTTTTTATGTTGTCGCTGAAGTGGTAGTCGACAAATAAGAACACCAGCGGACGTAGAATAAAAAAACACAGAACTGAAATCTTCATTAAATGTAAATCGACTACATCCTTAAAAACATGATGGCCAAAATTCGTCACATTGGCCAGAATTCGTCACATTGTGACTCAAGACCCTTTAAATCCCATCAAATTATATAATAATATAATTCTATGTAACAGTGCACAACAAGCCTAATCCGCTGGTAATTTCCCTAAGCACATCTGCAAGCTCAGTTGAAACGATTACTTTACGCAAATTCCTCCAATCTACAAAATTTTCAGCCGTTAAAAGGACATTATAATGACGATTAAATTTCATTTTATAACTCTGCGTTATTATCATGCAATAGGCATAAACACACAGCCTACCCTAAGTCTACATTGCCTCCACGTTTCAACACCATTTAGTGATAATCCATCCTGCTTCCTGGCCGCACATTTAAACACCAACAAACAGAGGACATCACGAAGCCATTTCGCAAACTCAGAATTTGATATTATCTTAAGAGGTGGGTGTCAAATGGTTCTAATAAAATCCAGCTCTGGTTAAGTTGTCAGAAAATGAAGTTTGAGGATCCGTCGTCAACGAAGCAGGCTCTCCAGGACAACCCATTTTATAAATAGCATGTTACTAGAAAAACAGCACTGACAATAAAGGATGTGAAGGTAAATGTGTAGAATCCTTCTACATCGTTAAAGTTATCAAAATCGAATTAGGGATTTCTATGGAATTTCTGCAAGGAAAAAGGTGAAAGAAGAAAAAATGAAAATGTATTTTTATAAGTAAGAAGAAAAAGTCATCAAAGTTTCGCACAGAATAAAAATTCTCCAAAACGCAATTGAACAAAAACGGATAGGAAAAAAAAAATAGAACAAAAACAAGAAAATACTTCACCATCCACAGAATGGAAACTTTCGCCAAGCCGGGAGAATTTGATCGGTTGCCAAATGGAGGTTTTAGATGAGAAGAGTGACCGGTGGTTATAGTTGCAAGAGAAGCCAACCACTATAACAATAACTATACGGAGGATTACAGAGGCCTTATGAAAAACTTTTTTCCATTATCAACCGTCCTTAGGGTCATTCTTGACAAATTCTTTGAAACGGAACATTCTTGGCAATAAAGAATGTGATGATTAAAAGCCATTTGGCAGGCAAGGAGTCCTCATTGTCGCCATAAGAAAAATAAATGGAAAGGACAACATGGAGAACGGAAATAAAAGGGTGACTCGAAAACATGGCAAGAAATATGGTATAATAGTCCCCCCCCATCTACGGATATGATTGAGGAGTAAACTTCCATGCGTTTCAGAGTTGAAAACGACGATAAAAAATAGCTAGTCGAGGAAATGAGCCATTAATACCTCTATAAAGGTAATTATGTCCTTTCTCTTCTCATCATCTCTGTTGTTGTTAATTTCTAAGTTACTCAAAATACGTTTTATGAATTTTTTATATTTTATTCAAAATTCTCTCTGTGCTGAATGGTTCCTTCTGTGAGTAAAGTTCACATTTGTAATTTGTAGAAGGTAAGATAAGCTTACTCTTGGATATGTTAACACTTTGTGAATAGTATTAAATAGATGATCTGGGTCTGAGGACTCTGTGATGCCATCGGAAACATAAATCTATTGCATACGCAAGTGGTGTGGAAACATTACCAACAACTAGCGTTATAGAGTTCTGGTACAACCACTATTTTTTTTAAATTGCTGGATTTCAAAGAGTTATATTTTTTATTTTATGGTAGTTAAGCTCACTACCGACCGGTGAAACACCACCCCATTAAGCCAAAGGCTCCGTGAAATGGTTGGGAGAAATCCTTGCGCATCTTTCGGAGCTTGGCTGATGGACCCGGTCGAAAAAAAATCACACCTCAAGGCACTGACTCAGCGCTATAGGTTTGTCTTTCCTGGGAGAAGTATCTATAAAAATATAAAACATTTTTCTATCAACCGAATGTTATTTGCTTCTCTTTTTTTCTTTTTATCACAATTTTTTTTACACAAACGTGCACACAAAGAGGGATTTTGGAGTACCCTTATATGCCAGACCACAGTGCGGAGAGAAGAAGAGGTATAAGGAAAGGAGGTATCGATGTACATTGGTCTTGAATGCCTGGATATTATAACGACGAGGAAACACATGATCGTGTAGAGTATTCCACATTCGTGTGGCTCGGCTAAAGAATGACTCTCTATGTTTATTTGTGCGCCTGAAGTTGACTTTCAACGTGAACTGATGCGCATTCTCAGATTGACGAGTATCCCGGGCAAATGTCTCAGGAGGGGGAACACATTCAGCACGTTCTCTTGAGCAATGATCGTGGTAATACCTATAGAAAAGAGATAGACATGATACGTTGCGTCTATGTTCTAACGACGGAATTGATCGACTCACAGCTGGCTCCCCAATAAGTTTCACTGCTCGTTTTTGCATCATATTGGCAATAAGGCCAAGACCGGATCCCGGTTGTAGTGCCGATGATGATGATGAATTAACGCACACGAGGCAATCAATATAATTCTTCATCATCATCGGCACTACAACCAGGATACGGTCTTGGCCTTATTTAGCAAGTCTCTCCGGCCCATATCCGAGACTTGTTAAATTGTCCATAATCATTTATTTTTCCGGGCAAGGTCATTAGCTTTGCACCAAATATAATTTTTCCCACAATCATTATCATATGTCCAATTAACGTTATACAATGAATGTTCATATCGCACAGGTGGCGATACCCATAATAGTCATTTGAATACCTGCGGCGTTTGTAGCGGATACACACACAATTTGCCAGCAAATAGTGAAGAACACCGAAAGGAAATTAGAATAAGCAAAAGCATCAGTGCCGTATACCATAGCGATAACATAACAATTCCACATCAGTTGAGTGTACTTGAGCCAAGAAATCGAATTCGTACATGGCAGTGGCCTGATGGGTTGCGCTTTGGTTCAATTTTTGGTGATTCTAACTGTCATTGCCAAATCCCGAAACATAAGAGGCAACCCTCGTATCATAGCGATAACAATACAAATTCACATCAGTTGGGTGTACTTGAGCCAAGAAATCGAATTCGTACACACGTCGATGACCTGATGGGTTACGCATTGGTTCAATTTTTGGTGATTCTAACTGTTATAGCGTCAGTTCGAATCACACGTTCTTCAGTATCATCTCAAACGCTATAGAACCACATACGGAGGTTGCCTCTTATGTTTCGGGATTTGGTAACCCTAGTGTTGCAATCCGGCAATTGACAGCTCTGTCGTAAAGTTGGACATTTTTGAGGTTATACGCACTCAGAACGTTTTGACATACGAGCGCTATTTGTGTTGTTTACAGTAACTTAAAAGATTCATCTCGGCCCAAAAATGGAATTAAATCGTCAACATTTTCGTGCGATTATTTTTTACAACTTTCGGCGTGGATTAACTCAGCAACAGTGCATGGATGAACTTAATTCAATTTTTGGCGATGAAGCTCCATCAAGGACCAGTGTTTATCGATGGTATGGTGAATTCAATCGTGGTCGCAGTTCACTCCAAGATGAATTTCGTGAAGGTCGTCCAAAATCAGTTGTTGTTCCGAAAACCATTGATGCTGTGCGCGAACTGATATTGGAAAATCGTCATGTGACCTATCGTGAGATTGAGACAACCTTAGGCGTTAGTGGGACCAGCATACATTCAATATTGCATAAACATTTGACTGTCAACAAAATTTGTTCGCGTTGGATCCCACACAATTTGTCAATCGCCCAAAAAAAGGCTCGTGTCAAATGGTCGAAAGAAATGCTCAAAAAATACGGTCGCGGTGCTTCGAAACACGTCTATGACATCGAGACAGGTGATGAATCGTGGATTTACGCGTATGAGCCCGAAAGTAAACAGCAGTCGACTGTCTGGGTGTTTCAAGGTGAGCCAAATCGAACAAAAGTTGTTCGCGCACGAAGCACTTCCAAGCAAATGGTCGCCTGTTTTTTCGGAAAAACTGGACATGTCGTAACCGTACCACTAGAACAACGCAGAACAGTCAATTCTGAGTGGTACACAACCATTTGTTTGCCAGTTGTCTTCCAAGAAATCAGGAAAACCAACCGCCGAAGACGGATCACTCTTCACCACGACAATGCGAGCTCTCACACATCGGCTGCGACAACTGCATTTTTGAGCACCCAAAACATCGATATGATGGGTCATCCGCCGTATAGTCCTGACTTGGCACCGAATGACTTCTTTTTATTCCCGTACGTAAAAAACAAATTGAGAGGTCAACGTTTTTCGACACCTGAAGAAGCGGTTGCTGCATTCAGAGTGCATGTATTGGAGATACCTCAATCAGAGTGGCAAAAGTGCTTCGACAATTGGTTCAAACGCATGCAAAAGTGTATAGATCTTCATGGGGAATATTTTGAAAAACAATAAAGTGATTTTCGATAATCAATATCTATTTTTGTTCTCTAATCCCGAAATATAAAAGGCAGCCCTCGTATTTGTCTTGGGTTTGATACTCTTTTCTCTGTGTGGAATAAAGGTCCGCGTGCAAGTAGAATTGTGTCTGTCAATGTGTCCGCTATAGGGTCAACATCGTTATTGAGGAAGAATAACGATCAATTTCACGCGTCAGATCAAATCACGCGTTCTTCACTATCGTCGCAATAGGCGATATACCCTCATATTGTCCACCTATGACGCATTGTCACTTCTCAAGCTACACGCTATCGTATTTGCATTTCTTGCTTCATACTCAAAAATAAGCACTGCAGCTGGCATGAGACATTTTCGCACATTTTTCATATTGCAAATGCACTTTTTGCGTCACATCCGAAAACAGGTGCCACACCAGCCATACGACATTGCCAGCGCCTTCAAAGGCAATTGGCGCACCATTTAAGGGAGCGTCCGCCTAGGTGCTGAGATCGGTGGAAGGCCAGATATAGCGACGAAACGCAAACCAATTATACGATACGAATGGCTTGAACATGGGCAATGGTGCTTTTATTGGGTCGATCAAATGCGAAAATCAATTGAGCTATACAATTGCTTAGATGCTGCTGCACCCTAAGTGGGACAATTAAGTGGCAATGATAACTAAGAAATGCACTTGACTCGCGATGGGCAATTGTGCTCAATATGGGTCAAATGTTCTGGTTCGAAGTCCAAGGGGAATAGGATGCATCGTTTGCGTTTCGGCACCCATAATTTGGGATATAAAGTGTGGGACAAACCGAGTAAAACTCAGAGTTAATTAACTTGTCATGAAGTTAATATTGAACTATTGGGAAGAAAAGAATAAAAGCATTTATAACAAACATATTGACGTTTAAATCTAACTGTCCGCTCGTCAACTCTTCCCTTAAGAAATTACGGAAGCACGGTTGCGACGCGTAACGTCGACAATTAATTTGGTAAGAACTGCAATGATTTCAAATGAAAAAGTGTATCAAATAAAAACACGGAAGTAAAAGTCCAATAAACGAAAAAGTACCAACAATAATACACCATCGGAGGATTTGGTGACTAGAAGTGTGCAAGCTAAAAGCAAGGGAACAGAAAGTCGTGGAGATCTTGATTGAAAAAGGGACGTGTTGATCATAATAAAGATATGGAAGGATAACCGTAACATCACAGAAAACTCTCGAATGGAGTGAACAAAATGCTTCTACAGAAAATCATTGGGTGGAAGTCGAGCCTGTCGACCCTGTCGAGCCAATATTAACTGAAACATTCCAACTTTCAAATTATAATTGAATACATGTCGTGTCTTTCTGGTACACTTGGGTCGATCGGACGTGTATGTACGTATAAAGGACACACACACTGAGTATACTAGAGGCAAAGATAATTGTTGAGGTTAACATTTCAGAATCGTTCCAACAGTTTGACATATTTAAAATCGTCAACTGCAATATTAAATCAAATTTGCATATCTGAAAAATATCAGAAAAACTTAAGATGTTCAATTTTATGTTTCTAGCAACCCGAATTCTGCCCTTTTATTGCTTGTGCCTAAAATTACAAAGATAGGTCGGTGCCCTGTTTTTAGTTCAAACAAGTATGGTTCCTTTACTTATACCACTTCTAATACTAATGTCACTTAGCAAATTACAGGTAAAACAATCAGGAAGCTCCTATTTTACCTTTTCTTTTAGTAAATCAATTTCAAAACTTCATACGCGATTATTTCAAAACCATGTTTTTAAACTGGGCCTGACAAATAATTTTTGGAATGTCATCCGATCGACTTGGAATTTGCACTGTAGCTTCTTGTCTAGATTTTAAAGGGAAATACACACGATTATAAAAATTGATTGGCGATTACGTTTTTTATAAGGGCTTATAAACGTTAATTTTTTGATAAAAAAAAAAGAAAGAAAAAAAAAGAAAGACAAAAAAAAGAAAAAAAAAAAGAAAAAAACAAAATGGAGAAAGGAAGGAAAGGAAAAGGTGAAATTCTTATCGATTTGCGAAAAATGATTTTTTTTAAATTATGGTGCGTACTTCTCTGCATTGATGATGTGTACTTCTCATAACGTAGATCATGAACGGCACTACTTTGGGTCATTGGTGAATTGTTATTCGTCAGACCATGGGCTTCCGGCAAAAAAGGCAAGAAGATAAATTGCTTCCAACTTCTGTACTGTCGCCATTTTGAAAGAATAAATAAAAAAAAGTTTTTTTTGTACATAGCTGTATAATAACCCCGTCAAATTTTATTTTGATTGTCTTATCGCATCATAAAAGATCCCGAAAGCGTATAAATTTCCAACATTCAGTGTATTGTAAAGTTAATATCGTCTGTTATTATATCACTTTAGAACGGAGAAGTTAAAATCGTCTGTATTGGCGATTTTAACTTTTCCAATATTCAAATAGATGTAATTTGTAACCCTTAAATTGGTGTTGCTGGAGCAGAGCTCATAATAAAAGAAACTTCGAAAAACTTAGGGGGAACCAGACCTTACACTTTTTATCACATACCCATACCGCATTACATTCACTGTGACTGTGATGCTGCTCAAATTTGTACCTTCCTTAAGTTTTATGACCTGACCGCCCATCATATTTTATGACCTGACCACTCATCAAGATAAACATTGTAATTACTTCTTCTTCGCGTTGAAATGGTCGTGATTGGCCTTTACACGTTGTCAACATTTGTCTAGATAAAATTGTAAGAAGTCGATGTAATTGCGTGTCAGTTGGTCCAACGTTGAAGCCTTAATTCGATCGTTTGAAAATTGTTATGCTTACGGGCGTACAAAAGAGGATTCTGAAGTACCCTTACGCAGAGTGCAGTAGGAGCTTGCACTGTGCTCTGACATCTAAGGGTACTCGAAAATCCGATTTTGTGCGTGCATAAGTGTAAAAAAAACATGGGGTAGAGGATAAGGAAAGGAGATGTGAGGTTCCCCCTCATTCAAATATTCTAATAAATAACCCACCTTTAAGAAATCGCGTAATCCGGCTCATTTTCGAGGCCCTGTTGACGTTCCACTTATAACGGCATTTTGTAACATCAGGGGCATCGGTTTCACTAATACGAATGTAAACGCCGTCCACCAATATTTGCAAACTGCGAAACCTTATATCCTTGTCCCAACTGAGACCCAGGTCGATTCGTCATATCTTCCTTGTCCAGGATACGGCTTGCATCGAGATCTCGTTTTAAGGATAGGTTTTGCGTCTTCACGTAGTCCGAACTGGCTCGCCAGAGGATGGAGACGTTGGTGCCCAATAACATGGACATCATGTGGTTGAAGGTCGTGCTGCGGAATTCTGTTGAATTTCTTTGTTGTCTTTACCGCTCCCCGAATGACAATCGACCAGCGACATTTTTTGAACATCTTTCACATATCGTCGACTGGGTACAGATCAACCACCCGCGTTCTGAAATTGTCGGCCTTGGCGATTTTAATGTACACAATTCCGACAGGTTGGTGCATTCTAGCAGAATCGACGAGGCCGGGAGGCTAGCGTCCATGTTTGCTGTTAGCCGCAATTTGACTCAACTCGTGGAGGAACCTGTGGCGTCTCTAACAGCTACACACACAATACACAAGCAAATAGTGAAGAACACCGAACGAAAATCGAATAAGATAATGCATCAGAGCCGTATACCATAGCGATAAAATAACAATTCACATCAGTGGAATATACTTGCGTTTAAAAATCGAATTCTAAGCACGGCCAGTAGCCTGATGTGTTACGCATTGGTTCAATTTTTGGTGATTCTAACTGTCATATCGTCAGTTGGAATCACACGTTCTTCACTATCATTCCAAACGCTATAAACCTACGCGAGTGCCGGATGCCCGAGGTGATTACGCGAACATCCTGGATCCTTTTTTGAAACCCGAACCGAGGATTTATTTCGCGGAGATTGCTGCGCCACTGGGAAACTCAGATCACTGCTTGGTATCGTTCGCGCAACCACATGCATTTCAATCGAATAACCGACCTAAGCAGCTACGCCATGTATGGAGGTATGGGGCTGCTAACTGGGACGATTTGCGAGATTTCTTCGCATCCTTTCCGTGGTCAGAGGTGTGCTTTGCAGACTTCGATGTTAACGCATGTGTGGAGTCGGTCACAGAGGTTATTCTTGTCGGAATGGGGATCTACATTCCACATTCCCTCAAACGAAGCTCATCTGATAAGCCTTGGTATGAGGTTTTCCCGCACTATACACTTCCGTACAATTTTCACAGTACGGCGCGAATCCCATAGATCTCACTGCACTACACTCGGACCCGTTTGTGGTGATCCGTTTGTTTACTTCGCATCCCACAGAAGACTTGACGCGCAAACCGGTAGTGCAATTAGGGTATCTTGTGTTTGCTTAAGATACCCTAAACGGATTACACAATTAATCCGCTGGTATGGATCACGAGGCAGACGCGCACGTATGCGCGGAGCCAGTCACGTAGATTATTCTGTTAGGGATTTACATTCCGCATTCCATCGGACGAAATTCATCTGAACAACCTTAGTTTGATAATTAATGCGGGCAGATTCATCATCATCATCGGCACTACAACCGGGAACCGGTCTTGGCCTTATTTGGGCAAGCCCTGAGGCTTGTTAACTATTCTTTTTTTTTGGGCAAGGTCATTAGTCTTGCGAGCAGATTACAGCGTCCAAGAATAGAGGTTTTAAGCAATGAACAGAACGATTTTGTCAGAATCAGAAGCGCGTGCGACCAGGCGATGGATACCATGAAGAAGGCCTACAACAATAGAGAGACCAATAAAAACCTTGAGTATTCAACTGGTAGGCGTTCCCTCTAGTCAATGGCAAGGGCCGCCAGCAACAACTTCGCTTCCTCCTCTTTTTCTCCGTCCGTGACGGGCAGCGGGACTTTAGTCACAAATTCAAAAGATAAAGCTAATGTGTTCGCGAATTCAAACCTCGATGCCGGTCTTTTGAAGCCACCTGTGATCGCCCCGGTACGGTCTTAGATGTGGGAGGTGAGGTTCCACCCGCGTACGATTCAACGCATTCTACGTGGATTGGACTATAGGAGAGCAAACGGCCCGGACAGAATACCCACAATAGTACTAAAGAACTCTGCTCCAGAACTATCACCGGTTCTTGGCAGACTGTTCCGCTTATCATAGAAGAACATTTCCTACCTGCTGGAAAATATCTAGAGTTCAGCCAATCCCAAAGAGGGAGAAAAGTGTCTCTCACAACATTACCGACTGATAGCATTACTGTCTATGTTATCTGAGGTGGTAGAAAAGGTCATCAATGCCGACTTAGTTTAGTAGTTGGAATGCAACGGATTTCTGAATGATCGTCAATACGGATTCCCGGCAGGCGGTCCACGGGAGACCTTTTGAACCTTATAACTCATATATGGATATCTACGATTGAGGGGCATGTTGAGTCCAGTGCGGTTGCATTGCATATCTTCCAGGTTTTTGACCGCGTCTGGCACGGGGCATTGCCGAGCAAACTTCGTTCGAAGGGACTTTTCTAACACCTTACTCGAAATTCAATCGATCCGTGTTGTTGCGGACGGTGAGTGTTCGAATCTGTATCCTGTTAATTCCGGGGTGCCTCGAGGTTCTATTTTGGGACCAAATTTGTTTTTGATTCACATGCATGATTTGTTGGAGTCAACGGATAACAAAGTGTTCAGTTTTGCGGATGATAAAACGCTTGTTTCCTCTTTTTCGAGTGATCGGCCGAATAGTGCATCAATGTCGCGCTTCATTCATACGGACTTCCCCAGCAGCTTCCTCGAAAATCGATAGATCCGGGTTGTTGTAGACGGCGAGTTTTTGGACCTGTATCCCGTTAATTCCGGGGTGCCTCAGGGTTCTATTTTGGCTGCAACCTTGTTTTTGCTTGGTCTCAATGATTTGTTGGAGACAACGGATAACAAAGTGTTCAGTTTTGCGGATGATAGTACGCTTGTTTCCTCTTTTTCGAGCGATCGGCGGATTAGTGCATTAACGTCGCACCAACTAAGATGTAGCCAGATCGACTTCCTGAATCGGGATCTGGATAAGGTCGTGCAGTGGGGTAAGTCCAATATTGTCGAGTTCAATGCAACGAAAACACAAAAACACAATATACAACATTCACAAAGAAAATTGGATCATCGGTTTCACAGCTGATGATGAATGGCTAGGCCCTGGAATCTGGGGAAAGTTTGAAATTGCTCGGGGTCGCAGTCTGGGGGAATGTCATCATCATCATCGGCACTACAACCGGTAACCGGTCTTGGCCTTATTTAGCAAGTCCTGAGGCTTGTTAAATTTTCCATAATGATTTGTTTTTTCCGGGCAAGGTCATTACTCATGCGCCATGTGCGAATGTATCGTGGCATAAACAGGTCGAACATATCCCCGCCTGAGGAAAACTGAGTTATCTTTTTAGAGCCAAGAAATATTTTACTCCGGCCCAACTTCTTCTCCTGTATAAATCCCAAATTGTACCCGCGCTTAAATATTGCCCCCATGTTTGGAGCTCGGCTCCTAAACATACCCTCGACGTCCTTGAGAGTATACAGAGACAAGCGATCCGCCTGATCGGGGACACGGCGCTGACGCCGGGACTACAGTCGCTATCACATCAAAGGCGTGTAGCTGCCATCTGTCTGTTTTACAGATATCATCATGGGAACCGGCGCAAGGGTAATGACCTTGCTCGCAAAAATAAATTATTATGCAAAATTTAACAAGCCTCGAAACTTGCTAAATAAGGCCAAGACCGGACCCGGTTGTAGTTCCGATGATGATGATCATGGGAACTGTTCTTCGGAGTTTCGTGGTATTGTTCGGTTTATACGTGCTCCACGAGACAATCCGACGGAACGCACCAGTTTGTGGTTCATTTTCCGACGGCGCAAACAGCTTTGCATTAGATCTCGTTCCGTTACAGACCGGGGAAACTGTGGGCTTCCCTCCCCACGCGAGTCTTTCCGGAGCATTGCAACCTGCAACTGTGTGAAAGAACTGCAACAGTTATTTTGTGGCATGCCGAGGCGCCGTGTCGGAGTAAGAGAATTTGTATTATTACTATTATTATTTACTGATCTGTAACCCAAAAGTTGATGATCTCACTACGTTGGCTACACCACCATTTCGTCCACACTTCGCTACCAGATTCAGCCATGCTTTGTATTATCCTATCATCACCGTCGCGGCTTTCCCACGTCATTGCCCCCTTGGTCATCTGTCAAGAATTCTGCGAACTGTTTTGTCATTCCCCATTGCCGTTACGTGCTATCTTAATGGCGAAAGAAAGAAGGTATTGATGGAAATTACTGTTGAATAACAGACAGAGCATTTCACAATCATACCGTTTGGCTTAACAATAATTCTGAACGTCTCCTTGATATTAAGAGCAAACAGAGTGGGCCCGAGGACAGAACCCTGGGGCATGCCGGAATTGATAGAAACCAAAATACGCCGCATAGAAAAACCCAAATTGAATAATCGCAAAGATATTGAGGAAGTCTATAGGAAAAACGATTAGTTAAGAATGATCTGTACCCGAATTGACAAAGGCCCTGTAGATATCAAATATGACGGAGTATATATATTATATATATTTATATATAATATAATATATATATAATATTTTTCAACTGCTTTGTTCGATTTAAAAATTATATTAATATCCATTCAACATGTTCTGAGGACTTAACTGGTCAAATGACTGAAACAGGGGCAGACTTGTGCCTGGGTTCAACTAAGACCGCGCGAGATAAGCGGTTGGGGAACAAATATGCAATCAACTTTTGTTCTTTCAAAGAGGGAAGTTGCGAGACCTGAGGTTCATTTCAAGAGGTTTTGACCGTAAACGGGCTGTTATTCATGGTGTTAAGATTAGTCATGCTTGGAATAGGTGGATTTTGTGACTGTTGTCAGTTGGATAGAATTTTAACCACGTTTAGAAACACGGTCTGGTTTGCCGCTGATAAAGCAGCAGTTTGCTGCAATGATTTCTATTAAAAGCCTTCTTATAAAAGTCCAAAATCGTGCAAAGAAAATATTATGTTTGGGGTGAAAATAACATAAAATTGACCATGAAATATTTTACATTCAACCTTTTCCGGAATACAAACAAAAATCTTTTTAACGTAATTTATGATGCATGAGTAAAGTTATCCTTTTTATAGCAAAGGTCACCCCAACGCATGACGACACTAATAGTGAATAATTCTTCCACCGAATTCAAGGACACCACACAAAACTAGTGAAATATGTTTTTAATTTTACGACAAGTAATTCTAGAATTGTGTATAATAGCCAACCTCACACACTTTATGTACTAAGTTAAACACATTGTTAGCATAACAATTAGCGAAACAATCTCATAAATCGCATGCCCCACAAAAAAAAAATCAAAAGGATATCATGCGGAGGAAGAAATCTTTTTAGTTACAGCCCCTTCTCTTGCCCTAAGATTTGACAGGCATTTGTGCCTTGGTTGTGATTTGGTGTCCTTTTTTTGTAAGAATTGTACCGACAATGAGTCATTCTATAGGCGCCAGTCGGCTTCCACCCAAGGAGACTCATTAAATTTATGAGGAAGCATATGGAAGGATGAAGTTAGTCGATGAGAAAGCATGAGCAATAAATGATACGAACACATCGCGTGTGGAAAGTTTCAAATTGCCGGAAAATGCAATTAAATAGTATATAACAGTAACAACACAAAAAAACAAAATGATTATAACAATTGTCAGTGTTATAGACGTATCCTTACCAGCTGGTAAAATTGGTGCCCGGCACGTATGGCAGAAGCACTGCATAACTGAATCCCTTACTAATCCGATAATCATGTTGTTTGGTTGGTTTTGTTCTTTATGTGTCCTTAGTGGAGAATCCTTTCAACTGCACACTCGGTTTTCTGGTTCAGGGTTTCTAAAACACTCTCTTCGTTTTTTTTTCTTATTTTGCTTGTACAGTCTTGCTCTGTTAGCCGACTATCAACTAGACACTAGTGCTGATAATATATGTTGCTAATAAGGACTCACAGGTCGCCTTAGGAGTGAACAATATATTGATGTCAATAATGTGTTTCGTGCAATAAAAACTATCTAACGGTAACGTGTACCCATCAATTGCAAAAATACGTGAATATACTTTAAACGATTGCCACCCACTCACACACGCACGTAAGCAGGATTAATTGTGGCGGATATTCAAGCCGACTACGATTGTCGCTTCCCTCAAAAACACTACTGAACGGAATTGTACAAAATACGGCACGGCCTTGGTGTATTGAAAAGGACCCAAAACCTTTTTTTTATTTTAATAAAATTACTTGGGAGTCGACGGCTTTCGAAGCTTCACTAGGCGTGTTGCAGATACAACTACTGAATGATCACACAGCGCTCTAACACTCAAGACTCTTGTCGTGAATGATTGGCAAGCAAGGATATAGCAAAAACTCTTGCTCTTCCTCCTTTTTACGCTATAAAAGGGAACACACCGGGAATTTTGTGTCATGCGCTCTATTGGGGGTGGCAGGAAAATTCACCAACAAGACTGCTTAAGGGTGGAATGGAATTGAAACATCAACCAAGGATAAAATTGGAAACTGCATTGAGAGAAAGAGTAATTATGGAGAGAATACTCGGATCCGTAGAAAACTTAGTCATGGTATCGAGGGCTAGAAGAACCGACAGTAAATTTCTACTCTGTATTCTTCTTCTTCTTATTTAATTTTTCTTTTTTATTCATCCTTTTTGTTGTTTTTAGCACCGACCGGCGCCGGTGGTTGTCGAATGACTCATTTTTTGTCGGGGTAGTTGTTCTTTTCCCTTCCCGATAACTTCCTTATTTGGGATTCTTTTAGCCGTTTGAAAAAATGCAGCCAAGAGAGAGGCGAAAACCAGGCAAAAACAAAAAAACGTTCCCAACTTGCAAGAAGCCCAAAATCGAAATGGTTTAAGTGACGCCATAAAAATGCAAAACAAGGGATGAGTGTGGCGGTAGGTTTAAGAGTTCAGTTTAAAGTGTTGGGGTTTGTAGTGGCTACCGTTTGGTTAAATGTCGATGATTTTTCGGTTTTATTTGTAGCTTGGAGAGTTTTGGACCGAAGAATTAAAAGGGACAAGGGTTCAATTTAGATCTAATGACAGTTTAATGTGTGATATTGTGTTGCGGTCGACATTTGAAACAAAGCAAAGTAGAGAGGTAACCAATTACCAATATAATTAGACATTGCCGGTAAAATGAGAACCGCTAATTTGCAGAACTTTCACAACTCTGAAGTCGTAGAGATTATAGCAAATTAGAGTCCGTTCCCAAGCCTCTTTAGTTAAATTGTATTCGATGGGGTTAATGTTTAGATGACATGGTAATTTAGAAAGGACACTGCGGGAAAGGATTGCTCAGAATGAAACAATTTTTATACGAAATATTTTCATGCCTTTTAATAAGAAGAAAAGAAAGGATAACGAAACCAAACTCTAGTTCTGCCATACCGTTAAGATTAATGAGAAAGTCGTTACAAAAGAAAAAACCTAAATTAAACCTTACATTTTTGTTTCTCTTCATGGCTATTTTTATCTTTTGCCACATGAGCAAACTAAAGACCTTTTATGATATTCTAAAATATGAAACCAGGCATCGACTCAGCTGAGGTTTATCCATTGTTCAATATAATTTTGCAGATATAAATAGCGAGAGTTGCAAATATAAATAGTGAGCAGTTGATCGGAGCGTCGAATTATTTTCAATCGAAAGTTCACCGGCCGACCCCTAATGTAGTCATACAATTGTAAATACAAAGATATTGCCTAACATCTTCAAAGGGATACCTATAAATTGAATTCATGTCAATTTAACCCACACATCACTTTACCATTTCAAGGTGATAGAATTGTGTTGACTCTACGTATTGTGTTGACCCATACCCCCGCAAATGGTACGAAACCCCATGTGTCTCATCACCTCCACTGATTCTTTATTGTGCGAAATAACGAGTAAACGACCAAAAAACGATACCATTACACATCATAGACATCTAGGGAAATTTCGGTCAATAACAGTGGAAATAAAAATTCAGCAGGCGAACGCAAAATTTACGATTCTCGTTTGCATGCCACGCCGAGTGCATTTCCTTTCCAATAAGTATTGCAAATACGAGAAAATGAACTATGTTACACCCAAAAACTACTACCCCATATATTTGCCAAAATCGGGGCCATCCTCCGCAAAGGTAGCATTCACTTAATGTAAATTCCCGTGTTGGTTAATTTTCAGTTGATCAGAGCGTCGAATTATACATGGATAAGACTGTGAAAATGCATAATGCCATAAGCAGGAAACAGAGTCTAACAACCCGATCTGAATAAACTCGACGAGGACATGTGGGGGGTACGAGGTCACGACGCCGCACGGGCGAGAGTTCTACCTCGTCCCCACAACTTGCTCTAAATGTTCCACCGTACACTGTCCACTGCAAAAACAAAACAAGTACACCTCCACAGCACACCGCCCACAAGAAGTAAATAAAAAAGCACTGTTGGAGTCTATTGTAGTGAAGGTTCTTTATTATTTCTTTTATTGTTTCCTTTACTATTGTTCTTAAGTAACACCGGGTCTTGCGAGTTTACTGTTCATGATAATGTACGAGGGTTGCCTTTTATATTTCGGGATTAGAGAACAAAAACAAATACTGATCATCGAAAATCACTTTATTGTTTTTCAAAATATTCCCCATGAAGAACTATACACGTTTGCATGCGTTTAAACCAATTGTCGAAGCACTTTTGCCACTCTGATTGAGGTATCTCCAACACATGCATTCTGAATGCAGCAACCGCTTCTTTAGGTGTCGAAAAACGTTGACCTCTCAGTTTGTTTTTTACGTACGGGAATAAAAAGAAGTCATTCGGTGCCAAGTCAGGACTATACGGCGGATGACCCATCAAATCGATGTTTTGGGTGCTCAAAAATGCAGTTGTCGCAGCCGATGTGTGAGAGCTCGCATTGTCGTGGTGAAGAGTGATCCGTCTTCGGCGGTTGGTTTTCCTGATTTCTTGGAAGACAACTGGCAAACAAATGGTTGTGTACCACTCAGAATTGACTGTTCTGCGTTGTTCTAGTGGTACGGTTGCGACATGTCCAGTTTTTCCGAAAAAACAGGCGACCATTTGCTTCGAAGTGCTTCGTGCGCGAACAACTTTTGTTGGATTTGGCTCATCTTGAAACACCCAGACAGTCGACTGCTGTTTACTTTCGGGCTCACACGCGTAAATCCACAATTCATCACCTGTCACGATGTCATAGACGTGTTTCGAAGCACCGCGACCGTATTTTTTGAGCATTTCTTTCGACCAATTGACACGAGCCTTTTTTTGGGCGATTGACAAATTGTGTGGGATCCAACGCGAACAAATTTTTTTGACAGTCAAATGTTTATGCAATATTGAATGTATGCTGGTCCCACTAACGCCTAAGGTTGTCTCAATCTCACGATAGGTCACATGACGATCTTCCAATATCAGTTCGCGCACAGCATCAATGGTTTTCGGAACAACAACTGATTTTGGACGACCTTCACGAAATTCATCTTGGAGTGAACTACGACCGCGATTGAATTCAGCATACCATCGATAAACACTGGTCCTTGATGGAGCTTCATCGCCAAAAATTGAATTAAGTTCATCCATGCATTGTTGCTGAGTTAATCCACGCCGAAAGTTGTAAAAAATAATCGCACGAAAATGTTGATGATTTAATTCCATTTTTGGGCCGAGATGAATCTTACTTTAAGTTACTGTAAACAACACAAATAGCGCTCGTATGTCAAAACGTTCTGAGTGCGTATAACCTCAAAAATGTCCAACTTTACGACAGAGCTGTCAATTGCCGGATTGCAACACTAGGGATGCCAAATCCCGAAACATAAGAGGCAACCCTCGTATTGTTATTCACTTTGCTAAGTTCACGACACTGTTTAAGGATTGGTTACCGTTCTGAAGGAAGCACATTTAACGGAAGACTTGTGTAGAAGAAAGGCTTTAATTAGCATGGAGATGGGCACACGCGCATGGACTTAATTTGTATCGCGGTGTGTAACGAAACTCGACTCTGGATTGGTTACCGTTCTACGCGACTCCGCAATGACGGAGTGCGGGGGTGGCATGACCGTGCTGGTCTGCGCATGGTAAAGGACTCCGTGATTCAATCCTCGTTTGGGGTGAGTTTGATGGTGTGGTGAAAAGGAAAATGAAATTTCATTTAATCAGTGACCAATGGAAAGCGATCTCAGTGACGTGGTGGGGTATGTGTGTGTTCGTACACATCACCGTGTTCATCGATGCGTTTTGCCTGAAACGAGGAAAAAAAAAAGAACAATGGTGAAACGACCTACGGCATCTTTCGGTAATGTGGGTCAGCTGTCTAAATAGCAGCCACTCATTAGATGCTAAAAGGGATTGCGATAATTCATACAATAGAGATCGCATATCGTCTCTCTGCCGACTGGGAGAATCGGATTCTTTTGTTTTGCATATGTTTATGTTATTGAATCCGATCTGACGGCGAAACTTGGCGTCGGTGATTGTTTGAAAATTCAAACAAAGCAATATTTCGGCGAGAAGTGCTTGCAATTGAATCCATAGTTGCAAGTCTTCGGAAAGCAATTCAGATGGGTACACAATGTCGGTTGTGTATACCATCTGCGCCAATTATGCATGGCATCTATGGCGACGGCTGGATCGAATTATAGTGTGAATATCTACACTAATTGGACATTCGGTTTTTGGGTCGCTAATGCAGAGATGCTTGGTAATGTATGAATGCCCTTGTAGACGCAATTCTTTTTAGGAATTCTTTGTAATGCTTGTATGCATTAATGTCCTTGGAGAAGGAAATATTTTCAGGTGCAAATGCAATCGCATTAGCAGGAGACAATGGGAGTTGAGTTGCGGATATGGGGAGTTTTTCAGGTAAGTGGGCCGTGGGGTTTGCTGGAACCCCCACAGACACAACAGACAAATAGTGCCATTCATAAAACGCCACGGGTGTAATCACAACATTTTCAACTGAATTTACAGTTCTTGTAGTATAGTGGTCTTGAATCACGTAACAGCTATAGTTACCACATAGCAGTTGTACTGAGCACTGGATCAGACCTAAGCACCGCAGGCATTCTTTCACTTTCTAATCTATGACTTCCATCATCATCATCATCATCATCGGCACTATAACCGGGATCGGGTCTTGGCCTTATTTAGCAAGTCTCTCCACCGGTATCCGGTCCATTTTCCGAGACTTGTTAAATTTTCCATAATAATTTGTTTTTCTGGGCAAGGTTATTAGCTTTGCGACAAAATGACTATCATTGTTGGTGGGGAAAATGAAAGTAACTGAAAGTTACTATAACAGACAAATTAATAATTTACTGCAGATGGTCTTACAACTGATTGGGCAGCTCACGGAGGTAATTAAAAACCAAAAATCATAAACACAATGCGGGAAATCGTCGAGAGCACAAAGTGTTTCTACGACAAAAGCAATCTAATAGCTCAAGGTACCATTCTGAGTCAAGGTAGCTATCATCAACAGTATGAAATGACAAAAAGATGAACAAACATGAGAGCAAGGCTCCTGAGCAAAACGATCGTGACTCTCACCATTGTCTAGAAAGGGAAGGGGCTTATAAAATCCAATTTTGAAGACGCCCCTAAAAAGGAAACCGGTAAAGGCCGGATTAAAAAAAAAATGTCGGTCTTTTTTTTTTTACACCAATGCCCGCACAAAGGGGGGTTTTGAAGTACCCTTAAATGTCAGAGCACAGTGCGAGCAAAACTACAGAAGACTCTTTTCTTTTTAATTTGTTTCTCTCGGGAAAGGCTCCTTGAGGTGCTATTTTTTCTCGACCGAGTCCATCTGCCAGACTCCAAAAGATGGTCAAGGATTTCTCACGGCAATTTCACTGAGCCTATAGCTTAATAGGGTGGTATTTTGCTGGGCGGTTCGAACTCAAGCAACCTGTTAGTAATCCCGCTCGAAGTACCAATGTGTTAGTGATCCGGCTCGAAGCACCGAATGATTCTGAACCGGCACGATGGACCTTGTTTGTGCTGTTGTAGCTAGAGACCGACGGCTGGTGCTAGGCGGGTTCACAAAATCTCAACGGCGTAGTGGACCGTATTTCCCCCAGGCGCCAGCTAATCAAAAGGATACTTGAAAAGAAACCCACCAAATATAGAGGAACGCCTTCTCGTCAAATCCTAACGCCGATTCTACCACGTGCCACTGGCTCGATATGCCGCGGCAAAACGTCTTTCCCTAAACTTACACGAAGAGGAATAAGCCTCGAGCACCCCTTACCGCTGATGGGAGAAAGCCTTCTGGAATGCCCGACAGCAAGAAACAGGGCGGATTGCTAAGCAAACTTCCGTTTGAAATATACAAATGTTTTCTTTTATAACCTTTAATTATTGCAAGCGAAAGAACCATTTCCCCTGAGCTCTCGAAGAGACCTCAACGATTTACAAAATTCCATCCCCTCATATACCATTCGGTGATCGTCCGGCAGTTGTTTTATAGGCAAATCTTTCATGTGCAAGATTTTGTGCAGATAGTAGCTGCCGTGTGTGGTGCTATTGCGCCGGTAGCACTTTTCGGGGATTCGATACAATGTAGTTTTGATGCATTGTATGATGTGTCGTCAACACTACCAATTAGTAATTGTACCGAATTGTACAATAGCAAAAGTTGTGATTTGAACCTGCATTTGTTTAATGAAACGCATGGCACAACCTACTTATCAACTCACCCATTGAGACGGCGGCTATAGTAAAATTTGTAAGGCCAAGGCCTAAGCTAAGTGAACTGGGAAATACAAGTTCGCTAGACAATAAAAGGAGAGAACTGCTGCTAGACCTGAACCGCCGACGACCCTTCACCACCGAGACACTGAAAGCGAAAGTGCAAGAAGCGTTGCAAAAGAAAGTCAATATGAAAACCGTGACTCAAGAAACAATGATCGACAACCGAGACCTGAATGAGATTGTGGCGTTTCTAGCAGATATACACGACCAATAGTGAAGAACAACACCACCAAACAGCACATCCATTAAAGCCGTATACCATAGCAAACATATAGCATTTTCCACATCAGGCGAATGTACTTGAGTTTAGAAATCGAATTCGTACACGCGGCAGTGGCCTGATGCGTTGAGCTTTGGTTCTATATCTTAGTAATTCTAACCGCGATAGCGTCGGTTCGAATCACACGCTCTTCACTATCGTCGCAAACGCTATAACTGGTGACCCAGACGTGACCTGTACGACATAACACACACTCCCATACGCACACAGAACTTTACCACTTACAATCACACGACTTCTACGCAGAGCACCGGCTCACTCGCCTGCTCTGACATTCTCTCGATCGCCCTCTCGCTCGCTCTCCGCTCAGTCGTTCGCATTCCAAAGTTGATCGTAACGAAAGTTACTGGGAAGGGAGTGATGTGGCGTTTCTAGTAGATACACACGACCAATAGTGAAGAACAACACCACCAAAAAGCACATCCATTAAAGCCGTATCCCATAGCAATAATATAGCATTTTCTACCTCAGGCGAATGTACTTGAGTTTAGAAATCGAATTCGTACAGGCGGCAGTGGCCTGATGCATTGAGCTTGGGTTCTATATTTTAGTGATTCTAACCGTGATAGCGTCGGTTCGAATCACACGCTCTTCACTATTGTCGCAAACGCTATAAGGTTTCCACTGTCAAGGAAATTCTGACAGGGATCACTACAGAATTCCATACACCGAAGACGACTCCAATGAAAGTGATAAGGAGCATAAGAAAGAAGCCCCATAGCACACGGGGACCTGAGATCAGGCTAGCGAGAGAAAAGGCGATCTTGATAGCTACAGGTTTCTTGCGGTTGAGTTGGGTAAGTGTTAGGCCGCGAGAACACATCATACTCATACGCTTCAGTTGTTGGTAACCGTTAAATAATGCAAATGACAAGCAGATTGCCCAGACATCTTTTTAAAAGGAGAAAAGCATATAGCGAAGGGGTGCATAATACAATGCGAATGCATTCTTTCTTTTTTTATGCAAAAAGAATGCGAAGGCGGTAATGAACACCCAACAGGAATTTACGGATGCCGAGTGTTCAATAGCGCGACGCCCAACCTACTAAATAAAAATTAACAGGCTTAAGTCGATGCAAATTAAACTACACTATTACGAAACTGCACAAGATCTTCTTTCTTAAACGGTAAGGGAATATGGCGTTGTACTCATCAATCACCAATATAAGATTCCAGGCAGCGACAACACACGAGAAGGAGATAGCAGCCATTTGGACAACAGAACATTTCTTTATAGAAAGCAGGTTTGATCAACGTTAAGGGAATTCACTTTTGCGGTTGGTAAGCTGCTGTGGAATAAGAGAATTTAAGAGCTTCCTACACCGAGTAATTGACGATGCCAGAGCAAAGAGCAGTATATAACTGTTCGAGGAAAGAACAGACCTGTGAAATCAATCAACGGGTGGGCAATAGAATGGGAAAACACTAGGATAGACATCAGATACTACTTGAAGTCCTTGCAATCCTAGGTATTGTGTTATTTGACGAGGGTAGGTCAATAAGTTCTTAGAAGCGCCTACGATGGGGCTCGTAGCATCGCTAGTGATCTGTTTTTTTTTTTTTTTTTAGTAACCATCATTCCCTACTAGGTATGTCAATTTTCAATTTGCTTCATGTTTCAATTTTTCATGATATATTGGTTATGAAAAAGATATCTACGAGATGGGTGCTGTATTTGCTCTCAGCTGAGAACTTTTGGTGCGCATGCGTCGGGACCCGGATTAGTTTCTGGGTAAATTAGTAACTGTAGATGAAATATGGATACACCACAATACTCCCCAGACAAAATAATAGTCAAAACAGTGGGATTGTTAAAGGCGAATGGGCTCCAAAAAAGGCAAAGACGGTGAAATCAGCTGGAGAGGTTATGGCTACTGTGTTTTAGGATGCAAGCGGTATTATCTTCACTGACTATTTGAAAAAGAGACAACTGGACAGTATTACGCGGCATTATTAGATCAGCTGAATGGAAAAATAAGAGAAAATCTAAAGAATTATTGACCTGGCCTTGTAGTATTGAGGATACATTCACACCAGTTGTACGCCGGAAGGCATAAGAAAAATAATAATGTATAATTTAGAGTGCTTGCTTAGAGCCAGTAAGTTAATGTAAGAATGATATTTGTAAAATAGAAATTAACATTTAGTCAAGTAAAATATGTAATTAATTTGTTAAATAAATGTGGATATAAAACAAAAACAAAAAATACATTCATGCCAGAGAGAGCCTGGTCTAAAAACGACACCGTTTTGCCAGGGTCTTCTTGACAAAAAATTTGGCGTGGTAGGTTCTGCACAACTACACTTATTGTGCCCGCCAAGCCATGATGACCCAGATTTTATTACACGGAGGGTTCATCAAATGCAGAATAGTGAAGAGAGTTCAGAAAACGAGTGGAAGGAAAGAGATCTCGATATATATTTTCGTTTACGTGATGGAATACCAAATCGAACAACTCGAATTAGAAGTCGATGACAATAGGCAGAAAGGAAGTAACAAAGTGGGTAACTGACGCATGAGGGCGTTAGAATATACTCACAGCTAGGCCGGCTTGTCGTAAGAGCTGACTAAATGCCGAGTGTTAAGTCCGGCCGCAACGACCTATCGCCCGGTAAAATACCAGCCCATCAAACTATAGGCTCCGTTAAATCTGGAGAAATGCCTGGCCATCTTTCGAAGCTTGGCTGATAGACCAGTTTGAGAAAATATTGGTTTAGGTGGTAAGTCGGTCCCAAGGTGAGATACCACCCTGTCACGCTGTACATTCTGCGATATCGTCGGGAGAAATTTTCGACTTTGTTTTGGATCTATGGCTGATGCCCCGGACTGAATGGAGATAAGGCACGATGCTACCTCCCGAGATAAGGAACTGCGGAGGTAAACTACTTCAGTATTCGGATCTCCGGGGCGACTATACCAGTGATAGCACCATGAAAATATTCTGATAAATAAACGAACGAATGTCAGGGGAAACACACCATGAAAATAATCTGATGAGTCCGAGCTTTAAGAACTTCATCATCGCGTAATCGAGTTCGTTCTCGAAACTCTGTCGATGTTCGACTGATAACAACATTTTGTAACATCAGGGGCATCGGTTTCACCAATTCAAAATTACAAACAGCGACACCTGATATCTTTCCCCTAACTGAGACCCAGGTGGATTCGTCGACCGATTCGATATATTTTCATTGCTCAGGATACGACCTACGAGGGTGAAACTAATATAAACGGTGATTTTACTATTTTGCTTAACAGCAATTTGCGAGCTAGATAATCTTTTGCGTGGCTGTTGTGTGGTTTATGAGGAGTAGAGAAACCGGCGTGGCTAGCAATCGCGCTCGACTTTGTAGTTAGTGCTGCAGGATTATTATAAAATAAATTACAAATGCAGGCGTTAAACCCTCGGTAATTTGTTGTCGGTTGAAGGCAGTGTGGTGATGATACACTGTCTCAGAATCGTGTGTATACGTGGGCCAGAGAATTTAAAGTGGTCGAGAACGTATCGAAAACGAAAGTCATGAGTAACGCCCAAGGATATGTCGTACAGATGAGAACATCCGTGCGATTCGAGAGCTTATTGAAAGTGACCGCCGCTTAACTGTTGAAGAAATCCCACAAGAAGCGGGTATCGGCAATAGAAGTGTTCAATCCATTAGCACTGATGATCTTAGCTTCAAAGAAAATTGTTGCACGATGGCTGCCGACGTTATTGACAGTAAATCAAAAACAGGTCAGGGTTATATTGGGAGAAATAAGCTGCGTAACCCTCGAACACTGTCCTTTTTGCCAGACTTGTCTCACTGTGACTGTTTTTTGTTCGCACCCTTGTAGGATTCACCTGGAGGAAAAAAATTCGAAAGCAATAGGTGGTCGGAGGAGCACGCGTGCAATTGGATTGGATATTAAACTCACCAAATCGGTGTCAAAAGTGTGTAGATCACGCAGGAGACTATATTGAAAAATGTTGGTAGTATAGTTAGGCTGTAACATTATTCAATACATTTATTACATTTTATTTATTAACAAGAAATCACCGCTTATATTTGATTCACCGTCGTACATTCGGGATACCGTTTCAAGGGTGGAGTCCTTCACGCGGTTCGTCCTAATTTGCCAAAGGATAGAGGCGTTAGAGCTCAACAACTTGGACATCATGTGATTGAAGTTTATGCTGAGGAATTTCGTTAAATTTCTTTGTTGTCTTTACCGCTCCCCGGATGATGAGAGACCAGAGACATTTTTCAAACGTCTTTCACGTATCGCCGACTGGATACAAATCATCCACCCGGCTTCTAAAATTGTCGTCCTTGGCGATTTACACAATTCCGGCTCGTTGGTGCATTCTAACAGACCCAACGAAACTGGGACGCTTGCAGCGATGTTCGCTGTGAGGCACCATTGGACTCAGATTTTCTGGAGTTGTATAAACAGATTTTGGAACCTGGGAACTTGGATGGACCTATATCCTTAACTTAATTCCTTTGAACACAAACCCTCCAAGAACGCGTAATCCCCGCCATCTCTACAGCCCCCCTCACCGTATCTCTTATGGTTTCAACGAACCCTTTTCGCGTATGCTGACAAATGTCAACTCCAACGAATACCCGAGGTGATTATGCGAACACCTTGAATCTGTTTCTGATATACGAGCCAAGCATTTATACCATGGAACTAACTGTGTCACTAGGAAATTCAGTTCACAGCTTGGGATCGGTTGGGCAATCACCTGCATTTCAAACAAATAACCGACCTAAGCAGCATTGCCATGTATGTGGGTGCTAACGATTTGCGATATTTCTTCGCATCTTTTGCATGGTCGGAAGTATGCTGTAGAGACTCTATAGCGTTTGAAATAATAGTGAAGAAGATCGTGTGATTCGAACTGACGCTATGACAGCTCGAATCACGAAAAACATTTTACCTAAGCGTTACACACCAGGCTACTGACCGAGTTTAGAATTTGATTTCCAAACTCGAGTATATTCCACTGGTATGAATTATTTTTATTTTATCGCTTGGTATACGGTTCTGATGTATTTTTCTTATTCGATTTTTTTTTCGTTCGGTGTTCTTCACTATTTTTGCTTGTGAATTGTGTGTATCTGTTAGAATCGCTACAACTCCAATCACAGCGGGACTTTAGTCACAAATTCAAAAGATAAAGCAAATTTGTTCGCGAATTTGTGTTACTCGGATTCAAGCCTGGCCGCCAGTCTTTTGGAGCCACCTGCAATCGTGCCGTTGCGGTCTTCAATGTGTGATGTGAGGTTCCGCCCCCGTACTTCTCATCGCATTGTGCGTGGACCGGACTGTAGAAAGCCAAACGGCCAAGACGGAATACCAGCAATAGTCCTTAAGAACTGTGCTCCAGAACTGCTCGAGTACAGCCAATCCCAAAGAAGGGAAAAAGTGTCCCCCACAAAATTACCGTCCGATATCATTATTGTCTACGTTATCTGAGGTAGTGGAAAAGGTCACCAATGCCGAATTAATTCGGTATTTGGAATGCAACCGACTACTGAATGAACGTCAATACGGATTTCGAGGCAGGCGGCCCACAGGAGACCTTTTGACACTTATAACCGATATATGGACGTCTTCGATTGAGGGGCATGGTGAGTCAAGAGCGGTCGCATTGGATATATCCAAGGCTTTCACCACGTTTGGCACGGGGCGTTGCTGAGCAAACTTCGCTCGAAGAGACTTTACTAACAGCTTTGCGAGTATACGAAGAGCTTCCTCGAAATTCAATCGATCAGTGTTGTTGCGGACGGTGAGAGTTCGAATCTGTATTCTGTTAATTCAGGGGTGCCTCAAGGTTCTATTTTGGGACCAAATTTGTTTTTGATTTACATGCATGATTTGTTGGAGTCAGCGGATAAGTGTTCAGTTTTGCGGATGATAGTGCGCTTGTTTCCCATTTTTCCAGTGATCGGCCGATTAGTTCATCAACGTCGCACCAGCTGAGATGTAGCCAGATCAACTCTCTGACGCGGGATCTAGATAAGATCTTGCAGTGGAGAAAGGCCAATCTTGTCGACTTCAAAGTAACGAAGACACAGCATACAACATTCACAAGGAAAAGCGGATAATCGGTTCCACAGCTGATGATAAATGGACAGGCCTGGAATGTGGAGAAAACATAAAATTGCTCGGGGTCACGGTCTGTAGGAATGTATCGTGGCATAAACGCGTGTCGAACATCGCCAGGTCCGCATCTGGAAAAAAAATTATCTTTTCAGAGCCAAGAGATATTTTACTCCTTGATAACTTTTTCTCCTGTATAAATCCCAAATTAGACCCGCGCTCGAATATTGCCCTCATGTTTGGAGCTCCGTTCGTAAGCATACCCTTGATCTACTTAAAAGCATACAGTGATCCGACTGATCGGGGACACGGCACCGACATCGGAACTACAGTTGTGATCACATCGAAGGCGCGTAGCTGACCTCTGTTTGTTTTACAAATATTATCATGGAAACCGGCGCAAGGCTAATAACCTTGCTCGCAAAAATAAATGATTATGCAAAATTTAACAAGCCTCGAAACTTGTTAAATAAGGCCAAGACCAGACCCGGTTGTAGTGCCGACGATGATGATCATGGGCACTGTTCTCCGAGGTTTCGTGGTATTGTTCTCCGCAATTCGGTTTATGTGCGCCCCACAAGACAACCTGATGGATCGCACCAATTTGCTGTTCATCTCCCGACGGTGCCAACATCCTTGCATCAGAACTCGTTCCATTACAGAGCGGGACTGCTGCGGAATTCCCTCCCCGCGCGAGTGTGTCCGGACCGTTTCAACTTAGAACTGGCCAAGAACTGCGACAGTTATTTGGTGGCATCTTGGAGCACCGTGTCGGCACTGTAGGTTCGCCCTTCCTGAAAGAAGTATACAAAAAAGGAGAAAAAAACCTATTATCCTGTCACATTTTAGGTGGCATTCTAGAGGTCTCCGAGGTTGAACTGCATCTGGGTATTAATGGTCGAGTGAAATATACTCCGTATACCAATCGCATGGCTCCTCGATAGTATGATGGTTAGTATACCCGCCTGTCACGCGGGAGACCGGGGTTCGATTCCCCGTCGGGGAGCCTCTGGAGCAAAACTAATGACCTTGCCCGGAAAAAACAAATCATTATGGAAAATTTAACAAGCCTTAGGACTTGCTAAGGCCAAGACCGGCTCCCGGTTGTAGTGCCGATGATGATGATGATGATGATGATGATGATGATAATGATACCACTCGCATAAAACCAATCATAGCCCCATAATCCCGAAGATATCGGCAAATTAATAGGGTCTTCGGGGCACACACCCTTCTTCATACGCGGCGATTTTAACTTCAGACGTCCCCACCGGAACAACTCTCTATCTCTCTCTCTCTCTTGCATGAATGGCACAAAATTCTACCGATAGTACACCTCTTATGCCCTTAACTTCGAAATAGAAGCTCCTAGAGTTGGTACGCGCGGAAACTCAATTCTGAAAAAATGTTTGTGTCCAAAGACTTACTTCCCCAAATAGCTCCTCTCAAAGTATCGACGGGTGTTTGTGAATATAACACTGTACAACGTTGATTCGCAGCTATCGAGCATCCCTGGCTCGTATTAGATACATACCCGATTATGGGCAAACGAATTGGGCGAACTTCGACATCATCATCATCATCATCATCGGCACTACAACCGGGATCCGGTCTTGGCCTTATTTAACAAATCTCTCCGCCGGTCCCGATTTCGAGCCGATGTCATCCAGTTTAGCACTCCCAGGCTCTGGGCGTCGTGGTCTACGCCATCCCTCCATCGCAGACAAGGTCTGCCGCGCTGTCTCCTTCCATACATCCTGCCACAAAGGACTTTCCGGGCAGGCTCCTCTTCGCTCATTCGAGCTAGGTGTCGCACCCACCTGAGTCTACCGAGCTTGATTTTTCTTACAATATGAGGTTCAAGGTAGATTGCGTACAACTCATGGTTGTAGCGTCTCCGGAATCGTCCTCCCTCACATACGGGGCCAACAATTCTCCTTAAGACCTTTCTCTCGAACGCGGCCAAGAGTTCAGAGTGCCTTTTATTAAGCACCCAGGTCTCGGATCCATACATGAGTACTGGTAAGACCATGGTCTTGTACAGTAGTAGCTTGGATGTTCTGGATAAATTTCGGGATTTAAAGAGCCTTGATAGACCATAGTAGGCTTTGTTGGATTTAATCAGCCGTTCGCGTATTTCTTCTTCCATATTGTTATCGGCTGATACTATTGACCCAAGGTAGTTAAAGGATTGCACTATTTCAAATTCGTGCTCCACTACCCTGATAGTTTGACGAACGTTAGGTCTTCTCTTCGCAGAAGTTGCCACCATGTACTTGGTTTTTCCCTCATTAATGTGTAGTCCCAGTTTTTGTGCCGCCTGCTCGATCTAGGTGAAGAGTTCCTGTACCGCCGATTTGGTTCTACCGATGATGTCGATGTCATCTGCGTAGGCAAGTATCTGGCTGGACTTGGTGACAATAGTCCCTCTTGTTGTAAGGCCAGAGTCACGGATTGCTTTCTCCAACGCCAGGTTGAAGAGGAGGCAGGCCAGACCGTCCCCTTGTCGGAGTCCATTATAGATGTTTATTGGTTTAACTTCGACATCACATTGAACGAAAAACTCCACCAACTCTCTTTTCCCATTGACAGCAACCTAACGACGGTTGAGTTAATAATGCTGGAAGACGAGTTCACGAGATCCTAGTGGAAATTCGGAGACTGATGTCTCAAAGTACAAACTGGAAAAGACATAAAATTCCCCATGAGCTCTGCAGAATGAGATATCATCACCACTTTACACAAAGGGAGCCATCATTGCGATCGATCATTCACAATATTGGTAAACTGATAAAACAAACAATGCAAAAGAATTGTACCCGACAAATGGAATGCAAACTAAAGGGTTTTCAGATGGACCAGAACGTTTATAAAAATGTTAAAAAGAAATGTGGCACTTCTCGTATCACTGGGCCAATCATACACAACGGTGTTGTTGTCAATAATGACACAAATAAAGCAACATCGTTGGAGGGACGTTTGAAAATTACCACAGACTCACTTCGAGAATGGCGACCTGGCTACTAATGCAATCGGTAGTTGAGAGGTTCACAATAGACTAGATAATTTTAACGAGCCAATTATTTTCTTCAACTCAGCTAACAGTGCATACTTCGACGACACCCGTGATAATGGTCACGGTATCGCCACAACAAATACCATACAGAACTTAGTTAAATCTCGAAATCCTAAGATGTCACCCGGTATTGACAACATGTCGTACCACTCGTTGCGAAGGCTTTCTGCTTTATTCTTTATAAAGCCCTCCATTCTGTTCAACCATACCTACAACATTGAGGATTTTCCCCAAGCTTGGAAACATGCTATTGTTTGTCCAATAGCAAAAGTTGGGAAAGCATCGTACCCATCCTTGTTAAAACTAGAGCGCCATCAAAACGCATCCCGAAATATGAGTTTATTTTTCACCTCAAGCCCGAGTAACCAGAGGAAACATCGGTTTGCCGCCAACCACAACACATATGTCTATAAATCTCAATCCAGATAAAAGCCTTAAAACCTGTTCCCTAATTGTATCCCTCCTCATTTACGCAATGCTCATACTTGTTGCCTCAAATCGATATAATACGAAACCCAATTACAAAATCGCCGAATCCAAGTCTTCAACCCCCGTAATCCCGGCCTTCTCTACATTCCTCCTCATCGCACCCCTTATGATCTCAACGAATCCCTTTCGCTGATGCTGAGAAGTGTCAACTCCAATTCCATGTTCGACTTCGACCTCTCTACCCATACTGTCAAGCATCACCTCCTAAACCACTTTCACCACCAATCTTAAGCGACACTTCTACACTTTGCTATACCCTGTCCCCATCTCTCGCCTCTACTCCTGCCTTATAAATTTGTCCTGTTTACTTTAAGTTACGCTTAGTTAAGATAGTTCTTAAGCTCTTTAGTTAGTAAGTTATGTATACTTTAGTTGTAGGTACTTACGTTGCTTGAAAGAAACCAATAAATGGTGTGGTAGCCCAACTAAACTTAAACTTAAAACTGGCTTCCACGATCTCGATTTATGGTTTTGGGGGGATATAAAAGTAAAGATATACACCAACAAACCATCCACATTTTGATGCTTAAAGGTAACATTTAATATGAAATTGCTGAAATTGTACCAGAAGTCGGCAAATTTTGTTATGAAAATACGCTCACCTTCGGGTCACGGCCGCAGGCGGTCACTTGACGTCGTATTCCAATCATAACGTTTATTTGAATTTGAATTTGGTGAGGGTAGAACCCTCATTTATTACGCTTAGTACAAGCGGTACAAGAATGTATAAAAATAAACTTATGAACTAACTTAAAAACTAGGGATTAACAATAAATTAATTAAATTAAGTGGTGTAAGTGGCAAGACAGGGTACAAACAACATTTAATTAAAGCATATAATCGTAAGCAAAATATAAACCATAACATTGTATAGGACTTTAGAATTACTAAAAAGATAGACCTGGGACATAAAAAGCGCCCCCTACATCAATGAGTATTACAAATCTGGGCTGTTAAAATAGATGACTTCTAAAACCACGCTCCGACGACAATGAGCATTAAAGAAAGTTTATCACGAGAGTTTTATACCACAATACATATTTGCTAAACAGATTAATTTGCCCCCAACGCGTTTCATTTTTTGAATAAAAGGTTCTTATTAACGACATTAGAAGATTTTTTACTATTATCGGCCTATTCATTCAGTTTTTAACTTAGATCGCAAAATATTCAGCACGACTGTCGGTGGATGTGGTAAAATAATACAAATAGTGACCAAACTGCACAAGACACCGCTTTGGCAGTTTGGACCTGACAGTGTTTTAAAGACAAAGACCAAGACACCATCGTTTGCTCAAGAAAAATATAGTAAATCAGTTTAGTTTATCAGAACTCTCTTGCCACACACTTTCCGTACCCACTGTACCCCGAAATATATTACCTCTGTGTAATTCCATGCTTGTGGTAAATTTATTGAGGCAGGTCTGTTAACCCGTTGCATTACATAGTCAACAATAACGCAATCCTTCTTCATGTTCCACACACATCAAATGTAACTACTGGATATAGTGAAAACCGCTATGCGGACTTACCTGCAACGAAAAAAAGAAGAAAAAACATATAAGAGAATGTATGATAACTAACTTTAATTACCCTATTGTAAAATACAAAGCAATCCCTTTGATAAATATAAAAAAAAAACACTTACTCCTTGGCCCTAGTAAATACAAATATATTTATTCAACCCTTAGATATAATTTAATTTTACCAGAATTTTATTCTTCAGCAAATGCAACACAATATCCTTGTTGGAGTAAGCAGAGTTCAAGCTTTTCCCCCGTGTCCTCATCCGCATACACATTCAAAACATACGCATTCGCAAATACCAACTTGCATCCACGCAAAGTTTTTGCACTCCTTTCGTGGGCTTGAACATTTTTCAACAATCAACCAGCCCCACAGGGGTACACCAGCGAATACAAGAGGATTGTTCACATTGCGCCTACCCCACACATCTATGTGCCAAATGATTGCATACGTTCACCAAGGGGTAAATTCGAAGTCCTTTAGTTCACCACGAGGATACGCAGTAAAACAAAAAGCTTAGGTCAACCATAAAATCGATTCCAACACACACTCTCGCTATTCCATGCCGTGCTGGGGTGTAATTTCTCGACTCTACAAAGAACCTTGCGATGACAGTTCTTCTGCTTGGTTTGAGGGGGGGCTCCGGTGGGTTTCGCAATGAGTCACTTGGCTGATGGTGTTCGTATAAACAGGACGACATTGCATGCATGAGGACGTAAATTGAACTCGTGTCGCCAAGTCTTCTTATTTTTCGTCGTCCATTGTCCATGACTTAAAATGTGGAGATAGGAAGAAGTCGATGAGTATAGAAACCCAATTATCTGTGCGGGGGGTGATTACAAGCACCCCGCACACATAGAGCTACGTTTCATGTTACTAACATTTACTCAGCGGAACGAAGGAAAAACGAGAAGAAACATTTCTGTTATGCGATGCTTTGGTTACCAGAGCGACTAGGATGGTAAATCATCAACCACGCTCACGGCGGTGGCTACCAGAACCCAACAGCTGAATCACACCCCATTTAATAAGAAGAATTTTAAATCGGGCCTGCGGATAATTCAAATAAGAACGAAAAAACTTCTTTCAATTTAATGGAACTGGGACTATAATTGGAATGCAGAACTAGTAAAACGGCAAAAACCCTTGGCGAGGTTTAAAGGAATATATCGCAGAAAATTATTAGCAGGGCATCGGAATTCTTAGTCGAATTTTATCGCTATCCCTAGGAATCCCGTGAATAAAAATTAATAGCCAAACTCGTAAATGAAGAAGCCTTTTCATTTCTGCAAAAGACGGGCGTTGAAATCGATAGTTAGTGACTATGTGTGTTCAAAAGGGTACTTTTGTGCCGCAAACTTCCTCTGGCGGCACTTTGTTGAAAGAGGACGATTCGCACTGTTCGCTGTTGATGGTTTTGTATTTGATTTTATGGTTTTCCTAAAGTCTCTTCACTTTAGTTAACCACAGGCGGTTTCTTAATGGCAAATGAAACAAGAAATTATGGGAAACAACCAGATTTCCTAAATGAGAAAAAGGAGCGAACCAAGGAAGAGGAGAACCGTATTTTCTAATACGGGATTGTATTATCTTAAGAAATGAATTTCCTTCCATATTTTGACTAGCTACATTAAACTAGTATCTTCACATTGAAAATAGTACATTTTTGGAAGCGGATGTCATGAAAAAATGGGGGAAAGTAAAAAAAAACATAATCCTACATTCCTTAACGAGCTCCTTAATTTGATGTGAATTCTCGTGGGTATATTAAAGATAAATTGATCAGTTCATCAAGTAGAAATTCTGGAGCAATAAAACTATAGAGTCCCGGCAAAACATATAGAAGGAAAACTTGATGGTGGTATAACAATCTTTACTATCTGTTCCGGGAAACAGGAGCAAACGGCCCAGCTCAAGAATAAACAAATTTATGGCAACGAGGTCATGGGGATATACAAAAATAATGTTGGCACTCTTCTCCACCAATAAAAAAAATACCAATCCACAAAATAAAAATCCCATAAAAAAACTCTCTGGCGGGGTTACCTCTATTAAATCCAATCCCAGGAAACATGTCCTGAATGGAGCAAGTGGCCTATGAATAGAAGGACTTGGGTTTGCAAAAATGTTTCAATTCACACTGATGATTTTTTCGATTTTCTTTTGGTGTTGTGTTCTTTCGTACGGTTGAGGGTGTGTAATCTGTTAGAATCGCTCCACGAGAAAGCTTCCTGTCCAAACGACATGTTTTGGAAAGTTGAAATGCTCAATATACCTCCTCAATAATGACATTCTAGCCCATGCGACAACACATATGACTTTACTTAGCGTGTAGACCTTTGTTTCACAAAAAATCAAGAGTGCGAAAGGCTTGTGGGTTGCATCCGCGGATCAGGTTCGAATCAACACGGCTGCCTTACGCATTGAGAATACCAGTAACACCTTTGGTCATGCGTTAAGACTCGCCCTCGAAGAGCTCGGCGGAGGGAGAGTAAGCCCTGGGGCCAGAATGCCGGGCGTAGAAGAGAAATGGACACGCCTTAAGAATACTGCCATTAGTACTGTCAACTCCATCTTAGGCAGTAGTCGTAGAGATCGGAGCGACTGGTTTGATGATGAGTGCAAACTAGCGACTGAATGTAAGAATGCTGCATACCGGGCAATGCAGCAGTCTCATAGCATGCGGGTGCGCAAGGAGAAATACAAAGAGTTCAGAAGATCTGAAAAAAGACTTCACAGACAAAAGAAAAGTGCATGGGAGAAAACCTTGTCTGTAAAATAGAGAAAAGTAGAGAGCGAGGTTCGCACCAGGCACGGAAGATCTACCAAATAATCCGCAGTATGACGCGGTACACACCACGCTGCACTTACTGCAAGGATAAAGAGGTTAATCTGATCACCGATCTTGAAGCTGAGTACCGACTATAAGATAATCTCCTTTATCCTACAAGACCAGATAGCCCCATATACTATAGTCATCATTGGTCAATATCAGTGTGGCTTCATCTCAGGCAAATCAGCGATTGATCACCCTTAGACAGGCGATGGAAAAATGTAGGGAATTTAAGATTCCATTATATCATCTATTTATAGACTTTAAGCCCGCTTACGATATCATAACCAGGGTATAACTATATAATGCCTTGAGAGAGTTCGACATTCCAAACAAATTGATACAACTTTGTAGGTTGACCATGACCAACGTAACTAGTCAAGTAAAAATAGCGGGATTGCTGTCCAAACCAATAAACATCTATAATGGACTCCGACAAGGGGACGGTCTGGTCTGCCTCCTCTTCAACCTGGCGTTGGCGGAAAAAGTCCGCGACCCTGGCGTCACAACTATTGTTACCGAGTCTAGCCAGATACTTGCCTACGCATATGACATCGACATCATCGGTAGATCCGATTCGGCTGTGTAGGACTCCTTCACCCAGATCGAGGAGGCGGCACAAAAGCTGGGACTGCACATTAGTCAGCGGAAAACTAAGTACATGGTGGCAACTTCTGCGGAGAGAAGACCTAACCTTGGTCAAACTACCGGGGTAGTGAAGCACGAATTCGAAGTAGTGCAATCCTTTTGTGGGGTACGAAGTATGATTGCCAACGTATGGCACGGTGTTACGTGCGGCTTCCACCACCCCCATCATTTAGTTGTTTTTAATATAATTTGATTTTAATATGGGTTGATGGTAAGGTGGTGGAAGAATTGCACGATCCACATGTGTGTTCGAACACGCCCCGATTCGAGTGTAGATCGTGGGCGAGTTCGAATTCGGTTTTCGGAGTGGATGTTGAGGGAGAGCGAGAGAGAGAGCAGGAGGAATCTTCGATTCGGTTAATTTTGATTCCGTTTTGTTTTGTTTTTGCTTTAAGTAAGAGATACAGTTTTGGAGTTGCTCGAGACTGTTTTGTAAAGTTACAAAAAAAAGAATAGAGTGGTGTTAACGGAAAAAAGGAAAAAGAAACTGGAAGCCCCCGTTGGTTTTCTTGGAGAAAAAAAAAAAAAGATATATAGAATTACCCAGCGGTTATAAATTTAACGAAATAAAAAAATTTTGTAAAGTAAGCAATTTAAATTATTTGGCGAAACTAGAAGAAAATAAAGGTGTTCAAAGTAAATAAGTTCAGTGCTAGTTTCTAATTGTCGGGAATATTAAGTGATTCCGTCCGAAAGTCCAAACCAGAAGGGATTGAATTAAGAGAGAAGAGCATCTGTCCAGAGGAACTTTGATAACTCCATCACCACCTAATCAACCCAAGTCTTGCTGAAGTTTCATCAATCACTTTGGATAAGTGCGAAGAAGTAGAGAGAGGCTCCCAACATAAAGAAGAAAGACCATTGGACGGTGGAACTGAGGTGGAGACCTTATCCCCAGGCAACCTTTTTATATATATTTACTTTTCTGTGGCAGGAAATTACACCACAACGGTTTCACTTATATCTCCAACGTAAAACTGCTGCGGACTGTTCACGAAACGTACAAATGAATAAATGAAAACGCACGTGAGGTTTTATTGTTAATGTTGTTGTCTTTATTTACAAAATCACCTAATTATGTTTTTTGTTTGTTTTATTTTATAGATATTTCAGACATTAAACGAAGAGGTTATAAGTATGTATATTGTCTTGGTACATAAACGACTATAGCACGATTAACAGCACATGTTGAATTTAATGTAAATTAGATTAGTCCTTTTCACTTTAGTAAATATAAATATATTTGGATGTTATATTTCACTTTGTGGTGAATGTAATTTTGACAAGATGTAAAAAAGAGACCGGGCGGCACTACTAAAACTATTTGAGTTATTAAGCGGCGGCGTGACCTTAGCGCGTTGTGGCTGAATAACGACTGACTCGAATTAGGGATGAAGATGGGTAATTTAATTTTTTTGTACACAGGACAACCAATAGAGATCATACTTCTGCTCTCTCATTGCCACGCCCGTCGACATGTGGTGAATACATCGGTTAATTCGATACTCGGCGAACATGGGAGGATGAGAGAACAGAAACACGATGTACTATGATCTCGGGTTTTTTTTTTTTGTTTCGGTAGGATCCAGAGGCATGCCCGGTTTTTACCGACTAAAACCACCTCCCGCCAGGCTCATATTCCCGTTGATCCCCGCGGAACTTTCTTTTAGATATTCCATCGCGGGGCGGGACGGAAATTACCCGTTACTCCGCCCGTCGCGTCGCAACTGCTGCATCATTTCACAGAGAATACCATTTGTTACGGGCCATGCCTGTTTTGAACTAAGCATGCATTCTATTACTCCTCCCGGAATAACTGTCCGTCTGACATGTGTCTCCAAAATCGTTCGTGCGGTCTCGAATCTCACGCACTCTGTAAGTACGTGTTCCGCATTTTATATTTTGCCTTCGCAATACAATCTCGGGGTGGGTTTGGTTGTGTGTGCAGAAATCAATGCAGCTTCTGAGAATGACATACTGCCCTAGTGTTACGGCTGTGGTGATCTCAGAGTGCGTTGAACCGCGGGGATACAGAATTATGAAGGAGAGGAAATGTGGTCGGTGCTATTCACCTGCGAAAAGAGATCATTGATCCCAAGCGAATGGATGATCTGCGGAAAAGTCAATAGGACGTCGCTAATGCTTGGGAACTAATCAGCGTGAGAACCAGACTCTAAGACGCTGAAATAACCCCAGCGATGTTGCTATGATGCAACAGCGTCGTTCGTTTAGACTTGTTGTTGCTAACCAACATGATGTGATTCCCGATGGAAATCCCATGGGCAACAAGATGGAATTGCCGTATGGCAAAAGGGTAGGTAAACTCAATTATGCATTAACTGCATAGGATAATGAGTTTAGGTCTGCGTCCCTTGGGAAATCAATGATTCTCAGGTGAATACCGAACGGTGGGATAGGGGTTAGTATGACACGCTGAAAGCGGTCGAAATAAGGCGGAAATTGTGGTTGGAATTGTGGGTTGGTTCTCCATGTAGTATAGAGAACCCCCACACTTTAACTACCTTGGGTCAATAGTATTAGCCGATAACAGTGTGGAAGAAGAAATACGCGAACGGCTGATCAAATCCAACAAAGTCTACTATGGTCTATCATCATCATCATCATCATCGGCACTGTGGGGGTAAAAGTAGGTTGCCAACGTATGACACAGGATCCACTTAAAAACCCCCGACACTTGTTACTCCGAAGGAAGAAATGAAAAAAACCCGTTTTTATTTCTTTAAATTTATTTCTATTTATTTATTGGGTAAAACACGCATTCACACGTATGAATGGCACAATATAGATTGAACTTAATTACACAGCTAAAAATTGGGTCTTAATTGTATTTGCCAACATGAATCACAGCCTCACTGGATTAATCAGAATATCAAATAATTTACTATTTCACTTCTGTCAAGCAGGGAATGCCGTACGCGATGGGAACGTCAGACTGTTCAGCTGGTAGGTCGTACGCAAATCGCGATTATAGGTGAACCGACAAAACGGGCTTCGGGAACTAAAGCACTTTAACCGCACACTAACTCTATCGAACGACTCCTTGGGCTTTTTTTTTCCGTGACTAAACGAAGTATCTCCGCAGACACAACCAGGTTCAGATACAAATAGCGACTCCTGCGGCAGCGTGACTACACGTGGTGGTGATTGAATAGTGACTGGTGTGAATTGGGGTTGAAATTCATATTTCTTTCTACACACAGAACAACCAAAAGAGACCACGCCTCTGCTCTCTCAACCTCACGCCCGTCAAAGTATGAGTAACTTTTGTTAATAGGGTAATTGACGGACATGAAGAATGAGAGAACAGAAAACATGATATGCTGTGATCTCGGGGTAGCTTTGGTTGTGTGTTGGTATCAGATGCAGCTACTGACACGACCTACTGACCCAGTGGTACGGCTATGGTGTAGTCGGAGCACATTGAACCGTGGAAAGAAATACGAATCAGAGAGAATCCTAGCGGATGTTACTCCCCTGCAAAGAGAGATCATTGATCCCAAGCGAATGGGTGATCTGAGGGAAAGTCGATAGGACGCCGCTGATGTTTGGGAAATAATTCGCGTGAAAACCAGACTGTAAGACGCTGAAATTACCCCAGCTATTTTGCTATGTTGCAACAGCGTCGTTCTTTTAGACTTGTTGTTGCTAACCGACATTATGAGATTTCCGATGGGAAACTCATGGTTAGCAAGAACGGAGTTGCCGTATGACATTTATGTAGTTAAACTCAATTATGCATTATCTGCAAAGGATGATGAGTTTAGCTATACGTCCGTTTGAAATGTTTTACAGGGGAATACATATAAAGGAAATTGGTAAGTATGACGCGCTGAAAGCGGTCGACATTAGGTGGAAATGTCGGTTGGAATTGTGGGTTGTTTCTCATGTAGAATAGAGAAACCCCCCACAGCACTACAACCGGGAACCGGTCTTGGCCTTATTTAGCAAGTCCTGAGGCTTGTTAAATTTTCCATAATGATTTATTTTTTCTGGGCAAGGTCATTAGTTTTGCGCCAGAGGCTCCCCGACGGGGAATCGAACCCCGCTCTCCCGAATGACAGGCGGGTATACTAACCACTATACTATGGTCTATCAAGGCTATTTAAATTCCGAAATTTATCCAGAACATCCAAGCTACTACTTTATAAGACCATGGTCATACCAGTACCCATGTATGGTTCAGAGACCTGAGTGCTCAATAAAAAGCACTCTGAACTCTTAGCCGCGTTCCAGAGGAAGATCTAAAGGAGAATTGTTGGTCTTGTATGTGATGGAGGACGATTCCGGAGACGCTACAACCATGAGTTGTACGGGATCTACCTGGCAGCTCATGTTGTAAGAAAAATCAACCTCGGTAGACTGCGTTGGATGGGACACCTAGCTCGAATGAGTGAAGAGGAGCCTGCCCGGAAAGTCCTTTGTGGCAGGATGTATGGAAGGAGATACGGCGTCAGACATTGTATGCGATAGAGGGATGGCGTAGGCCAGGACGCCCACAGCCTAGGAGTGCCAAACTGGATGAGATCGGTTCGAAATTGGGACCGGTGGAGAGATTTGTTAAATAAGGCCAAGACCGGATCCCGGTTGTAGTGCCAATGATGATGATGATGAATAGTCATAAGATCATTGAGTTGAATAATGCTGTACAAAATTACTCTAGGAAATAGGAAGATGGTTTTCAATCGTGGCCAAAGCAGTACATGTAGATACTAGAAGCAGACATTGAACGCTCACAAACATATTTGCTGGCGACTTAAACAACTGTCCGAGGTTCTAAAGGAAATCATCAACAAATCGAGCGGGTTGAAAAGTAGGAAGAACCGTGAGCGCGCTATAATTTTTTATTGGCACATTTACCATTTTGCTACATATATCCAAAATGGCAAATGAATTGGATGCGTCAACGTATGTTTTTAATGCAACGAACTTCAGAGCCGAGTTTCTATTTGCACACATATCCGTGTATCGCAACAATTAAAATTATGTACTGACAGATTTATTGCTGCCTACTTGTTTTCCAAATACTTGTATTGAAGGATTGAAGGGCGAAAAGACGATTCGAGTCTCCAAATAACACTTTTCACGACTGAAGATCAGTGAATTTTCAAATGGCTGAAAATAAGAATCAAGATTTAAACTGCCCGTGAATACAATCGTGTTTCGGACCAATTAAAATAAAGCGTTAACTCCAAATCGTTGAAGGAAACGATCGCGTTTTAATTAATTAGACAGGAGTCGCAGAGGGGTATCGTGAAATGGTGCTGTGCGTGTTCGTGGAATAGTAGTTTTTTCTTAAAAATAAATTAGGTGATTTATCTAAATTTATGTCCAACAATTAAATTGTTTGAATTATATCATCATCATCGGCACTACAACCGGGAACCGGTCTTGGCCTTATTTAGCAAGCCCTGGGGCTTGTTGAATTTTCCATAATGATTTGTTTTTTCCGGGCAAGGTCATTAGTCTTACGCCAGAGAGCTTACATTAACTTAAATTAAATTAATATAAAAAGCATTACAGACTATCTTAACCTAGAGTAAGAAGGAGAAAAAAAAAAGAAAAAAACCAGGAAGGTGAAGGTGACTGTGCGATGGGGGAGGTAGAAGGCTAGGGAGGAGCGAGTGTATGTGGGGGTGGTAAATTCGGCATTTGTGAGACAGTGACAGTGCAGGGCATGTCTACGTACTCGTAGGGGGCGGGGTTGGTGAGCTGGGGGGAGAGGTTGAAATTGTGGGTGGGGCTGGGGGAACTATTATGAGGGTAGGAGAGGAGAGGTGGGGTTGCGGGGTAGAGGGGATTATTTGAGGGAGGGGGCGGATTTATGACGGGTTTATTCTGAGACGTCGTTTAATTATATAATGTATGTAAAAAAACAAGAAATAGAAGAATAGGTAGTTGTGTTTGTGCCTTGCTTTGGCCGCACTCTGTGTTAAAACAGTACAGAACTGGTGATTCCGTGTATTATTGCAGAATTAAAACATGAAAGAGTTACGCGAAACAGTACTAATAAATGAAAAAAAAAGTGTGTGGATACAGTGTATTACGATAGTGTAGGAAATTGAACAGTCACACAATGGATCAGCCCCTATGACACTTCAGAAGCACTATTAAGAAACTTGTTCACCCTATCAGCCGTTGTTGACCGGTTATGTGACTTGTTCATAAAATTCCAATTGACATCAAAGATTTTTTAATTAAATTCCGAATAACAGAAAGACAAACGAAGTGAAGTGGTATCCCAGATATTTCCACAGAATACTCTATAGAAGCGAGTGTAATGCACCTACTAGAATGCAATACCCAGCCAAACGTGCTCTTAAAATCTTTGAAATATTTTATTCTCGAATAATACCACAAATTCCGGGGTTAAGACGAAATTACACTCGGAACAAGCAGCTAAAAGTTGAAAACGATTAATGCATTACAAAAGTGGATGTGTGTCCCCTTAAAAAGCCAACAACACCAAATTGAATTTGAGTAAGAAGCCAGCTATGAAAATCTTTTTAATTGAAAACTATCTTGGAGGGTAAAATTCTTTCTGGTCGAACCGATTTGAAAGCCACACATCAACCGTTTTTAACATTTATTCTGTGCTACTGTGTCAGTATGGATGAATTGTTGATTTCCGATAGTGGTAATCTCTCGAGCAACTTATCTCGAGTGTTTCCGAGTCTCCCAAACACTTCATTCAGCCGACCGGCACCGCCCTATGCTCAATGGTATAGTCAAGATACTCATCAGCTCGAAAGCAAAGTGAAAAAATCAATTCGTGGTTATTGAGTGTACTTAATAAGAGAAATGAAAATGGAAAAGGACGTGTGTATGATATCCTTTGGAGATAGTAAATCGCATTATAATTTCCTCGGATCTTTTATTTTTCATTTTAGCGCCCAATTTAATACACAAGTCAACATCTCTTCTTTTATCCTGATTGCTTTACAGGTCCTTCTTTCGTAAGGACGCGAATAAAATGAATAAGGAGCACAAAAAGCATTATCCAGTAAATTTTTCAATGATAAAGGGCTTTCAAGATTTTTTTCCTGTTGCGGTGAATTGCTATGGGATTTTAATTTCACCCGTATTTACAAGGCATTGAAAGAATAAAAAGGGCAAGATAAATTACGAGTTCATAATATGTATAGATGTGTGTGGTAAGCTTCTTTTTACGTTCATTTGTTGGGGATTAGTAGGAAGTGCTATTAAAGAAAGAGCAGAGAGAATGTTGCTTCAATCTTGTGATGGGACGTAAAAATCTAAGTAAAAGATCTTGCAGCTTTACGTAAGGCACTTATTAGTATTCTGGTATTGTCTCTGGCTTACTAAAAAATTCGGAAAAACGTATTGTGAAATATCTGTAAATCCACAAAGGAATCTATAAGTTTTATTGTGCAAAAATATTGAACAGAAGGTTTAAATTTCTGCAGGTTTTTTTCTGGTTCTAAATAAACGCTCAGCAATTTCGTAATATATAAAGGATATTAAAATATAAACTATAAGGGAGTATGCCTAAGAGAAAAAAATATATAAAACCGGCATCACTGCACGCTGTTAACTAAGTGTCTCAATAAGTCATATCCTGAGTCCTTAGTGAGTAGGGCGGTTGAATATACTCACAGCTTGGCCGGCTTGTCGTAAGAGGCGACTAAAGCCGAGTGATAGGTGGGGTGAGAACGCCCTGTCGCCCAGTGATATGCCACCTCATCAAGCTAAAGGCTCCGTGAAACAGTCGGGAGAAATACCTGGCCATCTTTCGGAACTTAGCTGATAGATCGATTCGAGAAAAGCTTAGTTTAGGTAGTAAGTCAGTCTCAAGGTGGGATACCACTCCGTTACACTGTACATTCCGCGAAATCGTCGTTTGGACTATGTTTCGGATGTATGGTCGGTGGGGCGGACTGAGACGGAAATACGTCATGATGGTACCTTCTGCGATAAAAAAAAATTCCAGAGGTAAACCAGTTTCCCATTCGGATCTCCCGGGAACGACTATGTAAGGGGGAACATCATGAAAATATTTTGATAAATAACCGAACTTTAAGAATTTCGTCATCGCGTAATCGGACTCGTTCTCGAAGCGCTGTCGGCGTTCGACTGATAACGGCATTTTGTAACTTCAGGGGGATCGGTTTCACCAATAAACGCCGTCCACCAATATTTGCAAACAGCGAAACCTGATATCCTTGCCCTAACTGAGACACATGGCGATTCGTTGGACATAAAAGGGCTTATACTGGATAGATCCGGAATTCCGCTGATCTATCATGTAAGTAGATCATCCGTAGACGGGCGATTGTGCTACGATCGGGAAGTAACGCGCACAGAAGAAGAGCTCTTGCGTTTCAGTAGAACTATCTGCCACAGAGAACGGGACGATACTATTGGACAGCGTCAACAGTTCTGGTGGTTGAATGGCATCTAAAGACCTGGATACCAAAGTCGGTATAGAATAACAGTATCATCAGCCAGCTTACATAGACTTAGCTTTTCTAGAATTAGGGTAGTATAAGATTTAAGTTAAGTTAATTTCTTTTAAATAAAATAAAAAAAGCAGGTTAAATTTTAAGAAAAAAAAACAAAAAAATTAGACACAAAGTTTTCAAAATTTTTCTTTGTCATTTAAATGATTATAAGTACTGCCACAAACAAAGTTCTGTCGCTGAAAGGCAAATTATACAATAGTGATGTTATGTCTAGCTTAGAGCGTCTGCATAGGGCCAATAAGTTATCATCATCATCATCATCGGCACTACAACCGGGAGCCGGTCTTGGCCTTATTTAGCAGGTCCTGAGGCTTTTTTAAATTTTCCATAATGATTTGTTTTTTCCGGGCAAGGTAATTAATTTTGCGCCAGAGGCTCCCCGACGGGGAATCGAACCCCGGACTCCCGCGTGACAGGCGGGTATAATAACCACTATACTATCGAGGAGCCCAGTAAGTTATAATATAAGATAATTAAGCTAGAATCTAAGCATTTTTTGTCTAGCATGTAATTTAGAAACTAAGAAGATAAAAAGAAAATTAAAAAAAAAATGTTCAAAAAAAAAAAAAACACTAGAAAAACGACGAAAGTTAGTTATCATGGGACCGCATTAACACAAACTGGAAACCAAGAGTGTGGTTTAATACCTTGGAATCTTGTTATATCAGTACCTGTATTTTAACCGCTTAATGCACACCTCCATGACATATACGGGCAATGTTTACCGTTTACCGTTTAAATGTGCATTAAGGGGTTAACAGACATGTGGAGGCTGCTTTGGTCAAGGCCAAGAAAACTTTTGCTATAATAAGAAGGCTATTTCATTGTAGCCAACTTGATACCACGGTGAAAGTTTATATATGATGCCCAGTGCGGTTCAATATGATGGAAAATATTCGGGTATTCGAAAGAAAATGTCTTGGAACTTGTCTCAGATTATATCGAACACCAGAATCTGACTACAAAAGATATTATCCAAAGAGAACTTATATAACGAAGCCTACATAAACAGGGTGGACAATTTTATGATCAAATTAATCAGAGGACATATTGCGAGATCAATAGTTGTGTCCAATAACCTAATTTTCGGAGGCTATTATACAAATACTTTGTATTTTGAGAGGGTGCGCTGCAATGGCTTTGTTCCGCCAGAGGCGTTCTTCGAATTTGATATGAACGGTCTTATACAGTATGAATCCGGAATTCCGCTGATTTATCATGTAGGTAGATTTTCGGTAGACGGGCGATTGTGCTACGAACGAGAAGTCACCCGCACTAATGAGGACCTTTTGCGATTCAATAGAGCTATTTCCCATAGAGACCAGGATGACACTATTAAACAGCACCACTGGTTGAATGCCAAATAAAGACCTATGTACCAAAGTCAGATAAAATAACTCCAACATCAACCATGTTAGACAGAATTAGCTTTTGTAGGATTAAGGTAGAGTAAGATTTAAGTTATGTTAAATTAGGTTCTTAAGTAAATAAAAAAAAAAAATTATATATGTTAATTTTAAGTTTAAAAAAAAATCAAAGTTGACACAAGGTTTTTTTAGTTTTTCTTTGTTATTAAAATAAACATAATTAAAAAACAAACAAAGTTCTGTCGTCGAAAGGCAAATTGTACAACAGACATGTAAAGTTGAGCTTAGAGCGTCTGTGTAGGACCAGTGGGTTATAATATAAAATAATTAAGCTAGAATATAAGCATTTTTTATCTAGCTTATAATTTAGAATATAAGAAAAAAAAAGGAAATAAAAAATGTTGAAAAATGATGTCCACCACTGACGGGAACATTAAAAAAATGAAACGATTAGTTGTTGAAAATTGTCGTTTCAGTGTTACGAGAATATAACATTGATAAAATGACCGTTAGTGTATTGTAATTTGAACAAATAATTTGGGATTGAGAAGCATCACCACTTGGCTGGTTCCAAACCGACATGGTTTTCCTATTAACAGACTTCATGAATCGCATTACAATTGGTGACGAAACATGAAACTCCATGAAAGGAGAACTTTGACCAAAGTGATGGTGGAATAAGTGCCAACGCACAGCCAGGTTGCTATTTGTATTCCCCAAAATGCTGACGTTTCCATTAAAGAATTTGACAGCTTTGATGGTATTTTTATTCTAAATGTTTTGTCACACGGCCGGCAAGTTGTTGGCAGTGACTTGAAAATCAAATCTGTGAGGAGAAATAGAATTAACTTGAGGAGACTCGAGTGCAATCATTTTTTACAATTTTCGGCGTTCTTTCAACAAGAGTGCATAGCTAAACTCAAATCGACTTTTGGCAATTATGTACCACACGCAACCAGTATTTATCATTGGTTTAACGAATTCAGACGGGGCTGTCATTTGTTCACAGACTCAAGTCACGAAGGTTGTCCGAAATCAGTCTTATACCAGACAACATCGATGTTATGTGTGAATTGATGATACATGGCGACATGTGACATGCGATGAGGTCTAGGCATCTCTGGCTGTTAGGATGATGAGCTTACTTAAAATATTGTATGAATATCTGGCCGAGATAAAGGATTCGCGTTGGAATCCATATGACTTGACAATGCTCCATAATTTGACTACTTTCGGAATAGGACGAGTGCTATAAAACATTAACAGGTCAATTGAAAAGTCCCCGGCCCGACCCATAGATGACGGCACTAGAATTAAATCCATATGATTTGTAGTTAGCCCTAACCTTCAAAAGACGCGAGTATAAATTTGACAGATGTCGGATCATTAGTTTGTGAATTATAGTGTTTTGAGTGAAGCAACTTCTGTTATTGTGAAAAAAATTGATAAAAAGGAATTTCGCGTGTTGATAAAATATTGGTTTTTGAAGGGAAAAAATACAGTTGAAGCAAAAACTTGGCTTGATGACGAGTTTCCAGATGCCGCCCCAGGAAAATCAACCATCAAGGATTGGTATGCTAAGTTTAGACGTGGTGAAATGAGCACCGAAGACAGTGAACGCAGTGGACGCCCAAAAGAGGTTGTTACCGACGAAAACATTAGAAAAATCCACAAAATGATTTTGAATGACCGTAAATTGAAATTGAATGAAATAGCAGGCACTCTAAAGATATCAACTGAACGTGTACATCATATCATTCACGAATATTTGGGTATGAGAAAGCTCTGTGCAAAGTGGGTGCCGCGCGAGCTCACTTTTGACCAAAAACAACGACGAGTTGATGATTCGGAGCAGTGTTTGGAGATGATCAAGCGTAATAAACCCGAGGTTTTGCGTCGATATGTGACAATGGATGAAACATGGCTCCATAATTTCACTCCGAAGTCCAATCGACAGTCATCCGAGTGGACTGCACACGATGAACCCGCCCCAAAGTGTGGAAAACGGCTACAGTCGGCTGGCAAGGTTATGGCGTCTGTATTTTGGGATGCGTGCGGAATAATTTTCATTGACTATCTTGAAAAAGGACTAGACCTTGCCCGGAAAAAACAAATCATTATGGAAAATTTAACAAGCCTCAGGACTTGCTAAATAAGGCCAAGACCGGTTCCAGGTTGTAGTGCCGATGATGATGATGATGATGATCTTGAAAAAGGAAGGACCATCAACAGCGACTATTACACAGCGTTATTGGGCCGTTTGAAGGACGAAATCGCCGAAAAACGACCGCATTTGAAGAAAAAGAAAGTGCTACTTCACCAAGATAATGCACCGTGTCACAAGTCAGTGAAAACGATGGCAAAAATCCATGAATTGGGCTTCGAATTGCTTCCGCATCCACCGTATTCTCCAGATCTGGCCCCCAGCGACTATTTCCTGTTCTCAGATCTCAAAAGAATGCTCGCTGGGAGGAAATTTTCGTCGAATGAAGAGGTGATCGCCGAAATTGAGGCCTATTTTGAAGCAAAGGACAAATCGTACTACAAAAAAGGTGTCGAAAAGTTGGAGGGTCGCTATAATCAATGTATCACCCTCGAAGGGAATTATGTTGAATAAAAAAAACGAATTTTACCAAAAAAACGTGTTTTACTATGGAAGGCCGGGGACTTTTCAATTGACCTGTTATTTAAGCGAATGCAAAAGTGTATTCATCATCATGTACTATACTTCAAAAAAAGAATAAAGCAATTTCATCAAATATCATGTTAATCCTCTTTTTGCAAAATATAAATAGCAACCATAGTCCTTATATATATTATATTTATTTCACATTTTCGTCTTGAAATATTATGGTAAAACATTAAATTCCATCATCTCTAGAAGGACCTTAAAATACCACGCCAAGTTTCCTCATATCAAATTGAAGCTGATTAACATTCACAATACTTAAATTGCTCTGTTCTCATTACCCTTGGCATGAATTGTTGGCAACAAAGTAGAGAATAGAAGCATGTAATTGCAGAACCCTTTTCAAGCAGCCGCCACTCGATTTCAGCCCTGTTCTCTGACTAATTGTTGCGAACGGCATGCAAAACTAGACACCACCACCCATATTCCAGTTGTATCCATTTTAATTCCGGTAATCAGACAATGAGCCGCCACACAAGAGCGTCGATCTGTTGGTTAGGCTAGAAAAAGAACAATAACACACCGAAGTTTACAGGAAAGAACAAAACCAGAGTCCTTTTGTAGCTAGATGTGTTCATCAAATATCATGAACACTGGTAATATCCTTCGTTTGTTTTGCCAGCATTCGGTAGATGTTTTAAGGGAGCCCACACATCCGACACCGACCACAATCATTTTCATTAAATAATAATTATACCTTCATTGCAATTCCACATCGAGTAAGGGTGCGATACATGCTCGTGGCTTAAATGCGAAGGGTTGAAAGTGCTGGACAAGCTTCTTCAACAATGAACTTGTTCTTTAGTTTCTATGGGCAAGGTAACTAACTCGTAGGGTATCATAGTAAAAGTTGTCATTGGGTAAGACCTTGAATAAGCAATTGTTTAAGAAAACAAAACACACACACACGCACACATTAGTTATCTTATAGTCACTCCCACAAGGAGTCGCCATAACTATGGTAGTTAATAAAAGCCACACTGATTGGTTTGTCATCATTAAAATAAGTCTGCGACACTGATGGTTATTATTGTGGAGTACAATTGGTACAACCGAAGACAAAGACCATTCTAGTATCTTAACAATATATGCACCCTTCAGTGAGGGTGATACACTTCATGGAAGGGAAATTGGGTAATGAGTATGTTAAAAAGGCAGCAGAAATTGATTCAACTGTAAGATGCAAATTAGGTTCGGGATATGGAGAGTTTGACAAACCATTTTGTATTAAAAACTATTTGTAACAATTAAGATTTATGGATTAACCTATCAAAACCATCTTAAGGGGGGATATTCACCAGAAAGGTAAATCACTTTTGCGAATTTTAAAAGGGAAACTATTTAAAATATGGGCAAAGGGGCTTTTCTGTCTAGAAACATAGGCATTCAAGAATACTTTTTTGTTTTACTAAAGATTCCAAAGTTGGTGTTTGTCCCGAGTGTTGTAGAGAAACCGTGAAAACGATATTCATTGGTGTTTTCTCAAAAATCATCTACGATAATTCTAGATTATTATGTAGAAAATAATTACAAAAAATATTTTAAAGGTACTCGGTTCAGTGGTTCTTCACAAATCTCGGCCTACGGGACAATATTGGTAATCAAAAAACGTTTCCTATATTGTTTTTTTCATATCACATTTAGAGCGTTTTCGATTTGCTAGGTCACAATAAACGTTCAGCTTGACTGTAAGTTTTGCCATCAATTGGTTTTTGATGAGGCTCGTCGAAGTTTTGGCTAATAAAAACTATAACTGTCGTTTAAAACATAAGTTACGTTTGCACATGATGGGAAAGTAAAACTGGATGGAGACAGCTTGTGTATGGAGCTAGACTCAGAGGATTTTCCCAATTCAATCCTCAGAGGGTAAAAAGAACTCGACTTCTAGAAGGTTATCAATTCCCTTGTGAACGCGAATATGATGCTCCTCTTTCTTATCGAATACTTCAGAGCGAACAGACGTTCGCTCATAGCATAGGTTAAACACGTGTTTGTGAAAGTATGTGAAACGCACGTGTCAGTAAAAGTGTATGAAGTGCATTAACAGAAAATTGTAATAAAACAGTAAAAGCCAACAGTAACGAATGCTGGGCGACGGCCCCAGTGCTGGCCAAGAATCCATCATAGAGCGCAAAACAAGAGCCACCGACATTTTACCTAGCGCAACAAAGAAACCGACAACCATGGAGACACAAGCTATGGACTACCAAAAAAGACATCTGGAAGCCGTGGAATACATCAATATACTTCAACTCCAGATGAACCAACTCCAGGAGGAAATTTACTCCCTACAAGCACCCACTAAAAACAGGGATGACGTTTGCATGGAAGAAACGCCTACTCAACATCCCAGACTAGCCCCATCATCTTCAAAGCAACAATTATTGTCTTGCGAAGCACCATCTCCCCAAGAAAAGAAGACAGCCGGGAATCAAATGCCAACACAAACGCCAAAAATATAAGACTGTGGCGGTTCTGCTAAACCCCACGGTTCGCTTTCCTAAAAAACATCCATAACTCTATCCAATCACATAATTTCCCTAATGCAAACGCATTATTATTATTATTATTATTTATTGGCCTGTAGGAACCCGGAAGTTCATGACCTCACCGACTCGACTTCGCCATCGTTCCCTGTCCTGGGCACTCTCCTTCCACGCTTGACCATTCGATCCGATCTCCTCAAGGTCACACCTAACATTGTCCTCTCATCTCCGTTGCGGCCTTCCTACCGTTGGTCTACCGTCAAGAATTCTATGCACGGTCCTATCGTTCCCCATTCGCGCCACGTGTCCGGCTCATCTTAATCTTCGCGACTTGATTACTCTCACTATTGTAGTTTTGCGATATAGCTGTTCCAATTCGTGGTTGTGGAGTTTCCTCCATTGTCCTGCCTCCTCGTCATATTTACCTCCAAAGATGCTTCTCAAAACTTTATTCTCGAATACGCGGAATTTGTTTTCTTTCCGTTTTGTGAGAGCCCATGTTTCGCATCCATATAGAACAATCGGTATGATGATGGTTCTATAGACACGGAGCTTTATGTTACGTGATAGCAGTCTGGATTTCAGCAGTTTACTGACTGCGTGCCAACTAGCGTTGCCGGAATGCAGTCTCTTGTTAATTTCCTTCGACATTTCGTTACTGGCCGTCAGTATCGTTCCCAGATATTTAAATTCTTTAACTTTTTCAAATATCTTACCTCTGACGTTTATATGTGTTCTCTGAGGTCCACCTGCTCTCACCGTAATCATGTATTTTGTTTTGTCTTCATTTATTTCTAGGCCCACATCTTCTGCCGCTTGCATGATGATTTCACAGAGTTTACTAACAGTTTCTAGATTATCGCCCAGAACGGCGATATCATCCGCATATGCGAACACTTGTGTGACCCCGTTAAGGGATGATCCGGCCATGTTGTCGTCTTGTACCTTTCTGATGACATACTCGAGCACAAGGTTAAAAAGACACGGTGATAGACCATCTCCCTGCTTTAGTCCGTCCCGGATTTCAAATGGTTCTGAGAGGTGGTTTTCTATTCTGACTCGCCCTTTGTTTTCGTTCATGCAAATTTGAGTGAGGGCGGCATATTTTTTTGGGACTCCCAGCTCAACTAGAATATGGTAGAGTCTCTGCCTTGCGACTGAGTCGTAGGCTTTTTTGAAGTCAACGAACACTTGGTGAACCGTCTCTCCGTATTCCCACTTCTTTTCCAGCAGTTGTCTTATTGTGAACATTTGGTCGCTTGTTGACCGGTTCCTACGGAACCCACATTGGTAGTCTCCCAGTATCTCTTCTGCGTACGGTGTGATTCTCGCCAGAATAACATTTGTTAATATTTTGTATGCGATTGGGAGCAATGATATTCCTCTGTAGTTTTCGCAGTCAGATCTATCGTCTTTTATGAAAATGGGGATGACTATTGAGGTTTTCCACTCTTCCGGAGTAACTTTCTTATCCCATATTGTGTGGATGAGCTGGTGGATCTTTCGAGCGGTTGTCTCTCCTCCATGCTTTACAAGCTCTGCCGGTATGGAGTCAACTCCGGGAGCCTTGTTATTTTTCAATCGCTTTATTGCGTCTACAACTTCGTTGAGAGACGGCTCTGGGATCTGAGGCTCGGCTGTATGTACGCTTGATGCATTTATCTGTGGTCGATAGGTGCGTACATTGAGCAGGTTTTCAAAGTACTGCTTCCACCTTGTCACGATATTGTTTGTTTCTGTGACCAGACAGCCGTTTGCGTCTCGAATTATTTTGACTCTCCCTCGGTAGACATTTCTAATTGAATTTATGCCGATATACATACCTCTGATGTTCTTTGCCCTAGAATTTTCTAGGATTTTTTCGATCCGAGTCTTCTCCCATTCGCGTTTTTTGTGTTTGAAGAGTCTCATTGTCTCTCTCCGAATTGTCGCGTATCTTTCTGCGTTGACTTCATCATATCTTTCTAAGTGGATCACTCTGAGGCGTTTACGTTGTTCGATCTTTGCCCTGCACTCATCGTCAAACCAAGGTTTGGGCTTAATTGTTTTCTTAAATCCTAATACCTTTTGCGCTGTTAGTTTGATTGTGTCTCTGATCAATGTCCATTTAGTGTCCACACTATTAGCTTCCTCTTCCTCACTACTCCCATTCTCTAGGATGCTAAATCTATTCGTTAGTTCGTTTTGATATTCAGCCCTTTTGCGTAGGTCTTTCAGTTTATCAGTATCGAACTTTTTGCTTGTCTCCCGTGACTGTCCATGCGGGTTTGCTGGGAGCCGACTTCTAATTTTGCCCATCACTAGAAGGTGATCGGAGTCGCAATCTGCTCCTCTATATGATCTTACGTCAAGGATATTCGAGTGGTGTCTTTTGTCTATGAGAAAGTGGTCTATTTGGTTATGCAAACGCATTAGCACCTTAAATGCTTTACGCATCTAGGATTATCTAAGGTATAATCTAAAAAGTCCCTGTAAAAGAAAACTTACCTTCATGCATCTCTTCGCATATAATTTCCTGTAAGATTTCTTTTTTACCTTTTCATCATCATCATCGGCACTACAATCGGGAACCGGTCTTGGCCTTATTTAGCAAGTCCTTAGGCTTGTTAAATTTTCCATAATGATTTATTTTGTCTGGGCAAGGTCATTAGTCTTGCGCCAGGGGCTCCCCGACGGGGAATCGAACCCCGGTCTCCCGGGTGACAGGCGGGTATACTTATTTACCTTTTCAGGTATCCCAAACCCTATTCGGTACCCTTGGTTCCCAGGCAAATTTCAATTTCCCTCACCTGCACCGCAATCTCCACCCAGCATACCTGAAACATTTCCTTTTGCAAGGACATTAATGCATACACCGCGTTAGATAAGGTTCCTGGATATAATTCTTTAAAGTGCATATGACATCATGAATCCCAAGCCAGTCGGCACCCTTTGTCTGTGTTAAAAGCCTATGTCGGACAGCTTGTTTTTACAGATGCCATAAACCATATTTCTACGCATAGGATTCAACTCATCGTTTGTTTTCCCACCGACAAACAATCTTCAATTTCTTTCCCTGCCGCAACTAATTACCCGGTATATTCAAAGACATGCAAGTGATTCGTTCGGCCACCAATCCCATTAGCACCTTTTTTTCCCAACGTCGATAATAGCGACGACGCATCGCGTAAATAATGACCGCATTACTAACGAGGCAATTGTTCATATCTCCCTTGTGTCTTTGCCGCCTGTCTGCTCTGTTTTGCCATTGCCCCCGCGCATTTGTAAACAACTCAGATCTGAACGATCGCATACATACCACCATGATCTTCATTACAAGATCTGGTTTCCTATTCCACCAAGAGAGACTTTATGTTTCTCTGGTGGTAGGTAAAAACGATATCCTTAGTGGAGATGATATTTACCACGACACTACAAACTCACCCCATAAGCGAATCATCTCTGCACGAGATGATTATCGCTGAGTCCTTTTCCATCCGCCGGCCGCCATGGTCGTTGCCGCTCCCGCTGTCTAGTCGAGTTTTAATGTCATAAAGTTTTAGACGGGCGGAAGTCTTTTATCTACAGTGCAGTGTTTGCAACCGGCATGTCGAATATTATATTTGCTGCAGTCTTCGAAGATTGTGTTTTTATTAACTTCATATTGTAACTTTCACGCAGTGCTACCGTAAAATGTTAGTATCCAATAAGATAAATGAAACGGAAACAATAATCCATGAATTCAAACAAGTTATTCCAATAATAGTGTTTTTCTTTTAATATATAAATAAAACTAAACAAAAGGAATCCTGTGTTTAATTTTTCGCGTTGTCTTGGCGAACAGTTTTATTTCTCCTGTTTGTGCTTTTCTTTGGTGCACGTTGGAGATTTGTCTTTGTGATGCTGGTGGAAGGAAGTGAATCGAGTGCCCGTGCCTGGCACAATACTTCCTTCCCCACAAGATCACCACCCATCTACATTAAAAATATTACGAACATCAAGAAGCTAATTGGAATGCTCGAAAGTACCTTAGGCCACCGCAATTTCACCACGAACACAAGAGGAGCTTCGGCTTCCATCACCACAACAACCTTAACGGATCACAACAAGACGGTAGAAAAACGTTCGCAACATAAGCTTGAATTTTTCACTTTTCAACATACACAGTTGAAACCAGCGACTTTCATCGTAAGACATATTGATCCAGCGTGGACTAATGAGGAACTTGCAGCAGAAATATTCAGGATCTGTCCGGAAGTGAAAATAAACAGGCTGGACTACTTCCAAACGCTATACATTCGGACTAACAAGACTACATCTAGGTAGTATACAATCCTCCAACTGATGTCACCCGGCTCAAACAAATAAAATACCTATTGACGCATAAAATGCGATTGAGGGGCCACATAAACAAAGCGTTCTTCATTGCAAAAGATGCCAAGGCAGAGGACACTTGGCGGCCGCATGCCATCTAAGCATACGATGCGTAAAGTG